>OU744250.1:2500-627500 GCA_916610215.1 Omphaloscelis lunosa | reverse complement strand
TGCAAAAACATGTTCTTCCATACATAACATGTTTTTCAACTACAAAGTTAAGTTTGTTCTTGGGATAAATTGATCCCAACTACGGAACCCTTCATTATGCGTGGTCTAACACGTACTTGGCCGGTTTTATTTGATATTTTTAAAGACATTAAGCCGTCGTTCTCTCTCTCATTTTGACAGTAAGCCCACGTACGCACGGATGTGATTAAATCGCGACGGTATTTTATCGCGCACTGGATTTTCAACTCTCGGTGTTAAGCCGAGCGTTGAGAATCCAACGCGCTGGTACACACTCGTCCCAGCGCGTTGAAAAAACACACTTGGATTTTCAACTCTCTCGGTATCTAGGCAAAGCGCTGAAAATCAAGTGCACGAAAAAAAATCGCCGCAATTTTATTACATCTGTGCGTACGTGGGCTTTCTGTCGACATGAATTCGGACGAAGAACGCGTGATTTCAGTTTTAGGGTTTTAGCAATAGTCGATTTGGAAACGAGGAGACGAAAATCTAGATTTAAGAATTAAAATACAAAAAATATACATAAAGAGGCATTTGCTGCCGCGTGAAAATTGCTAGCTCACTCACAAAAATGAAACTATTCCGCCAACTTGACATATTTTTGTTGTATTGTTATTAAACTTGTCCTTGAACGTACTGTGCCATGTATGATGTAGAGAATCTATCTTAATGCCATAAGTAACTAAGTTGACTTCTAGATGGCGTTATAAAACTATAGTCTCTGGCAATTTGTGAGTCGCTGATGCTGCCATTTGTTGAAAAAGTGGAGGAAAAACAGCCAGCTCAATAGCCAGACTTAGGGAGGTATAATTTCTTTGTATGGGATTGGGTATCTGTACTAGTATTATATTATCTGTGCCTATGGTTAGTGCTAGCACATCAAATTCCAAAGAGTGAGCGACTCTTTTGATCCAAGTGAGTAACTACCTACAACTGTGCCAGCACATGTGCTGAGTTACGCAACGCATACCGTTGCGTAACTCGGCGTGCCCGGATTACTTGACTGGACGTCTTAGCGGAAGGACGTCTCGAGCGCTTCGCGTCTCAGACCCATATTCTAAGTTATAACCTCGAAAGCTCCTTGACTCACATCTTGGTCGAGGAGACCTCAAGGCGTGCCTAGAACGATCCTCAAAAACGGTATTCATAGTCGTAAGACTAAGGAAATTATGAGGTTCCTTGAATGATTGTGAGTCGAGGTGACGTCACGAAAACGTCATTATTTGGAGAAATATTCCGTTTATTATGTTGGCTAAACTTATTTTTAGAACAGTCTGTGAGCGCGTTACCTGTGGTTTTCAACTTGAAGTGTCACGCACGTTTGTCAAATGCAGTCAAATGAAAGTAGAGTGATAAAAATAAACACTATTATTTTATCCACTTGAACCAAAAATCATGTCCCGGGCAAAAAATAAGGTTGTGATACTTGAGAATTCGATGACTTGGGAACATAAAAATACTTCTATATTAGTGTTTCCTAAAATATTAATCTAATCCACGTCTGTAACCTACACAAACAAATTGTCATCGAGCGGCAGCATGAAGGAGATCAAATCCAGCAGACGAGAAGCGGCATGGGATTGAGCAGTAATTTAATATGAGTAGACCTTTTCGCATTTTATTGTTTACTCCTTGTCTATCCCTTTCCTACGTTATATTGGACAAAAATCGCATCAGAAAAATACGGGGGTCACATGCCCATGGGCCACATTGTATGAGAAAACAGACTAATGTACACACATCAAAACCGTCTAGGGATATTTTCTTTATAGTTCTTTTACTTAAAAAATACTGGCTGGTTTAAAAATCATTTAAGAAAGCTTATTTTGTAGGCCTTTTTCGATGGTTTGAAAAAATAAATTAAAAACAAAAAAATTGCGCGGCATATCTTTAGCGAAGTTAGAAAGTTTCAATTTACTTATCATTGTTTTTGGTAATTTTTGGTGTCAAATTAAAGTTTTAAAACAAGTTAGCAGTTAATTTCTAATTTATGCCATTGTATGCAGCGGCGCCATTTAACAAGAGAGGAAATGTTAAGGGAAGTAGGCATGCTCCAAGCTGGGGCTACTCAACGGAGTATTGCTGAGGAGATTCGAACAAAACAAAACGTGATATCAATATTATGGTCACGTTATCGGGCTCCTGGTGAAGTGGCTTAAAAACACCCAGATGGGAAGCGCATAACCACCCAACGAGAAGACCGATTTTCGCAAGTTGTCGCGAGATGACAACCAAATGGTACGGCCATGCAGTTGGTTCAAAGGCTCCCAGTCAGAGCAACAGTTGCTTGTGAGTGACCAAACTGTGAAGAGAAGACTGTATGAAGCTAATCTTCATGCCCGTAGACCGCTTTGTACTCCAGAACTACGCCTAGGAAATCGTGAACGAAGATTACAGTGGGCTCGTAAGCATTTGCTCTGGGAAGATAACCAGTGGTCTGTAGTACTGTTTACCGATGAGTCCTGATTCGGTTTCCATCCCGATTCGCAAAGAGTATACGTATGGCGAGTTCCTGGTCGTTAGAGCTATCTGCAACACCCTCAGGAAGTCCATCCATACCACGGAGGGACAGTTATGGTTTGAACGGGAATTCTTGTTGGTGGAAGAACAGACCTAGTTTGGATCAGAAACACCATAACCGGTGATAAATACCGTAAACAGATGCTAGTACCAATAGTCTACAACGATCGACTACAAATGGGCCAAGAATTCACGCTCATGCACAACAACGCCCGTCCGTACACAGTGCGAGTGGTGACCAGCTGCCAGCAGGAGCACGACGTATCGGTCTTAGACTGGCCCGCGCAATCACCAGACCTAAACCCCATAGAGCACGCGTTGGACATGCTCCAAAAAAAGGCTTTGAAGAATTTTCCTCCAGAGGCAGTGAGTCATACGACATTTTCCTCGTAGTATGTCCCCCCGTAGTAGGTCATCACCCGATTTTTCAAATTAAGTCCCTCTGTAATCTCATGGGCTGTAATATCGAGAAACCCTCGAAAACTAGCATCATAGGCCAGTGCCACCGATGCCAATTATACGGGCACTCGCAGAGGAATTGCCACGCTACATTCAGGTGCGTAAAGTGCCTGGGCGAGCATGTCACTTCTGAATGCTCCCGCCCTAAGGACCGCACATAATGTCCCGACCCACCCACCTGTGTGCTATGTAAGCAAGTAGACCACCCAGCCAATTCCCGTGGCTGTCCCAAAGCCCCCAAATCTATTTCTCCCAAACTGACGAAGCGTTTCTACACCCGCCAGCAGAGGTAAGCACCGTCCACTTATAGAATCCCCTCCTCCCATATGCCCCAGCGTCTAAGCCCTCAGAGGCCTAGTCCGTGGAGTTACCTTCACCACCAGCAGGCTTTTCCAGCCCTGGTTCCCTCTCAACTCCCTCCCCCTCCCCCTCCCGCCACCATTCTCCGACTTATGGAACCCCGTATTCGCGTCCCCGCGCCCCCCGCCAAACCACACTCGCACTTAAAGCAACGCGCCCTACCCAAACCACTCCCGTGGTCAGTCCCAACGCTTCCGTTGACTCGTTCAACGTAATCACCTCCACCTTCTTGTCCTTCGTCTCCCCTCGCGCTAAGGCAATGGCCAACCAAATCCTCTCAGCTTATTCTACTGGTAATCTTCTCCAGATCCAGGCTATCCATAACACGTATCCAGATATTACGCAAGCCCTAAATTCCGTCGCTACCCAACCTAAAGCCTTTTAATGGATAACACGGCCTTATCTAGATTCAAACCCCGATCCCTAAAGTTAGGTTATTAAAATGCCAATCGCATACATGGTCAACGCGATGAGATCACGGCTTTCCTCCGTGACCATCAAATTGACGTCTTTCTCTTTCATGAGTCATTCTTAAAGCCCTGCCACCGTAACCCGCCAATTGCCAACTATCGTGTGGTTCGCAACGACAGGTTACGATACGATAGGTTACGATGTCACCGAGGCGGCACTTGAATGTATCATAAAAAGGAACTATACTGTATCTCTATGGATCCTTCCCCCCTCTCACGATTAGAAGTGTCAGTATGCCGCTTAGGCATGACCGGCCATCAGCCGATCACTCTAATATCGACCTACTTTCCTCCCCAGTAATTTACGGAGTACTTCCAACTCCTCTCTGACGACCTCACTATGCTTTCAGGCATGAGTGACTCCGTTATTATAGCGAGCGATTTCAACGCCAAACATCCTTCTTGGAATAGTTCCAGAACCTCCACCAGAGGTCGACACTTGTTCGACGATGAATCCCACTCACTTCCCGGGTAATCTCAACCATAAGCGTCCATAAGCGTAACGTCAATTTACGATTAGATTCAATCGAGTTGGTCAACGACCTTAACTT
The DNA here is from genome assembly GCA_916610215.1 of Omphaloscelis lunosa. Taxonomy (NCBI): domain Eukaryota; kingdom Metazoa; phylum Arthropoda; class Insecta; order Lepidoptera; family Noctuidae; genus Omphaloscelis; species Omphaloscelis lunosa. Next base: position 623,122 of record OU744250.1, on the reverse strand, counting down.
AGACCACCGTCCAGTAGACATTAAACTAGCCCCCGTATAGGTCTCCCCGTCTCCAACCAACCTCCTCTCACCAAAAGGGTAACGGACTGGAAGAAAGTAAGCACCAAGCTGAAATCCAACACGTCCCCCCAATTGGACTCAATTCCCGATAAATTCGACTCTATCGCTGACACGATGGCCACGATTGACTCTTTCACGGTTCACGTACAATCAGTCCTGAACGATTGTTCAAGGCAACTCCCAGTGACGGAAGACCCTCGCTGGAAGTTGCCAGAGGATGTGCGTGAACTGCTGACTAAGAAGAATGCGGCCGTTCGTGCCTTCAGAAACTTTTCCTGTGACACTAACAAAGCCCACATGCGCTACTTACAGAGATCTGCAAGAAACGTATGGCGGAGTTGTGTGACGCGGGCTGGGATAAGATGCTTAGCGAACTAGAGCCCACCCACCAAGCCTTCTGGGAACTTCAGAGGAAACTCAAATCCCAGCAGGTCACCTCCATACCTCCCCTGGTCTGCCCAGATAAGACCATAACTTTCGAAGATGTTGTGTTTCCGTAATAAATACCTCTAACGCGGGTGCATACCTAACAGAAGACATCGACAAAGCCGAATGCCTAGCCGACAGTCTAGAGGCTCAATACTCACCCAGCATACTACCAGTAGACCAAGCTTTCCTCTTTGAGACCCTGATTGCCCTCTGCCCTGTCACCCTTGACGAAATGCATGACATTATCAAAGGTCTTAAAGTCAGAAAAGCCCTCGGTTCAGATGGAATCACCAGTAGCGTGATCCAACTTTTCCCAGCGCACTTCATAATGCTCTTAACCACCATCATGTCAAAAGTAGTAATTGTGAGATAGTATTTAATCAAGAGAGACTAGAATTTGTCGATAAAACTGTCCTCCTGGGGATCACGCTCGACTCAAGGCTTCAATGGGGTCCTCATTTAACATCCCTTTCAGGACGGCTAAGTTCAGCAGCATATGCTGTGAGAAAAATATGTCAATTTACTGATGTAAATACCGCGAGGCTAGTCTATTTCAGTTACTTTCATAGTATTATGTCGAACGGTATTTTACTATGGGGTCGGGCTGCAGACATCGAGTCTATTTTTATTCTGCAGAAAAGAGCCATCAGAGCCATATATGGCCTCCGCAGGCGCGACTCTCTAAGGGAACTGTTTAAAGATATTAACATCGTGACGGTACCTTGTCAATATATCTATGAAAACATTATGTACGTAAGGAAAAATCTACATCTTTTTAGTAAAAGAGGTGCAAGACGCAATTATACCACTAGAAATAGGGACCACTTAGTTCAACCAGGTTTCAGATTGGCTAAAGTGGACTCATCTTTCATGGAGTACAGTTTAAAATGTTACAATAAAATACCTCCCTACATACTTCAACTGAATGAAACGAAATTTAAATCTCATGTAAAACGCACACTATGCAGCCAAGCATATTATAAGTTGGGGGATTACATTGCTGATATAAATGCTTGGCTAAACGCTGGTCCTGCTCCACTAGGGCGCATAAACTAATTGATTAGCATTTGAAAATACTGTTGAGTTGCTAAAGATTTAAAAAACTACTCATCTTCGCATTGTATAAATTCAATCCCTTAGCATTGTATAATTCCATAACACGTGTGAGTACTATGTACCTACTAAAGCTACCATTTACTAGGTACGTCTTTCATTGACTTGAATGTGCCCTTGCGGCTGAGAATATGTCATGCTCACTCTAATGTCTCGCTGACGGTCGCGTGTGTGTTGGATCATTTAGCTCCCTTCAAAATGGTTGAGCTGAATGGTGCTAATCCATGCGTCATGTTCGTGAACGGGCGCTGTCAGTAGGGACTGGTCATCTTCTAGCTGCCATGGCTTATTTTAATTTGATTTTTGTTTGTTTTATTTTTATTACGGACGCTTTTATCGTTCTGCATCGTTCTCACATTTATAACTTTAACATGAATGATGTAACCAATATTTTGTAACCATGTTGTGATTTAAAAGAGTGTCCATGGAGTTTCTTGCCCGTTCTTCTCCATAGGTACTTACTACGCTTTGGAATGGGCAACCAGCTTCATCTTTCTGACTGACCGACTCCTTGACAATTCTAAAGTGCCTGTAATTGGTGTAAGGTCCCGTAGTAGTTGGTACCTTACACTTGTAGCTTTAAGTAAGAAGTGGTAAGTCAGTACTTGGAGTTAGGCGAGTTGATGTAAACACACACAGATTCGGTAACACTAAAGGTTTATTAGAGTACCGATCACAACAAAGTAAAAGTGGGTTGGATGCTAATCCGCGGTGTTCGCGTAAGTATGTAATTCGTCAACTAACTTAAAATCATATTAAACATTGTTTTAAATACCAAAGAGAAAAGTAGGTTGCTGCGTTTGCAGCCTGACGGAATGTACGTAAACCGTACATGCTCCCGAGGGAAAAGGCGGGATGAGCATCCAGTACATAAAACGTTTTAAAGTAAAAATTCCAAAACGCAATAATAAAAGTATAGACCGTATAAAAGTAGGTTAAGTAAGTAAAAATATAAAAGTAAGACATCCCAGAACGTCACAATAAAAAGTAAAGACAGTAAAGTAAACATTAGTAAGTAAGTAAAATTAAACATGTACACATAAAAACAATAAGCTTTACTGCTCCTCAAAGTGAAACAGTTGTTTCGGCCTCGCGTCGCTGTATAGTGGCTCCGGCGGTGTCGAATGGCGTATTTCTTGCATCTCGATTTCGACTTTGTTGTCGATTCCTGTAGGTTGTCTTGTAGGTGGCCTTTTAGTTTTCTTATGCCATAGTCTCCTAATCCAAATGTAGACAGCAAACGAAGCAGCTCCTCCCAACAGCAGAGAAGTCACAGAGTAGAGATATATGTCGTGACTCGATATATCTATCCCTTGTGGTAGTCTTTCCTGCTCTTTCTGCTGAATTATTTGCTTATCTATGTTTCTGATATTTATTGCAGATGTATCCAGTTCTGTCATATTCAGCTGTGCGTTTTTCCAACTTAGATCAAATAAATTGTTGATAGTCGTGTTAAGTGTAGGTACTTCAATATCCGCCTCCATGTGAAATTTGCTTCCTAAGTGGTTATAGGTGAATATTGTCGCATCTTTCTTTTGTAGTATGCATTTTGGTTTCAAGGCAATCACCCCAGTACCGTTGATGACTGCTGGCGTAACTTGATCGCTACATATCGCACCTATGGTGCTATAACGTCACTTATGTATCTGACGTATTTTTTCAGGAGAAGCGTTTGAAAATTGAACATCCTATAAAATTGTATAGTTTTACACGACTAAACCGTAACGACACTAATGCCCTCACGAGGAAAGTTTGCGTACTACACAAATGACAATAACGCACCAAGTAAAGCGGCGGATTTGGAGTATTTTCTCGTAATCAGTTAAGTTTTGACAAAAATTGCATAAGTGACGTTATAGCACCGTAGGTGCGATATGACGCGCATCAGCTGTCTGTCGCATAATGTAAACAACCACCAGTTAGGTTTATGTAATTGGATCCAAGTTTCTTTGCAAGTTACATCATTGATGACGCAGGATAATGAAGTTTGTTGACTGAATACCTTGGCCTCGCAAGGTGCGTCCTTGTCTTGTAAGCTAAATACCGGCTGACGTGAAATGCATGTGTACTCGTCTTCTCCGTATGGCGTGCATTGGCGCATGTCTTGCTCTTCCATAGTGATGTACGAATTTTTCACGAAGTTTATGGCGATATAATTGGAGAAAGGCTGCACGATTCTCAATTGTCCTTGTTTCTGGAATGGTATAGGTATTACCCGGTATATTTTGTAGTCCTCATCGCTCAAAAGTGGAATATGCAATTCGAAAAGTAGAAAGTTGTTTGTAATCCGAGCCTTGACATGGATTAGTTCGTAGATGTCACGGAAATCTTTTTGTATGTCCTTTATCGGTAAGGCTAGTCCCTGTGGAAGTTTTCCAGAGATGATGTTCAGCTGTTCTATTATTTGAGATGCAGGAAACAAGTGTGTATCCAAATGACCTCGATAAATGTTGGCGAGAGCATTCATTAGCATTTCTTGAATTCTATGCAAGTCGCTCAGAATTAAAGTTGATGATAAAGCGGCAGTGTTCACGTCATTTGCTGTGTATAAAATTTGTGCTCTGTTCTCAATTTTTGTGATTATGTTGCAAGTCTGATTTATGTAGGTTTGTATTGCGTGGAATTGTTTGTCCATAAATTCCGTATTGTTTTTAATTACATTGTTTTCAGCCTCTATGATCAAAGTTTGATTCTTCATCAACTGTAACAAGTAATTATCGTTGATTTGCAAGTTTTGGATATCCTTCTCGTACTTTTGCGCAAAGTCTTCATCCAAAACCCCGAAAAGTGTTCTGGCTAATTTTCCGATTCCATCAAAGTAGCCTCGTTTTTGTCGCGAATGCTGAGAAAGTAACATAGTGTTATAATTCTCAAGGTGATGCATTTCATGACGTAGGTGTCTGACAACTGCTTCGCATGGTGTAAACTCGTGCGCGATTCTTTGACAGAGTTTATCAATTTGGTTTATGTAGTCGTTCATGTTATTCGCAGCTTGCCAGTAGGACGTTAGGTTGTAATAGATCAGTAGAGTCCATTCATCATGTATAAGTTGCAGTTTTCCGGCTTCATCGAAATAAATAGGTTGATTGTTGGTTATAGAGGTCACCTTATAGTTGTTTGTTACTGGTGACGATTGTGCAGTTCCTAACATTCCTATTAAAGTTATAAGAGCGAAAGTCAGGAAACTGTACTTGTTGGTTCGCGTGCTCCTTTTTCTTCTTTGGTTTTCAGTTATTGTATCTTCTTCTCTTTTGTTATTTGTTGTTTCTTCGGTAGGTAGCAGTGTTTCTTGCTGTGGTAATGGAGTTAGTTTAACAGTGGGTCGTTTTATCACTCCAGTTTTTGTTTTAAGGGTGGCCACTCGTACTAGACCATCCTTACCGGGATGAGTTTCCATCACTCGTCCCATGGCCCATTTGCCAGGAGGTAAGTTTGTTTCCTTGATTAGGACCACGTCGTTTAGTTTGAGGTTTTGTACAGTTCTGTTCCACTTGCTTCTAGACTGTAAGGTGTTCAGGTAGTCATTGGACCAAGCTTTCCAGAATTGATCCAGCATGTGCTCCGTTAGTTGCCAACGTTTTCTCAGATCCATCTTTCTGTTGTCAGGCTCCGGTTGAGGTAGAGACAACGTAGCACTGCCAGTTAGAAAGTGGCCAGGAGTGAGAGTGCTGTAAAATTCCTCCGGATCTTCTGTTAGCTGACATAGAGGCCTCGAGTTTAGGCAGGCTTCTATTTTCGCTAGTAACGTAGTGAATTCTTCCCAGGTCAGTTTTTGATCCCCAAGAACCCGCTTCAAGTGGTGTTTTAATGATTTGACGGCTGCTTCGAATATCCCCCCCGCACTAGGCCAAGCAGGGGCGTTGAAGTGCCAATGAATTTCTAGTTTCCCAATCTCGTCAAAGAACTCAGGAGAGAGTAGCTTCTTGAAGTTACTGAAATCCTCTCTCAGTACTTTGGATGCTCCAACGAAGTTCGTGCCGTTGTCTGAGTACATGTGAGCAGGCGTTCCGCGCCTCGCGCACATTCTCTGAAGGGCCGCAATAAACGCTTCCGTGCTTAGTTCTGAGACTAATTCGATATGTACAGTTTGCCAAACTTCTTGGCAGTATATGGTTAGGTATAAATGAGACCAAAGATGTAGTATAGTCTGGTTATAATTATCCAAAGGTGCATCTTATATACTAACGACTACGTGTTAATAACAGATAGTAGAAACATTTAATAGATATTGAACGTGCGATAAAGAACATAAGATTGCGATGTAGATTGCAGATACAGCACAAAGATATTGTACTGTAACAGTACACCACCCTTTAAAAGAAAAAAAAAAAAAAAAAGTAAATATTATGGTAATAGTGTTTACAATATAAATTTGATCTAGACCTTACTAGTTATTTGCTGATGTATATAAATAATAATGCTATTGTACGCGGTGGAATTTGATGACGCCTGTTGTGGTGCGATTTGCTGACGTCTGTAATTTTGACTTAGCTGTTGCACGAGTGTTTATTATTTTTTCCGTTAAACTCTTCATTCTTCTGTCCAGTGTTTTCATTATGCCATAAATTAGGATCGCACCGATTGTTAAAATAATCTGTCCCATCGCAACATTTCTTGTCCACCGTAAGTCCTCCTGGATCAGGTTACGGAGTTTGTCCGCTTCGTTTTGATTGAGGCAACTGTCCGTATTGTATGTTATCTGGTCCTTAGAACTTTGATTTCCCATTTTAGATGTCTTGTTGTTACGAGTAGTTGTGAATTAATGGTATATGTTAAGATCTATGCTAATATATATACGAATAACTTGCTTCTATCAGCGATTTTTATAGACGTACCACTGGCTTTACCTTACGTCCCGATCGTGTAGCGTACGTGTGTGAATGTCTGTCGCAATCCTTTGAATCTGGCACGTAGTTTGATTCGTCATTGATCATGAAAGCTGGTTTCAACCTATCAATTGATATCACTGTCTCCTTATCCCTAATTCTAATGCAAAATGTTTTATCTGTTCTACTAATTACTGGGTAGGGTCCTTCATACGGCGGCGTCAGGGCTTTCTTCATTCTATCACACCGAACAAATACGTGTGAGCATTCTTTGAGTTCGGGATGCACAAATATAGCTTGGTTATGGTTTTTTCTTTTCGGAATTGACGTCATCTGTGTGATGCCCTTTTGAATTTGTTTTACAAATTCTTCGTACGTTGATAACTGTGCTGCTGATGACTCAAAAAACCCTCCAGGGAGTCGTATTGGCGTTCCATATGTCATCTCTGCTGAACTATAACCTGTGTCTTCTCGCAAGCTACTCCGCAACCCGAGTAAAACTGTTGGGATTTCTTTTAACCAATTTTCGTTGGATTCTCTTGTCATTAACGCTACCTTTAAAGTTCTATGAAATCTCTCTATCATTCCATTGGATTGCGGATGATAAGGTGTTGTCATAATTTTATGTATTCCCAAAAATCGAGAGAGTGACTCAAATATTCTTGATTCAAACTGTCGGCCTTGATCCGTAGTAATGCGCAATGGACAACCAAAACGAGTAATCCATCCTTCGAAAAGCGTCTTGGCTACTGTTTCTGCAGTTATATCTTCTACCGGAAATATTTCGGGCCATGACGTACAACGATCTATGATTGTGATTAAATATCTCTTCCCTTGTGAAATCGGAAGTGGCCCGACGATGTCAATATGTAAATGCTCAAAACGTTGCGCTGTCATAAAAGCACCAGGAGGTGATATCGTATGTCGTTGTATTTTTGATTTCTGGCAGGCTAAACATGATCTACACCAATTATTGATATCTTTGTTCATATACGGCCATAAATACCCTTGGGTTATCATTTTTCTCGTAGTTCTTTTTCCTGGATGGCTCATACCATGAATGGTATCGAAAATTTGTTTGCGAAAATGCTTTGGTAAGTAGGGGCGGCTTTTTCCAGTAGACGTGTCGCAGGTGATGTTTATTGTGGAACCCGGAAGCGTAATGTTTTTGAATTTTAATCTTTTATTGTCACGTAATTTACTAAGTTCATTATCTGTTGATTGACATTTTTCCAATTCAGCGTAATCGATAGGTGATGGCACGTATATTTCCTCTATTCGAGATAAGGCATCGGCGGTAATATTGTCACGTCCGCTTATGTGTTGGATGTTGGTACTGTACTGTGAAATGAAATCTAACTGCCGGACCCGTCGCGGTGTATCGTTTGATGATGGTTTTTGGGAGAATGCGTATGTCAAAGGTCGGTGATCCGTAAATATTGTAAATTCTCTTCCCTCGATTAATCTGTGAAAATGTTTGACGGCCATGTAAATTCCCAACAGCTCTCTGTCAAACGTAGAATATTTTTGTTGAGTTTCGCTCAATTTTTGTGAAAAAAAACCTAATGGTTCCCAATTGCGTCCGGATTTTTGTTGTAAAACTCCACCAACGCAAGTAGCACTAGCGTCGGTCATGAGCGCTAGTGATGCGTTGCGGGAAGGATGCGCTGTTAATACCGCGTTTTTCAAGCTTTCCTTGCATTTTTCGTAAGCTTGGTCTGCTTCCGTTGTCCAAGGAACAGGTGAATTATCGTTCTTTTTTGAACCATGTAGAAATTCGTTTAAAACTCTTTGATTTTCCGCTGCGCGTGGAATATTACTTCTGTAGAAATTGACCATGCCCAAAAATCTTCTTAATTCTTGAATCGTTTTCGGTTTGGGAAATTCCATGATTGCCTTGTAATTTTCCTCGGTAGGTTGTATTCCTTGGCTCGTTATATGATAACCTAAGAAATCTATTTCCCTTCTGTGAAATTCGCATTTTTCGAGATTAATGGTTATCCCATTCTCGTGTAAACGTTTGAAAACCGTTTCTAAATGCTGATAATGCAAATCTTCGCTGTCCGATGCGATGAGACAGTCGTCTACATATATAAATACGAAATTTAAATCTCTAAATAAGGAATCCATGAATCGTTGAAATGTTTGTGCCGCATTGCGTAATCCGAAAGGCATTCTTAAGTACTCAAAAAGTCCGAAAGGTGTGATGATGGCTGTTTTCTCTATATCCTTAACAGGAATACAGTGGTATGCTTTGCGTATATCTATCTTGCTTAGTATCTTCTTATTTTCTAATATGTATGTAAAGTCAGTTAATCTTGGTAGTGGGTATTTGTCCGGAACTGTCGTGCTATTGAGCATTCGATAGTCTCCGCACGGTCTCCATTCGCCATTTTTCTTTTTTACCATATGCAATGGGCTTGCCCATGGGCTATCTGACGGTCGGCAAATTCCGAGTTCTATCATACTTTGAAATTCCTTTTTGGCTATGTCGTATTTTTCTGGAGGTAATGGTCTTGCCCGAGCTGCGACGGGTGGTCCTATAGTGATAATGTGGTGTTCAATCTTATGTTTGGGCGCATTGCGTAGAGAGGACTCTTTCGTGATGTCTTCGTACTTGTTTAAAAGTTGCGTAATACGTGGATTCGTTCCCACTGCGATAGTACGAATTGCTTGTTGTGCCGCTTTTTCTGAAGTTACATGCGTTGTCAGCTCTGTAACTTTGTCGATAAGTTTGCGACCAGCTATGTCGACTAATAGTTTATAGTGCTCTAGAAAATCTGCTCCAATTATTGGTTGTGTAACATCGGCGATTATAAAATTCCATTTATAACATCGTTGTAGTCCTAAATTCAAGGTAAGCGTCTTCTCGCCGTAAGTCCTAATTTTAGTCCCATTTGCAGCGTATAGTGTATATTGTTCATTTTGAAAAATTGAATATCTCTGTTGCTTGCTAATGACTGAGATATTTGCGCCCGTGTCAATCAAAAACTTCATACCACTTTTTCGGTCGGTAATGGTGAGGCGATTGGATGGGTGGATTGCACAGAGTTTCGCCGTTGTCTGTGCTCTTATTCGTTTCCCTGGTTCCGTACGTAAGTCATTGGCTTCCAACCGCATGGCTTAATGCAGTTCCTTGCATATTTTCCGAATCTTCCGTGGTAGTAACAAAATCGATTTGCCCCTCTATAGTTTGTTCTCGGCCTCATAATCGGGAATTGTTGACGTTCCTTGAAATGATTGTGCGTGTTGGGTCGATAGCCATATCGACCTTGCTGAATTGCGTCAATATCTATCTGTAATTTTGCTAGCTGGGTTAAAATGCATGCTGTATTGTTGTCGTTTGAAGTGTCGTTGCTAACAGCTGATATTTCGGTTACTTTTGAATTCATTATTATTTTGTCTGCAATTAGGCTCAGTTTGTCAATTTCCATGTCTTCCGTAACTGCTAGAACCGTAGTAACTGATGTTGGTAAAAGCCTGAACCATAGTAGTTTAATTGTTTCGTCACTGATTTTCCCTCTCCCGAGGACTCGCATTTGACGTAATAACTGCGAAGGTTTTTGATCACCGAGTTCTGTCTCTGATATTAATTTTTGAAACTGCCGCTGTTCTGTTTCTTCGTAACAATCAATTAAACGTTCCTTGATGTTTTTGTATTTATCTGTAGTCGGTGGCGAAGTGATTAGGTCACTAACCTGTAGTATTTCTTCCTTGGATAACTTTGCTATTACCGTACAGTATTTGTATTCGTCTCCTTGCTTCTGTGGTGCTAATATGGCTTCTAGTTGCGTGAACCATAATCAATCTGGGTTGGTCTTTCCAAAATCCCGGAATGCGGGATAAAACCGAGGTGCCAGCAGCTACTTCAAGTGTTCCTTGCTGATTTATGTTCGCCTTGCACGGTGGTTGCGCCATGTTTCTTGCTGCGTATTCGTTCGTCGGGGTCACCAATTTGCCAAACTTCTTGGCAGTATATGGTTATGTATAAATGAGACCAAAGATGTAGTATAGTCTGGTTATAATTATCCAAAGGTGCATCTTATATACTAACGACTACGTGTTAATAACAGATAGTAGAAACATTTAATAGATATTGAACGTGCGATAAAGAACATAAGATTGCGATGTAGATTGCAGATACAGCACAAAGATATTGTAATGTAACATACAGCTTTCGTAGCCATACAGACGAAGACCGCGATGTATGCTTTTGAGGTCTTCACTCCTCTTCCTTTGTTAAGTTTCACGTCTACGTGACCAGTAAAGTCAACACCAGTGTGAGTGAATGGACGGCTTGGTGTTACTCTTTGTTTTGGCAGATCGGCCATTAGTTGAGCATTGTCCGTAGAATTGTAACGATGACATTTCACACAGCGTCGTATTCTTCCCTTTACCGCCCGATTTCCAGAGACTATCCAGTATCGTTGCCGTATGTAAGTAAGGGTCAGACGGGCTCCTCCATGAAGCGTCATCGAATGTGCTTGGTCGATCAGTAGTTCAGTGAAGCGGCTGGAGTAGGGTACCACTGCGGGATTCTTCATATTTGCAGGAAGATCAGAGTGCTGTAGTCTTCCGCCTACGCGAATGATTCCCTTGCTATCCAGATAAGGTTTGAGTTTGTAAATGTTGCTTTTTGGTGACACAGTTTTATTTTGTTTCAACTGTTTGTGTTCTTGCGCAAACTCGCTTTGTTGAACATATTTTATTATATATTCTGCTGCGTATTGTAGGTCAGTTGTTGTTAGGTAAGTAGCGCTTGGTCGTAATTTTTGCTTTAGTGATGCAATATATCGCACAATTCGAGCAGTAATTCTTATTACTGAAGTCAGCGAACTGTGGTTCTTCAACAACTTGTAAACAATATTTTCAGTGTTGTAGTTTTTCGAACTGACGTCATTGGGTTCGACCCTGTTTGCTTCGCTTGTAGTAAAGTGGCAATTCACATTATGAGGTGTTTCTGTTTCTGCAAAGTTTTTCAGAAACATAGGTCCGTTCCACCATAAGTTGAACTTGACTACTTTGCTCGGTAGCAAGCCTCTCGAAGCGCAGTCAGCTGGATTAAGTTCCGATCGTACATAACACCATTGTTGAGGTGGAATTACGTCTTTTATTTTCCCCACTCTGTTAGCTACGTATCTTTCCCATCTTGAGAGGTCTCCCTGAATCCAAGCTAGCACCACCTTGGAGTCACACCAACCATAAGCTGATATCTCATGCTCCGTTAGTGATTTCTTCACTTTTTCCATGAGTTGGGAGAGTAGTAGTGCTCCGCATAGCTCAAGTCTGGGCAATGAAGTTTTTTGAGTAATCGGCACTACCCTAGTTTTTGATACTAGTAATGTGATCCTTGGGTCGCCCTTTTCGTCGATTACTCGGCTGTATATGACGCAAGCGTATGCCTTTTCGCTTGCGTCACAAAATCCATGTAGTTGGATATTTTTCTGCGTACTGCCAATCCATCTGTTTATTTTAATGTTTTTAATTAGATGTAGTTCTTTGTTTAGATGCCGCCATTCGTCTTGTAACTCAGTAGGTAGTTCAGCATCCCAGTTTATTTTAGTTAGCCACACCCTTTGGAATAGTAGTTTAGCTGACACAGTTATAGGCGCCAGCCAACCCAAGGGGTCGTATAGTTTGGATATTTGTGATAGCAGGTTTCTTTTAGTTAGTGGTTCGTTGTTGTAGTCGTCTATGGACCAGTTGAATATGAAAACGTCATCTTTTGGATTCCAACTCAACCCCAACGTTTTCATTGATTCGTCGCCTCTAAAATCAAATGTACTTTTCGATATTTGATCTTCGTCTAAGTGTCGTAGAAGCTCAGGATCGTTGCTTGACCATTTTCGCAGATTCATTCCGCCTCCCTTCAGTAGTTTTATGATCGATGTTTGAATTTCCTTTGCTTGTTTTGTAGAGTTGTGGCCGCTGATTAGGTCATCGACGTAGAACTGATTTAGCAATATTTCAGCGGCCTTTGGGTATTTGTGGCCGTCATCGATAGCAAGCTGTTTGAGTGTTCGCATTGCTAGCCATGGAGCACTTTTTGTCCCATATGTTAATGTTTGCAGTTGATATTCTTGTAAATTGTCTTTTGGTTGCTTTCTCCATAGGATCTTCTGTAGATGTTGTTGATCCGGATGACACCATATGGAACGGTACATTTTTTCAATGTCCGCTGTGTAGACGTATTTATAGCCACGCCATTGTAATATCAATGCTTGGATGTCCTTTTGCAGATTAGGACCTTTTTCCATTACGTCATTTAGGCTACATCCACCCATGGTCTTCTGGGAAGCATTAAAAACAGCTCGTAGTTTTGTTGTTGTTGATTGTTCTCTCAGTACTCCATGATGCGGTAAGAAGATTGCATCTTTGGCGGGTGTCGTGTTTGAAAGCTTCATGTGACCTAAATCAATGTACTCGCGGATGAAATCTTTGTACATTGATGCAAGTTTAGGGTTTCTGTCGAATTTTCTTTCCAGTTGTAAGAATTGAGAGATTGCGATCGACTTTGAGTTTCCCAATTTTTCTTCATAACGAGGAATCAGTGGCATCTTTACAATGTATTTTCCGTCGCGATCTCTTTCAGTAGTCATTTTGTAGTAGTTTTCGCACCAGTCGTCTTTAGATGTGTCCTCAGTGTTCTGAATGATGTCTTCTGTCTCCCAGAATCTCTTTAAGTCGTTCAGGTCGACAAGAGCGACATGGCAGTTAAAAGTTTCTAGCTTGCCGCATAAAATCCATCCTAAACGGGTTTGCTGAGCTGTCGGCGTTTGGGCATCTCCCTTTAGGACCCCCTCTAATATAACTTGCGAATAGATATCCGCTCCCAGCAGCAAATCCACGCTCCTTGATAAGTTGAAGTCAGGATCCGCTAGTTTCAGACCTTGTAGCTGAGGCCAGTTTTCTTTTTTAAATGTTTTGTTAGGTAAGTTGTTCGTGATCCTTTTCATTATTAGAGTGCTGACTGAAAATGCAAAGTCAGTGCATCTTGATTTACACTCTAATTCTAGTCGTCCTTTACAATCTCCCGAAATCGTACCCACGCCGGAAATTGTAGCGTTCATCCTTTTTCTAGGTAGTTTCAGTCGTTGAGCCGCGTTCTCCGTGATGAGGTTTACTTGAGATCCTTGGTCCAGTAAAGCTCGTAACGTTATAAAGTCTCCTGTTGATGTCTTTACTTGAAGTTCTACTGTAGTAAGTAATATTTCCATAATGTAGTTGTTTGATAAATGGTTCGAACTATGTTGGTTTGTTGATGTTGAAGGTTGATGTTCCCGTTGTTGAGAACGTTGACCCATATTGTTCATATTGGAACTTGGCGACAGTTTTTGCGCTGAATAGTGTAACATCGTATGATGTGGTTTATTGCACTCTTTGCAAGTTTTGTTCGACGTGCATTCTGTGTCTCCATGCTTATACAAACAGTTTTTGCATATTTGTAATTTCCTTACTGTGTCATTCCGTTGCCGTGTGTCCATTTCAATGAACTTTGGACACTGCATGATCACGTGAAAACCGCTGCACAGAAGGCATTTACCGTATGACGCATGGTATATTCTTGATGTTTCTTTTCTATGTGGTTCATATGATGGTTTATTGGAGTTAAATTTCGTTTTGTTGCTGAATATTTGTTTATGTTGGTTAGATGCATCTTTTTGGTAACCCTTTGCTGCTTCCAACGCCATGAATTTGGTCTCCAAGAACCCCAAAAATTCACTCAGCTCCGGGACTTGCTTTGGATGCTCTAATTCTCTAGTGTATTCAGTATATGATGTTGAGTCCAACTTCTGTGCCATCAAGTACACGATTATTGGATCCCAGCTTGATGTATTTAGACCGATGTTATGTAGGCCATTCATGCATTCGTTGATTACGTCATGCATTCTCTTCAAGACAGCAGCATTGACCTGCTGGATGGATGGTAACTCCATCAAAGTATTCATCAAGTTCGTAAATTGGAGTCTCTTGTTGTCGTATCGCTGAATAAGAATATCCCAACAAGTTTCATAGTTTTCAGCGCCGACCAAATGTTGAACTAATCGTTCCGGCTCTCCTTTAAGCTTAGATTTTAAGTGTTGCATTTTCTGCGCTTTCGAAGAATTTGCATTGTTGTGGATTGTCTCCAGAAACATATCCTTGAACGTAATCCACTGACTGTAGTTTCCAGTGAATTCCGGTAGTTGAATCCTCGGTGCATAGTTTTGGTGGTTTACGCTTGTCCATAGTTTCGAGTTGAGAGATCTTTTCATGACATCGTACTGACGTTCTTTGTTGGCGAACAAGTCGTTGTATATTTCGTTTGACCCTTTCAAAATAGCTTCTAGCTCCCAGTGACATTTCTCTACAGTGTCCCACTTGGTTTTCAGGACGCTCAGGTGATCCTCTAACTCCCATTTTTCAGTTATGGAGTCAATTTCTATTTTGGACATCGCCCGTTCTAGTGCTTTAATGTGACATTCTTGTCGATCAAGCAGTTCCTTGGTCTTGGTATCTACTCCCGTAGGATGAGGAATGACAACTTCAGCCTGTTTTCCTTCCCAGACCAACAACCGCTGCAGTATATCAATCCTGGTGGATTCATACATATGTTTCGTCTTTTCATAAATGTTTCCAGTAAAATATTGGATTTCTTTGTCCTCTCGTTCAAGTAATACATTGTGTCTATTGCCAAAGTCTTGCCAGAGGTTTTCCAATGACACTAACCTTTGAGTCAGGTACTCCTTTCCTTTCCGAGACGCGCTGTCCTTTTGGTAGTTAGTACAGAGACGTTTGATTGACTCGAAGACTTCGTTTTGTGCAGTGATTTCGCTCATCTTGATGTAGTCGTTTCGGTAATCGAAAGTAGTAGTAGTAGTAAGATGTAGTAGTAAAGTAGGTATTGAAGAACACGTAGTTCGGTGTCTTCTAGTTTGTAGGCCTCGTATTGCCCGCAGTTCACGTTGTAGTCCGGAAGCTGTAGTAGCAGTAGTCGTAGTAGTAGTTGGCTTGTTGCCGCAGTTGAGTCTTGTTTTTCCGCTTGATTCACGAAGAAGTTCCAAAGTATCCCCTCTTCGTTGATTGCTCAGAGCTCTTGTACTCTTTTTACGAATATGCGCGCTTTCTCAACTTGACTGGTGAGATCCGCTTGTGGAAGGCCAGCCAAGCCGATTCGCTGTCGTTCCAAGAGATACAATTACCCCAAACTGTGAAATACTCGAAGGACCATTAAATGTAAGGTCCCGTAGTAGTTGGTACCTTACACTTGTAGCTTTAAGTAAGAAGTGGTAAGTCAGTACTTGGAGTTAGGCGAGTTGATGTAAACACACACAGATTCGGTAACACTAAAGGTTTATTAGAGTACCGATCACAACAAAGTAAAAGTGGGTTGGATGCTAATCCGCGGTGTTCGCGTAAGTATGTAATTCGTCAACTAACTTAAAATCATATTAAACATTGTTTTAAATACCAAAGAGAAAAGTAGGTTGCTGCGTTTGCAGCCTGACGGAATGTACGTAAACCGTACAATTGGTTTATTTGAAATAATTGCTTTGAGTTTGAGTTCATCTTCAATGGTGCCCTGAGCAATAACATCTTCCCAAAAGCATGGAAAGAAGCCACCGTCATCGGAATCCCTAAGCCCGGCAAGCCCAAGTCCGAGCCTGGTAGTTACCGTCCCATTAGTCTGCTCAAAGTCCTAGGCAAAGTCTATGAGAGGCTTATTTATAAGCGTCTCAGAGACTACGCCGAGACCAAGGGCCTCATTCCCAACGAACAGTTAGGGTTTCGTTCCTAGCACTCTAGCGTGCATCAGGCTCACCGGATCACCGAACACATAAGCGCTGGGTTCCAGCGTGGTTTGTTGACGGGTGCAGTATTCTTCGACATAGCAAAAGCGTTCGATAAAGTCTGGCCCAAAAGCTTTACAAATTCGGGGTGCCCGACCGTCTCGTCCCCATCTTACGAGACTTTTTGTCAAATCGCACCTTCCGCTATCGAATCGAAGGTGCTCTATCCTCCCCCCGTCCCATTCGCACAGGAGTTCCTCAGCAGGGCTAACATGACAAGCGCGGAAACGCCCTTTTTCTCGTTTTATCGTAATTTGTCTATGACTCATTCTAATACCTAACATATGACCGTAAAAGACGAGTAAACTCGAAAAAGGCACTTTGACACTTTATCGCGCGACAAGAGACCGATGTTGCAAATTTATTTTTATGATAGCAACATCGGCTTGAAGTTCCGTTTCATTCATTCAATTTTATGCATAGATTAATATGTACTTTATTGAATAAACGTCTCTCTCTCTTAATTATTTTCTCTTTTAATTATTTACGTTTAGTTTTTTGTATAACCGACTTTTTTAATAAAATTAAATGGTTTCTTTGGCATGCTGAAATTAAAATAAAAGCGACGGAAATTGAAATTAGTGGCACTTATTAGATAATCACCACAAATGACAAATGAGCCGACGATCATAATTTGACAAATCGAAGTTTATTATTGTAACAATCACCATAAAGTCATTGCAAATTTTGTTAATCACCACACTCACCAATAGGACTGACGTTCAGATAAATTGGCAGCTGGAGTGGATTCCGCTATTATAACCATACAAATGATTAATCACCACCCTTATGAAATAAACTGGTGATTTTAGTAATTATGTTGCGAAGGTTTTATATTGCCATACAGCCATAATCCCTAGATTTCATTAATCTCCATAATTGGTAAAGTGACTGGTTATTACTGGAAGTAATGGTTATCTACGTAATAGTGCTCCCCTCCACCAGTTTCTCTCGTGGCCGCCGAAAGGAACTCACACCGTTGTACACCCATATTTCACCAGTTTTTAAGGGTAAAAAAAATAAAAAAATGCAATACGACTATGAATCTGCCATCATATTTTCGATATATTTTTTATGTATCATAATTTTGTCTTTTTATCTATCGTCGTCGAAATTGAGGACGACTAAATACGACAAAATGGTAGAAAGAACGCTGATTATTTCGTGTGGAATTGTCAAAAATCGAGATAACTAACGTGTTATGTTAGTTATCTCGATTTTTGTCGACAAAACATCAAAGACAGAACGAGTCGAGTATTTTATACGGCGTAGCTGTCAGAAAACGATAAAACTACAGAAATAGACAAAAATTAGTCACGCGAGAGTGGATAATTGTCGCGTGTGTCATGTTAGGCCTGCAGGAATCCGTAGTGTCCCCTCTCATTTTAACGCTATTCACCAGCGATATCCCTATTAGTAAAAAGGCGCAGTTGGCTCTTTCCGCAGACGATACGGCCATTATCTACAGAGCCTTCGGCCCCGACTCGATAGCCGCCATTCTCCAAACCGCAGTCGATAAACTCGGCGCCTGATTTAGGAAATGGAGGATTGAAGTCAATCCCGCCAAAAGCCAACCGGTTCTCTTTTCGAAACCGTTTAAAAAGACCCAACCCCGTCTCCCCCAACCCATCACAATGCTAGGCAAGCCTATTCCTTGGGACAAGCGAGCCAAGTACCTAGGTGTAGTCCTTGACCACCACCTCTCCTTTAAAGAGCATATAACCCAAGCCCGCGCGCAAGCCGCATGGGCTCTTAGAAGGCTTCACTCTATCCTAAATGCACGTAGCAAATTGTCACTACGGTGCAAATTGAGTATTTACACAATGATGTGCAATCGCCATCATGACCTATGCGGGTGCTGTTTTTGCACAAGCAAGACTCAGTCACATCCATAAGATGCAGACATTACAGAACCGTTGCCTTTGGAAGGCCTCGGGAGCCCCCTGGTATGTTAGGAATGAGATCCTCCATCTCGACCACTCCTCGACTTCTCTACTGCTCTCCAGGAGAGCAGAAGGGAAACTAGCACAGTGTACAAAAACAGACGCCTCCCGTCATTCCGACCTCGCCGCCGAGGTCCTTTGCGATCGCGACCGCGTCCCCGAGTAAATGATACTCCCCCCCGACCCTTGCTCGATAACGAGGTGCCAGCAGTTGTTGCAGCTGAGCACGTAGCTTTAAATTCCCCGACTAATAATCATGATCAAAACTTTGATCCAGCCCGTCCCATCCTTGATGTCCTCCCTCCGGTTGACGCCCTTTTTTTTTTTTTTTTTTTTGAGTGTGGGAAATCATCAAATAACTTCTCCCGCTCTGGGCGGAGCCGGAGGGCGTGTCAGACTCTTACTGACTAAAACCCACCCGTGTTCCTTCGGTTGCCCTGTTGCCGGGGGCCACGATCTCCCTTTCGGTTTTCTTCGCAACCCCGGCAGGCATCGGCCCTAGTGGACCCCTTCAATTCTGCTGACATCTCTTTGAGGCGCGCGTGGAACACAACGCGCCGTCGACCCGGGCCTGGTCCTTATCGGACGGTGAGCCACCCATTGCTCACCGCCCGCAAGCCCGCGCCTACGGTGGCCGGAAATCGCCTCGCGATTCCCGACGCCCTGGGCGTCTCCTCCTGCGGCGGTTAGGGGCGTGAGGGCGCGAAATTTGCCTCTCCCTCACGCGTTCCGCCTCCTCCTTTGCGAGCATTACCGCTTCGCAGAAGGAGGTGACGGCCTCCCATTTCCTCTCGCTCCGTACCATGGCCTGAACCAGGGCCGGACGCGAGAGATCACCGCCGCCGATCGCCTCCACGAGGACACGGCGATGCTCCGCCCAAGCTGGGCAGACCTCCACCGTATGCTCCACCGTGTCCTCCGGGCGATCCACACAATGGTGACACCCGGGCGTTTCCTCCCGCCTTATCCTGTGCAGGAACCTCCCGAAACAGCCGTGTCCGGTGAGGACCTGCGTCAGGCGGAAGGTGAGGACGCCGTGGCGCCTCTCAAGCCACTCCTCAAAGAGGGGTCTTATCGCCGCAATTGTGGCGTGCCCTCCGGTTGACGCCCTAAGCCGAGGTTCGTACTCCACAGGGGGTGCCCTTAGCGAGCGTTCACCTAGTTTTAATTAGCATAGTTGAATAACTCCTGGCTGGAGGATTTCAGTGTAGTACTTAAGGCACCCACAGGAAAGCCCGGTTAAGTAGTCATGATCTCAGAGGTCAACTGCGAGATGCCCTACCTATTTCCTGCAAACAATGCGACTAAAGAGCAACTTTTATGGCATCTTAGACAGGACCTGGGACAATTTCCCGCAGCATGACTAATAACTTGATTCGAAGCATGAAAAACCGTTGCAGGACCGTTGTTAACGTTATGAGTGTTTTGCTAACTACTGATTTTTCACATAATTACAGAAAACGGCAAAATTTCGCTTCATTTTTCAGTTTTTCTTGAAAAACACATTCATCATTAGTTTTACCATTATTTCATTTTTCGTCTATAATTCAATAAAATTTTATTAAGGCGGATGTTCCGATCGACCGTCCATACATATTTTGAAGCACCTTTACGCTGAATCTAGGCACTCTTTGTAACGAAATATTATAATTTATCACTCTACAATGAAATGTGGCCACGTTTGACCTTTTTTGGAAATATGTTACATTAATTACTAAGAAAAACAATAGTGAAATCCAGACAAAATTTGACACTTCTTTATAGGATCATAGAAACAGGTCTTGCCATATTGAATATTATTTATTGTATTTTAACATTTAGGTTTAAAGATATTTTATTCTCAAAAAAGACACAAAGTCACTTACATGAGAACAATGCTTAAAAAAATTATAAATGTAAAGTTCGTCGCAGACGTCACGGTAGCAATTATGTATGATAAAGGCACCCATCCAATGCGTTCAGGTTTTAGGGTGTTATTAGTAATTAAATATTCAGCTAATTGTGTTTTGAATGCATTGAATGAGTGTACATTTTTTATATGTTGATTATTTTTCATGGTAGAGGAATAATAAATTGTTTCATGCACTTGTTCTTTTTATTTCTTATTTTATAAAGTATTTTACAATCACCTTTTTTTTTCCTTCCTTTCGTGCGTGTGTTACCATCGACTTACTTCTCAACCATAGATTACATCACAAAAGATTGGAAGTGGAACATTGTCCTTTAATCAACACTCTCCCTCAATGTTACAATCTTCCAAACCCAACAAAGTAACAAACTTTCTAAATAGATGAGTAGATAGAGGCTTAGTCATTAAATCTGCTAACTGATTGTTTGTAGAAATATAAATCACTTTTATGAGTCCCTGTTCTACCTTTTCCTTAACGAAATTATATTTTATATCAATATGTTTGAGTCGTTTCTGATCAGGATTATTAACAGTTTTTAAAGTACTCTGATTATCTTCAAAAATAGTTACATGTTCCAAGTTAACATCTACATCTTTAAGTAATTTAATTAACCAGCAAGCCTCTACAGAACTTTCACACAAAGCTACTAACTCAGCCTCAGTAGTACTTAATGTCACAGTATTTTGTTTCTTAGACTTCCAAGAAATTGTATTACCATAAAGTTTAAAAACATAACCACTAGTGGACTTTCTGTCCATGCTTCTAGCAAAATCAGAATCAGCATATCCTACTAAAGTATTATTATTACACTTGGTATAGATTAACTGATAATTAAGTGTTTGTTTTATATATCTAAGAACTCGCTTTAAAGCTTTTACCAGTTTTACATTAGGTTTTCCTTGAAATCTGCTCAAGTATGAAACAGCTGTAGCTAAATCTGGTCTAGTGCTAACCATACAATACATTAAAGATCCTATGAGTGATCTACAATAGTTTTCTAATGTCATATCTATATCAGTGTTTATGTCTAGTAGTAAATTTGGATCCATAGGTGTGTCCATGCCCTTACAATCTTGCATACCATATTTCTTTAAAACATTTTGTAAATACTTAGTTTGATTAAGATAGATCTGTCCATTTTGTTTTAATATAGATATTCCCAAATAAGTTAAATAATTACTTCCCATATCTTTCATTCTAAATTTTTCTGACAAATAGCTTTTTACCTTTTCTATTTCTTTAGTGTTAGGCCCAAAAATTAACAGATCATCAACATAAATTAGTAAGTATATATCCTTTTTATAATACAAACAATAATCATTTTTAGATCTCAAAACCATAAGTAGTAATAACTTCGTTAAATTTTTCATACCAATATTTGGGAGATTTCTTTAATCCATATAGTGACTTATTTAGTTTTAGTACATGACCATCTGGTATATTTAATCCCTGAGGGGGCTTTAAATATACATCTTCATCTATCCTACCATAAAGAAAAGCTCCTTTGACGTCCATTTGATGAATATTATAGTCTCTGTGTGCTGCTACTGACAACAACACTCTTAATGTTTGCAGTTTCAAAACCGGTGAGTAAATGTCTTCTAAATTTTCTTTTTGCTGAAATCCTCTTACTACCAACCTTGCTTTACATATTTCCTTGTCTCCAATTTCTTTTCTAGTAAATATCCACTTGCTGTCTATTAACTTCTTATTCTCTGGTTTAGGTACTATCCTCCATGTTTCACTCTCTTGTAGGACTTTAATTTCTTCTGATATAGCATTTTCCCATTGCTGTTTATCTTCTCTGTTCTGTATCTCTTCAAAACATTGTGGTGTGTCAGAATGAAACGCAAATAAAGCATATAATATATCTCCTGTATCTTCATTATTTCCTAACTGGTAATCTGCTTGCCATTTAGGTTTTCTTGTATTCCTTCTTGGTCTCTCCCTGTTTGTCAGCTCCTTTTCAATCTGACTGTCTTCTATTTCTTGCTCTGCATCTTCATAAACTTCTGTGTTTTCTTCTCTGCATAACCCCGTATTCTGTCTCTCTTGTGTGTTATCTTCTGTCTTCTTCTCTGTTATTCTCTTACCTTCTTCCTTTTTATTTTCAGGTGATTTCCTTCTTTCTTCAGGTGCTTCATTTTTTCCTTCTACATCTTGGTAAGGTAAGTAAATTCTTGGTACATATTTTTCTTTAGGTTTTTCATCAAATATTACATTTCTTGCATGTACTGTCTTTTGTGTTTCAGGATCGAAGAGTATGTAACCTGCTGGAGCATATCCAATCATAATCATCTTACGTCCGGTGTTATCAAGCTTTTGTCTGTATTCTTTTGGTACATGATTATATGCTAAGCTTCCAAATACTCTCATGTTTGACACATTTGGTTTTCTTCCTTCCCAGAGTTCACTTGCAGTATGGTGCCTACCTGCTGATGGACTTCGGTTACTAACATATGTGGAGTACAATACAGCATCTCCCCAAAACTCTTTTCCTAATGTTGAATCTAATAAAATTGTTCTGGTCTTTTCCATCAACGTTCTATTCATTCTCTCTGCTACCCCATTCATTTCTGGATTATATGGGACCGTATACTCCAATTTAATTCCTTTGTAATAACAAAAATCTTGAAACTCTTTATTTACATATTCCTTACCGTTATCTGATCTAAGTTTTAAGATATTCCTATTGAAATGGTTTGTAACATAATAATAATATTGTTTGAATTTACTAAAAACTTCCCCTTTATTATTTAAGAGGTATATCATTACAAAATGAGTATAATCATCAATAAATGTTATAAAATAACGATATCCGTCTCTTGTTGGTGGGTTAATTGGCCCACACACATCTGTATGCACTAATTCCAAAGGCCTGGATGCCCTATGGCCTTCTCTATTAAATGGTTGTCTTGTCATTTTACCTGTCAAACACTGTTCACATAATGTATCATAATTATTTGTTTTTAAGTCTCCTAATCCATTTACCATGTTATTTTGTTTCAATAAACTTAAATTTTTAATTCCTAGGTGTCCAAAACGCCTATGCCATAAGTTAACATCATCAATATTAGTGTAGTCACATTCCAGTTTATTTATTAACAATTTTACTGTGTAAAGTGAACCTTCTTGATTACCTATCATGGAAAGATCATTATAATTGTATACTCTAACCTTACCTTTGTAAAATTCTACTCTAAAGCCATGGTTTTCCATTTTAGATACTGACAATAAGTTCTTTCTTAAATCAGGGACATAATAAACATTTTTAATAGTAAAATATGACTCTTTTCTACCAACAAAACATTTTACATGAATATTACCTATGCCTTCTGCTTGTAACATAATACCATTTTTAGCTGCTGCAATTATCTTAGGTTTACTTAATTTTATGTAATCAATAAAGAATCTTTTATCCTTAGTTAAATGATCAGAGCAACCTGAGTCAACACACCATGTAGTGTAGTTACTTTCATTTATATTCACCTCAGAGTTTCTTTCATTTATATTCACCTCACTAATACACAGCGGTGCCTCCTCTTCTTCGAATGTTGACAGGAATGTGTGATGGTTCTTTTCATAGTGTTGTCCCCTATATTGTCCTCGTCCTCTGCCATGTCCACGTCCTCTATAATATCCACGTCCTCGTCCTGCGTTCGGGTCATGTCCTTCTTGTCCTGTTTGTCCACGTCCTGCATTACCTCCTCGGGCTGATCCATAACTTCCTCTCCCTCTATTACGGCATTGAAACTTCTTATGGCCCGGCAAACCACAGTTATAGCACAAGAATGCATTGTCGACAGCTTTTGAGTCCACTGATTTTGTTTTCTTTCTTTTCTCTTCTTCCCCCAGCAATCTCTCTTTGACAAAGTTGACACTAAGATCAGTCATAGTTTCCAAAGTTGTTATTACCACTTCATACGATTTCGGCATACTGAGTAAAATGTAATTGACCTTTTCTTCCTCTGACAGGGTGGATCCTCCATTTTTGAGTTGTGTAAACAATTCCTCCATTTGTGTAAAGTGTGACTGCAATTTTTCATTTTCATTAAACTTAATTTCCATTAATTGTCTTCTTATAAAAATTTTGCTTCTGGTATTTTTCTTCATAAAGTTTTCTTCCAATTTCTCAAGCATCCCATAAGCCGTTTTCTCGTCTTTTATATATTCGATATGACTGTCTGCGATGGAGCTTACTAAAATGCTTACTGCTCTTGTTTCCTTTTTTATGTTCTCTGTTTTTCTCGCAAATTCCTCACTTTCTATAGCCTCTAAGCATTCCTGCTCCTTTAATATAGTTTTTAATCTGTATTTCCACGTATCGAAATTTTCTCCTTCAAACTGTTTTAATTTACCAAACTCGTAATGTCCCGACGCCATTTTTTTGCGGTTACACGTTGCGTTCGACGATGTTTTTTTTTTTTCTCTCACTGACTGCCGGAGTTTCGTGTGCAGGAAAGCAGAGAACCACGCTCTGCTACCACTGTTGATTATTTTTCATGGTAGAGGAATAATAAATTGTTTCATGCACTTGTTCTTTTTATTTCTTATTTTATAAAGTATTTTACAATCACCTTTTTTTTTCCTTCCTTTCGTGCGTGTGTTACCATCGACTTACTTCTCAACCATAGATTACATCACAAAAGATTGGAAGTGGAACATTGTCCTTTAATCAACATTATACAAGACGGTATTTTTTTGCCAATCTTAGTTCTCATCTTCGGTAAGATTAGAAAACTAGCTCGGCAAGTGCTACGTTGGGTTACTTGTTTTACTTTAGTAAACGATAAATTAGTCTGTATACTATTGTTGAGTACCTTAAGATACAAGATATTTATTTTGTAAAACATGATTGTAGAATTATACAGGTCTTAAAAATAATAAAAGGTAGCTACATGTTTTGCCAATCATGGCGTACAAAATTAGTTGCACTAAGACAACTATTACAAAGATATAATTATAAAATCGTTAATAATAAATGAAAACAATGACTTACAAAAAAAATAAAAAAACATAGGATTAAATTAAAATGTCAACAATTTAAATTCAATTTAAGTAAAATACAGATTAGAAAAAATAATAACAAAGGTACACATTCCAAATTCTATTGCAGAAGATTATCATTTAAAAAGTCATCTACGCTGTAATAGCACTTTTCCAGTAAAAACCCTTGAACGGACTTTTTAAATTTGGTTAAAGGTAAACATTTAACAGCATCAGGTATTTTATTATAGATAATGGGTGCCCTACCAAAGAAGCTCTTTTTCAGTAAGGCAGTTTTGCACTTGATTGGACACAACAAATTCTGATATTGAGAACGAATTGGGGTTCTTTTCACGTCAGAAAATTTCTGAAAAAATTGCGGATTTGCTTTTACGAAAAGTGCAGTTTCTAAAATGTACAAAGATGGTAAAGTTAGAATTTTTGATTGTCTAAAGTAATTTATGCAACTATCCGTTGTTCTTGTTGACCAAACATTGCTCGTATACATCTTTTTTGCATCCTGAATATAAGTTCTTTATTAGTTGACTGTCCCCAAAAAATAACACCATATCTTAGAGTAGAAGCGACCAATCCATGATAGGCTGTTAAAAGAGTGTCAGTATTTACTTTCCTTGACTATTGGAATAATAAATATGCAGATACAATGAAAATACATGTATTGTAAATATATAACTGTCTGATGTTCATTATTTGGGTTTCTTCATAAATTTTGCATGTTGATGTTAAATATGGGTAGTTAAAAATAATTTTTATTATTTTGTTTTGTGCAACTTGGAGACTTGCTAGCTTCGTCTTGGCCGCACTACCCCAAATTACAACCAGATACAGTAGGTGTGGTTTTCTAAGGCGTTATAGATGGTGTGACGCAGTCTATGTGGAATACATCGAACTATGTTTCGGAGGGATCCAAGTAGTGACGTAAGCTTTGTTTTTATATGATCCAAGTGAACAGTCCACGATAAAGAACTATCCATTCTTAAGCAAAGATATTTTTCACACGATGTTTGCAGTAGGGGAACATTGTTAATAACTAATGGTTAATAACTAAATATCACGTTTTGGAAATATTTATCGTTAATAAGTTATACTGAAACCATGAAAAAAGAGTGTTTAAATCATCTTGTGCCTGGGGAAACTAAATCATGAATGGAGGATCCGAAGTGTCATCTGCGTATAGAGTAAGATGGCCATGTAGTCAAATTTCCTGAATATTATTTATATAGATTAAAAAGAGCAGGGGCCCCAAAATTGAGCCCTGGGGAACTCCACACGTTATAGGTGATGCGCCACTATGATCATTATTATGCGTTCTAACTACCTGTTTTTCAGATAGGAATCGAACATTTGTAGAGCACTGCCGGTAATTTTGATGATTTCTAGCTTTTTAAGTAGCAATTCATGACTTACGGTGTCGAACGCTGTTTTGAGGTCAATAAAGATACCAAGGACTATGTTTTGTCAATCTAGATTTTGCTTAATTTTAGTAACGAGATCGACTGTAACTGTTAGTGTGCTGCTTTTTGGTCTAAACCCGTATTGTCTGTCTAAAAGAAAGTTGATAGAAGTTAGATGTTTATCTAATCGGTTATATGGGATTTTTTCTAGTATTTTTGATAATACTGGCAACACTGAAATAGGTCGGTAGTAACCTGGGTCCATTTTTGAACCTGATTTGTGAATGGGAGTTACCTTTGCCATTTTCAGGGTATCGGGAAAATTACCTTCAGATAGCAGTTTTGCTGACGCATTTGCTTAGGTTGTTCGCTATTATATGTTTTATGCATTTTATTGCTTTTGTACTAATTCCATCTAATCCAATACTACAGTTAGGGTCGAGATTTGATATAATTTACGTATAACACTGGAGTGTCTTCTGCAGAAGTTTTTGGTAAAGCATGTGTGTGATCATCATGAAATGATCTAGGTATTTCATTCGCTAAAAGGGGTCCTATCGTGGCAAAGTACTCATTGAAAATCTTGTAAATTTAGTTTGGGTTTTGTAATGTGTTTTGAATCGATTAGTAGTTTTGTAGTAGCACAACTTTGCTTAATTTTATTGTTTTCTTAGGTGTATTAATACAATCGCTAAACTTATTATAGTAGAAAATATTATTTGTATCTAGTATGTGTTTGGCAACATGTTTTCTTTTTGTGATAAATTCTGCTTCCAGAGTGATGTTATTTGGATTTTTCTTTAGTTCTGTCCATAATGCGTTTCTTTGGTTGATATCATGAATTAGGTTTTTATTTATGCAGTCGTTTCGGGGTAGGTTCAGAATTTTGGTCTTTTTTGTTTTACTTTTGTCAATTATGGATATTATTTCGTATTCTAGTAGTGCGTAGTCATTATCTAATTCTTCAAGGTTTGTTGTTTCTAGCATATCATGTAGTTTTGTAAAATCTATTGCTTCGTATTGGGTATTTTTCGAGAGGATTTAGTTTTCTTGAGTTCAACATACATTTGTTTGTGATCTGACATTGAGAAGTCGGTTATTGCCAGGTGGAAGTGATCGTCTTTCAGGTTAGGGCTGACGTGGTCCAAAATAGATTTTCTAGTATTCGATTCTCTTGTACAATATTTTTTGGTGATTTTATTTAGTAATGTATGTCCAGTTCCCTTCAAGAGTTCTTTATATTGTTTAGTCTTTTTGTCTTTGTTTAGAAGATCAGTGTTATAATCTCCGAACAGTATTGTCCTGTTTCTTTGTTATAGTTGGGACTCATATACCTCCAGAAAATCTGTGTAGTTAGTATCGCCGGGGTTGTATACGACTCCTACTTCCAGTGCATATCGCTCTAGTCGTATCCATAGATAGTTGTTTCCTCCTGTGTACTTTGACTCTGATATAGGCTATGTTTAAGGTCATTGTGGACATATGCTGAAACTCCACCTCCTCTTGAATCGGTTCTGTAGTTGTAGTAGTGTGAGTAGTTGTTTATTTGTAGTTCAAGTTTCAGTCAGTAAAATAACATGTATATTATTAGGTAGCGATTGTAGAATGCATTTAAGTTCATCAAATTTTCCTTTTTTACGTATACTTCGAGCATTAAGGTAGAGAAATTTGAGCCGTGATTTGTTGGTTTCTATATTTTGGTAATTGTTGATTATTTGGTAGGTGTTGCTAGTACAGCCCGCGCCAAACTTTGTGACCGCCTTGAGTATAGTCGCGAGTCCGAACTTGCGCATGGTACAGTCGAGTGGGCAATACGTAATCAACCAAACAATTTTCGTTTTCTAACATTTTTAATACTTATTATATTATGCCAATTTAATTTTATTTGTTGATTTTAAAGTTAGTGTTTATTTCATAGGTTTTTTTTTATTTTATTTAATATACAATGTATGTGTTATTTGTAAAACATATAGGTTAGGTAATAATAGGATAAATGTAAATAAAAAACATTAATATAAATAAAAACTATATTCACAATGGGGCCACACCTTTCCTAAAAACATCTCCCTTACTAGTGGATGGTTCCGCATCCGAATCACTCTCTTCCCAAAAAATATCCAAATCTTCTTCAGCTGATTTATTATCGCTCACATAAATTATTATTTTTTCAGTTAGGTCATCTATGATGACATCACTTTTCTTATATTCTTCCTCAATATTCATAACTTTGTCGCATAGTGCAGTCCACTCCTGTTCACCCATGCTATTTACTTTTTCCTCCACTAGTTTCATAATATTAGTTATATTATTTGTGACATTTTTTTTCGCCACGTAACCTTTTTTGGATGCCCAAGCCATTTCTATGGGGTTCAAGTCGGGATGGTAAGATGGAAGCCGTAATATTGTGTGATTGTGTTCTTCTAAAATTTTATCAATATTATTTTTTTTAAATTTTTCTTTATGTACCTATAGAAATTAATTTATACAGTTCTGGTTTCAGCATGTCAGAACTGCAAGGGATATTTTTTACCGTAAGCCATGCCACCATTTCTGCCTTTTTGCTATTTGACGTCGGCGCTGCATCCTCTAATTTGTTACGATAGGGTGCAATATCTATCACCATCACCGATCTCGGTGGGAGATTCGGCAAAAGTTGTGTGCGTATCCATCTTTCATAATTATTATAATTCATGTTATCATGGTAATCTCCGGTTTTCGTACCTGCTTTAATCATCAAAAGCCCGTTGGGTACAAATCCTGATTTGGATTCAGCATGTACAATGACGACACGTTGACCTTTTGATATCTTTTTTTTTAAACCTTTAGTGCTACCATCACTCCACGCCTGTGAAGTGGTATGCGATGAATCGACATACGATTCGTCAGTGTAAACTATCGGCCTTCCTTCTGCGCGATATTTCGTTATTTCACGCAAATATTCAATTCGCTTACAGCGTATTTTCAATTAATAATTTGCGATTGTCTTCAGTTTTTTTCCATTTAAATCCCATTTCATTTATTCTCGTTGCGAATCCTTCAAAATTTATATCTTCTTTTTTTTTTAAAGTTGAGCAATTGTCGGCAACTCTTTCTGTGTTAAATGAAAATTGTGGATACATCTTTCGATGACACTTTGGTCAAAATTGTCGATTCCGGTTACCTTTTTTACCCCTTGCCTCTTCTTTCCGGGTGTACGAAAAACTGCTAGTAAATCAGAACTTGGTTCATTAGCTACCGATATAATACGTCGTACAGATCTTTCTGATACTCCTGTAGCGGCTGCAGTCCGTTTATGTACTGCCTTCAAATCGTATTTAAGGCCTTCTTCAGCTTCTTTCTTCATAAATTTATAAACATCGTAGACCTATTTACGAACCTGGCGTCGTAAAACATTACAACGTCCGGTAGGCATGTTTATAAACAAATAACAACGAGTAACAATAACAACAAATAAAAACTATATAACTATATAAAACTATAGAACTAAAAACTATAACAACAAATTAACGAAACGATCGAACGAATTCTGAACGCGACAGTACTCTCAGAGCTCAACAAGTGCGTGATTCGTATACGGACGTGCACTCACACTAATGCGTGGGTGCCAGCGCGCGTCGCGGGAGAGCGGTGCGGGCGCGCGGGGTGTGGCCCTGCCCCCAAGCTCTTGTGCGTCCCGCTAATACCTGATTTTGTGTTCTGCGCAATGCAATGAGCCTAGTTTCGGGACGGCCACAAAGTTTGGCGCGAGCTGTAATTGTCGTAGGAATGGTTTCGTTTATTGTTCGTAGTTTTTTGTAGGGGTTTTTATTATTGTAGGTGTGCCATTAATATACTTTATGGTCAGTCCATTCTCTCCATCACTTTGACGACGTATTAGTTCTTCTTTAAGATTTAAAAAATATTTTTGCTGTGCTGGGGTTTGGTTTGAAAAGATTTTAATGTTTTCTGGCAAATTCTCTTTATTGCGTAGGAGATGCTTTGCGGGTGCTGAAGTGTCGTAACATACTTTGATGCTACTGTTTTTTCAGGTGAGTATTTGCCAATTCTAAATATTTTAATTGGTTTTGAGAGGTCTTGGCTCACTAGTTGAGTAATTTTTAAAATATCGGCGTCTTCTTAGAATATTTGTTCTTCCGCGCTAGCAGCGGACTGTTCGCGCAGGCCCACAACAATAATATTTTTTTCTCTGCTATTTCGATTTGCTACCTCCTTAATTATTTGTTCGTTCAGACATAGGTGATTTTGAAAGTTTGAAGTCTAGATTATTGTAAGAAGTCTAGTAGATTCAGAGGTGGGTTTAAACGTATTAAGTTCTGACTGAAAGGATTTCATTTTACGCTCTCCCAACGATAACTGTTTCTCCAGTTGTGATACAGTTGTTTTTAATTGTTTATGTTCAGTTATCATGCCAGATGTCGATGATTTAATATCATTAATCTGCGCTGTATTTCCGCGAATCATGTCTGCAGTTTGTTCGTTGCATGACTTGAATTCAGTGATCTCAGTTTTGACTTCATACCTTTTTTTTTTTTTGAGGGTGGGAAATCATCAAATAACTTCTCCCGCTCTTCATGCCTATTTTCCTGCATTTTAATCATAATCTGCTCATTAGATCCAACGTATTTTACTAGCAGCGAACCGATGCCGGACAATTCCGAACGCATTTCTTTAATTTCAGAGGCACATTCGTGTTTCCTTTTATTCCGGAAGGTAATTTGCGGGTCCACTGCTAATAAATTTAGCTTTGATAAATCAGGTTTTTCCTTTTTCAATTTTCACATTTATTTTTATAATTTCCTGATTCAAAATGCGTCTATAAACTTGTGATTTTGCGTTTTCAGTCTTGCTACTGCCATATTCTAATTTGACGGATAAAAAGTAAGGCGTAAGTTCACAATATGCTTAGTGGAATTCTAAAATTATTGTTGGCAACACTTATACTAAAAAAATGCAGACCGCTGCCGGGCGGCCGGGACACATTGTTTTGGCTTCATTGGTGTTCTTTAGAGTTCCATTTGTTATATTACCATTTATTGATATTGTATTCCATGTAAAAGTTAAAATTAAATGGCTAGACGAAAATAATTTAAATATTAATTTAGGTAAGACAAAAATAATGCATTTCAGACAACGTACTCCCGGCGGAACTAATCTCAACATCCATTACAAAAATGACAAAATTGAGGAAGCAGAGGATACCAAATTTTTAGGGTTGCAAATAGATTGCAACTTAAAGTGGAAAGCACATATAGACAGTTTGTGTAAAAAATTGAGTTCCTCCGCATATGTGTTATATAGGTTATCCTCCATAGTAGATGTCAAAACACTTCTAACGGCTTACTACGGAATAGTTGAATCGCACTTATGCTACGGTATCATTTTCTGGGGGAACTCAACTGATCGAGATATAGCTTTTAAGGCCCAGAAAAGATGTCTCCGATCATTGTTAAAACTTAAATCGACAGACAGTTGCGCGCCTTATTTTAAGTTACATAAAATCTTGACACTTCCGTGTATCTATATTTTTGAAGTAGCTATGTTTGTCAAGCAAAATCCATCTCGTTTTGAGCGCCTGGCTGTTGTATTCCCAAGGAATAGGCGTGACAACAGCAAATTATGTCAAGTATCATGTCAAACCACTTTGATGCGTAAGAGCGTTTCTTGCATGGCCCCCATTATCTACAATAAATTACCGAGTAGTTGGAAAGCTTTAAATACAGCACAATTTAAGAGTAGATTGCGGAAATTTTTGGTAGACAAAACGTACTACAGTGTAACTGAGTTCCTATCGGAGAAAAATATCTGTTAATTAGTGAAATCTTGATATAAAAAAATATTTTTGACATTTTTGATTTTTGACATTTTGATCTTTGACATTTTGATTTCTGACATTTTGATTTTGGAATTGTAATAATAATGATATTGGTAATGGTAATGACATGTTAAATAATGTAATGACAATGGTATTATATTTGTAATAGTAATGACATGATATTTAATCTTATGCATTGATGTATAAAAACCCAAGATGCACACTCAACGTCTAAAAAACGTCCCCAAAAAATGAGCGCAACATTCTAAATTGTGCGCTCATTTCAAATAGTCTCGCGTCGCTCGCGTCTGGAAGCAGTCGTTAAAAATGCCGAAGTGTTCTGTGAGAAATTGTAAAAATATTACGTCAAGAAGGTTAAAAAAGGATGGGATATCGTATTTTCGGTAAGTAAAAAACTTATTGACTAGTTTTTGTTGTTTTTATGACCGATTATAACAAGCAATGTGTGATTTTGATTTATTTTTTCTAAAAACTTCATTCAACGCTCAAAGTAAAATACGGCTAACTTCAATGGCTGCTTGGTCAGTGTTAGAACAACGCATTACAGTCTCCTTTTTATTTTAGTCGCATTATAAAAATGACCCTGTTCTAATAAGTGGAGTCGATTTATTTTTTTTGTTTGTTTTTCTTTTTATTAATAAATTTATGTACTTTTGAACCTTTTTTGTATGTAGTTTTTGAAAAATATATATATTTACGTTACATAACGTGTAGGTCAGGAGGTAGCCAATTTAACATTTTTATAATGTTCGTAAATATTATGATGTATAACGATTCATTTATGGGCCAACTTATGAGTTCGCGACATGCGGCATGCTAAGGATAGACTGAAGTGTCGCGTAGTCTGTAGTCTGTAAGTGTCACATTAGAAACTTCATGGAAACTTCTAATTTTTATATTTTAGTTTTCCTCGTGACCCAATACGATGTGGAGAATGGACATCAATCGTCAGCCAACAAAGGCGAGAAGATTTTTTTAAGTCGAATAATTCAAGCGTCGTTTGTTCCGAGCATTTTTGGATGAAGATATGTATGTCACTTTAAAAGGCATAAAACGTCTTCGTAAAACTTCGTTCTTTATATTTGAATAAACAATTTTAACAGTTATTATTTGTTTTTTTATATACCCATAGGCTGCCCAAAAACATATTTATGCAGAAATAAAAGTATATTTATGTGTTTAAAACACAATTTTACAAACTCTTAAAATACTAACTAATAACGTAAGATGAAAAAAAAAAGTCATGTTCGACTCCACTCAATACCTTGTCCTACCGACCAAGGTCGGTCGTAAAATTTTATTGCTTTAAGTACCTGCGTTAAAATAACAACTTTAAACAATTGGCGTAAGGTTGAACTTGCAATAATATATGCTTGTAGCTTATAGAAAGAGACAGAAATAGAGTTTCGGGACACTTTCGAGCGTTACTTTTATTCGAGACTGTGCATCTTGGGTTTTTATATATCAATGATCTTATGATACTAATTTATATTTTTCTTTTAATACAAACATATATTTTGAATTAAGTTGATGATTTAAGAATTTTATAATGGTAATTTATAAATTGATAATTGTAATAATAGTGATATAAATAATTTCAAATGTTTGCATGCCGAATGGTAAAATGTGGCTGAGCTAAATGTAATCTTAAGAACTATTATGTATTACCCATATTTGCAAAATAAAATTCTATTCTATTCTATTCTATTGTATACTATTTGTTAATAACAAATAGATGTATGGTTATGTGATGTATGGTTTTTATAAACGATTGCAAAAACATATGACAAAAAATAGGATCCTAGATGTATGATAATGTAATACACAGATATGATTCTAAGGGTCATATAAGTAGGCTAGGATATAGAATCCTATATATGATCCTAGATATACGATAGTGTTATACACAATATCTATGTTTGAATTAAGTTTTTCTGCGTGTGAATGCATCTGTACTTTAAGTTCGTAAATTATTTTCGTAAACGATTATGACTAATTCGTTTCATTTTGACAGTTCAACAACAACTTATAAAGCAATAGACATGGACCTAAAAAAAAAGGCGGACGGAACTTCACTAAGAAACAATTGAAGCACCACAATGGCGGCTGCGTAACTATGTGTGCGTGTGAAAAGGGTTGCCAGATGAAGGAAAATTACCCATTTTTAAACAATATTTCAATAAAATCTCCCTTGAACTTAGGTTTTATTACAAGTTTTTGTGACGGATATTGTTAAAATAAAGGTAAAATAAATAAAACACATTGGGTATTAAAAATATTTCCAACTCGTTTAATGTTAATAAAGTTTTACAATCCCTTTTGTTGGTTCAAATTTTTGTAGACTTGTCTTTTGCTATCGACACATCTAGAAATCCCTTCTAATTTACTTATGTGGTGAAAACGAATGTTTAGGTATTTTTCGGCTATATATTTAATTAAAGCTATTTTATGTTCTATTCCTGCAAATGTATGTTCAAATTCCAAATCTAAAAAAATTTTTGTCGTTTGCTATAAATTTTTCTAGGATTTTGTTTAGCATGTACTGATGTTGTCTTTCATTATATATTGTTATTTTATCTTTTAAAAGTCTTCGGACCACCATCTCACAAGTGCAAC
Organism: Omphaloscelis lunosa; assembly: GCA_916610215.1. Taxonomy (NCBI): domain Eukaryota; kingdom Metazoa; phylum Arthropoda; class Insecta; order Lepidoptera; family Noctuidae; genus Omphaloscelis; species Omphaloscelis lunosa. The sequence continues at coordinate 588,161 of OU744250.1, read as the reverse complement.
AAATGTTGTACAAATCTTTTGATGGAAAACTTAAGCCTCCCCTTGTTTTTAAATTTATCAACTTGTGAAAAAAAAGCCAGTCGTCTGTACATAGCCGCGCGATACAGTTTTGGCACTTAATATTTTTTATTGCGTAATGACAGATGCTGCCTGCCAGATATCCTACAATCAACTTCCTATAATCATTAAATTCTTCTATTTCTAATCGTTGTGCCAGGTTGTCATCGTCTTTGGTGATTTCTTTCATGAATGATAGCGAGTCGCAACTAACATCACCTTCTTGTTCTTCGTGACGGTATGATGGTGTCGTTGTGTTAATTATTTTTTGGCCGAAGAACAATTAAGCACAGCTATTTGCTCCAAAGGAACACAATTTCCAGTGGTCAGGCATCGTACTTCTAAATGAGCCTACAGTTTTTTATAACAACCTTTGAACTGACGAACATTAGGGTTATCATTGAAGCCTCGTTGCATTCTGATGGATGAAAAAAACATCTCAAGATGATCCTGGCTCAGTTTATAGGTTGGTAGGAACACCAACTGTTTTTCACCAATCAATTTGGCATATAGTTGCTTTAAACTGTTAATATTTACTAACGTGCCAAGGAAACCAGTTTTGCATTTTGCATCTACTAAACGTTTATAAAATACAGTAATAATATAAGTCACTCGACCGTCTTTCGTTACTTTTCTTTTTGATATACATTTAATTTTTAACTTTAATACATATTCTTTTAGTTCATCCAAAAAATTAAATATAGTATCTTTGTTCTGGGAACAGAGTGGTTTTTTAAAATCAAATTGAGTCATAGCTCGAGAATTAAATATGTCGAACATTATATTCATATTGCTAATGAATTTTTCCGTTGCCTTAGAATCTTTAAATACGTCTAGATTTAGGTCTTCTCTGCACGCTTTTATAGCAACTGCTACGCTTTCACTATACACCTGAGTGGCCAGTTTCACCTTCATTATATTATTTTTAAAATTGATATGTTTTCTTGTCAATTTATTGGCCAAGTGTAAACCTTCTTTCTCTTGTAATTTATTGACTTCCTTAATATAGTTCCATATAATTTTTTGGTCATCCTTGTCCATGAACTCTCTTTTGGATTGTAAATGGTTTCTTAATAACTTCATCACATGATTAGGGTCCAGAAAAAATGCAACCTCCGAACCATTGGCAGGATGAGTAAACGTTGTTTTTAACGACTCGGGCTTGAAATTGCAACCAAGCAACTCCAATGCATTGAAATTTGTTTGATGACCATCGCATGTTAATGCAACAACATCAATGTCAGCTTCAAAACATTTGAGAAGACATAATTTTATCAAATTAGCTTTCTGTTCACCTCTTAATGAATTACTTAAGAAATATCCCAATGGTAGTTTGAAGCGGTGGTTAATCCCAACGAGTAAAAAAACTAATGCTTGGTTTGCCAAAGGTGCACCTTCTGCAACTCCTGAACCCATATCTTCTAGGCCTATATATTTTTTACCATCCCAAATTTTTTGAGCACTAATAGCAACTTCGTCAAAGAGTAAAGTGCAAAAAGGCCGATGTTCACTTATTTGAGCTTTTGCTTTCAATGCCTGAAAAGATTCTTCAGTAAATCCTGGTTCTGCATTAAAATGCCCGTACCACTTGGCCAGTGTCTTTCGATGAGGAAGGCAGGTATTAAAAGTTTGCCTAACGTAATCGTAAGCTTTTGGAGAATAATAATTAAGCAAAATTTTTTCATAGACGGTGAGTATTTAACCTTTTTCTTTAATTTTTTTTTAATTGTAATTATTAAAAATGTTAGCAGCGACAATGTCTTCATTTAATCTGTTAAAAAGATCAGAATCAACATAATTTTCTTGGGTTTTTAAAATATCTTTCAAAGATTTGTTCCTATCTTGGAGACGTCTAACTTTTTGATAAAACTTTTATTTTCTTTTTTTGATTTTGCATCAAGACACGTATTTTCATCAGATCTTTCTTCATACGTCGTTTTCGGGGAGTAAATAGTAATGACAATGGTTGATCCAATTCAACTCCAGATATTACAGTTTCGGGTGACTCCTAAAAATAATTAACAAACATATTACCTTTTAGTATTATTTTTAATATAATTTTTTTTTAAATAATAAACTCGAAAAACCCATTTTTTATAAATACTTACATTTTGCAAGGACGAATTCGTGTTCAATAAGCAAGACTGTTGCACTGTCGATTTTTGTACAGAAATTCCTTCAACCACTGATGAACTCTAAGAAAATGAATAACATTTCGGTAACTAGGTAAACCAAGGTTTATAAAAATATCATCAGATTTTCAGTAGGTTAGGCTACTCACTTGTGTCAAAGTCGTCGTTATATTTTGTGAAAAAGGCAGATCTATTTTTTTTGTGCTGCCCGGAACCTGTGGCTACTGCTTCAATCATTAGTGAACTCTAAAATAAATAATAACATCAGGTTATAAACGATTCAAAAGCATAACTTTATTTAGAATAAAACAGCGTTTTAGTAAAAAAAAAACACACCTCATCAGAAACGCTGGAAGTAATTACTTCAGTCGGTAGATCTTGAATTGTTGACGTATCGAATAAAAACTAAAAAAAAAGTTCAACTGTTGTTAAACTGTTAACTGTCAAAATATTAAAGTTTAAAATTAAGAGGTTAGGTTATAAGGAGAGGACCTTAAATTAATTGAAATTTGAATTACCTTTGTTGGTATGGCGTAAGCAACAACGCGAAGAAGTCCGCCTTTAGTCGAGTACAAACAATGCTTCTCAAAATGTATACTGCAGATTACACTAGATTTTGATGGATTTCAATTATTTTCATGTCTACACTCCCTTATTATTTTTATCCAATAATTTTTCCATGCATCATTTGCTGAGGGAAATCTGTAAAAATATAGAAGAATACAATAACGATAAATAGTAACATAAAATATAAATCTCCCACTTTTAAAATAATTTTGAACCTTGAAATAGTTGCAACACTGATTGATTTCAAGATTTATTATAATCATTGACGTAAAATCGAGAAATAAGCTTCAAAATGACATGCTTACCTATGAAAAGTGATGCCCCTGGCTTTTTTTAATTGAACCACTAAGGTTTCGACAACTTTTCACAACATATGACGGCATAATTTGATTTTTATTAGGCAAAATAGCACCGAATAACACGCGAGCGTCGTTCGAAACGTAATGGCCGACGGCAGACTTACTATGGTGTGAATGTGTGCGTGCTGGCTTGTCTACATTAGCGCACTGACTTACTATGGGTGCTTCAGTTATTAATAAAGGAGACGGCGTCCGCCTTTTTTTATGTCCATGGCAATAGATTAGCAATCTGTTTCAAATCGAAACAAATTGCGATTGATCGTGCATTACGCAATTAGGGTAATGACTGGTCCCACAACCTTAAAAAATGTGGCTAAAACAGACTGGTTCTTAAAGGCTGAGAACCTGACTGTTGCAGCTTATGAGGCCTATAATAACATGGGCAAGTCTAACCTTTGTAAGTATAGTATTCTTAGGGTTCCGTACCTCAAAAGGAAAAAAAACGGAACCCTTATAAGATCCCTTGTGTGTCTCTTTATCTGCCCGTTTGTCACAGCCAATTTGCTCCGAATCTACTGGACTAATTAATTTAGTTGAAAGGTACACATATGAATTTCTATGAGCCAAACACGGATTTGTAAAGTAAATACTTAAATGAATTTTGAATAAGGGGGTCACTTTTCGGGGGCAAATTAGAAAAAAATGTTTTACAAGCTGTACCGTGTGACATATCAAATGAAAGGGATTGTTGTGAGGATTTCATTTTTTTTTATAATTTTAAAGTAAATACACTTAAAGATATTGAAGAAAGCAGATGAAAATTGACCATTCCCTTATCTCCAAAACTACTGAGCCTAAAATTTTGAAAAAAATACAGAGTATGGTTCTTTGCTCATAGATTACAGGAAAAAGTCTATGGTCTTAAAATAACATGGTAAATCTCTCAATATTGTGCGTTCAAACTTACATATTCAGTTGGAATGTATGGGAGAACTTGTTATATCAACTAAAGTTTGTAGTTGGGATTAATTCATTCAACTACGGTAGGTACCCTTCATTGTGCGTGGTCCGACACGCACGTGGCCGGTTTCGAACCGAACGCGCGCTTTACTCGCGGTAACTAAGTGTACAAACACGCTGTAAATGTGTGTTAGCGCAGGAGCGCTCGGTACCGTCAAAGCAAGGGCAAAGTAGGGAGTGTGTTGTGTATGTGTGTACGTGTGTTTTACGTGCTGATGCGACTCGTCTTCACGCACACATCACAGCGTGTTTGTACACTTGGTTACTGGTTACTACAAGTAAAGCGCGCCTCGTTTCGTGAGATAAAAAAAAAACAAGCGACCAAAAAAACATTACAAGTGAAAATAAACGAAATTTCTAAACCAAAGACACCGGTTTTTGGTTTTGAAATTTCGTTTTTTGCCACAGACTCCCGAAATTAAAGAAATAAATTAGATTAGAACTACCTGCTATGTGTAAATAACAGTGAAAGAAACTTATTAAGTATAACATCATCCTTATAGACTAAAAATACGTACTTATTATTGAAGCTAACTCAAAAACTGGCCAAGCAAAGTTAATAAAATAGTCGAGCCATAAGTTCTGTCACATAGGTAAAATTTCGAATTTAGAAAGCAAGCTGAGGAGAATATTATGGGCATTCGAAATTTGAATTTTTAAAGAAAATAAAAACAAAAGGTTTCTGGAATTTTGCTCATTTACTAAAATGGAGTGGAAGAGCCCAAAGAAGACACGAGTCACAGTAATTGCATTGCATTTTTACGATCACGCGCCAACTGAGATTTTCAAACGGCTCAAAAATTTGAAAATTCCACTGAGATTTATTTATCGTAGTATCAAACGATTCAGGGAAGATTCAAGATGAATAAATAATAATAATAATAATAACCCCACCGCCGTAACTCTACGTTGACGTCGTGGTGGGGCTTGCGCGCTCCGAACTCTAGGCCTGTGCCGGTAGAGTTTACTTTGCCGGAACGGGTCTGGGATAAGGAGCCAGACCAAGAGAAATACAAAAACCCGCAGGGCAGCATGTGGCGAGCTGTTGGGCAGTAGCGACCCCACGGACCCTATCTCCCGGGAGAAGTCTTGTTCCTCACCTCTGGCTTGCCTTTATTGGCCGGCTGGAGTAAACACTGACAAGGAACGGAGCTCCCACCTCATTCTTGCCTTAATTGGCCGGCTTGAGTGGAGATTCGCAAGAGCTCACGTGCTCGGAGGAAGGAAGTATTCCAGTAAGTGCTCGTAGGGATTTTGACCATCTTCCGGGCTCTGGGATTGTTCTGAAAGCCGTGGAATACATCTCCACTCCTCAAGCACCTCAGGACATGTTGCCCCCTTGTCGCTACGTCACTATGTGCTAGCGACCGTTTCCGGGGGCCCATTATTGAGTGTGCCAGTCACCCTCTGCCATTTTAACTGTGTATTTTATATAAAATATTGGTCAGGCAGGGGCCATACTCTTTCCACAGCTCTAGGTAACCAGTTCACTTAGCCACCCAAACCCATAATAAAATATCTTTATTTCCATATCCTACAATAGTCTTGCACCAACCGGGGGTTGTCCTTGGGTGCACTTGCATAGCGCGAACAGGGATAATCGTCTGTTGGTGCCTCATTTCATTCAAAACGTCTAACGGGCCTCTGTGAGTTTGCTTCGGCCCCTCGTACGCCTTCCAAAGGTCCGGGACCCCAAGGTCCCGAGAAATGTCATAGACCCTATAATAATAATAATAACCCCACTGTCGTATCTCTACGTTGACGTCGTGGTGGGGCTTGCGCGCTCCGAACTCTAGGTCTGTGACGGTAGAGTTTACTTTGCCGGAATGGGTCTAGGATGAGGAGCCAGACCAAGAGAAATACAAAAACCCGCAGGGCAGCATGTGGCGAGCTGTTGGGCAGTAGCGACCTCACGGACCCTATCTCCCGGGAGAAGTCTTGTTCCTCACCTCTGGCTTGCCTTTATAGGCCGACTGGAGTGAACACTGACGAGGAACGGAGCTCCCACCTCATTCTTGCCTTTATTGGCCGGCTTGAGTGGAGATTCGCAAGAGCAAACGTGCTCGGAGGAAGGAAGTATTCCAGTAAGATACTGGTAGGGATCTTGACCGTACTTCCGGGATTGTCCTGATAGCCGTGGAATACCTCTCCACTCCTCTTAAGCATCTCAGGACATGTTGCTCCCTTATCGCTACGACACTTCGTGCTAGCGATCGTTTTTCGGGGGCCCATTATTGAGAGTGCAAGTCACCCCCTGCCATATTATCCGTGTGTACCATAACATTGATCAGGCAGGGGACATAGGCCTTCCATAGTCCTAGGTAATCAATCCACTATAGCCACCCAAACCCATAGCCCAATATGTTTTGTTTCCATTTTCTGAAATAGTCCTGTACCAACCGAGAGTTGTTCTTGGGTGCACTTGCATAGTGCGAACAGGGACAATCGTCGGGTGGTGCCTCATTTCGTTAAAAACGTCTAACGGGCCTCTGCGAGTTGGCTTCGGCCCCTCGTATGCCTTCCAAAGGTCCGGGACCCTAGGGTCCCGAGAAAAGTAAACACGTAAAAATAATAATAATAATAATAACTTTAACTTGCAACACTGAAACGTCAACAATCAAAATCGTTTTCTTACCTCATAATTCGCATTTTTAATTATTTACATCTATCGTATACATACAAAAAGCTCTGTAAAACACATTAGAATAAACAATAAATAATATACAATAAACTCTTATCTACAATGAAGAAAAGAAAAAAAGTAATACCATAATAACTCAAAATTGACGCTGTCACATACAGACCCACATACAAATAAATGCGATATGAAAATGTAATATGTTGACAAGATCAGCAGCTCGCAGTGCACGCCTACCACCCCCGGACTCGCCGCTAAGCTCCGCCTCGCCGCCGCCGGTACCCAGCCCCATCGTGAACGCTGTATCGACACCGGCCGCGGTAGTTGCGTCGAGCTCGAGTGACGAGTATTTCTCCCCGCCGACGTCGCCAACACCTGTACGTCGGCAGGGGAGAGGCCGGCCACCGAAGAGCTTGGGACTTAGGGGCCAACCGGCCCCGAGCCGGGTCCCCGCTACCGGTGGTTGTGTGCAGCGCATGAGATGGACTCAGTCTATGAACGAGAACGTCATGCGCGCATATTACGGGTCTACAGAGGGAGGAACTAACCTCACTGCGTACCGTGTTAGGATGCTGTCTCTGTTTCAGGAACTAGAGCCAACCGTCAACGTCTCGGCCCAACGACTGTCGGATCAGGTGCGTGTCATCCAACGCAACCATAGGTTGGACGATACCGCACTTGATAGGCTGCGCTCAGAGGTACTGAGCAACCATATCGTCTCAGCTCGGGCACAAACCGCGGCAGAAGCGTCAAATATTGATCATACCCCGCCGCGGTTCAATCATGGAGTTGAAGAGGAGGATGATAGGGTTGCCACAGTAAGTAGCCAGTGTAACAACCGATTGAGGAGCGCACTGGAGGATGCGTTTCGCGAGTATAGGTACACTCCGACCGAACTTAGACCACGATTACCACGCCTACCCATGCACAAAAAAAATAGGGCGCTGATGTATGCCCTGGACTCGCAGCTTACGAATTTTTTCGAGAGCAGCGAGGATCTCATTGATACACACTCGATACTGTATTGCGCGGCTGTTGCGGCATGTCGTTTAGCTAACGTCAAGTTTCCAAACTGCGACGGAGCTACTCGACCTAAACCAGCCGTACCAGCCTGGCAGTGCAGGATCGAGCGACGTATCGATGGGGCCAGGGTTCTCATCGGCAAACTATACTGCTTCAGGGAGGGAAATACACGACCAAGAGTGATGCGCTTTGTAAGGCGGGCATTCTCGGGGACTGAAATCAGCCCACAAGACTACATGTCCCGTGTCACAGAGCGCATCGACTTCCTGAAGCAGAAAGTTTGTGCATGGGCGAGCCGTATTCGGCGGTATAAGCGGCAGGTTGACCGATACACGCAGAATCGCATGTTCCAGAGCGATGAGAGGTGGGTATATAGAGCTTGGGAGCGACCTGAACAAAATGTGACAGACGTGTGCCGCCCGGATGATGCCGCCACGAGTGCATTCTGGCGCAGCATCTGGTCGGTGCCCGTCTGTCATACTGAGGCTGGCTGGATGCAGGATGTCGAGCGAGTGTGTGAAACTATACCAGAAATGGATGCTGTATTTATCACGCCATTAGACGTAGCCAGAGCAGTCCGTCCGTTACCGAACTGGAAATCACCGGGACCGGACGGACTGCATAACTTTTGGTTAAAATGGCTGAGTAGTTCGCACACTTGCCTGGCATCCCAATTCCAGTCATCCCTAGAGTCTGGGTCGCTACCTCAGTTTCTAACAACAGGCGTTACCCACCTGCTCCATAAGTCAGGTAATCCCGCGGAACCCAAGAATTATAGACCGATCACATGTTTGTCGACGGTCTATAAACTTCTTACATCCATTTTGAGAACGAAAATTAACACACACATTGATAGTAATTCAATTATGTCAGTCTCTCAAAATGGATGTAGGAACGGATCCCGCGGTACTAAGGAGCTTCTCCTCATCGACATGGCCATAAGCCAACAGGTTCGTCGATCTCGCAAGGATCTGTCGACATGCTGGATAGACTATAAGAAGGCCTATGACTCGGTGCCACATACATGGCTCATGAGGGTGCTGGAGTTGTATAAAGTAGATACAACTCTGCGCACCTTCCTGATGTCGTGTATGGGGCAATGGAGGACGGTCCTTCGCTACCCAGGATGTCGACGGACCCAGGGGAATGACGAGCCTGTATGGATTAAACGGGGAATATTCCAGGGCGACAGTTTAAGTCCACTTTGGTTTTGCTTAGCTCTGAATCCTCTAAGCACACTGCTAGAGGATTCAGGTCTGGGCTATAGGCTGAGGAGAGGTGGTCAGGTCATATCTCACCTCCTCTACATGGATGACTTGAAACTCTTTGCCCCCAACAAGTTGCGACTGATGGAGCTACTGAAGGTAACTGAAACATTCAGTGGCGCCATCAGGATGGAATTTGGTGTGGACAAATGTGCAGTCATGCATGTGAAGCGAGGGGAGATTATGGAATCCGAGGGAATCCAGCTCTCGAACTCCATACACCTTAGATCCCTCTCCTCAGCCGAAAACTATAGGTATTTGGGTATGTCGGAATCGTTAGGCATCAACGTTGCTGACATGAAGCAATCGTTGAAGGAGCGCTTCTTTGGTCGCCTGAAGAAGGTATTAATTAGTTTTCTTTCAGGCGGAAACAAGGTGCGCGCCTTCAACGGTTGGGTCATGCCGGTCTTGATGTACTCTTTCGGCATACTCAAATGGACTCAGACCGAACTTGATGCCCTGGACAGGAGGGTACGTACACTCCTGACCGCAAACCGGATGCATCACCCACGTTCATCAGTGATGAGACTGTACATCCCGCGGAAATGCGGAGGTCGAGGGTTTTTAAATGCAAAGACCCTCCACAACCGCGAGGTGTGCAGCCTCAGGGAATATTTTTTTAAAGCCGATGTGGGTATGCACCGACATGTGGTCGCAGTGGACAACGGGCTCACCCCGCTCTCCATGGCTAAAGAGAACTGGCGCAAACCTGTAGTACTTACTACAGATGACCGCAAGGAGATATGGCAAAGCAAGGCGCTTCACGGGCGCTTCTATCGGGCTCTTCACGAGCCCAGTGTAGATTTCTTAGCGTCCGTATCCTGGCTACGTTTCGGTGACCTTTTCGGGGAAACCGAAGGTTTCATCTGTGCAATTATGGACGAAGTTATCTTGACGAATAACTACCGGAGACATATTATGAAGGACGGTACGGTTGACGTGTGTCGGGCATGCCATCGTCCGGGTGAGTCCATCAGACATATTATCTCTGGTTGTTCGCGTCTAGCTAACGGCGAGTACTTGCACAGACATAACCAAGTGGCCAGGATTATTCACCAGCAACTTGCTTTGAAATATAAACTTGTAGACTCTGAGGTACCGTATTACAAGTATGTGCCCGACCCAGTTCTCGAAAATGAACATGCCACGTTGTACTGGGATCGGTCTATCATTACTGACAGGACTATTGTTGCCAATAAACCTGACATAGTGGTGATAGACCGATTAGTGCGCCACGCAATGATAGTCGATGTTACCATTCCACATGACGAGAACCTCGTGAAAGCTGAGAAAGAGAAACAAATAAAATATCTGGACTTAGCACACGAGGTTGTTGACATGTGGAATGTGAGCTCAGCTATCATTGTGCCGATTGTCGTAACGGCTAATGGCCTAATGGCCAAAAGCCTCGATCACCATCTCTCGAGGCTCTCGTTAGGCGGTTGGATCAAACGCCTGATTCAGAAAGCAGTACTCCTCGATACGGCCCGCATTGTGAGGAGGTTCCTGTCTCTGCAGCCCTAACCACCGGTAGCTTGGACCCTGCTCCCGACACCGGCGGAACTCTATTTTTTATATTTTTAAATGTTTTTTATACTTTTATTTTAAGAAATATTTAAAAATGTAAATTTTAAGATTTTAAATGAATAAACGAGAATAATAATAAAAACTCTGGCAACACAAACGTCAACACGTCTCAAAAATAGTTTCATCAAATTTCCATTGTTATATTTGTCGGAGACGGTCAATAGTACGGTCGCTAAACGAAGCGCGGCACATGGCCAGAGTGGTGGCAGCACTAACACTCGGCTAACTTCGTGCTACGACAGAGCCTAGCTAGTGGAGGGGCGCCAGGAGGAAAGACACTTGCCTTCCGACCGTTCTACAGAACACAACCTCCAGTCTAGGAACTGTCCTACGTTTCGTTTGGCTTTATCTAATTATTGTTTGGTTATCATTAAAAGTGATTATTGTGCTTTAAGTGTTATTCTTTGCTCGATCAACCTAATATCCGCCAACATAATGTCCGACGACGGTGCCGATAATGCTCCCGTCCCGACATATTTATTTTACACGCAGTTTTTGGTAAATCGGAAACCGAAAACAAGCTTAAAAGGCTAAAAATCTAAATAAAGCAAAAAAGATCAAAATGACTAAAGAAATAGACAAAAATCAAAAAATGCCGTAACGGAGGTGACGTGACAGATGTCACCCGAATGGAAAATTGGAATTAAAACTAAATGTTGACGAGATCGGCCGCACGGTTAGCACGCCCACCACCTCCAGACTCCTCGCTCAGCTCCGCCTCGTCGCCGCTGGTATCCAGCCCCACTGTGAGCGCTACGAGGACACCGGCCACGGTAGTTGCGTCGAGCTCGAGCGACGAGTATTTTTCCCCGCCGACGTCGCCAACACCTGTACGTCGGCAGGGGAGAGGCCGGCCACGGTTCTCCTCTGCCGGTGGTTGTGTGCAGCACATGAGATGGACTCAGTCTATGAACGAGAACGTCATGCGCGCATATTACGGGTCTACAGAGGGAGGAACTAACCTCACTGCGTACCATGTTAGGATGCTGTCTCTGTTTCAGGAACTAGAGCCAACCGTCAACGTCTCGGCCCAACGACTATCGGATCAGGTGCGTGTCATCTAACGCAACCATAGGTTGGACGATACCGCAATTGATAGGCTGCGCTCAGAGGTACTGAGCAACCATATCGTCTCAACTCGGGCACAAACCGCGGCACAAGCGTCAAATATTGATGCAACCCCGCCGCGGTTCAATCATGGTATTGAAGAGGAGGATGATAGGGTTGCCACAGTAAGTAGCCAGTGTAACAACCGATTGAGGAGCGCACTGGAGAATGCGTTTCGCGAGTATAGGTACACTCCGACCGAACTTAGACCACGATTACCACGCCTACCCATGCACAAAAAAAATAGGGCGCTGGTGTGTACCCTGGACGCGCAGCTTACGAATTTTTTCGAGAGCAGCGAGGATCTCATTGATACACAATCGATCCTTTATTGCGCGGCTGTTGCGGCATGTCGTTTAGCCTAACGTCAAGTTTCCAAACTGCAACGGAGCTACTCGACCCAAACCAGTCGTACCAGCCTGGCAGTGCAGGATCGAGCGACGTATCGATGGGGCCAGGGTTCTCATCGGCAAACTATACTGCTTCAGGGAGGGGAATACACGACCACGAGTGATGCGCTTTGTAAGGCGGGCATTCTCGGGGACTGGAATCAGCCCGCAAGACTACATGTCCCGTGTCACAGAGCGCATCGACTTCCTGAAGCAGAAAGTTTGTGCATGGGCGAGTCGTATTCGGCGGTATAAGCGGCAGGTTGACCGATACACGCAGAATCGCATGTTTCAGAGCGATGAGAGGTGGGTATATAGAGCTTGGGAGCGACCTGAACAAAATGTGACAGACGTGTGCCGCCCGGATGATGCCGCCACGAGTGCATTCTGGCGCAGCATCTGGTCGGTGCCCGTCTGTCATACTGAGGCTGGCTGGATGCAGGATGTCGAGCGAGTGTGTAAAACTATACCAGAAATGGATTTTGTTTTCATCACGCCATTAGACGTAGTCAGAGCAGTCCGTCCGTTACCGAATTGGAAATCACCGGGACCGGACGGACTGCACAACTTTTGGTTAAAATGGCTGAGTAGTTCGCACACTCGCCTGGCATCCCAATTCCAGTCATCTAGAGTCTGGGTCGCTACCTCGCGCGAGTCAGGTAATCCCGCAGAACCTTAGAATTATAGACCGATCACATGTTTGTCGACGGTCTATAAACTTCTTACATCCATTTTGAGAACGAAAATTAACACACACATTGATAGTAATTCAATTATGTCAGCCTCTCAAAATGGATGTAGGAACGGATCCCGCGGTACTAAGGAGCTTCTCATCATCGACATGGCCATAAGCCAACAGGTTCGTCGATCCCGCAAGGATCTGTCGACATGCTGGATAGACTATAAGAAGGCCTATGACTCGGTGCCACATACATGGCTCATGAGGGTGCTGGAGTTGTATAAAGTAGATACAACTCTGCGCACCTTCCTGATGTCATGTATGGGGCAATGGAGGACGGTCCTTCGCTACCCAGGATGTCGACAGACCCAGGGGAATGACCAGCCTGTATAGATTAAATGGGGAATATTCCAGGGCGACAGTTTAAGTCCACTTTGGTTTTGCTTAGCTCTGAATCCTCTTAGCACACTGCTAGAGGATTCAGGTCTGGGCTATAGGCTGAGGAGAGGTGGTCAGGTCATATCTCACCTCCTCTACATGGATGACTTGAAACTCTTTGCCCCCAACAAGTTGCGACTGATGGAGCTACTGAAGGTAACTGAAACATTCAGTGGCGCCATCAGGATGTAATGTGTGGACAAATGTGCAGTCATGCATGTAAAGCAGGGGGAGATTATGGAATCCGAGGGAATCCAACTCTCGGACTCCATACACCTTAGATCCCTCTCCTCAGCCGAAAACTATAGGTATTTGGGTATGTCGGAATCGTTAGGCATCAACGTTGCTGACATGAAGCAATCGTTGAAGGAACGCTTCTTTGGTCGCCTGAAGAAAGTATTAATTAGTTTTCTTTCAGGCGGAAACAAGGTGCGCGCCTTCTACGGTTGGGTCATGCCGGTCTTGATGTACTCTTTCGGCATACTCAAATGGACTCAGACCGAACTTGACGCCCTGGACAGGAGGGTACGTACACTCCTGACCGCAAACCGGATGCATCACCCACGTTCATCAGTGATGAGACTGTACATCCCGCGGAAATGCGGAGGTCGAGTGTTTTTAAATGCAAAGACCCTCCACAACCGCGAGGTGTGCAGTCTCAGGGAATATTTTTTTAAAGCCGATGTGGGTATGCACCGTGATGTGGTCGCAGTGGACAACGGGCTCACCCCGCTCTCCATGGCTAAAGAGAACTGGCACAAACCTGTAGTACTTACTACAGATGACCGCAAGGATGTATGGCAAAGCAAGGCGCTTTACGGGCTCTTCTATCGGGTTCTTCACGAGCCCTGTGTAGATTTCTTAGTTTCCGTATTCTGGCTACGTTTCGGTGACCTTTTCGGGAAAACCGAAGGTTTCATCTGTGCAATTATGGACGAAGTTATCTTGACGAATAACTACCGGAGATATATTATGAAGGACGGTACGGTTGACGTGTGTAGGGCATGCCATCGTCCGGGTGAGTCCATCAGACATATTATCTCTGGTTGTTCGCGTCTAGCTAACGGCGAGTACTTACACAGACATAAACAAGTGGCCAGGATTATTCAGCAGCAACTTGCTTTGAAATATAAACTTGTAGACTCTGAGGTACCGTATTGCAAGTATGTGCCTGACCCAGTTCTCGAAAATGACCATGTCACGTTGTACTGGGATCGGTCTATCATTGCTGACAGGACTATTATAGCAAATAAGCCTGATATAGTAGTGATAGATCGATTAGCGCGCCACGCAATGATAGTCGATGTTACCATTCCACATGACGAGAACCTCGTGAAAGCTGAGAAAGAGAAACAAATAAAATATCTCGACTTAGCACACGAAGTTGTTGACATGTGTAATGTGAGCTCAGCTATCATTGTGCCGATTGTCGTAACGGCTAATGGCCTGATGGCCAAAAGCCTCGATCAACATCTCTCGAGGCTCTCGTTAGGCGGTTGGATCAAACGCCTGATTCAGAAAGCAGTACTCCTCGATACGGCCCGCATTGTGAGGAGGTTCCTGTCTCTGCAGCCCTAACCACCGGTAGCTTGGACCCTGCTCCCGACACCGGCGGAACTCTACTTTTTAAATTTTTTAATGTGTTTTTTTTAATACTTTTTATTTTAGGAAATATTTAAAAATGTAAATAAATAAGATATAAAATGAATAAACAATGTATAATAATAATAAAACTTTATTCAGCTGAAAAGGTAAAACACTAAATACAAATTTGCTTAAATCTACGTAAAATTCGATTATGTTATGTGCCTGAACTAGGTCCCCTGTATTTCAGGCGAGGCAAGGTATAATAATATTTCTAAATAATCACATTCGTTATAAAAATCTAGTCATCTAATAGGTATGTAAAAACGTGTAAATAGTACAATAAATCCTACTTGTTAAAATCTTACTCGTCTGTAGATTTGTAATGTGACCACAATTTTCTCCCACAATCAGTACAACTAATAATTTAATAAATATTTAATATGTTTTATACATAATAGTAAAAATTCTGTGTATGTATTATTATTATAAATTATTATTCTGGATTCGAAAATTCGCGAGACTAAGCGGACGTGTCTTTGTGTTGATTATAACGATATTGGTTTAAGTAATTACGAATAATGTTATAGCTATAATTGCAGAGTCAGTTTATTGTGCAAGTGATAAGTGTGACTAACAACTTTATTCGTTGTGAAAGATGAACAAAATAGTTTTATAGACAATCAGCGTTTCCGGTGTTAGAAGTATGTCTAATCCAGGAGATAGCCCCTTCGGACGCAGCCAATTGGTACGACGAAGTCCCCCACCGACGCCATCGCCTGCCAATCAAAGTCAGACAAGAGATCCAGCGCCGCCAGCAACCACGGAGAATGAATTACCGACTGAAGTGGTCTCTACGTCGGAGATTCAGACATGGCTTGGGTCCATCGACACAATATTGAGCGAAATCTGCACGATAGTGGCGGAGGGAAAGATGAATTCCGACCAAAAACTCCGAGTCACAAATCTCTGTCGGAAAGTTAACAATGGGACGTCTCAGATGGCCGTGCTGTACCAATCCCTGAAGCAGAAGTCTATCCAGGAGCACACAACCATCCAGCACCTTCAAGTGCAGCAGAATATTGCGGAATCCCTTTGCCAGTTCAAAGAAGTCGTGGAAACGAAGATGAGCCGAACCAAACCAGAAAGTACTTCCTACGCTAACATGGTGATGAAAGGCTCTGATAAATTTATTCGCCCAGCAAATCTCAGTTCGGTCGCTATATATCCCAGCGATAAAACCAAAACCAGTGACGACACCAAGTCGTTGGTACAAAAAATTATCTCACCGGAGGAGTTAAAACTCCATGTTCGCGGTCTAAGGAAAATTAGAAACGGAGGCGTCATCATTAGGACGGATAGCAAAGACGACGTTGATAAATTAAAAAGCTCACAGAAGTTACTTTCTTCAGGCTTTACAGTTAAAGAACCATCCAAACGCCGTCCTACGATTGCTGTCATTGGTGTCCCCGTAGCCCTGTCTGAAAAAGAGGTATTTGATTGCATTTACGTCCAAAACTTGACAAATAAATTGCCTAATATTACTCGTGAGCCCTTTTTAGATAGCATAAATTGAGCCATAATTCAGAAAAGTAAGATCGTTCTACTTGCAACTACATATTGGAAGTCCCTGCTGATATCAGGAAAATGATAATGGACCAAGGCCGAATTTTCATAAATTGGACATTATGCCCAGTAAGAGATTTCACTATTGTAACCAGGTGTTTTAATTGCCAGCAATTCGGACACGCAGCCAAATTTTGCAGGGAAACGAGCCCTACTTGCAACCTCTGTGGCCAAAACAGGACATTCTTTCAAGGAATGCAATAATAAAGGTTCTCCGCCTCAATGTGCGATCTGCAAACGTTTCAAAAGGAAAAATAATCATCCAACTGGTGATGTAAATTGCCCAGCACGTAAATATGCAGAAGACAATTATATTAATTCCATTGGTTATGAAGGCGCCTAGGAGCGCCACCGACTAACTAGTCAATTAAGCACATAAAAAAATAAAAAAATAAAATATCTTTATTTCAGACCTAAGCAGTCCATACGTAGTTAGTGGTTAAAACAAACTGTGCTTACATGCTATGTTATTGTTGTTAGTACTTAATTCTATTTAACATAAACCTATACCTAATTCTACCCAGTGCCTTTGGATGGGGCAGTCCACTCTGCTAACAATCATTTTCAGGATGCCGTTCCGAGTGCTACGCAAACGTTGCAGTAGGGAAGCCGCTTTCTTACGCATGATGGCGTAATAGTAGGTCAACTTTTACATATAATTTATTTTATGGCCAATCAGCTAATCCGTGATCTAGATGGGTTTTCCGTGTCTGATCCTAAAATCTGTAATGTTGAGGAATGCAAAAACATAGTCTATACTGGGGATAAAACATTGACTTTACTTACACAAAATATACGCAGTATAACCCGAAATTTTAACGGCTTCCAAGTGTTTTTCCAAGATCTTGATATATGCTGCGACATTATCGTTCTAACAGAATGTTGGTTATCGAAACAAACGGCTAATATACCATCTCTCGATGGCTTTAATCTTCACAAGAGTGATAGAACATTCAACCAGAATGATGGCATAGTGGTTTATATAAAAAATAATTTAGGAACATTAGTAGATAACCCCATTTTCTAGACTGCAATTGCTTATTAATTAAAATTATTCCCGATACAGTAATTATGGCTATTTATAGGCCTCCATCCAAAAGTATTGATAGATTTTTGGATTCGCTTAACAGTAACTTAGAAAAGCTATCTTCGTTTAAAAATATAGTACTGGTAGGTGATATCAACATAAACATCGCTGCCGAAAAAATCGATACTCATTCACATAATTACCTCAATATTTGCTCATTTCATGGACTATTACCAGCTCATTATCATCCAACCCACCAAAGCCGCTCTTGTCTAGACCATATCCTTGTAAAATCGAAAAGTTCATCCAAAACATTGGTTACTAATTCGTCACTTACCGATCATCAAGCTGTTTTACTAACATTACAAATATCTTCACCTAGAAATAACTGAATGCGCAGCGTTACTAATCTCAATATGACGAGTCTTGAAACTGACTTTCGCGGTATTAATTTTGACCCCGTTTACAATTCACATGATCCAAATTCCAGTCCAGTCTCTACAACATTTTCTCGATTTGTTACAATCTACGATATGGAAAAATACATTTACTAAAGTTATACCTAGAAAGTATAGTAATATTAAACCATGGATTACGCCTGGACTTGTTCGATGTATCAGGCATAGAGATAAACTTCACCGAAAATCAAAAAATGCACCGGATAACGAACTTCTATCAATTACTTACAAAAGATATAGGAATTTCTGTAATAATCTGTTGAAAAAGCTAAAAAACCAATATGATCGAAGTCAACTACAGAAAGCAGGTAAAAACAGTAAACTTATATGGAAATTCTTAAAAGCCAACACTATTAGGTCAAAAAATCCCGAACCCGCGCTTGATCTTTTATTTTCTGAGCTACCGAAGCAGCAAATAAAGCTAACAACTTCTTAATTAACGTAGAAAAAAACGTAGCAGAAAAAACCTTATTATCTAATAGATGTTTTTCCCTTCAAAGCCAAACTAAGACACATACAACACGAAACTCTATGGTCTTATTAGATACTGATATTAATGAGGTAGTAAGTATAATAGATGGATTAAAGGAAATTTGTGCCGTAGGATGTGACGACATATCTAATAGCATACTCAAAAGATTTAAATACGTCATTGCCCCTCCCTTGACTCACATTTTTCATTCATGTTTAACAAGAGGAATATTTCCTAAATTGCTTAAAAAAGCCATAGTCACACCCGTGTTTAAAGCTGGAGACAAAAATTGTGTAAATAATTACAGGCCAATCTCAGTTTTAACAGGCCTCTCAAAGATTTTGGAAAAAATTATAAACAGTAGATTAATAAAATATCTTAAAAGTAATAAATTACTCTCTGATCATCAATTTGGTTTTAGGCCTAAAAGATCAACAAACCAAGCTGTTCACCATCTGACAAATTTTATAAGCAACCTGGATAACGGCATGCACACCATAGGGATATTTTTAGACCTTGCCAAGGCTTTGACACAATTTCTTGTTCCTTGCTTTTGTACAAGCTGGAAATGCTGGGAATACGGGGAGTACAATTACAACTATTATCTGATTACCTTAGCGACCGCCATCATTGTGTAAAAATAGGTCAATACATGATTTCTGAACTTAAGAATACCTGTTATGGAATCCCACAAGGCAGTATTTCGGGTCCTACTTTGTTTTTAATTTATATAAATGACCTCTACAACTTGACACTTCAAAAGGGTGTAATTATGTCATATGCGGATGACGCAGCTCTTCTGTTCACAGCTAAATCAAAGGCCGAGGTCTATGAGGTAGCACAGAATGGTTTTAATACTGTGTCTAATTGGCTTCATAAAAATCTCTTAACATTAAATACATATAAAATCAAGTACCTATTATTTACAATGAGAAACACTAATCCAACGCTTACTAATCTAAACATTCAAGCGCATAACAATTGTAATTTACATTATGCTGACATTGCATGCACTTGTCCCACTTTAGCCAAAACCGACCATATCAACTATCTAGGCGTCACAATTGACACAAACCTGAATTCCCGCAAACACATCGATTTATTATGCACCAGAGTGCGTAAACTAAACGTAGCATTGCTGACTTTAAATTAATTAGACAGGTTTATTTGGCTTTGTGTCAATCTATCATTACCTACTGCATAACGTCCTGGGGTGGTGCCGCTAAATCAATTTTACTGCACCTCGAACGAAAAAATTTAGATTTCCTACACACCAGCTCTATATGGCATGTAAGGTGCTAACAGTACGTCAATTATTTGTTTTGAATGTAGGGTTATTACAACATACTGAACTTTATTTTAACCCCGTACCCTCAGGTAAGAGAAGAAAAGATTTGGTTTGTGCTAACTCTCGGACTAAACATGCTTTTACTAATAGATTTTATTTATTTTTAGGACCCTACTTGTATAACCAGTTTAACAGAGTGCTAAAGATTTATAGTTTAAGTTATAATAGGTGTAACTTACTAGTACAAAAATATTTGGCAAAACTCAATTATGCAGACACGGAAAAACTACTAGAAATTTAAAAATAAAATTTCTATCTACCTACTCTAATATAAGTCTCTTCCTTTACCAAATTAAGAATACTTTATCTATTTTAATATTATTCGATAATTTATTTAAACATAATATATCTTACATAATCTAGTTTTAAAATAATATACCAAATAGTTAATGTTTAAGTAATTGAAAATATGTCTCCTTTTTAATTTAGCTTCTAATAAATGTATTGTTGTCTTCTATATAAATGTTTGATGTAAATTGATGGCCTGAAACACAGGTTTTCATAATCCTCATTACAGAAATTACGATACCTTTTGTACGGCAGTTGCAGTATTGCATTATCTGGATGAGATTTAGCCTTCATGTGCAGTTTATCTCTATGTTTCATACAACGAATAAGACCTGTCGTGATCCAGGGTTTTACTATTTTATGTAACTATTACTACTGTATGTTACTATTTTTACGGCTCAATCTTAATATGTCTGTATTTCTCTAAATTGCATGTCGTATATTTTCTATTACATACAACATACAAAACTGCGGATCAGGAGAATTGTAGACTGGATCAAAGTTGATGACGCGTAAATCTTCTTCAAGTTTATTTATGTTTAGTTTAGAAATTGTGCGAATATTGTGTTTAAGTAATTTACAGTTTATGATTAATAGAGCAGCATTGTGATCGGTTATTGTTGAGTTAACAACAAGTGCAAGTGAAGGGAAATTTGATTTAAGCATGATATGGTCCAAGCCGGAGCCACTTTGATGTGTAGGAAAATTGTGTGCGGGGAGCAAGCCATGAAAGGCGCACAGGTTCAGGTAGTCCTGAGCAGATGCATCAGTATTTCCTGGAAGAATATTAATGTTAATATAATAATAATAATAAAGTATTTATTTCACAAAAACATAGCACTTTGCACTGTATACATTGTTTGAGATAATATTTACATTATGATGCTACTATTGCATCATAATGTAAATATTATCTCTGACTACGACTATGACTCTATCTTTTAAACTAGGACTAGCCTGTATCTTAAAAGATAGGGTTCAGCCTAGTGGATTCTGTTAATATTCACAACCAGAACAAGTGAAGACAGTGTCAATGATTTCTACTAACAGCTGTACAGAGATAAAAATAAAGAGAGAGATAAAAATAAAAACAAAAATAAAAAAAGAATAATAATAACAAAAACTAATCCTGTGTAACACGAGGAGAGTGAATGACAGCAGACATGCATGTGTATATATGTATGTGTAGTGTGTGGGTGTGTGTGGTATATGTGGGTGTGTGTGTGTGTGGGTGTATATGTATGTGTGTGGGGGGTGAGTGATTCCTTGAATGTAATAAATGTATAATAATTCGATATAAAGTGTGAGATGTCATCTATGAGTATGTATGTATATTAGGAGATGTAAGTTAGCAGATTCTCCGTTGCCACATAGTCCTGTTTCAATTGCCATTTACTTATTTCCTTCTTTAACATATATCTATTTAAATCCAGTATGTTTAGCTTCCTGTGCAGATTTTTGTACAAGTGCTTACTTAAAACGTAAAATTGGTGTTGGGCAAAAGAGGTTTTATGTTTAACGCCTGAAGGGACATTTGTGCGCTTTTTAGGGTTTGATTTACACTATTTGCGCTGTAGCATGGTGCGGGTGACAGTTGCCCGTATGACGTTGACATTTGTCAGTACCACGTAGGGATGTGAGGTTATGCAATTCATTTTTATCGCTAACGATACTCGCAGCGTGAATCTAGTTCTCTTTAATATTGTTATGAAAATTAGTGTATTATTCAGTTGTGCAGTGTAACTACGTGTGTGCTACGTGTATAAACTTGTCAATATAAATGTTTTATGGCTACATAATTATCTTTGTACTTATATAAAATAATCAAAATCGGGTTTATGTTTTTTTTTTCGTGACAACATTTTTGCTCTATGGTGCATCGGCGCGGCGGCCATGTTGTTTACCCGTGCGATGCTGTGAGTGCGAGTACGAGTGCAAGCGCGTTATATTGTGACTTAATGTGACACGTATTACGATTTCATTGTTTGTTTTCATTTTTGTTAAATTGTTATTTGTTATAAGTTTGTTGAGTTTGTTGTTATTACCATGCCTAAGCATACAAAAAAAACTGTTTTGGGTAGTCAGGCCAGGGAGCTTGTTGTTCGCCTCCGATACTACTTTGAAAGAGAACAACAAAATAATGGACCGTTGTTACCATTGAATCATATTGTAGAACGAGTAGCCGAAGCTCTTGATATTGGCCGCAATACTGTTTCGCGTATAACACGTGAGAAAATTGGCCAAGATGGGATGTTTGAAAATAAATTATCGACACCCAACAAAAAGCGGACCAAGGTGAAGCCAATCACAGATTTGGATGATTTTGCTAAGGTTGCTATTAGAAATCATATTTATGATTATTATAGAAGAATGGAGCTACCCACATTGCTCAAGCTTCTAAAATCATTAAAAGAAGCTGACTTGTTCAAAGGAGGTATTACTTCGCTACGGCAAGTTATAAAAGATATTGGCTTTGTTTACAAAAAAGTTAACAAAAGAAAGATTATTATGGATAGGACTGACATTGCCCTAGCAAGATGTAGATTTTTAAGGAAGGCCAAAAACATAAGTGATTGGAGCAAAGTTGTCTTTTTGGATGAAACGTGGCTAAACGCCAACCACACAGTGGGTAAAAGTTGGACCGACGATACGGCACAATCGTGTACCAAAGTGCCGGAAGGCAAAGGCGAACGCCTTATTATTTGTCACGCAGGTACAGCAAGTGGATTCGTCCCTGATTGTTTGCTGGCTTTTAAGTCAAAAAAAACTACGGAGTATCATGAGGAGATGAATTACGAAAAATTTAAAGATTGGTTCATAGGTCTATTAAACAATTTAAAAGAGCCTATGACCATAATAATGGACAACGCACCCTACCATTCGGTGCAAGTTAATAAACCCCCAAACCAATCCAACCGCAAAAGCGAGTTGGTGAAGTGGCTGAGTGAAAACGGAGTTACAGCAGATATAAAAATGTTAAAGACGGAGCTTATTGCCTTAGTCCGACGCCATAAGCCACCAACTCCTACCTATGCTCTGGACGAGATGGCAAAAGAAAAAGGCCACCAGGTCCTTCGACTACCACCCTACCATTGCCAGTATAACGCTATTGAGCTGATTTGGGCCCAAATAAAAGGTATGCTTTTAATTTCAATTCCCATTTTGAAGCTTTATAAAAAAATCAGCTTTCCGATCGTAGCATGTACCTAGTTTAAAAACATTACCAGATACTAGATTAGGCTGATTGATGATTATTTGAATACTTTTTTTTATAAGTTCGTTTATTTTTAGGTTACGCCGCAAGAAATAATACTTCGCCGCCATTTACGGCAAATAAGATGTTGGCCCTATTACAAGAGGCCATCAACAATGTTCAACCTGAAGACTGGTCGAAGGTCGTGAATAAAACAAAAAGGGACATTATGTCTGATTGGGATCGTGACATACATATTGACAACATAATTGAGTCATCGTTAATAATATCCGTCACAGATTCAGATGATGAATTGAGTGACAATTCAGATGTTCCTGACTCTGATATGAGTTTAGACGAATAACATGTATTTTTTTTTAGCAACCTTTTAAGCAACCTTACCCTATAAATGTTCTGTTGTATAATTAGACCTTTTAAAAATAAAAATTGACCTACGCACAATATACGTTTTTTATTATAAAAAATATCGACTATCCATCGTAGCAGTACATCCCATCACTAAATACGTCTATGGCGTTACGTTATACGCATAACACTTTGCTTAATTTTTCATTCAATTTGATTTTATTTCTTGATTAGAACATTCTGGTTGGGTTTAATTTAATTTACTACAGTTATTAATTATTTAATATATTACGAATGTGGTACAACTGAAATATTAAGTCATAAATTGTAAATCGCGGCAACTTTCAAGAGTGAAACGAAATGTTACTGAAACTGTCACCCGCACCATGCTACAGCGCAAATAGTGTAGGCATGGATTTGGTCCCGAGGGCTGACTGCATAATGAACAGTTGTCGAACAGTTAAGACCTCACAGTCCTCGTAGAGTTGTTTAGTTGGATATCGGTATGACCTTTAGTACAGCTCTTTGAGCTGTCTCAGCTCTCAGCAAGTTGGTTTTTGATGCACCACCCCACGCGGTAATGCAATATCCAATTATAGACTGACAGAGTGCAAAATAAATCATTCTCAGTGTACCCATATCATGAAAACGTAGATGAGCCGCAAAATTCTGGAAGTTATCATATCGAGCTGTTTGTCCCATCTAAGGCATCCATCAATTTGCAAGCCTAGATATTTGGTACTGTCGCATCTGTCCAGTGTAGGGCAAGTACAAGTATTAGTCGAGCTCTGACATGAGTGAGCAATTATTGGCAATCTTTAGGGGGCATAGTATTGCGTCGGATTGCGAAAGGAATGTAACAGGTTTTATCTAAGTTGAGGGTTAGTAGGCTATTGTGAAACTAGTTCATGACTTGACTTAGAGCGTTTTCTGCCATTGTTTTAACCATATCCCAAGTTGGTCCATAAATGACGATTGCAGTGTCATCCGCATACGCGTAGATCTTGCAGTTAGGGAGAATCATTCTGCAGAGGTCATTCATGTAAATTAGGAACATAGTGGGTCCTAATATGCTTCCCTGGGGCACGCCGTAGGTCACAGTTCCCTCATCACTGAGATGTTCACCTATTTTAACCAACTGAGAGCAATTCTTAAGATAGTCTTCAAACATTTCTAGTGCCATGCCTCGTACACCCAGACGCTCCATCCTTGTTAGGAGTTTGGGAACAGAAACTGTGTCGAAGGCCTTCGAGACGTCTAGAAATATGCCCAAGCATTTAGGCCCACCATCAAGTTCCTTTGCTACAAATTGTGTAAGGTCCAAAACAGCATCCTCTGTCGATACCCCAGCTTTGAAACCATACTGATTTTCCGCAATGATGCGATGTTTGTTCAAGAAGCCTTTGAGTCGCTTATTAAGGATCTTCTCAATTATTTTTGAAATTGATGGTAGGATTGAGATTGGCCGGTAGTTATTTACACAGTCTCTGTTCCCGGACTTTTATATTGGAAGAATGATGGCCTTTTTTAGCGCGTCGGGAAAGGTTCCTGTCTGAATGAAGCGATTGCAGATATAAGATAAAGGAGGCACCAGTTCCTGGCGACATTTCCTTAACAGAGATGATGATATTCCGTCCCAACCCACTGCACAGTCATTACGTAATTGTGAAATGATTGAAACAACTTCAGTTTCATTGACTTCTAGTAACACAAGAGAGTCAATTGGGGTTAAACTTTCGCATGGATCGTAGTTCGAAGGTGTAGTGGGTTGCCTATTTGTTTTAATTATATCATCAGCTAATTTTTTGCCAATGTTACTAAAAAAAGAACATACTAAAAAAATGACTAAAAAAAGAACATACCTGATTCACCGAGGATTGGGGATTATCGCTTATTCTTAACAACTTGTCAGGACTGGTGTGTACCTTACGTGTATTAGTTATTTCTTGAATGGTTTTCCATAGTTGTTTTGGATTGCATTGGGCTTTTTGAAGTTCACATTTTTCATAGGTTAATTTGAGGTTTCGAAGCAAGTCATTGCAGAAATTTATATAGCGTATGTAAGTTATCTTTAGGGTTGCATTGTTAGGCGATTTATTTAATTTCATATGCATTTGATCCCTATTCTGAATACATTTCAACAAGCCAGGGGTAATCCACGGTTTCAAAATTCTTTGTCTCCTTGGAATTATAATTTTAGATGTGTTATTTATTATTACGGTATTTATTTGCGTTATAAAAGTGTTTAGCAATTAATTCGTGTCTTGAATGTTATAAATATCCGTGAAGTTAATATTTTCTAGTTCTGACTTAATCGCGTCTAAGTTGGGACGAGATTTATAGAATTTCGGATTTTGGGTTATGTTGTCATTTTTTAGTATCAATATAATAGGTTTATGGTCTGTAATGAAAGATTCGAGTACTAATGTGGTAGATGATAATTTTGACTTTAATAAAACGTGATCTAAACAATTTTCTAGTCTGGTGGGCAATAAATGAGTAGGTATTAGGCCATGAGAAGCGTTTAAAATCAGATATTCCAAGCTATGTGGGTTACTATTTCCAGGTTTAATATCAATATTTAGATCACCAATTAGTGCAATGTTTGGATATGAAGAGAGACCCTCTAATATATTGTTTAAGCTTGAAAGGAAATTTTCTATTTGTGCCGCAGTATTATAGGATGGAGAACGGTAAACAGCAACAATTGCAAACTTGGAATCTATTTGACACACCAGAGAGTTTGAGTTAGTCAAACAGGGTTCCCAAATTGTGGCGTTAAGGCTTAATTTAGAGTATATAATTACACCTTCATTTTGGTTCGAAGTTAGTTTTGTCGAATGTTACAAGTAACCATTTAGTGCTGGAGGGTTGTTTATTTTACTAAGCCAGCACTCGGTTAAGACAATAACATCAATATTTATTTTCGTTAAGCATATTAGTGCCTGTAACTGACCAAAATTTTTCTTAACACTGCGGATATTCAAATGTAGTATTTTAATATTACTCTCAGAAGTAACAAAATAACTTGCACAATCCTTTGGATTACATGCAAAGGAATTGCCTAGCCCAAGGTTGTCCAAGTCATCGTTAATGTTTTTTATTGAATCCATTTGTGATTTAAGAGGTAACTAAAAAATGGCACAGGGTGATTACGTGTTACGTAGAGTAGAATATGACCGATACATCTCATAATAATATATATCTGTAAGTGTTGTTGGGTATATATCATAGTTTTGGTGTGTAGTATCGTGATAGAATTTTGGTTTGTGTATGTTGTGTATAGAGTGTAATGTATATGTTGCGAATTTTTTACATAAGTAAGCAAGATAAGAACAATTAAGCAAGAAGACATTTAAGTACGTTGTACCAGTCAGATTGAACTTTGGTTATCAAGATCAAGAAGACACTTTTCTGAATGAATCAAAATTTGCTTGTCACCTTCTATTTTACGTAGGAAGATGTTACTATTTGAGATCCAGCAGAATTTATATTTATTATTCTTGGCGAATTCTCGAGCCTAAAAAAATAACTTTTTGGCAGTGGCAGGCAATTGTTCCGCGATGTAAACCGGCTTTGCATCACCGGGTAAACCAATGGTGGCAGTATTTAATTTCTCATCCTTTCCTTTTCCCTTGTTATAGTCCCTTACTGCCGTTATTAAAGCCTGTTTAGTTTGTACTGATGAGAACTCTGCAATTATTGGCTGCGAGGTAGTCGAACTGGATGCCTTTCCTGGTAGTCGGTATACATGCCGTATGCTCAGTTCCTGACCCGAGACTCCCACGGTATCGCAGATTTTAGAAACTGTTTTTATAAGGCTTGAACTAGTTTCAGTGTGCTCCTGCGGGATGTTACGAATCTCAATCACGGACGATCGTGACTTGTACTGTAAGTCAAGTATTTTTTTATCCAAATTTTCTATGTACTGTCTTTGCTGTAGACGTTCCTTTCTTAAGTCCTCCACTTCCTTTTTCATGTCTTCAAACTGTCTGTTTATAAACGACATAGATTCTACCATCTTTTCATTTGACTTGCGAATTTCAACGTTAGACGCCTTGATTTCAGAGTTTTGGGACTTAATTTCCCCTATATCAGCCAAAAGTTTGTTCATTAATGTGGCATGTTCTGTTAGATATTTTGAGACGTTTGAGTCTTGTTCATACTGCAAGTCAAGTGAAGCCAAAGCAGGCCCACTTCCCGGCGAATCTTCTTTGCGAAAACATTTATTCCTATTTGTGTTGACATAGTCGCTCATCGTTACTGCATTGTTAATATCGGGTTCGGATTGAGACTGGTTTATACTTGATGAATGAGGAATAGCTGGCTTAGGAGGTGTGCGACGTACGGCTGCCATTTCTGATGATACACGTAGTAGAAAGTAATAGTGGGTACTTATCTGGCACAGTTATACTATAATATATTGTTAGTGCCAACGTAGTTCAACGTTTAAACAATCCGTTCTATTCAACAATCGTAGATATATCCATCGAACGCGAGCGTAGCCGATACAGTGTTCGTAGGCGATTCATAGGCTCGTAGCGTATGCAGACGTAGCACTGACGACAGCCGCGCGTACCCCACCGCTATTTCAAGGTCCGCTGCTACGAGCACGGTGGCGAGACGGCTAAGCAAGCGATGTTCCGAATCAGGGCGTCTCTGGTTCGATTCCCGCGAATCACAATCACTTATTGAATGTTAGTTAAGGTAGCACTTACACAAATATTTGCGTCCTCTTCTAGGACCGCCCAGTGGGAGTCACCGACACATAAAAATCCTTAAAGAGTGACAAGGATTTGGTAATATTACTAATTGCAACCAATCACTGAATTTATATTGAGGAATCACTCACAGTTGTCTCAAACTGACACACATCCACTCGAGACAACATCTACCGGCCGAACCAAAATATCACCAATTAAAATCGTGTTTTTGAAGGATGACAGGTTTTGCCAGGTGTCATTCAGAGATTTAGTAAAATTGCTGATATTTTTAAAGGAAGGAGGTCGAGATATTGCTAATATCGCAAATTCTGATCCAATTTTTACTAACAAACTGTTACAGTCGACCATATTAGGTTCCTCAACGGAGACCTTGAGATGATTTCTGACATAAACTATCACCCCATCATTTTGATTGTAATAGGCGCCTCCATAATCAATAGAATTAATGTATCTTTTCTCAGCCATTATTTTCGCCGGGCAGTCAGTAGCACCTGTTATGTGTTTGTCTGGCTCTTTGAAATGCGAGCAAGTAGCGCATTTTGGTTGATTTGCCTTCTTTGGACAATCTTTGATCGAGTGACCTTGATCACCACAGTGGCCGCAGGTGTAAGATGTCTGTCGACATGACTTTGCAGCGTGTCCATACTGCTGACACTTATAGCAGCGTGTAACTAAAGTGAAGTCTCTGACAGGGCATGATGACCAATTCACAAAAACACGTTCTTTTGACATTAGAGCTTTTCGAATGAGCGGAGATACTTCTACTATGTAATTGCAGGTCTCGGTACCCTTCTTACCTGACTTATGGCTTAGCTTGATGGAGGTCATAAATGACTCAAGACTGCAGTCCTGAAGTTTTTCGGCCAAATTTAGATGGTATAGACATGTAAAGACTTCATTTTCTGTCATGGATGTCGGCACTCCTATGATGACTACTCTGGGCTTTCTTTTAGGCGTCGACGGTTAAACCCGACCTTGTAAGCTGCACCGATTGTCTGAGCTTTTCAATGTCGTCCTTCGTTTCGGTGCTGATAATCACTCCGCCGTTTTTAGTCTTGCGCAGGCCCCTCATGTGAAGTTACATTTTTTCTGGGCAAATATTTTTTTGGACCAGAGTTTTTGTCTCATCACTGGTCTTCAAGATTAGAAGATAAACAAAGGAGCGGTCGACCTCGTATTGTTCGGACTCTAGCGGTCATCAAAGCGAAGCGAATCCAACGAAATCCTGTCCGCAAGCAAAAAATGTTGGCTCTGCAGATGGAATTAAGCAGAAATACTGTTAAAAGGGTGTTAAATGAAGATCAAGGACTGCGTGCTTATAGAAAAAAAAAACACATCTTAACGCACGGCTGAAGAAAATCAGACTCGAAAGAAGCCGGGTTTTGTTAAGGCGGTACGCGGGAAAAAAATACCGTGAAATACTTTTTTCGGACGAAAAATATTTTAATGATGAGGAGAGTTTCAGTAAACAAAATGATAGAGTGTAGACACACTCTAGTGAAGAAGCGAGCAGACGTGTGCCACGTGTTCAGCGTGGTCATCACCCTTCGGCATTCATGGTTTGGCTTGGGATATCCTATTTGGGTCCAACGGAGGTGTTTTTTTGTGAAAAAGAAGTGAAAACCAGTGCCCTCGTATATCAAAACACAGTCCTAACAAACATTGTGGAACCTCTTTCACAAACAATGTCCGAAAACAGGCACTGGGTATTCCAGCCGGATTCTGCGCCGGCTCATAAGGCGAAAAGTACCCAAAACTGGCTCACGACCCGTGGAATCGACTTTATCAGGCATGTGGCTTGGCCCTCATCCAGTTTAGACTTGAATCCCTTTGATTAAAAAATATGGCAGCACTTAGAGGAGAAGGTCTGCGCTAAACTCTACCGTAACTTGGAGTAACTTAAAGCATCCCAGATTAAAGCACTCGTCGATATTGACATGAACGTCGTGCGTGCTTGGATTGATGACTGGCCTTGCAGATTGAAGGCTTGTATCGAAGCAATAGGAAGACATTTCGAATAATTTTAATGTGGTTTAAATCTGTATTTTATACCTTTTTATTTGATATATGATTGTAATGCGTAACTCATTATGTAATTTATTTAACTTTCCATATGTGACAAAACTGTGACTATGACCAGTATACGTAGTATAAAGGTCCTATTAAAATAAATGGACAAACTTTCGGAAATCATTCAGCCCACCAAAATAAGGACAATGGTAAATAAAAAATATAAGAATAACGCATTAGATACTTACAAAAAAAACAAAATTTGCTCACGAAAATACACTAAAAATGTTGGTTATCCAATGCATAAACATATCCATGTCTTTGTTATCAGTTCACATTCTGATGTGTGGGCCCACGTGACCTCGTCACCGCCCGCGCCCGCCGCGTTCATTGTCCAACTCAAGCCATCTCACTCTAACATAGCCATACCGCGCCGCGAGCGCCCGCCGCTCGCTTGACGCAATTTCAGTTTTTGTCGCGTAACCGAGCCGGTAAAACATGTTGCACGAACGTGCAAGTGCGTGTGTGTTGTTAGGTAGTTATCACAATCTACAACAATGCCTTATTAGTTATTTTATTACGCGTACAGCAACCCAGAATAGTGAAAAGACACGTAATTAAACGCGCTCGCAAGTGCATCGAATAAAACGATAGGCATGTTCAACAATTAATGTACTCGTAAATAGGTATCCACCTACCGGCGACGTAGCGTAAGTAGTATTTTAATTCGTTACTGTCAATAGGGCTGATTCTAATTTTTAACCACGCCTGATTCAGTGTTTTACTGTTATCGTTTATAACACTGCACTGTTTCCACTGCGCGCTTACTGCAATAGCTTTGCTATATTGATAACAGTTCAGCACGCAATGAGACAGTCCAAAGCCTTGTAGTGTGATGAGAAATTAATCTTTTCTTTTCATAGGTACCTAGACGGTTCATAATCATGTGTTCGAGGAAAGTTTATTCACCCCCAATCATAACCTGTTCGCGAGTTGCGTCTACTTACTCTCTTCAATTTTTTCTAACAACACTACCCTAAAAAGGTGATGTGTATTCAACTGAAAGTTACTATGGTTAAATACAGAATGATGTTAACAGAACTGACTGGGTAGATACTTACCTACGAGCACGCACGCGGCGCGGCGGCGCGGGCGTAGCGCGGCGCGCGGGGCGCGAGTGCAAGTACCTGCCCATTATGGATGTTTGTTCTAATGTGCGAACAATTTATTATTTTAGGTCAAAATAAAATCATTTTAATTAGTTTTTTTTTTTGCTTGCATATTTTTGGTTAGACGTACTGAACGCGGTGTTAAAATTTGTCAACAATTTTAATGGGACCTTATATACCGGCTGAAATTTTTTACCGTCTCGAAAAAAATAGGGTACATTCGGTGAACGGAGTAGAAGAAGCCTATGGCATAGTCAATTTTTATTTTTTTTATTTTTTATAACCTATAAAGAAATTGATCTATCAATAAATACTACCCATTTGAAGTAAACTTTTCATACTAAAACACTAAAAACAGAAATTTAAAAAAAAAGAATAAATCGATGAAAAAATATCGAAATTCAAATCATATGCACCCTACTAAATGCGCAAAATTTATTAATGAATTCGTAGATCCGTTCCTTTGCGGCCGATAGGTACTCGCCGCACTTGCCGTCGGCTTCTTTGATATCAGGCGCACGAGCCGCTCGCTCGCGCATCGCCGTCCGCCACCCGCGTCCCACGCTTCAGTCACCTGCGATTAGTCACGGGCGGTGTGACGTCGCGCTGTTTGTTTCCGCGTATGCACCACATGTACGAATATTCTAATGTAGAGTACCTCGCAATGGTGCGATTTTGTCCTATCTGGTAAAACATAGCCAGTGCAAGGCGAATGTACGCAGAAGAAGAACATCTTCAGTCATTGCGAAGGAACGGTGTCCCTGCTCCTCAAATTCCCAGCACTTCCCTCATATTACGGACGTATCAGCGGTTACTTGATCATGGGCAGTTCCAGCTACCTAGTCATGCCAGAGGCAGGGGCCGGCCACCTTTATCCGGACACATTGAAGATGCCATACTGGATTATTTCGAAAGACACCCGAGAAGAAGCACAAGGCAAGCCGCTCGTCGATTTGACGTAAGCCAGTATGTGGTGTGGAAGCTACTTCATTCAATGGACATGCATCCATACCATTTTTCACGCGTGCAAGCTTTGCATGCACCGGACCCCGGACCCCGCATGGAGTTTTGTCAGTGGCTGCAGAATCATGCGGAGGCCAACATCTTGTGGAGCGATGAGTCCATATTTACCCGCGTTAGTATTTACAACGTGCACAACGAGCACTGGTGGAGCTTCCAAAATCCACACAAAATTAAAGAACATGCACATCAAGTTCGTTTCAGTGTAAATTTTTGGGCAGCCATAATTCGCGACCGTATAATTGGTCCAGTTTGGATCGAAGGTCGGTTGACGGGAATAACGTATCTACAAATGATACGTTCCGTCATCGACACCATGTTGCAAGACGTTCCTGATCCCTATCTGCGAGACATGTACTTCCAGCACGACGGATGTCCAGCTCACTACGAACGATCCGTGCGCGCGTATCTCGATGGCCAATTCGGTGATAAGTGGATAGGTCGCGGTGGACCTGTGAACTGGCCGCCGAGGTCACCAGACCTAACACCCCTTGACTTTTATTTGTTGGCCGAACTAAAACGTTTAGTGTATACCGAAGAAGCTCAAAGTGTTAATGATTTAAAACAGCGAATAATAGACGCTTTTAATGTTTTAAAAAGTGATAGAGACACGCTTCGAAGTTTATCAAACAATCTGCAAAAACGTGCTAGTTTATGTTTAGAAAGAAACGGTGGGTGTAAATAAGTTGATTTCGGTCTTTTAAATACGCCTAGAATGTTGTAGTATACGATCGGTATAAAAGAAAAATCTTTTTACCTAGTAACATTTTATCTATTTTATTTACTATGACAAAAGGTATTTAACATGGTAACTGTATTCAACTACGGCATAATAGCCTAAGCCTGCAAAAGTATGAAGGAATTATTGAAATCACAACCGGCCGCGCGCGTAGCCAAAAATTACCGTATTCAATTAGAAAGTCCTTGAAACCTATAACCCTCCTTTTTGCTTCGCCGCAGTCGGGTAACAAACGGGTCATCTCGACCTTGGACGGTTTAGTTAGTGATGGCACAGTAACGGGTAATTGCACTGCCTTTTACAAATTGAATGATTTGATTACTTGTATAATAAACACACAACCTTACTTAATTAAAAATCGTCTTCTCCTTATCTTTCTTAACCTCACTTTACTTTATAAATAAAAAAAACCGGCCAAGTGCGAGTCGGACTCGCGCACGAAGTGTTCCGTACCATCCTTATCCTTAGCGAAAGTAACTGTGTGTGATGTGTGTCGCGCTTTCACGCCAAAATTACTGAACCGATTTAAATGAAATTTGGTACACAGATAGTCTAGAGCCTAAGAAAGGACATAGGCTACTTTTTTTAGGTTTCGTATTTGTGTAAGGTTTATTACCTACTTACTACTTATTCTTTTGCTCTGAGGCTTATTTAGTCAATTGGGTATTTGTAATGTAAGTTTGTCAATTTTTGGGTATTGTGTTCATTTTATTTGTAGATCAGGTTTATCTTAGTTTATTGGAATATTAATGTTATTGCGTTGATTTTGAATTTGATTTTGGTAACGTTTTAAACACCACTGTACCATGCGAGCAGGCTCTCTTACTAGGTTTCAACTAAGCAGAAGAAATGTGTGTGCGTCTCCCTTGCACGTACAACTTTCATTCATGCGCGATCGCAGCCAACGCCCGGTTATTATTAGTTTTACGCACGGGCTGTAGGATGGATAGTTTTCATGATTTTTTAAGGAAATTCCGAACCTTTACAATCTCGGTGGTACTAAACAAATATTCTCGGGTATGGCTTCTGTTCCACTTACATAACACACCTTAAAATTCACGAGACGGTAAAAAATGTCATCCGGTATATGGGACCACCTCTGAAATATGATCTACCAAACAAAAAAATAATCATCGAAATCAATTCTTATTTTGTGGAGTAATCGCGTAAGAAACATACGAAAAAAAAATGCGACTTGAGAAACTCCTCCATTTTGAAGTCGGTTAAAAATAGGTAGGTACTGTAATGTGATAAAATAATGCCACCACCAGACTGATTGGCAAACATCAACAATAGACGTATTGCAAAAAAAAAAAATGCCTAAGTAGGTATTTGGTGCAGCCAACCAAAGGAAACACCCAGCCATCAAACCTATTGGAAAGCAACAAGATAACAATAAATAGTAACGTAATCTTAAAATAAAATAAAAAAATATTTTACGTCAAATGCTTATAATTATGTAAGGTATAGAAACACAATTTATTACATAAGGATTTATTTAAATGAATGAATTATTATCTAATAGACCCGATAGATCACGCAGCATGAGCTGCTGGCTACATGACTTGGTGTGATTTGATAATCTTTGCCTAGTTGCAACTGGTACTATGTAGATCTTATCACTGAAGTCCGCTATGTTCTAGAATGATGGGAGCTGTAAACAAAAAAAAATATTTGAACATAGGTAACCAAAATTATTTTAATGCACTCAAGACTATTTTAGTTCAAGACCAACCTTGTATTGATAAGAACCATGAAAATGAATAACCATTGAAGTTAGGAGCCCCGGCATCTAATGGATTCCATCAAATCAAAACTGAATGTAACTGAAGGTAAAGTTTCAATTAAATTTACTAAAATAAATCATCAGGTACTGTTTAACCTTTACGGCATCAGTATCAAAGCTTAAATTCTAGAAGGATGCTCAGTTTTGAATTCAATTCGTAGATTTCATATACCTAGCTAAAAATATATATGACGGAGCATCCTTTAAGGCCCCTGCACGAAATCTACAAATTTTGATCATTGGTTTAATTGTTTGTGAGAAAGAGAATAAGTACAAGATTATTTGTGATTTGAAAAGTCGAGTTCTTTTTCTTGCATGAAGCTGAAAGGGATTTTTCAAATAAATTAAGTTTTCATGGAACATCACTAATATTCGCAACAAGTTATCCAAAAAAATATGTGAGACTGACGTTTGATCATCTTTTTATTATAAACCACTTTTGATTTTGAGCATAAAAAAAATTCATCAACATCATTAAATGGTCTACTTGCACGTGGTTGGACCACTTTTTTGAACTTCCATACAAAATATAATAATAATTGGTTAATAATTTTATTTAATAATTCAAGCAACAAGACTCATAGAGTCATAGCACAAGACTACAAAAAGAGCAGACTACAAGCTTCATACTAACGCTTTGCGCGAGAACACTACTACACGCACAGCTTTGTGTGCGTGCAGTGACACAGACAAGGCGCGGGGGGGTGCACCGGCGCCTGCTAGAAGCCAAACCGATTTGAGCCGGCTCAGTCAGAAGACAAAGTTCAGGGGTAAGCCGCGCGCCGTGTGCCAGCGGTACGAGCGACGCGGACATTTAGTTTTTAATAAAAATGCCAAATTGTTGTACTGTATGTATCAATAATAGTAGTAAAAAGCAAGGAAGTTATTACAGAATTATTTAGTTACGAGTAGAGCATGCTATCCGGATATCCGTCGAAAATGTTATCCGGATTACAATTGTTTTACTATCCGGATACAACGAATAATACGGATAGTTCCTTTTGTTCTTTTTCTATATTTTATTACATCAAAATCAGTAATAAAATAACATTTAACATTTTGTTTAAATAAAATAGATATTCGTAATCGTGACAATTCATGGTACATCTTGTAAAATCCATCTAATGACACAATTACTAGATTCATCATAAAGATAGGGTAAAGGAGGGTATCCGCGGTCAGGCGACAATACCGGTCCCCACACTATCTTCCAAATTACAGCGTTTTGCGCACACACACATTGATTGAGGGTGGCGTGAGTGTTCCCCGCGGCGACGTATCAGCCCCCGCTCAGTTCCGACCACGCGTCAAGGAGAACCGTACGTCAATTTGTTTCGCGCCACTTTTTCGTAATTTTTTGGCCGCGGAACATAAGAGGTGAGTGTCTTAATTTTCATGTTTCATTCATTATCAGTGTTATTTATTGTCGTGTAGTTATCTATCTACCCATGTAATCATAGATTTCAAGCACTTTGCTACAGGTTTTTGTAAAAATTATTATTAACCAGAAAAGTAAACGGGTGGCTAACGCCAGTCATGCTGACCGGCATTAACCGCAAGTTATGTTTGCAAGTAGATTATATTTTTGACATTTTATTACGTTAAAATTTATATTATTTTTCTTTTTAGGATGTCGGGGACTCGAAGTAGGAACAAAGGATTGAAAGTGAAATGGAGCCAAAATGATTTGAGTAGGGCATTCAAACTTGTTGAAGAAGGAACACCGATAAGAGAGGCAGCTCGGTCTAATGGCATCCCAATCTCAACCCTACAAGAAAGACTGAAAAACAAGAATAGTGAATTACCAGCTATGGGTCAAAATCCAGTCTTCACGAAATATCAAGAAGCAGAAATGGCAGACCAGGTAAAATTACTTGGTAACATATTTTATGGCTGCACTTCAATTCAAATAAGAAAGATGGCTTTTGAATACGCAGTTAAAAATTGCATAAAGCACAACTTTAATAACACCCTTGGAATGGCTGGCAAAGATTGGCTTAGAGAATTCATGAAAAGAAATAAATTGTCTGTTCGGAAAGCTGAAGGCATAAGTTTGAATAGAGCTACAGCTTTTAACAAAAATGAAGTTGCCATGTTTTTTAAGCTTCTTCTTTTGACTTTTGCCACTAAAAGTTTGACCGGTTTTGCCAACCTGCCGACCGGTATTGTCTGCCATGTCGGACAGTACCGGTCGAAACCATTTTTTTTAAAAGAGTTGATTGTGTCTTATTTGGAATTAATATTGATCTCAATGGTTGTGATTATGTTAGAATAATACCTTAAGTTATGTTTCATAAAATTTTCTTGAATAAATGTTGATTTTTCACTGAATTGTAGTCCTTTTTGCTTAAGTGACCGGCAATACCCTTCCTTACATACAAAAATGCTTTTGCTCAGAGCTCGACTTCAGTTGTCGACAGCGATGGTGATGAAGTAGTACTCAGTGATTACCAGCAGCAGAAACTGAAAAATCATTTACTATAACAGAGAAAATAAGCAAAGATATCGAAAGGACTATGCCAAAAACACCTTCAAAGTCCATTTTAACTGATCGCAGTTGCAGTGAACGTAGTGTTTTTAAAGTAAATGTTTTTTTAGAGTAATGATCATCATCGCTGTCATCAATTGAAGTAAAGAGATTTAGAAACTCTTTGCCGAGAACAGATGGCACACAAAAAGACAAATTCATATTAGTCAAGTAAACAACCTCCTCATCACATTCCTCCAACCAGCGTCGAAGCTAAAAAGTTTTTTCCTCCACTGGTTACATACTATTATTCTACTATATAATTATATATTATGATTTCGTTTATTTATTTTCTTTCATATCTATATTATAAAAATGAATCCCTATTTCCCTTGGTCACGGCATCACGCTAAAACGGCTGAACGGATTTGGATGAAATTTTGGATATGGATAGACCTTGACCCGGAGAAGGACATAGGATACTTTTTATCCCGATATTCCCACGGGATCGAGACTTATGCGGGTGAAACCGCGGGGCGCAGCTATTATAATAATATTTTTAAATATTTCATACTCTAAAAAAACATTTAAAAATATAAAAACTGAAGTGCGCCGCACAGTGGGCTGAAACGGGCCGGTAAAGGACTTAGCATATAAAAAAAAAAGTTTCTTTTTCTGAAATTTTAAATATTGTGTTGGATTTATCTATCGATTATAAGTAATTATTTCTATGAGGGTCGTTCAGATAACTTAGTATTTTCGGAGTTATAAATATCCAAAGTAATTTTTGTATGAAGCAAAAGAAAAAAATGTGAAAATCTCGAAATTCTCAAATTTTCTCAAAGAATTTACTCTACGTATGCATAGTACGTATATTTGTCCTATTT
This sequence comes from Omphaloscelis lunosa, assembly GCA_916610215.1. Lineage (NCBI taxonomy): Eukaryota > Metazoa > Arthropoda > Insecta > Lepidoptera > Noctuidae > Omphaloscelis > Omphaloscelis lunosa. The sequence goes on along the minus strand of OU744250.1, from coordinate 549,796 downwards.
TAGCGCCTATTCTCGGGTTGCGATTTTCTGCGATTTGGTCGCAATTTCAAATTTTGTTCTCTATTCCACACCACCATAGAGTTTAAGAACTAGGCGCGTTTTTTTTTTATGTAGTGGTCTCCCCTTTAGGCCTAATCCATTAAGGACTAATAAAATAAATAAATAAATAAGTAAAAATCACAATCACTACTGGCCACTGCACTGTTTTAATTTAATCACTGTCAAGGGTATCCACATTAACGAATGCAAAATTTTCGTATTCATCATCATCAAATGTTTCCGCTTGTTCAATTACTAATAAACTTTGTGCTTCTACTGACAAAGTTTTATGTTTTCTGCGAAGTTTGTGACGTTTCGCTGAGATGAGTGGATCAGAGTTGGTCAATAAATTACTTAAAATGTCTTCATTTGTAGTTTTTCTACTGCATTTCCTGAAATGGTGTTAGCGGTACCTACGAAAGTCTTTATTTCTAGCTTCAGCAGCTTCTTCAGATAGCTGTCCGATTGGTATTAGACCAAAACTTTCAATAATAGCTGCACCATGCATAAGAACTTTATGAACACTTGAAGGCATATAATACCAGCTATATAATTCCAAATACAGTTGCATGGTCACTTGAGCATATTCGTGAAATTTCGCTGTGTCAATGTGGTAACCTGATGAAATTGCCTCTAAAATGATTGCAAATCGCCTTATTAATTCTTCACTAACACCAGTTATCTCAGCAGTCATGTTTGGATTTGCAAAAAATCTTCTAGCAGTATTTCCGTCATTCGTGGAGCCGTGCCCTTGTTTAACAACATCAATCAGAAGTCCCATTCTATTTTTAAAAGCGTCTTGTATGTCTTTCTTTCTTCTTTCCATGATGCACTTGTTGTCTCCCTTTACTGTCCATGTCTGTATCGTTAATCTGTAGGCTATATGCAGAATTCATTCCATCATTCGTATCCAGGTATGCAATGATGACAATCCGTATTTACAGAGATCTGGATCAGTCGGTTTTGATGCAATTAAGGGCAAATTATTCATCTCTGTTGGAGTGGCTTTACAAATGTCGCATTTCTGAGATGAAGTATCACATAAAATTGATGTTGCTTTTCCGTCTATCATAGTCATTAATAAAGAGTGTGAAATTTTTATTTCTCCAACTTCTGTTTTCACTAAATTTACAATCTCTTCCTCAATAGCACTTTTTTCCCGCAATATCGTTATTTTATTTTCTTTCACAAATTCGAAAAAGATTGGACGACACCAGTAAGATGAATTTGGTGAATCGTTTTGCCAGATATTTTGTTCGCCGCACACTAATTTTATTGGCACTAAACTACCCATAAATATGCTTGAATCGTCAAGTTGACTTTCTTGTTCATCGTCTGTTTGCATTTTTTGTTTGTAATTGGCTTGATTAGAAGCACCGTCAAATCCCCACTTACTGATTAGTGTAAATTCTTTACAACCACTATCTATGACGAGTGACGTCATTATTCTTGTTGTCGTTATATCCAATAGAGCTTGTAACTTTATTTTAGCTGAGGTTTCTGTCACTGTAATAGCATCTTTTGGTGGATAGCATTTCTGTTTCGCATGTTGCACTTGATAATAAGATGGAAATATATTACTGTCTTTTTCGTTAACACTTTTTCTTAAAGTATTGTATTGCCACTTGGTCAGCTTAAGTGATAAAAATAACCCTAAAGCCTCATCCGGAGAAAACACAGGTTTTGTTTCTTTAACAGATATGCACTTTTTAACTTTTTTTACATCTTGGGGATTCTTTAGTAAATGTTCTAGTATTTTAGCAACCTCCTCATTCCTATCCGCTTTCAACTGCTCAAAATATGCATATTTTATTTAAACAACACGGCGCACACACACCACAGAGAACGCAGTTTTGCGCTTTACACAGTCGTATCGTCACGTACTCGCGCCGCACTACAAAAATATATTTCCGTCGCTTTTGTAACGCACGGTAACACACAATTATTTTACATTTTATTTGGCTTTAATAGATATTGGTTGATATTGAGGTTATAGCTTAAGTATTCATTTTCTTTACGAAAAGAAGATTGAAACTAAACCTCAAATTTTTATCCTAAAATAATAATATTACTAAAATAATCTTAAACATTTTCGGTCAATCTGCAAGAAATACGACAAACACCATATTGAAACATGCTTAAAAAATTCGTTACCACAAATTCATGCAATAACGAATGTGTTGTTTATTAAGTTGGTACGGTGAATATTTTAAGGTTAAAATATAGCAGTGTCTCACTTGAAGTCTTAATATTATCGTGCGAAACTTAAACGTTCTTGTTTATGCCTTTCTGTCAAAAACGGTTTCCTAGATCTTCAGTGATGCAAGCCTTCAGAGTGCACGGAGAACGGTTCATAATACCGTATTTAATAATTCTGCAAAATATCTTGTTGGTATGAAACCATTTGTTTCATATATTCATTCACCATTTGACGTCGCTGCTCCTCGATAATAAGCCTCTTCCTCAGAGTCTCATTCCTTAACCCTCACAGTATTTCTCTAGAACAAAGAATAACATCGTATTTATTACACATAATAATTATTTATCATTCACTAATCGAATTAAACCTCATAATAAATTTAAAACTTTATAGGTATCTTCTGTCTCAACAATACTTCTGTTCTATCAACAATACCTTTGATTAACATTTAGCAAAATATGAAATATTTAAATGATAACACTCACTCTTAGTCCGGTTTCATTCGATATTTGTGTAAATTATATTCACTTTTACGCAGCGCAATAATATTTGATCTCCGTTCAATATTTATATTTGACTGTATTTTGAAAATAATAACCACAACACCGCTAATCCTCGTCACCAACAATAACCACGAACCAACAAAGTTCTATTAAGTGAATGCTCGTAACGAACTGCATCTGTCTACCCCACAGAAATCGAAATAATTTGCTTATTTTTCTGTGGTCTACCTGCTAAACTTTAATATTTATGTGAACAAGACGAATGAAACAAAAAACGAATGATTATTGAACTAGTCATTATAAAAAATAACAAAAACTATGAATAGTAATTATTAAAAAATTACAAGCAAACCGCAGATGAGATTCGAACCTTCGCTCGGCTTGCTATAATCGCACATACCAAAGCACGTTATCCACTGAGCTAGCACGTCATTCACTGTGTTGTTAGAAATTATGAACTACTATGAGTTGCAGACAAAGTGAGTGTGTGTGTGTGTGTATTGTGCGTGTCTATAGTATTGTAATAACTTATAGAAGAAGGTCGTAAGTCAACCGCAGGGTCAGTCTATTGCTTTGTGAGAGAGGATTCAGGTCTGGGCTATAGACTAAGGAGAGGTGGTCAGGTCATATCTCACCTCCTCTACATGGATGACTTGAAACTCTTTGCCCCCAACAAATTGCGACTGATGGAGCTACTGAAGGTAACTGAAACATTCAGTGGCGCCATCAGGATGGAATTTGGCGTGGATAAATGTGCAGTCATGCATGTAAAGCGAGGGGAGATTATGGAATCCGAGGGAACCCAACTCTCGGACTCCAACACCTTAGATCCCTCTCCTCAGCCGAAAGCTATAAGTATTTGGGTATGTCGGAAGCATTAGGCATCACCGTTGCTGATATGAAGCAATCGTTGAAGGAGCGCTTCTTTAGTCGCCTGAAGAAGGTATTAAGTAGTCTTCTTTCAGGTGGAAACAAGGTGCGCGCCTTCAACGGTTGGGTCATGCCGGTCTTGATGTACTCTTTCGGCATACTCAAATGGACTCAGACCGAACTTGATGCCCTGGACAGGAGGGTACGTACACTCCTGACCGCAAACCGGATGCATCACCCACATTCATCGGTGATGAGACTGTACATCCCGCGGAAGTGCGGGGGTCGAGGCTTTTTAATTGCGAAGACCCTCCACAACCGCGAGGTGTGCAGTCTCAGGGAATATTTTTTTAAAGCCGATGTGTGTATGCACCGTGATGTGGTCGCAGTGGACAACGGGCTCACCCCGCTCTCCATGGCTAAAGAGAACTGGCGTAAACCTGTTGTACTTACTACAGATGACCGCAAGGAGGTATGGCAAAGCAAGGTGCTTCACGGGCGCTTCTATCGCGCTCTTCATGAGCCCGGTGGAGATTTCTTAGCGTCCGTATCCTGGCTACGTTTTGGTGACTTTTTCGGGGAAACCGAAGGTTTCGTCTGTGCAATTATAGACGAAGTTATATTGACGAATAACTACCGGAAAAATATTATGATGGACGGTACGGTTGACGTGTGTCGGGCATGCCATCGTCCGGGTGAGTCCATCAGATATATTATCTCTGGTGGTCCGCGTCTAGCTAACGGCGAGTACTTACACAGACATAACCAAGTGGCCAGCATTATTCACCAGCAACTTGCTTTGAAATATAAACTTGTAGACTCTGAGGTACCGTATTACAAGTATGTGCCCGACCCAGTTCTCGAAAATGACCATGTCACGTTGTACTGGGATCGGTCTCCCTACAACCGGCGCACAGTGGGCTGGGATTACAAGGTTGGGTCTTAAGAGATCAAATGTATTTTTTGGTATCTAGGCATAAATTTAAAACGTTTTTATTCTTTGACTTTTTTAATTTAACGAGTACTTTCGGAGATATAGCCATATCAAGTTTGTATGAAGAGTCATGTTATTTTAGTTAAGCAATTTATTCCAATTAAATTGAAATTGAAAATAATGTATACTAAACGGCCTGAAAACCTCAATACCTACTTAGTTCTTTAAAAAAAAACAATGTTTGACATTTTCCACCACCATAGGTAGGTATGACGTAATTTGTTTTGAGACTTATTTCCGGGAATCAATGGATAAGAGTGCGCGAGCGCAACAACAAGTTATGACGTGTCGTAACGTGATTGGTGCAACGATAGGGTATCTACGGAATGTTCGGTTGCATTCAAACGTACTTCAGTGTTCTATTTCCCACCATAATAGACGCACTACCCCCACACATTCATTACTTACTTATTTGTTATTTTGTATTTGTCAAAATGTTTGAAAATTTAGTGACAAACCTTGATCTTTTCGTTATTTTAAAAAACAGTGGCAGTATTAAAAAAAATGACAGTTTGTGTAGTGAGATAAGGTCTAAATTTTTAGTCGAATTAAGTGATGATCACGAAAAGACCTTAAAGTTGTTTTGTGCAAAATTTTGTTATAATTTAAATAGAAGATGGGAAAACGCTTATCGTAAAGAAAATATATTCAGAACTAAAAATAGTGAATGGTTACAAGAAAACATAATATGGCCAGACTTTATTAAGTGTTTAATAGGCAGTAATGAAGATCAACCAGCACCGAGTACATCAACTCAGTATGTATCACCATCAAAAGTTTCTGTCGGTGTCTCCACCGAACAAAGCCCAAGAAAACCTTTTTGTGAATTAGCGCCTTAACAGAAAAAAAGACGTGCAGAAAACTTTCATTTATCTTCGGACGAAATAAAATATGCATATTTTGAGCAGTTGAAAGCGGATAGGAATGAGGAGGTTGCTAAAATACTAGAACATTTACTAAAGAATCCCCAAGATGTAAAAAAAGTTAAAAAGTGCATATCTGTTAAAGAAACAAAACCTGTGTTTTCTCCGGATGAGGCTTTAGGGTTATTTTTATCACTTAAGCTGACCAAGTGGCAATACAATACTTTAAGAAAAAGTGATAAAAATAACCCTAAAGCCTCATCCGGAGAAAACACAGGTTTTGTTTCTTTAACAGATATGCACTTTTTAACTTTTTATATATTTTCTTTACGATAAGCGTTTTCCCATCTTCTATTTAAATTATAACAAAATTTTGCACAAAACAACTTTAAGGTCTTTTCGTGATCATCACTTAATTCGACTAAAAATTTAGACCTTATCTCACTACACAAACTGTCATTTTTTTTAATACTGCCACTGTTTTTTAAAATAACGAAAAGATCAAGGTTTGTCACTAAATTTTCAAACATTTTGACAAATACAAAATAACAAATAAGTAAGTAATGAATGTGTGGGGGTAGTGCGTCTATTATGGTGGGAAATAGAACACTGAAGTACGTTTGAATGCAACCGAACATTCCGTAGATACCCTATCGTTGCACCAATCACGTTACGACACGTCATAACTTGTTGTTGCGCTCGCGCACTCTTATCCATTGATTCCCGGAAATAAGTCTCAAAACAAATTACGTCATACCTACCTATGGTGGTGGAAAATGTCAAACATTGTTTTTTTTTAAAGAACTAAGTAGGTATTGAGGTTTTCAGGCCGTTTAGTATACATTATTTTCAATTTCAATTTAATTGGAATAAATTGCTTAACTAAAATAACATGACTCTTCATACAAACTTGATATGGCTATATCTCCGAAAGTACTCGTTAAATTAAAAAAGTCAAAGAATAAAAACGTTTTAAATTTATGCCTAGATACCAAAAAATACATTTGATCTCTTAAGACCCAACCTTGTAATCCCAGCCCACTGTGCGCCGGTTGTAGGGAGACCGATCCCAGTACAACGTGACATGGTCATTTTCGAGAACTGGGTCGGGCACATACTTGTAATACGGTACCTCAGAGTCTACAAGTTTATATTTCAAAGCAAGTTGCTGGTGAATAATGCTGGCCACTTGGTTATGTCTGTGTAAGTACTCGCCGTTAGCTAGACGCGGACCACCAGAGATAATATATCTGATGGACTCACCCGGACGATGGCATGCCCGACACACGTCAACCGTACCGTCCATCATAATATTTTTCCGGTAGTTATTCGTCAATATAACTTCGTCTATAATTGCACAGACGAAACCTTCGGTTTCCCCGAAAAAGTCACCAAAACGTAGCCAGGATACGGACGCTAAGAAATCTCCACCGGGCTCATGAAGAGCGCGATAGAAGCGCCCGTGAAGCACCTTGCTTTGCCATACCTCCTTGCGGTCATCTGTAGTAAGTACAACAGGTTTACGCCAGTTCTCTTTAGCCATGGAGAGCGGGGTGAGCCCGTTGTCCACTGCGACCACATCACGGTGCATACACACATCGGCTTTAAAAAAATATTCCCTGAGACTGCACACCTCGCGGTTGTGGAGGGTCTTCGCAATTAAAAAGCCTCGACCCCCGCACTTCCGCGGGATGTACAGTCTCATCACCGATGAATGTGGGTGATGCATCCGGTTTGCGGTCAGGAGTGTACGTACCCTCCTGTCCAGGGCATCAAGTTCGGTCTGAGTCCATTTGAGTATGCCGAAAGAGTACATCAAGACCGGCATGACCCAACCGTTGAAGGCGCGCACCTTGTTTCCACCTGAAAGAAGACTACTTAATACCTTCTTCAGGCGACTAAAGAAGCGCTCCTTCAACGATTGCTTCATATCAGCAACGGTGATGCCTAATGCTTCCGACATACCCAAATACTTATAGCTTTCGGCTGAGGAGAGGGATCTAAGGTGTTGGAGTCCGAGAGTTGGGTTCCCTCGGATTCCATAATCTCCCCTCGCTTTACATGCATGACTGCACATTTATCCACGCCAAATTCCATCCTGATGGCGCCACTGAATGTTTCAGTTACCTTCAGTAGCTCCATCAGTCGCAATTTGTTGGGGGCAAAGAGTTTCAAGTCATCCATGTAGAGGAGGTGAGATATGACCTGACCACCTCTCCTTAGTCTATAGCCCAGACCTGAATCCTCTCTCACAAAGCAATAGACTGACCCTGCGGTTGACTTACGACCTTCTTCTATAAGTTATTACAATACTATAGACACGCACAATACACACACACACACACTCACTTTGTCTGCAACTCATAGTAGTTCATAATTTCTAACAACACAGTGAATGACGTGCTAGCTCAGTGGATAACGTGCTTTGGTATGTGCGATTATAGCAAGCCGAGCGAAGGTTCGAATCTCATCTGCGGTTTGCTTGTAATTTTTTAATAATTACTATTCATAGTTTTTGTTATTTTTTATAATGACTAGTTCAATAATCATTCGTTTTTTGTTTCATTCGTCTTGTTCACATAAATATTAAAGTTTAGCAGGTAGACCACAGAAAAATAAGCAAATTATTTCGATTTCTGTGGGGTAGACAGATGCAGTTCGTTACGAGCATTCACTTAATAGAACTTTGTTGGTTCGTGGTTATTGTTGGTGACGAGGATTAGCGGTGTTGTGGTTATTATTTTCAAAATACAGTCAAATATAAATATTGAACGGAGATCAAATATTATTGCGCTGCGTAAAAGTGAATATAATTTACACAAATATCGAATGAAACCGGACTAAGAGTGAGTGTTATCATTTAAATATTTCATATTTTGCTAAATGTTAATCAAAGGTATTGTTGATAGAACAGAAGTATTGTTGAGACAGAAGATACCTATAAAGTTTTAAATTTATTATGAGGTTTAATTCGATTAGTGAATGATAAATAATTATTATGTGTAATAAATACGATGTTATTCTTTGTTCTAGAGAAATACTGTGAGGGTTAAGGAATGAGACTCTGAGGAAGAGGCTTATTATCGAGGAGCAGCGACGTCAAATGGTGAATGAATATATGAAACAAATGGTTTCATACCAACAAGATATTTTGCAGAATTATTAAATACGGTATTATGAACCGTTCTCCGTGCACTCTGAAGGCTTGCATCACTGAAGATCTAGGAAACCGTTTTTGACAGAAAGGCATAAACAAGAACGTTTAAGTTTCGCACGATAATATTAAGACTTCAAGTGAGACACTGCTATATTTTAACCTTAAAATATTCACCGTACCAACTTAATAAACAACACATTCGTTATTGCATGAATTTGTGGTAACGAATTTTTTAAGCATGTTTCAATATGGTGTTTGTCGTATTTCTTGCAGATTGACCGAAAATGTTTAAGATTATTTTAGTAATATTATTATTTTAGGATAAAAATTTGAGGTTTAGTTTCAATCTTCTTTTCGTAAAGAAAATGAATACTTAAGCTATAACCTCAATATCAACCAATATCTATTAAAGCCAAATAAAATGTAAAATAATTGTGTGTTACCGTGCGTTACAAAAGCGACGGAAATATATTTTTGTAGTGCGGCGCGAGTACGTGACGATACGACTGTGTAAAGCGCAAAACTGCGTTCTCTGTGGTGTGTGTGCGCCGTGTTGTTTACATGAGAGTCAAAATGGCGGGTGTACCATAGCGAATTAAATTATACCAATTACCAAAAAAATTTACCTAAAACGTACTATTTTGTACCTAGCTCTAAAAAATCTGTACCTCCTTCAAAACGAAATTATTTCGAAATCAAGGTACACCCGCCATATTGACATCAAGATGGCGGGTGTTCTATAATATTTTATCGTTTAACCATTACTCATAAAATATAATTACACCAAAAAATTGTACCTAGAAAGTACCTCAAGTAAAAGGAAACACACACTTGATCAGTGGGATAGTTCTTGAGAAATGAAACAACCGTGTCTTGTGTATAGTAAACACGATGATTATCATGATATATTGAAATAGTTATATACATTTATATCGGGTGTAAAAAGACAGTTTCCGAAGCCGAAAGCCTGTACTCTGGCGTAAACATATTAATGAAATAGTGAATGTACAAAATTCTTAAATCTATTAAAAGTGCTAGCAGGTTCCTCTTGATCAGGTCGCATCACCTAATTGTGAAATATGCAACAAAATTGAAGATGTGCAACATTTGTTGATGGAGTGTGTTAAGAGCAAGGATGAAAGGGAATCGTTGATCAAAGAATTTAAATTGAACATTTTGGACGTGGGGTTAATTCAAAACATTTTAGCAAACCCTAGATCAGCGATTGCAAAAAGGTTATGTGGACTGGTGAAAGTAGTGCTTAGTCATTGAACGATTATTCTGTTACAGATATTCTATTTCACGAAGTCCGTTCGGCTTTGATTGTAGTAGTGACGTATCCCGACAAGCGCGCTTGTGTGTGTTAAAGTAGGTAACGTTAGCAAAAAAATCTGATATATATTCAAGTCGAGATTTAATAATCTAAATAAAATTTTGGTTTTAAAAGTATATACATTTTGTAAATAAATTAGATTAGGTTGCAATAAATACAAAAATATTAAGAATATGTAGGCATTTAATTAAGCATTGGTGTTACAGAATGGAAACGAAACAAGTAGGACTATTCAGTATTTTCAATCACTATCATCAATATCAATCTATCATCTATCATCAATCATAACTATATCACGATAAATTTTCGATTTCCGATTCCGTTTTGCTGTCGTCAGAATCATCTTGTACATTGATTTAAATTCAAAATCGAGATCAAAATATTTCAAGTAGTCTTTTTCAATTTTTTCAACATGAGCACAAGTTTTTTGCCACGTTTCACTGCTAACTTGGCCCAAACTTTCATTGATCAGTCTTTCCGTATTCGTCATGTTTTGCTCGATATTTTTAGATGCGACAAAATTTTTAACGATCCCCCAAATATTTTCAATCGCATTTAATTCTGGGTGATAAGGGGGAAGGCGTAAGACATCAAAACCCTTGATTTTTATAAAATCGTCAATCTTGTAGATTACGTGTTGGGCTTTGTACTTCTTTATTGTATCGTACAATTCCAATTTAAGAAGAGATTCATCAAATGCTATACCCTTATCCCTGAGCCATTGCTGCATATCGGCTTTCTTTGTAGATTGCGTCGGTAGTCGTTCAGCCCGTGTGTTGTGATAAGATGCATTGTCTAAGACAATGACAGAGCGCGGAAGTAAATTGGGTAGCAACTTTTCATTTAGCCATTTTACATAGTTATCATAGCTCATATTTGAATGATAATCACCAGCTGTTGAGTTGGCCTTATAAACCAAGGAAGCATTTTCAATAAAACCATCCTTGGTTCCCGCGTGCACTAAAATAAAGCGAGTGCCTGTGCTAATTTTTTTTTTAAACGGAGTTCTTTCCTTTTTTTTTGCCCAGGTGTTGTTTCGCACGTGTGTCGAAAGGACGCAGCTCTCATCGGTGTAGACAATAGGCCGACTTTGAGAGCGGTACTCTGTTATTTTTTTTTAATATTTTAAACGCCACATTTGTATATCATGACGCTCCGTCAAGACTTTACGGTTGTTCTCTGTTTTGCGCCACTTGTAACCTAATTTCAATTTGTAACCTAATTGTAACTTGCGAACAGTTTCTAAACAACCTTCGAATCCGATTTTTTCATTCAATGCTGTTCTTAACTTAGCTAATGTTGGAATTTCTTTATGGACAATATGGAAATCTTGTACAGTACTGCGAACCACATCGGCTGTAAAATTATCTATATCCACTTTATTATCTCGCTTTCTCCTTTTCTTCATAGGTGAAGTGAATTTTGATGAAGTGGATGGCAATTCCTTCTCTTCTCTTAATATTCTTTGAACTGTTTTTTGGCTCACACCCGTAGCTTCAGCTGTACGGCGTGTAATGTCTCGTAAATGAGACAAATCACAGTTGAGTTCCATTAATGATTTTGTAAATTCATATTCTTCTCGCAGAAAATGATAAACACTAGCTATCATGTTTCGACCCTAAAACAAAATGTAATCAAAATAATTAAGTAATATAAACATTTTATTACACAAAAAACATTCATTTTATAAATACTTCTATTGCTATATTAAGTATCTTTGTATAACATTTTGATTGAAAACGTATAAATAAATATTACCTCACTATGGACAACTCTTCTTCGTTTTGTTGCCATGCTGACCTTACTCCGTGAAACAATTTGGCGCGAACTAAAAACCACTACTGATCCGGACCGTATCCCGATCGAAACTGAGCGCTCTCGAGGTTACGCACACAAAAACAATGTGCATGTGCACGCTTGACAACATTCATAGCCAAACGGACTTCGTGACATAGAACATCTGTACAGTTTATAGTTGCAGTGTTATATTTTAATTAATGTTAAATAGTTGATAAGGTACGATGGGGTTGGCATATCCGTATGGACAAAAAGCCCCTGTTATTAATAAAGAATATAAAAAAAAGCCGAAAGCCACATATTCTACCCATTATTTGGATCTTTTTTTCCACTAGAACCTATGGGAATGGGAATGGTTCTGGAGATATTGAAGGTCAAAGTCGCAATTTTTTAGTTACTTTTTTAAGAAAATGAATTCCGAGTGTTATTACTACACTTTTTCCCAACCAACCATTACCTGAATTTTCAACTGTTGTTCGAAATTTCGCATTTACAGTTACTAAAACGCAATGAATATCAAACGTATCTGACAAGCACCTACGTGGCTTAGAGCGAAGGGGCGGAGTGCACGTTGGCGTTACATTGCGCGTAATAAAAAATGGTTTTTCTTTTCATATTCCTAAAAATAAAAGTCGTTTCCAAGCAATCATTTTTGCGCCAAGCTACTTTATTAGATGTACAGTATGCGTAGTTGACGGCTATGTGACGTGTTTTTTTACACCCTGTATGTACCTAGATCAATATTATTAATCACAATAATAATAAACATAAGTAAACGAGACATGGTTGTTTTATTTCTCAGAAAGTATCCCACTGATCAAGTGTGTATTTCTTTTTGCTTGAGGTACTTTTTGGGTAATTTTTTTGGTGTAATTCTATTTTATGAGTAATGATTAAACGATAAAATATTATAGAACACCCGCCATCTTGATGTCAATATGGTGGGTGTACCTTGTTTCCGAAATAATTTTGTTCTGAAGGAGGTACAGATTTTTTAAGGCTATAATAGTAATTCTTAGGTACATTTGTTTGGTAATTGGTATAATTTAATTCGCTATGGTACACCCGCCATGTTTCATTTCTCAAGAACTATCCCACTGATCAAGTGCGTATTTCTTTTTACTTGAAGTACTTTTTAGGTACAATTTTTTGGTGTAATTATATTTTATGTGTAATGGATAAATAATAAAATATTATATATGGCGGGTGTACCTTAATTTCTAAATAATTTCGTTCTCTAATTAGATCAACCACGTTTTAGATTGTCTAAAGTACACACTTCTTTTATGGGGTACTGTGTAAAATGTTATAATAAAATACCACTCGATATTCTTCAACTAAATGAGAAGAAATTTAAAACATGCATTAAACGCACACTATGTAGACAAGCATATTATAAGTTAGATGATTATATCGTAGATAAAAATGCTTGGCTTAATGCTGGTCCTGCTCCACAGCTGCTTGGGCTCACTAGTTAAAATTTTAATATTTGGAAGAGTTGCTTCCCCTTTAAAAAAAAACATATTTTGACATTAGGAACTTAATGTTCCTTTTTGTTTTACCAACTTAATTGTTGAATGCTCTCTGCATTAAGTAATGATTTTCTTTCTTTTTGGTTCTTAAATCCTTTTATTTTTTATAGTTTGCAATGTATCTAACATTGCAAACTATAGTTTTGTATAATTTAGAAGCATTTTTATTTTTGTAAATGTGAGACCATGGAGCCGTTTATTCACTTATTAAGATGTATGTTGACTTGAAATAGCATGGCAGTTGAGAAAATGTCATGCTCACTTAAATGTCTCGCTGATGGTGGCGAGTGTGTTGGATCATTCGGTTCCCTACAAAATGGTTGAGCTGGATGGTGCTGATCCACGCGTCATGTTCGTGAACGGGCGCCGTCAGTTGAAACTGGTCATCTCTTATCTGCCAGGGCTTATTTTTAATCCTATATTTTCAATTGCTTTTGATTATTTTTTGTACATCGTTCTCACATATTGAAGCAACAAGAATGATGTACCCAGGATTTTGTAATATCTATATTTAAAAGAGTGTCCTTGGAGTTTCTTGCCCGTTCTTCTCCATAGAGATCTACGTTTTGGAATGGGCAATTAGCTTCAACTTTCTGACTAACTGACCGACTCTTTGATAATTCAAAAGTGCCTGTAAAAGGTTTAATTGAAATAAATGCTTTGAGTTTGAGTTCTGAAGGAGGTAAGGTGCATTCGGGTAATGTCGAAAATCGGCACATTCCGAAAATTTCAATTTCCTCCCAAACGCAACGATATTTTATAATGTGGCAACATTAACCTTGACGCCAGCTTAATACTCCCCCCGCTTCAGTTGGCTCAGGTCGCTACTTGTATATGCACGTGTCATTACGCCGCATTTCTCGCAGTGTGTCATTTTTCGCGCGTTTTCTAGTTATCGGAATTACACGAACATTGGTATCTCAGAAATTTGGTAAGTTATTTAACTGATTGTTTTTTTGTTTAATAGATTTTCGTTTTTAATATAATTTTGAATGGATTCAGCGCATCCTAGGTATCTTTTTCTGTTTTTATTGAAATTACCCGAAGAGGGTAAATTCGAATCATAAATAATTCGGATTTAGCCGATGTTGCTTTTCTATGGAGATTGTCAATGGTTCTCAATATTCTCAATCTATAATTTGTATGGGTAATTCCGATGGTAGGTTAGTTCCGTCTAAACGTGATATAAGCAGGGGGGTGTCATTTCACAGTTTAGGTATAATCGGCCGGCCCTTGGTAAGAAAATGGCAGTCGGTTGCCACTCGGCTACAACCAACAAAACATACACAAAATAAATTTTATAAGTTTTGAGAACTTCTTTGTTTAGATTATTTTTTTAAATCTAAAATCCTCGAAAAAAATCGTTATAATTTGTTTATGTTATTCAGGTGTCAGAGAGAGGCTCAACTATTTTAGTGTGCTTACCTGAGTTATCAAGTTAACATTTTTAATTTTTATGTCAAACCTACTTGTAAGTGGGTTAATTTTATAATTCAATTTATTATTCTGTTTATTTGTGATTTTGTTACTTAAGTACTAATTTAATTACTTACTTAATTTTCAAATCAATCTTTATTTTTTATTATTTTCAGTCTTATTTTCAAACCCAAGACCCATGATTATTTCCATTCTTATTACAGAAAATCTTAAACATTTTGATTAATATTGAATTGCATCTAAAGCTACCATTCGGATCTCAGCAGTCGCGACCCAGCAGCGCGACCCGGCGGCGCTGCCGAGTCGCGACTGCCGAAACTGCCCACCTCTTTGTATGGATTTGTAAGTAAAGTTTTCTTTTCCGATGCAAGCTGCCCGTCCCCGCGCTGCCGGGTAGCGCTACACGGCCGCGTACATCGGAAGGGGTTGCATACAAATCCATACAAAGATCTGAATGTTACTTTTAGTAGGATACCTATAAGCGATCAGTTTGATTACGTTAAAATAATATCTTTTAAACTATGAGAATAATCGCGTGAGTAAAAGAATCATATCCGCTCTGTACTTGCTAAAAGATTGAGAACCATTTACCCATGCGGCGGGTAATTTCGAAATAGCAATTTCACACAAACGTGTTCAGGTTATTCTATGACAAATAGCGTGAATATTATTTTTGGAGGGTAATTACGATAGAAAAAGATATATGTACCTTTTGTGAAAAGTGAATAAAGTCCACTTTTAACTGTCTTTCGGAATTGCCCGTCCATAATTCGAAATTACACTAGTGCAAAGAAAAAAAAAAGGAAGTTTTTAAACCCTTTTTTTTTAAACTACTACGATATTTATAAAAGACCTCCGAATAGAGCTCTAGGCTATACATTCAAGAAGACGAAGTGACTTCTCTAGAAGACATACAATCCACTGATTCTGCCTGGTTCATCAAAATACACACATTCCATCAATTTGTCTGAAAACCATTCGGAATTACCCGAATGCACCTTACAGATTTTTTAGAGCTAGGTACAAAACAGTACGTTTTAGGTACATTTTTTTTGTAATTGTTATAATTTGATTCGCTATGGTACACCCGCCATTTTGACTCTCACGTTGTTTACACACAGATGTACGGACTATACCGCGTGTTCACAGCAAACGACTCTTAACGTGCCTATCCACTTTTGAAAGCTTACTGTACCTATTATTTTTTTTACAAATTTACAATCATTGTAAATTTGTAATTCAAAGTGTTAGTGTTTTAATATATACAGATCATTCGTTAAATAATAATAACACTTTCGAAATTTTACACACATGTGATAAAGGTGTCAGAATGTCAGTACTAGAGAGCTTAAAATAGTCAAAAATAATACAGGAAACGTTACACTGTTGAACGAATGAAATACGAGTATGCCAAGGTCACCTTTACTGCGATTGTTCGCCCCTTATCGTGCTGATAACTGTTCGAGCCGAGGAGGGGCGAGCAGTTAACATCTACGCGTGCTATAAGCCGCCCGCGTCTCCCATGGACATGGTCGAGATGCGGGCCCTACTCAGCGCGCGTGATGGGAACGCGGTCCTCCTTGCCGGCGACTTAAATTGTAAGCACCCGGCGTGGAACTCCATTAATACTAATAACGGGGGGAGACGGCTCTTCGCGGACGCGGAAGCCTTCGGGTATACGGTGTCCGGCCCGGTGACGCCCACCCATTACCCGGACGACCCAGGGCGGATGCCAGATGTGCTGGACGTCGTAGTCCACCGAGGGCTACACCGCCAGAAAACTCAACAGGTGATTGACGACGAGTTGCGGTCCGACCACCAACCCGTACTCGTCGTCCTATCGGGTGTGCCGACCCGACTGAAGCCTCTAGCGCCACGTCGACGCACCGACTGGACTACCTTCGGAGAGATGCTAGACACCACCACGCCAACTCGGCCCATCGTCACCTCCGCGGACGTGGACCAGACAGCGGGTGACGTCACTGCTTGCATCCAAAGCGCCTTACAAGCGGCGACAACCTCGGTGCCGCAGGGGAGAGGGCTATTGCCGCCCCTGCCGGCACACATTACAAGGATGATCGCCGAGAAGAGGCGCCTATGCAACCAGTGGCAACAGCTAAGATGCCCAAGTCTTAAGACCAAGCTCAACCGTCTCGCGGAGAAGGTGAAGGCCGAGTTATTGGCCCACACCGCCGCGGGCTGGGAGGAAAGAATAGACGCGACGACGGACAGTTGGCCGTCGGTACACGCGCTCTGCCGCCAACTAACGAGTACCCCAGTCCCGCCGCGCCCTCTACTGAACAGCGACGGGGCGCTCAAATACGCATCGGAGGACCGGGCGGAGGTCTTCGCCAGTCACCTGGAGCGTCAGTTCCGGCCGAACCCTGCGACCAACCACGACCATGTCGCAGCAGTCGAGCAACACCTTGGAGGCTACTTCGCGACGCCGATAGCTCCCGAAGAAGACCCAATATTCTTCTCGCCTGGCGCAGTGAGACGCGCCATCCTGAGGACCAAGCCCAAGAAGGCCCCCGGTGCTGACGGTATCACCAATACAGTGCTGCGCCATTTGCCGTTCCGTACCGTAGCGGCACTGGCGCGCCTGTTTACGGCGATACTGCGCACGGGGACCTTTCCCGCGGCCTGGAAGGAGGGGCGCGTCATAATGCTGCCCAAGGCGGGGAAGAATGTACTGAAGCCGGAGAGCTATCGGCCAATCACTTTGCTGCCTTCAATCTCCAAGGTGTTCGAGGTGCTCCTGCTGCGACACCTCACACCACACATCGTGCCGCGACCCGAGCAGTTTGGGTTCCGGTCGGAGCACAGCACGACGCTCCAGCTGTCGAGGGTACTGCACCACATGACCGCTGCATTAGACAAGAAGGAGTACTCGGTGGCAGTATTCCTCGACATGGAGAAGGCCTTCGACCGTGTGTGGCACGAGGGCCTTCTCTATAAACTCGCCACCTCGGACGCGCCCAGTCGCGTAGTGAAGGTGGTGTCTAGCTTTCTCTCCCACAGGACTGTCAGGGTGGTGGTCGACGGAGCGCTCTCTAGCGTCCGCCCGGTGCTCGCCGGCGTACCCCAGGGTAGCTGCATTTCGCCTGCGTGCTACTCACGTTACACCGACGACATCCCCACCACTGCGGACGCGCTGCTCGCGCTGTATGCAGACGACGCCGCGTACATTACTAAATCGCTTAATGCGAAGTACGCGGCGACCAAGATGCAGCGCGCCCTCGAAGCGCTCCCCGCATGGCTGTCAAAATGGCGGCTTTCGGTTAACGTGGGTAAGACGCAGGCGCTCATCACCGGGTGAGCGCCCCTCCCACCACCCTTGACACTTCAAGGAGCAGCAGTCGATTGGTCGCCCCGGGCTATGTACCTGGGTGTGACCATCGACCGCCGCCTCACGATGGGGCCACATGTCCGCAAGGTCGTCGCGCAGGGGAGGGTCGCCCGCAACCTTCTTTACCCAGTGCTCTCTTCCAGCATCCCGGCGCGCGTCAAGCTGAGCGTGTACAAGATGTACGTACGCCCAGTCTTGACGTACGCCGCCCCCGCTTAGTTCGCCCTCACGAGTGAGTTGAGCCGAAAGCTGCTCCGCGCGCAACAACATCTTGCGCTGCGGACAATTGTTGACGCTCCTCACCTCGTGAGGAATGATGTCATCCAGCGGGACCTCGGAATCAAGAGCCTGGATGAGTTTGTGCGGCGACTCGCGAAGGCCATGTTCGCGCGTGCCGACGCTTCTGCCTAGCCCCATGTCAGGCAGATAGCGCCCTTGCACGCGCGGCCGCCTGAAGCGAGACCCCTGCCCCGCGACCTGGTAGCGGACCCTTGACCCCATCCACCGGATATGACGCCTCGAGTAAGCATCCAGCGGGACCTCGGAATCGAGAGCCTGGATGAGTTTGTGCGGCGATTCGCGAAGGCCATGTTCGCGCGTGCCGACGCTTCTGCCTGGCCCCATGTCAGGCAGATAGCGCCCTAGCACGCGCGGCCGCCTGACGCGAGACCCCTGCCCCGCGACCTGGTAGCGGACCCTTGACCCCATCCACCGGATATGACGCCTCGAGTAGGCTACACGAAGATATAATAAGACTCTACAGATGTACACATACATCTGTTGTGTGGCGTGTTCTAAGTTAATATAGGCATGTCACACAACTGCATACAGACAACCACATCTATACATGCATCTATACACAACACGAGCGGGCGCGACGCGGGTCGCGACGCACGTAATACACTGAGCGGTGTTACCCTACAACACTAGCCGCTCATACATACGAGACTGCCTGCCTCTCAATCCGCAAACGGCTCGATCTGTGAACGGGGCGAGAGGTAGACTACATATTAACATGTAGGTGCGTCGAGTCGGCATCCCTGTCGCTGGTCGTCTTCATCGGGCCTCCCCCAGGTAACTGGGGGTCTCACCTGGCGGGGACTGACCGCCGGGATGTCGTGAAGAAAGCGGCGCTACAAGAGCTAGCGCCGTGGCGCGCCTACAATAATATTCATAGCAACCATTCACACAGACGCATCTTGCTTGCAAGATGCGTCAAATTCTACGACGCCGTCCGAGGCGCACCAAATCGAGGGGCCCATATTAATGGGCCACTGTATGGCTCCCGCGGGCGAGGGGCGATGCCCCGACCCCGCTCGCCACGTCTCCGCAAGGGGACGTCGCGACGACCCCGACGGGCGATAAAGCCACCAGCTGCTCACACACACGCGACAGTCCCCCCCCCCAATCCGTAAACGGCTAGATCTGTGAGCGGGGCGGGAGGGAACTACATACCTCCCCGTAGGCGCGCA
The DNA here is from genome assembly GCA_916610215.1 of Omphaloscelis lunosa. Lineage (NCBI taxonomy): Eukaryota > Metazoa > Arthropoda > Insecta > Lepidoptera > Noctuidae > Omphaloscelis > Omphaloscelis lunosa. The sequence continues at coordinate 530,250 of OU744250.1, read as the reverse complement.
GAGTCGGCACCCTCGCCGCTGGTCGTCTCCCCCAAGTGAGACCCCCAGGAAACTGGGGGTCTCACTCGGCAGGGATGGACCGCCGGGGTGTCGTGAAGAAAGCGACGCCACTATAAGCGTCGCGGCGCTCCTACGGATCATATTCAATGCAACCAAACACACGAGTGCGACCTTAAACCCCGCATTCACCACCATGGCCGACTAAGGCAAAAACATTGAGGGGTCCGCATTGGCAGACCACCGTAGAGCATCCGCGGGCGAGGGGCTACGCCACGACCCCGCGCGCCACGCCCTCTATATTCAAAATTAATTAATTTACGTTACACGTTCGTGTTTGGGTCACACACGAGAACATGTGTTTCAACTACAATATTACCTAAGTTTGTTCTTGGGATAAATAAATTCATCTCAACAACGGAACCCTTCATTGTGCGTAGTCCGACACGCACTTGGCCGGTATTTTTTATTTTTATATTTGACTCGATTGAATGAAAGGTAAATTGCGGTTTACGATTTATGGCGTATTAAAAAAAACTACTTACTTGATCTCGTTCAAACCAATTTTCGGTGGAAATTTACATGGTTAATGTACATCATATATTTTTTTTAGTTTTATCATTCTCTTATTTTAGAAGTTACGGGGGGGGATACATTTTACCACTTTGGAAGTGTCTCTCGCGCAAACTATTAAGTTTAGAAAAAAAAAATGATATTAGAAACCTCAATATCATTTTTGAAGACCTATCCATAGATAGATACCCCACATGTATGGGGATCAAGAGATGTACCATGTTATTTTAAGACCATAGAATTCTTTTAGGTTTTTCTGTAATCTATGAGTAAAGAGCCATGATGTATTTTTCCAAAATTTTTGGTGCATTCGTTTCAGAGATAAGGGGGGAAGTGGTCAATTTACATCGAATTTCTTTAAAAGTATTTATTTAATAATTATATAAAAAATATATTTAAAATCCTCACATGAAGCCCTTTCATTTGTTACGTCACACGGTACTGTAAGCAGAACTTTCTTTTAAAATTTTCTTGTTTGCCCTGCAAAAGTGACCCCTATATTCAAAATTCATTTATTTACATTACACATTCGTGTTTGGGTCACAGAAATGGATATGTGTACCAAATTTCAACTTACTCGGTCCATTCGATTTGGAGAAAATTGGCTGTGACAGACGGACAGACAGACAGACACACAAGTGGTTCTATAAAGGTTCCGTTTTTTCCTCTTGAGGTACGGAACCCAAAAAACCCAGTGAATAATGTATTTTTTTGCATTATTTTGAAAACAATTTCAATCAATTTAAACATTTCACATTTGTATTCAGCTATCCTTGAAATAAAACCAAAATTTTATTTTATATGATTTTAAAATATTTTCATCAAGTTAATCAAAGGTGAAATTAACTATATTTTCGAGAGTGCAAAAGTGATGAAACTATTAACAGGTGCTGTAACTGACACAAATGGTTTCACCACGAAAACTACTCTTATGGTCACACAGACTTGCTGTCTCACAATTAGATAAAAAATGACAAAATATGTTTTCTATTCGTGCACGGAGCCCTAATGTTACATTAATTGCTATACTAAACTGCCTATTCAATTTGGAACAGATTAGTTGAGAATGAATACTAATGGTTGATTCCTATAATTCACAGACTGAAAATTAAGACTATTTTACCAATAATGAAGGAAAGACCTCATAGGTTTGCATAGTAGGAGTCCTACAAGGAAGTAACTATCACATCAAAAATTTGCTAACGAATCGATTTTATGCCCAGTATGGCACTAAAAATGTTGGTAAGTAAACGATCCGGTCAGTGGGTCGTCATAGGGGCGGTCCGTTTTTGTTTATAGGAATCGAACATAAACTAATGATCAAATACTGTAATTATTATTTTTGTTTTATCTTACCCACTCTGATAGCAGCACATAGTATGGCAAAGGTAATCACGCTGCTAATGGTGTTCTCACGCGCCTGGCGCTTCTCTTCCATGGGGTCAACTCTTTCCCCATAAGGTAGACGGAACATGATTGTAGAAATATATTCAAGATCAAAGATGTCAAAAATAATTTAGCCTTTAGGTTAGGTTACCAGCTAATTCAATTTTCAATTTTGACGATTTTGTTTAACAATGCTGCTTCTGACAGCTGACTTCTGGTTCCATGCCATGCAGTGTTGCCAACTCCAAAAGTTCAAATTATTTTAATTTAGAACTCGTCTCACGTCTAAATTATCGTTTTTTGGGCAAAATTATGGTACAAAAGAAAAAAAAAATGTTTTTCTAAATAGCATTTAATACTAGAGGCAAAGGCGAAGTATATATCAAGTTTCACTAGTAGTGGCGCTAGCAACACAAAACGTAAACATGTTTTGTCTTTTATTTGATATTTTTGTGTTTTCACTGTAAAATTTACTAAAAAACTAGACAGGAAAAGAGAGAGAGAAATACTTATTGCTGTCGACATACTTGACGATTGACATTGACATATTTTTTATTTTTTTCTGCGTTTAATTTTGTTTGACATATACGTTTAATTAACGGAACCTTTCTAAAAAAGTTCTGCAAATTTTAAAATTATCGTACATTTGACGTTCACTATCGTACATCATACATAGACATTCAATTTACTATCTCAATGACATCATACCATTGGCCAAATTATCGTACGCCCCCATTATTATCGTACGGGCTGGCAACACTGATACCATGACACGCAGTGTTGCCAAATGTGGCGCACCCCAAGTCGCCAAAATTTTTGGTCACGCAGCCTAAAGGCTCGTGCAGACCGGCGCGACTTGTCACGCGACGTGCCGCAACACCTTTTACACTAGCGTGATATCGCTCGCGATTCGCAGCGCGACACTGACGGAAAGGAATTTCCTTTGTTGTTGCGAATCGCCACGATATCGCGTAGCCGGCGCGACGCGACACCAAGAAAGTTATAAATGGCGGTGCATTCCGAGCTGAGCTCTAGAAATGTTCAGGGGATCTAGAACTGAGCTCATTCCGAGCTGAGCTCAGTTCTAGATCCCCCGACATTATCGCCCGCACTCTCCAAGACTCAGTCAATAGACTTGCTGCCTGGTTTAGAAAGTGGCGTATAGAAGTCAATCCAGACAAAAGCCAAGCGGTTCTCTTTTCAAAACTGCGCACAAGGCATAGAGACCCCCTCCCCCGACCCCTCACTATGTTTGGCAAGCAGATCCCTTGGGAGAAGCGAGCCAAATATCAAGGTGTTGTTCTTGATCATCACCTCACTTTCGCTGAGCACATAAAGGCGGTTCGTTCCCGAGCTGCTTTCGCTCTCGGTATACTCCATTCCGTCCTGAATGCGCGTAGCAAGTTGTCACTGAAGTATAAATTGCGCATCTATACAGCGTGCATTCGACCAATCATGACATATGCGGATGCCGCCTTTGCTCATGTAAAACCCCATCATATCCATAGGATGCAAACCCTCCAAAACCGATTCCTCCGTAGGGCCATCGGTTCCCCCTGGTATGTTAGGAACGAAAGTCTCCATCTCGACCTAAAAATTCCCACTATACACCAATTCATAAAACGCCTTGCAAAGCGTTTTTTGATTCCGCGGTCAAACATCGCAACCCTCTGGTCGACGAGGCTGCCAGTTATGTCCCAAGTAGGATTAGTCGTACCCGCCATCCTACGCACATTCTCACAGACCCACATGACCCCATAACCCTCCTCCAGGAGAACAAGTAGAGTACAGACGCCTCTCGTCATTCCGACCTCGCCACCGAGGTCCTTTGCGATCGCGTCCGCGACCCCGAGCAAAAGATACTCCTTCCCGACCCTCGCTCGAAAACGAGGTGCCAGCAGTTGTTGCAGCTGTGCACGTGGCTTTAAATTCCCCGATTAATAATCATGATCAAAACTTTGATCCAGCCCGTCCCATCTTTTACGTCCCTCCGGTGACGCCCTAAGCCGAGACTCATACCCCACAGGGGGTGCCCTTAGAGAGCGTTCACCTAGCTTTTTAGCTTAGTTTGTATGCCCCTGGCTGGAGGCTTTGAGTTTAGCAGCTAAGGCAACCACGGGATTGACCGGTTAAATAGTCATGACCTCAGAGGTCAGAAGACGAAGGCTGGTCTGTGCGTGTTTGCTCAGCGGCGGGTCCTAGGTTCGAGTCTCCGGTCGATCAACATAACCCAACCTAACCTAAGTAAGTACCACAGCTTGAACACACAAACACGAATGACGAAACTGGCGAATTCGGTCTTTTGCGAAGTATTTATTTAATATTCAATTTTTTTTTTAATTTAAGTAGTTCCAATTTATGTGATTTCGGAAAAATAACTTAATTTCTACATAGGTATAAAGTGTACTTTCGGCTGCAGCCCGTTTTTATGGCCTGTTTATGAGTAGGTAGAAACTTACGTAGGTACAGTGCTAAAGATGAGACTTGACACACCACGTGGTTTGACTTGTGCAGTAGACGATTTATGGGTCTCTTTAGCGGTATGAAGTCCGCGCCGCCGGGGCGTCATCGGGGCGGCGGAAGGAGCGGCGGGAGGCGCGGTCAAGTCTTATCTTTCGTGGCGCGTATTGTACTTATCATTTTGAAATCATTTTAATTTACACACTCGTCGAGTAGGTATATTGGCACTAACCTAGATTCTATACCTACTTACTTTTAATTTACTTATCATACTAATTCCGTATCTCTGTGAATTCTCCTCTAATAAAATTGTGCTCAATATGACATGTGGTACCACAGATGAATAAATACGCATATAACTAGCGAAATGCGGGTGTACTATAAGTACCTACGGTACCTACACTTCTGACTAATCTTTCGGGCATTACAGGCGAGATATTTAAGAAATACTCGGTAATAACTTAATTCTAATGAGTGATCAAATTATAAAATTACTAGCTGCGCTCCGCAGTTTCACCCACATAAAGGGTCTTTCAAACAGGCGCGACAGCCTTAAGTCTCGATCCCGTGAGAATATGTTGGGGTTAATAGTCTCTTATCCCATATCTTATGTCCCAATCCAGGTCATGATCTACCCATGTGCCATGTGAAAGCGTAACAAACAAACAATTTCACGCCATGGGGTCTCAACTCGAACAAATAATAATTAGTCTTTAAAAAAATCATAGATGGCAGCATAGGTAACAATATGAAATTAACAATCACTAAAAACTGGTAAACGGCAGAATTTGGCTGAAGTAAGATTAGTAAAAATCAAAACTTCCTTGTTTAATGCTGATTTATCCATTTAAACTCATAAATCATGTATTTCCAACAAAAATGATAAGTGAAACCTTTTACTTGAATTCGAACCCATAGAATGATAAAGTTAATCATGAGCTCTTTGCAATAGATGGCGTTTTACACAATTTGTCATCACAAACTGTATAAACGTTTAGTAGGAAAATCAAACAACATAATATTTTTTCGTACCACTTGCTCAAAATAGTGACATTCTATGCCACAAAAAGCGAACATAACAATAGTCATTTATAATCTGTTAAAAACAGAGAAAGAAAATTGTACTGAATTTCATTCGTCCTCTAGGGGGAGAATGTGATTTAAATTTGGAATACTTACCGAAATTTATACTGAACTAGCTGCGCCCCGCGGTTTCACTCGCATAAGTCTCGATCCCGTAAAAATATCGGGATAAAAAGAATCCTATGTCCTTCTCCGGGTCAAGGTCTATCCATATCCCAAATTTCATCCAAATCCGTTCAGCCGTTTTAGCGTGATGTGCCGTGTAGCGTGACCAAGGGAAATAGGGATTCATTTTTATATATACAGATTACATCTGTGTTTACACCATTGAGTTTGTATATAAAGCATTATACATCTTTTTGAAAAAGGAATACGCATTTATTATGCAGTTATTATTATTAAATAAAATTACGAAAACCGACGAGGCCGTATGAGCTTGATGCCTTTGCTTTTCCGACAAAAAATCTAGGAATTTGCCGCGTTTTTGTTTTCTTCAAATACATGAACGTTAAGTTTATTTTAATTTATTTTTATAAATAAGTTAATGTTCTAAAAATTTGTTTAGAACATTAACTTATAAAAATACGTAACGATGTTAAATCAAAGCGACAGTGACAGTGAATTGTCGGATTCCATCAGTGCAAATGCTGCCGCAATTATAAATAATTTGCTTCCAACAAAATCCAAGGAAAATTATTTAAAAACTTATGAAGAATTTTCAACGTGGAGAAGTGCGAAAGGCCTATCAATTTCAGAATCAGTACTTCTGGTCTATTTTGATTATTTATCCAAGACAAAGAATCCGAATACACTTTGGTGCATATACTCAAAACTGAAACCTACAATAAGCATCAAACAAGCATTGAAATAAATAGATTCACGAAATTACTGGCTTTTTTAAAAAGAAAATCCGAACGTCATTGCGCAAAGAAGTCTAAAATTTTTACGACTCAAAATGTGGAAAAATTTCTTAAGCTCCTGACGAAATTTTTCTGGCCACAAAAGTAAGTATACATGATTTAACTATGAATATTTCGTATCTTAGTAATGGTAATTATTCTATATATTTACCTGATTTTTATCTTTGTTATAGGTGGCTTTAATTTTTGGACTCAATGGTGCTTGCCGCGGATGTGAACTTGTAAACTTAAAGGTGGAGGACGTTGAAAATCATTCCAATGAGTTGCTGCTGATTAATGTAAAGGAAACTAAGACAAAGAAAAATCGGTCATTCATTGTACAAGGACAATATACTAAAATCATTCATAAATACCAAGCATTACGTCCCACCAACATGGAAAATAATGGATTTTTTTATAAACTATTGGAATGGGAAATGTAGTCGACAAGCCATCGGCAAAAATAAAATCAGCAATATGCCAAAGGAAATTGCTAAATATTTAAAACTGAAAGATTTTGAACTCTACACCGGTCACTGCTTTAGAAGAACTTCGGCGACTTTCTTGGCGGATTCAGGGGCGGATGTTACGTCAATAAAAAGACACGGTGGTTGGAGCTCTGATGGAGTAGCTGAGGGTTATATCGAAAGCTCAATGGCGAATAAAACCATATTAATTAGTCAAATTAACAAAAATATAAAACTTAATCCATCAGAGCCACAACCATCAACTTCCGGCATCTTATCTTCGTCCGTAACTCACGATGCACCACCACCACTATATCTGACGTATACTATCTACAATGAAACGCAAGTTCTTCGGACGCAAGAACAGAGAAATACTCAAATCAACTCATCAACAATAAATGTACCAAACAAAAATGTAACTCTCTCTATCAATAATTGGACCAATGTTTCGAATGTTAACTTTTGCTTTTAACTGTCATTATTTTTAATAAATGCTTATCTAATATTATTATTGTGTTATTTTTTTCGCAAATGGTACGAAAAGTAGAGTATTTTCCTCGGTGATAAAGCTGTCTTAGTCTTGGGTGAACTTAAATCCCTCGCTACACTCAGGACTCGTCTTAAATCCCTCGCTTCGCTCTCGATTTAAGTTTTTAACACTCTCGCTACGCTCAGGAGTAAACCTCGAGTCCTTTCGTTACGCTCGCGATTTAAAGGCTCTTTCAAACAGGCGCGACACGCGACGCGACACAAAGACATCGCTCGTCGCGCGACGAGCGGTGTCTTTGTGTCGCGTCGCGTGTCGCACCTGTTTGAAAGAGCCTTAAATCGTCACCCGCGACAGAAGACATTGCTTTATCCCCTTGGTTAATAATCTACTATTATAATCTAGTACCTACCTTACATAGAAATAAAGGAATTGAAAGAAATCTATTTACATGTTTTTAGCGCATACCTATCTACTTAATTATATTTTTTTCATTTTAGCAATACCTTTCTAAACTTTTCTATATAAAACCGGCCAAGTGCGAGTCGGACTCGCGCACGATGGGTTCCATACCATAATCTATAAAAACGAGCAAAAAAAAAAACATCACTTTTTCGTATGGGAGCCCCCTTAAATATTTATTTTATTCTATTTTTTTAGTATTTGTTGTTGTAACAGAAATACATCATTTGTGAAAATTTAAGCAGTCTAACTATCACTGTTCATGAGACAGAGCCTGGTGACAGATGGACGAACAGAGAATCTTAGTAATAGGGTCCCGTTTTACCCTTTGGGTACGGAACCCTAAAAAGGATTTTACGAAACGTTTTAAATGTAGATAGCTAGCTAATGGTGCCGATTCTCTCACAAATGCCTGTAAAGTAGACTAAAAATCACCAAAATTTAGTTTATTCCTGTCAAAACGACGATTTCCCATTCTGAAATAGACTAAAGTGAGAAAAAACTATATTTAAGTTTGACAGCACTAAGATGACACCGAGTTATTAATTTAGTGAAAATAGCAATTTTGCTATTCTGAATTTGACGTGTTTCACCAAAAATTTTGATTGCCTTGATTGATTTTATAATATTATAAAACAATTATGAGCCTATAAGTGTACCTATGTACATACCTGCATCATAATGTTAGTTTGATTTTATTTTGAAAAGACTGCTGTATAATTACATAGTTTTATTAAAAATAAATATAATTTTTTTAAACTTGAAATTCAATGAAATTCAAATACATAAATAAATTATTTGATTTGAAACAATAATTTCCTTTTTACTTTAGTTAGTATAATGTTTCCAATACATTATAAACAAAGAATATAAAAATGAAAGAATTTAAACAGATAAAAATATCATTTGTCGCTGTATCGTCTGCGAACAGAGCCAACTGCGTCGATCTGTGTTTGGGGATGTCGCTGGTGAATAGCGTGAAAACGAGGGGGGCTAATACTGAGCCCTGAGGGACTCCTGCCCTTATGGGGCGGGGGGAGGAAAGGGCTCCTTCGATGCGGAAGCGAAAGGTGCGATTCGACAAATAGTCTCGTAAGATGAGCACGAGACGATCCGGCACACCGAGTTTGTAGAGCTTATAAATTAAGCCGTTGTGCCAGACTTTGTCAAATGCCTTTGCTATGTCGAAGAATACTACGCTCGTCTATCGGCCATGGGTGAGAGCACCGCTGATTAGCTCGACGATACGATGGACCTGATGCACGCTAGAGTGCTGAGTTCGAAAGCCGAACTGTTCGTTGGGGATGAGGCCCTTGGTCTCTGCATAGTCTCTGAGACGCTTATAAATAAGCCTCTCATAGATCTTGCCTAGAACCTTGAGCAGACTGATGGGCCTATAACTAGATGGCTCGTTTTTGGGTTTTCCTGGTTTAGGGATACCTATGACAGTGGCCTCTTTCCACGTCTGGGGAAAAATGTTATTGCTTAACGCACCATTGAAGATGGTGGTCAAAAGCATGATTAGATGGGCTGGGAATAGTTGGACCACCCTATTGGTGAGTCCGTCTGAGCCGGGGGCTTTACGATTTTTCAGACCTTTGATAATCTCATGTACCTCATCTGGTTCGATGGGGGGCAGGGGAAAATCAGGGTCTTCAGTGGGAGGGATAGAGGCTCTTCGTTCGACTTCGGCGTCGACCTCATCGAGGTGAGCTTTGTCTACTGGTAGGGTACTGGGAGAGCATTGGGCTTCAAGACTGTCGGCTAGGCACTCGGCTTTGTCGATGTCGTCGAAGGCTAATGTTTTGTCCGGGCGGACTAACGGGGGCATATGGCCTAAATGAGGGGATCTGAGTTTCCTCTGGAGTTCCCAGAAGGCTAGGTGGGTAGGCTCAAGGTCGCTCAGCATCTTGTCCCAGCCCGTTTCACGCAGCTCCGCCATACGTGTCCTTACAGATCTCTGTAAGTAGCGCATGTGGGCTTTGTTGGCGGCGCAGGGAAAGCTGCTGTAGGCACGGACAGCTGCGTTCTTCTCAGTCAGCAGGGCGCGCGCATCGTCCGGGAGTTTCAGGTAACAGGGATCTGTTGCCGGAACCTCCCTTGAGCAGTCGCTCAGGACGGTTTGCACGTGCTCCGTGAGTGAGTCGATCGCAGCTGTCGTGTTAGCGATTGAGTCAAACTGGTCAGGAATAGAGTCTAGTAAGGGAGACGTGTTGGATTTCAGCTTTTCGCTTACTTTCTTCCAGTCCGTCACCTTTCTAGTGGGGAGAGGGTGGTTTGGGTCAGAGGGACCTATGCGGGATGCAAGATGGATGATAACTGGGCGGTGGTCAGAGGTAAGCTCGTGCACCGTTTCTATCGAGTCAAGTCGTAAGTTCACGTTCTTAAGGAGCGTTATGTCAAGGACGTCAGGGGTGTAATTAACCATATGGGGATAATAAGTGGGATTCATCGGAGCGATGATGTCGAAGTTAAGAATGGAAGAGAGGTCGAACAAGTGTCGGCCCCTGGGGGTAGTGATTTGACTGTTCCAAGAAGGATGTTTGGCGTTGAAGTCCCCTGCCATAATGACAGAGTCGCTCATGCCGAAGAGTAGCTGTAGGTCATCAGAGATAAGTTGGTAGTTTTCTGAGGCCTGCGCTGGGATGGGAGGGATATAGACCGACACTAGAGTGATCGGCGAGTGACCAGTCATGCCTAGGCGACAGACTGATACTTCTAATCGGGAGAGAGGTGGAGGGTCCATAGGGATGCAATACAGATCCTTTTTATAATAAATGAGAGTGCCACCCGCGTGACAGCGCGTCCTATCATTTCGAATTAAACGATAGTTAGCTATGGAGGGGTTTCGTTTATGGGGCTTTAGGAAGGTTTCCTGTACGAGGAGAAGATCTAACTGATGATCGCGGAGGAATTCCGCGATTTCATCTTTTTGATTAAATAAGCCGTTGGCATTGAAAGTTCCTAACTTTAGGGATCGGGGTTTAAACCTTTCATAAGAGGCGTTATTCATTATGAGGGTCTAGTGAAGGAAGTGAGGGCGGAGGTAATGTCCTCGTAGGCCAGGAACACTTTTTGAACTTGTTCGTAGCATCCTGATTTTTTGGCTTCGACAATGTCTAAGGCCATTTGTTGAGCCCTGGGGGTACAAAAGATCATAAATGTGGAACTAATTATGCTGAAGGCATTCTTAGCGGGGTCCAAGTATATATTTTTATTATCCACGGGAGTGGGAACGTGACGCGGGGAAACCGAGTTTGTATTGGGTTTTACGGGGGGCGCGGGGGGTGCGCTACGCTGTGTAGGCGCGTGGGGAGCGGGGAAGCCGGGGGGAGGAGGAGGGCGGACTCGCGGGTCCATTAGGGAGTATAGCGGGGTATGAGGGGGAGGGGGGCGCGGGGTAACCAGAGCCGGGAAGGTCTGCTGGTGGTTATAATTTAATTGAGACCAAGGGCTAGGTCTCTGTGGGCTAAGCCTCTGAGGTATCTGGGACGAGGGGAAAGGTTGGTAAACCTGTTGGCGTTGCTGCCTAGCGTCTAAACGCTTAGACAGCTTTGCTGTGTTAGCCTTAGGGGCTTTGGGACAACCGCGGTAATTAGCCGTGTGGCCTTCGAGGCCGCACAGCACGCAACTAGGCGGGGTGACGCATAAGTTGCGATCCTTAGGACGGGTGCAGTCTGCCGTGCCATGGTCTCCCAGGCACTTTACGCACCTGGGTTTCGCATGGCAGTGCTTCTGACTGTGGCCATATAATTGGCAACGGTGGCATTGCCCTATGGCGCTATTTTTCCAGGGCTTCTCAATGGTGAAGCCCACTAATTGACATATAGTCTTAACGTTAAAAATGGGGTGATGCCCCTCGGTGGGGGAGCACACGACAATAACCATGTCGTACGCTTCCCTGCCCCGCGAACGGTGCATTCGGTGCACTTCATCGACGGGGATATTTTGCGACTGAAGGTCGGCAAGGATATCGGAGGAGGGAATCTCTTTAGGGATCTTCTTAATGACGACCCTCTGTCTGTCTTCTGGGAGGGAGTAGGTGTGGAATGACAAACCTCTCTCTCTCAGGACCCTGGTTAAGTCCCTATAGTCTTTCGACGTAGGGACTAGTACTTTGATACCCTGTTGGGTTGAACGGGCGCTTGTGTGGCCTATTTTTAGGTCTACACACCATTTTGAAACAGCCGTCCACTTATCCTTGTCTTGAATGAAGACAGGAGGTGGCGGCGCGACCTTTTTAGGGCCGGAGGTTTGCGCGGAACGAGGTGCGTCACTTTGCGAAGATGACGCAATCGGGCGGGGGGCGGTGGAGGGGGAAGCTACGGGGGTGCAAGTAGCGGCGGGAGTGGCGGTGGGGGTTGCCTGAGGGGCGACTATGATTGAGTCGTCAATGACGACTACTTTGCTCGCTTGGGACGAGCTCTGCTTCTTCTTCTTCCTCTTGTTCCCTTTCCCGGTGACTTGGGTGAAGCCGTCGTCATCCGAGTGGGAAGAGGAGGAGGAGGAGTGAGCAGAGGCTTTAGCCTCTTGGTCGGGGGTATAGAATGGATGGGGGGTCGGGGCGCGGGCTACCGCGGTCGCATCTTCAGCTATATCCATACTGTCTGAGGGACAGGGACTGAACTGTGCCTCGATTACATCGCTGAAGTCAGCGATGGATAAGGACCTAATATTGGAAGCTGTGAAGCAGCCAGACCTTCGAGTTCGGTACCGAACTCGTTTATGAGAGTAGGCTCCTTTTTGAGAACTCTACTAAGGAGGTCGAGGAGCTTGGAGTTTTCACTCCTGAGGGATATGAGGTCGTTACGGAGTGACTGAATGTCACTCTGTACAGCCTCCATAATGATTAGTTAAATTTGGGACCTAATTTTCCCTAATTAAAATCCTAAGCTCGCAACCATTCTGCGCGCTCCCTAAATACTTGGAAGGTCGGGAATTCGGGATTGTTCGTACGTGTTCGTATGTGATCGCACCATAGACATTTAATAAGTATGGACTGGAAAACAAAAAAACAAAAAAAAGGTGCATACCTACAACTCAAAATGTCTCTTAAAATGGCTGCCAATGCTAGGGTTGTGTCAATCAGGGAAACATAGTGTTACTATTTCGAGTATCTTACTAGATATCACGGTTGAATCGTATTAAAAAAACATTAGCTAATAGTCCGTTGTAACAGAAAAAAACGAGTATTGACAATTTATCACTTCCCAAACAATTTTCCGCATAATTATAATTTCATTTATAGAATTATTACTTACCAAATAAAGTTTTCACAAATAATTGTAACGCAAACCTAATGTTTGGCAAGTGAACGTTTAAACAAAGCCAAATATTTAGTATCGAGCGAGCATGCAAGTCTTATGCCTGTTTTCACCTTCACTAAGTGACACTTAAATGAATCGCTAATAAAAGTTCACTGTTGGTTTTTCAACGGTAGACTCAGCGCTGAGAGTTGAAAATCCAACAGTGCAGTTTTATTTAGGTATTAATTTAAGTGTCACTTAGCTGTCGGTGAAAACGGGCATTAGTGAATTAAATTTTTATCAATTTTATCATAAATGAACATTCGGAATAATACACATCCTTACATATTATAAAACAAAGTCCACCGCCGCGTCTGTCTGTTTTTCTGTCTGTCTGAACGCGAAAAACTCAAAAACTACTAAACGGATTTTCAATCAATTTTCACTAATGGACGGAGTGATTCATGCGGAAGGTTTTAGTGTATAATTCATTAAGGTTTTGTGTAAATTGGCTGAAATTTGACGATTATTGTTGAAGATGTCGGAAAAAATCATACGGACTGGGAACTTTATTATCGTGCGCCGCGGAAATCATAAAAGTTACATAAAATGTATGTTCTACAGTATTGTTCATCTTAAAAACTTCAACAAAAAAATCTTATACACATCATAAAACTGTGGAACGGTCTCTCGGTGCTATGAACCAAAGAGTACAGTTTGCTGTAAACCACGGGCCGGACCTAGCAATATCATTTCAGCGCAGCGAAGAAACTAGTATCAGAAACTATTACGGCAACGGTACAACACTATTCCACCATGACATATCATTGTAAACAAACGAATGAAATTATGAAATAATAAAAAGGTCTGTTGGACGGAAATAAACCCATATATTAAAATTTAAGCCGTATTTAATGATCGCCTAGCAATTTTTTCATCGAAAGTTTATCACTTTATGTACTATTGCATGAAAACCGGCTATTAACCTGTGCAAAGACAATTGAGGTTGATTTTCCTTCTTTCTTGCACCACACTTCACAATACAACACACAGGCATGTTGAATTGGTGTTTTCCAACGTATATTATGTAGTTTTAAAGGAAAACTCCTCGTAATTTTCTCAAATCTCAATAAAACAAAAAGTAAACAACCACTTGACAGCAGAACTACCATGAACTTGTCGCATATTATGGCGGATATGGCACTTACCTACAACTATTACTACGTCTCAACAAAAGGTTGCCATTATGAGGAACAACTGAAATATTGTTGTATCTTTTATCAAATACGATTACCACATTAGAAAGAGTGAAATAACACGATATTTCACATTCTAGTTCGTATTTCACCAATATTTGTATAAGCAAAATGTATAGAATATCGCGGCGCCTCCATGTTTTTTCTATCCCAATGGATCGCACGAGCAAAGTTCGTGCGAAAAAGCGTCCAAAGTGCGCACCACGCACGCGACCTTACTTTTTGTTTATGGCCTGTAATTTCGCCTCAATAAGTTAAGTGACAGTGCGAATACAGGCCGATACCTACATTGAAAGAAAACAGAGATTTCAATGCAAACCATTTACGCAAACGCACAGCCTTATCTATATGTAGTCTGTGGCATAAACCGTGTTAAGATGACAGATAATAAAGTGTTGCTATAGCAAAAACTAAAAACTAATGTTTTGTCTCTGTTTTTTGTGTATAATTTTCTATTATGTGTTTCTGTTTGTGCAATAAAAATACACAATTATCTTTACCAGCAGTTAAATGTTAACTTTGTTGTGCAAAACTTCTCATTGATTGTACTTATAGTGGCAAACAATATTTTCTAAAAATAAAGTTGCGCAACATGGCGATTATGGCTCAGCTGCTTTGATCGTTTGTAGTGAAAATTTCCAATGATAGGGTTTTGCGACGACGACACGCTCTACTTAACATCAGATTCCAACTCGTTCAAAGAGTACAGTTAGTTGTAATTTGTTGGTTATCATCGCGCAGTGTGATGAGTCAGCTAGTGTTCCTGTGCGGCTAAGACGCGGACTTATCGAGACAATTGCTCTAAAGTGCTGTTATTTTTGGTTGAGAAGCAACCCGGAGAGAATCCGTCAAGCTGGAGCGACTACCGGAGTACCTGCGCGACACCGTCGACTGGTTCATGGGGTGAGTGTCCGCATGCCATTGTTCATACGAAGCAATGTTGTTTTCACTCCACGCTCCTTTCACAATGTCTTTCATTCGGTATCTCCTTCATACCTTTAATAAGGCATTGCGAGCTACCAGTCTTTTCTTCACGAATAGTGCCTACTTTTTCAGTAAGATGTTAGGGTTGGTACCTAGTTGACACTTAAAACCCTCGGGTTTCCCAAATCGTTCAAAATCCGCCAAACACCGATTTGCTTTCCCATGTATTTGCTTAGCCATCCATTTCTAATAAGACGAACAAAGTATTTGATTTTACCAAATTATGTCCTAGGTAGACAGTATGTCTTGCTTGGGTAAACACACACATCAACTAAATAATCAGGTTATGACAATAATAAATGTATCAATATAAATATCCTCCTTCGGGTAACTTAAACAGGCAAAAGATGGTATTAGATTACATTAGTATTACTTAAATTAACTTTTATCAACATTTATTATCAAAGCCAGAGTGAACATGCAGGTACAGTCAACTTTTCTGCCGTTTATAGCATAGCATAATCAGCCTTTAGTGGTCCTACTGCTGGGACAGGTCTCCTCACTGTAAGAGGGAGTGGGCCATATTTCACATTCCATATCCATATTCCATTGTGGGTTGGTAAGTGTCACAAGCCTTAGAAATTTTGTTTCTAGGACACGCTGGTTTCTTCATGATGTTTTTAACAAAGTAAAGTCAATAATTTTGATGATTAAATTTTCTGTAAATAAGTTTGTACAAACACTTTTAAATATAAAAAATAAAAATCATTTAATTCAGACTATTTTTGTCCATATTTTGTTAGTGCCTATTACATTCTCTTAAAACTATGTTATTTATGACGATATCAATTAATACAATTTATACTTTTACATGTCAATAATATTTTATAAACTAGATGAGGTCAATGTTTCCTATCTGTGGACCAGGGGGCCTAGATAAAATCCAAGAGTTTCCCACTCACGCTTTTTCCTTTTACACTAAGGAATTGATGTTAGCGTGACGAAAATGGTAGACAAGTTACGCAGCGTTGCACGAAAGACTTCATGTTTAGTCTTTGGAATAGTGTGAAGCAGTTGTCAAATATGTTAAAAACGATAGTGCACTAACAATTCAAAAGTGTGATGTACGTTGAAAGTAAATAAAGTGTTTTAATAAGTAGAAAGTAAATTAATAGCTTATAATGGCTTTAAATAATTATTTAACTTAGTGTAAGAACTGGATTTTGGTAGATAGTATCTTTGAATAGGTACCTAAATATTATTTAAAAAAATTATAGTTTTTATTAAGATTCGTAATTTATAGTTTTTATTTGTATTTTTGATGAAAACTAGACTATGTGCGAGTCCCGAGAAATTTATTTTGATGATAGAATTTAAGGAATGTTTATCTCAATATTTTGTTACTTACTTATTCCTAATTTCATTCCCATTTTAACTAGTTTTAGAAGTACTTGAGATTTTGGAATGAGTAGTAATATAAACAAAGACCTCACAATGGTACACTTATATGATTGTGGTTATTACATTTGTTATTCTTCTATAGATAAACTCAAATTCATACCTTAAATACTTATTGCATAGGTAGGGTGTTAGAATTCCAGTACCCAAATTACTGGCTCCTATTCTTATTGTAAATTAATCTTGTCATGAATACTATTTACAGCCATGGTGTTCTTTCAAGGCCACAAGCTGGACGATTTAGTCTTGTTTGACGTCTTTGCAATGCTCCTTCATTATTAGCTGCCCTAAACAAACTATGCATTTTAATTGATTAATTTGAAATAAACACATAAAAAAGTCACTGATTACTATTAACACTGCTAGCGTCAAGGTCCGAGCTCTCGCTAATGTAGCGTGTTGCGGAAAGGCCAAAATAGCGTTTGTCAAAAGTGGCACTTTTCTACTATTTTGATGATTTTTTTTTTCTTTTAAAGTCACGCTCACTCCAACGTTCCTTTCCGTATGAGGAAAAATGACTGTCTACGAATTCAGTAGCAGTATCTTGACGTCTCTAAAACTACTGTCAACTCCATACAATGTTGATCTTTCCGTTGGCATTAAAACACTTACTGAAAAGGGATTTTGTCTAGGCCCCCTGTCCAGTCAGTGCACACGTTTGTCAGTAACCGTGCAGCTCAACTTAGAACTTAAGGAGCTCAACGATTCGACAAACAATACCAAAGAAAGGATATTTAGGTAGGCCTCATAAATTACTCAAACTGCCGGGACCATGATAAAAACGAACAGCAAAAACTCGTAAGTCGTGGCCGTTTCCACTGGGCCACCACTGCTCTAAGCATGTAGCATCAGATTATCCAAAACCACTATATCAAGGACTGCTTAACCAGTATTCAAACGGAACTGGGTCACACTGACTCCACCCTGGGCACATCTATTAGTACCTGTAGATAGCATGTTACAGTTAAGAAGCTAAAGCTTCATTCACACTGTGTACAAAATAATAATACTGTTACGTCGTACGTACGAGATCTTTCGAGAAAGCACGGATTACAGTGTGTTTGCGCTAAAAACTTCGAGAAGCATTCCATTATTATTAGTTTGAAGTTAAGTAGGTAACTACTTATAAAAAATATTAGGACTCGTCATTGTAATTTCGACCGTACGCCTAGGGCATAAAGTACCTATTTCTTTATTCGGTACAAGTAGGTTATTATTTTTTATACCTACTACTTTTGTATTTCCTGGTAATGTTTATTTGTTGATGTTTTTCTGGAACCGTTCTACACGTCGCCGGAATGTTCTTGAATATTGGCGGTATAAAAGCAGAGCGCCGACACACGATGGAGTAAACTCAGATCCCCTCATTCAGGCCATATGCCCCCGTTAGTCCGCCCGGACAAAACATTGGCCTTCGACGACATCGACAAAGCCGAGTGCCTAGCCGACAGTCTTGAAGCCCAATGCTCTCCCAGTACCCTACCAGTAGACAAAGCTCACCTCGATGAGGTCGACGCCGAAGTCGAACGTAGAGCCTCTATCCCTCCCACTGAAGACCCTGATTTTCCCCTGCCCCCCATCGAACCAGATGAGGTACATGAGATTATCAAAGGTCTGAAAAATCGCAAAGCCCCCGGTTCAGACGGACTCACCAATAGGGTGGTCCAACTATTCCCAGCCCATTTAATTATGCTTTTGACCACCATCTTCAATGGTGCGTTAAGCAATAACATTTTTCCCCAGACGTGGAAAGAGGCCACTGTCATAGGTATCCCTAAACCAGGTAAACCCAAAAACGAGCCATCTAGTTATAGGCCCATCAGTCTGCTCAAGGTTCTCGGCAAGATCTATGAGAGGCTTATTTATAAGCGCCTCAGAGATTATGCAGAGACCAAGGGCCTCATCCCCAACGAACAGTTCGGCTTTCGAACTCAGCACTCTAGCGTGCATCAGGTCCATCGTATTGTCGAGCTGATCAGTGGTGCTCTCACCCATGGCCGACAGACGAGCGTAGTTTTCTTCGA
Organism: Omphaloscelis lunosa; assembly: GCA_916610215.1. Taxonomy (NCBI): domain Eukaryota; kingdom Metazoa; phylum Arthropoda; class Insecta; order Lepidoptera; family Noctuidae; genus Omphaloscelis; species Omphaloscelis lunosa. The sequence goes on along the minus strand of OU744250.1, from coordinate 511,528 downwards.
CATAGCGAAGGCGTTCGACAAAGTCTGGCACAACGGCTTAATTTATAAGCTCTACAAACTCGGAGTGCCGGATCGTCTCGTGCTCATCTTACGAGACTATTTGTCGAACCGCACCTTCCGCTACCGCATCGAAGGAGCCCTTTCCTCCCCCCGCCCCATAAGGGCAGGAGTCCCTCAGGGCTCAGTATTAGCCCCCCTCGTTTTCACGCTATTCACCAGCGACATCCCCAGACACAGATCGACGCAGTTGGCTCTGTTCGCAGACGATAGAGCGATCATCTGTAAGGGCAATTCAGCTACTATGCTGCTAAACCTCCAAAGGGCTGTCAACAACCTTGGCGCCTGGTTTAGAAAATGGCGAATAGAAGTAAATCCAGACAAAAGTCAAGCGGTTAGCTTTTCTAAACCGCGAACTAGAACCCCCCCTTTCCCCCGACCTATCACCATGTTCGGCAAACCAATCCCTTGGGCTAGGCGCGCCAAATACCTAGGTGTTATCTTAGATCACCATCTCTTCGGTTCGTTCGCGAGCCGCTTTCGCTCTCGGTAGACTCCATTTCGTTCTAAATGCACGCAGCAAATTGTCACTCAAGTGCAAACTGCGCATCTACACATCTTGTATCCGACCCATTATGACCTATGCGGGTGCAGTATTCGCCCACGCCAAATCCCATTCCATCCATAGGTTGCAAGCCTTGCAGAACCGTTTCCTCCGTAAAGCCACGGGAGCTCCCTTCTATGTCAGAAACGAGATCCTCCATCTCGACTGTAAAATCCCTACGATTCACCAGTTCCTTAAACGCATGTCCAAGCGTTACTTTGACTCCGCTCCTAGACATCGTAACCCCTTGGTTGTCGAAGCAGCCAACTATGTCCCTTCCCGAATTAGTCAGATCCGCCGCCCGAGGCATGTCCTTTCCGACCCTGATGATCCCATCACACTCCTTCAAGAGCAGAATAGGGCCACCAGCACAATACACAAGAACAGACGCCTCCCGTCATTCCGACCTCGCCACCGAGGTCCTTTGCGACCGCGACCGTGTCCCTGAGTAAATGAAACTCCTCCCCGACCCTTGCTCGAAAACGAGGTGCCAGCAAGTTGTTGCCGCTGAGCACGTAGCTTTAAACTACCCCGAATAATAATCATGATTTAAACCAATTTTGATCCAGCCTGTCCCTTCTTGCTGTCCTCCCCTCAGCGACGCCCTAAGCCGAGGTCCGTACCCCACAGGGGGTGCCCTTAGCGAGCGTTCGCCTAGTTTTAATTTAGTTTAGTTTTTTTGCCCCTGGCTGGAGGCTTTGAGTGTAGCAGCTTAAGGCACCCACAGGAAAGTCCGGTTAAGCAGCCAAGACCTTAGCGGTCAAAACTGCGAGATGCCCGTTCAAAAAAAAAAAAAAAAAAACACGATGGAGTCAGTCTGATTTAGGCGATACAACGAAGCGAATCGAAGTGAACTAGAAGTGCGATATCTGAGCGAATAGTGATCAGTGGTGTATTTGTGATTAAGTTTCAAGTGTTTTGTGTTCAATAAAGTTATTTAAATTGTCTGATTGGTAGTAATTAATTTATCCCATACCCAGCTCGTAACAATACGCTGTGTACACTGTGCGCAGCGTGTGGCGCATGTATACGACGGCAGCCTAACCAACAGACGTTATAACAAAAACATCGAAATCATCGACTGGAATGTAAAAATCCATGTAAACTAAAACAAAATCACAATTATAGCATATTTTTACAAACTTAAGACTTTCTGGACATCTAGCCAATTATAAATATATACAATAAATAAATAAAGATTTATTGTTTAACTAGGACTAAATTACATGGCAAGGTAATATATAAAGCACAAGCATAAAGTCTCATATCTACCTCCCCGACCCTTGCTCGAAAACGAGGTGCCAGCAGTTGGTGCAGCTGAGCACGTAGCTTTAAATACCCCCCGCTATCATTATGATAATCCAATTTTGATCCAGCCTGTCCCCTCTTGCTGTCCTCCCCCTAGCGACTCCCTAAGCCGAGGTTCGTACAAAACAGGGGGTGCCCTTAATGAGCGTTCGCTTAATTTTAATTTACAATAGTTTATTTGCTCCTGGCTGGAGACTCGTAAGTGTAGTAGCTTAAGGCACCCACAGGAAAGTCTGGTTAAGCAGCCAAAACCTTAATGGTCAAACTGCGAGTTCCCATTAAAAAAACAAGCTCTCAAAGTGGTCACATATGAATTTTATTAACTTTGCTTGGATAGTTTTTGAGTTGGGTTCAATAAATAATACGTATTTTTTTCCCACTTAGTATATGGATGATATGATAAGTTCCTGTCACTGTTATTTACATAGCATGTAGTGGTATTCGAATTTGTTTGGGATAGGTACCACAACTAAAAACTGAAAAATATAATTTTTTTCCAAAAAAAACACTACAAAGCTAAAAATAACTTTAATTTCGGAAGTCGGTGGCAAAAAACTAAAATTAAAAACAAAACACACCGAATTCCGAAATTCTAAAATTAAAAACCAAAGACACCGACTTCCGAAATTAGTTATTTTTCGCTTGGTAGTATTTTTTTTATAAAATTATAAAAATTTACGTAAACAAACATTGCCAATCGCCTCTACGGAAAAGTGATACGCTGGATTATCTTCCACAATTCAACCGAAATTTAACGTGGTTCATCACAGTCCCTGACTTCATTCTCTCTTTTTTTACAATAAGTTGCCGATAGAATTCAAAAGCATAAACAACATAAACTTCTTTAAAAACGAATTATAGACATATTTATTGAGGAATTGCTATTAAGGTGGATCCAGACTTGGCAAGGCATGCGCTCCGCACGGCGGCGCACAATGCATGCCTACGTGCATTATGTACTACAAATACTCCATTTGAAATAAGATTTGACATTTAAACAAACGTTTTTACAGTCCGTTCAATCGATTTTGACTTCGTAGCTCATGCCTCGCCACGAATATAAAGGTACACACCTTGCGAGGCATGCGTTGTGCGCCGTGCGGAGCGCATGTCTCGCCAAGTCTGGATCCACATTTACAGTATCGATGAGTTCATAAATGACAAACGACAGCTACTAGCAAATAAATTATTATTTGGACAATGAATTTTAAATTAAATGCAATGTTGCTGATTATTTAATTGGTAATGAATTTTAAATATAAATGTAATGTTTCTTGTTATTATTTTGTTTATCATCACTGTAATATTTTCAACACAATGTATTTTGTTACGAAATAAATGACTTATGTAAAGTTAATAGATGAATTTGGAATATATTCACTTAGGGAGGACGAACAAGAAAATAAAAAATAAAAGTTTTGCTAACAGTACCGTGTGACATATTAAATGAAAGGGCTTGTTGCGAGGATCTTAAAAGTATTTTTTTATATAATTTTAAAATAAATACTTTTAAAGATATTTAAGAAATTCGATGAAAATTGACCATTCCCTCCCTTATCTCCGAAACTACTGGACATAAAATTTTGAAAAAAAAAAAATATTTTGTATGGCTCTTTACTCATAGATTACAGGAAAACCCTACGAATAATAAAAGTCGGAATAAGTATGGTCTTCAAAATAACATGGTAAATATCTCAATTTCACATTCCAACTGCAAATGTAAGTTTGTACGCACAATGCGTACAAACTTACATTTGCAGTTGGAATGTATGGGAGAACATGTTTTTCAACTGCCATGTTGAGTTTGTTCTTGGGATAAATACAATAAATTCATCTCGACTACGGAACCCTTCATTGTGCGTAGTTTGACACGCATTTGGTCGGTTTCTTTTAATATGACATGTAAACGTGATTCCGATTTCCTATTTACAGAACAAACAATTTAAGTTCAATTTCATTTCAATTTAATTTCAGTTCTTTTATTTATGTTTATGGAAATCCTCTTGGAAGGGTCTGTAAGAATCTAACATTCTAATACCGCAGTGTTACCTTAACTACCTTTGCTGGGGTGTTGGAATACTTGTGCAATTCATCATGCGTCCCTGGCTATGTATTGGCCCACATGACTTGCTAAAATTTTATTTTTGTGTGGAAAATAGACCACAATAAACAAAAGTAAAGTAGTTCCATTCTTCAAATCCGGTGATAGTAAAGAACCCAACAATTATAGGCCTGTGTCAATTCTGCCAGTTCTCAGTAAGGTGTTTGAAAGGTTGATGCTCAATCAAAAAACTTTAATAAAAATTCCATCTTTCATGGAACAACAGTACGGTTTCACCAATGGGCGTTGTACCACTGACGCCGGTGTCATCCTGATAAAGAATTTTGTTAATGCCTGGGAAGAAGCATAAGATGCCATTGTAATCTTTTGCGACCTCTCGAAAGCGTTCGATTGTGTAGACCATGAGACACTTCTGCTGAAACTAGAGCACGATAGGAATACAGCTCTTGATTGACTTTGATATATACCTGAAAGATAGAAAGGTTAAAGTTCAGGTAAACGGCGTAAACTCATTAGGGTCTGAAATGGCAATGGGCGTTCCTGAAGGTTCGATATTAGGTCCATTCCTCTTTTTAGTTTACATGAATGATTTAACCCAATTACTTCAAAATAAACCGACGGTCACAAAATCTTGAAAATGTGAATAGCTCTATTCTGCAAGTCCAAGATTGGTTTACGGTAAATAATTTGGTCCTAAAAATAATACAAAAACCAAATGCATTAGATTTAAATTACCGAATGTTTGAAGTATTGAATGTGACATCATATTGAATGGGAAAAACTGAAATTCATTAATCAAACGGTTTTCCTAGGAATCACGCTAGTCATCTCTTGCGAGGCGGCTAAGCTAGGCCGCTTATGCTGTTAAAAGATAAGACAGTGAACAGATGTAGAAACCGCGCGTTTGGTCTATTTTAGCTACTTACACAGCATTATGTCGTATGGCATTTTACTGTGGGGTGGGGCTGCTGACGTTGAATCCATTACATCCATACATTTATTTTGCACAAGAGAGCTGTCAGAGCCATTTATAATCTACGTCGCCGCGAATCTCTTGGGAAATTATTTAAAAGGATTAATATTATGACTGTCCCATGCCAATTCATTTATGAAAATATTATGTACGTAAACCAAAATCCATATCTTTTGAATAAAATAAGTGATATACATAATTTTAATACTAGAAATAAAGATAAACTAGATCAACCATCTTTTAGATTATCTAAAGTACATACATCTTTTATGGGGTACTGTGTTAAATGATACAACAAACTACCTTGTGACGACATATTGCAATTAAATGAAAGAAAATTTAAAACTCGTATTAAAAGTACACTTGGTAAACAAGCATATTACAAATTAGAGGATTATATCCAAGATAAGAGTGCTTGGAAACATGCTGGTCCTGCTTCATAGGACACTTTAGAATCAAGACAAAATCAAACAGGTTGCTAATTTAATTGTAAAATTTATAATTTTGTGTTCACATTGATTTTATATTCTGTGATTATTTCCTCACACACTGACTTATTCATTTTAAAAAATTAGGAAAATCGTCTACTTTTACAATGTTTGTAAATATGTGAGCACCATGTATCTATCACATATTAAATTATCTGTCGTTGCTTCATTTTTAATTCTCTTTACCTATTGCGGTATAGTAATTTTATTCTAGGTGCATCGTTTTCACATATAATTATTTAACGAATGTACGTACATATACAAACTATTGTAAAACATTTTAAAAGAGTGACGGTGGAGTTTCTTGCCCATTCTTCTTCATACGAAAACTACCTTTTGGAAGGGGCGACTAGAATCGATTCTATTATTTTGTAAATTTTTACGTTCAAAAGTGTCATACATATACGCCTATTTGAAATAAATGATTTGACTTTGGCTTGCCAGGGTTGGTCCGTGGATTGGTGACTATCTTTACATACCGACACTCCTCCGTGCTTCGGAAAGCCCATGCCCTCACGCCCTTAACCGCCGCAGATGGAGACCCCCTGGGCGACGGGAATCGCAGGCCGATTTCCGGCCACCGTAGGCGCGGGCTTACGGACGGTGAGCAATGGGTAGCTCGCTGTTCAATAAGGACCAGACCCGGGTCAAAGGCGCGTTGTGTTCCATGCGCGCCTCAAATACGAAGGGCTAGGGCCGATGCCTGCCGGGGTTGCGAAGAAGTCCGAAAGGGAGATCGTGGCCCCCGGCAACATGGCAACTGAAGGAACACGGGTGGGTTTTCGTTAGTAAGAGTCTGACACGCGCTCCCGCTCCGCCCAGAGCGGGAGAGATGTTATTTGATAATTTCCCACCCAAAAAACAAAGTTAGGCTGATTGTTTTTTTCTAAGTTTGTAACGATACTAAAACCTAAAAATATCAATAACGTTACAAAAAAAAAAAGACGTAAGAATATCATTTTTGTAGAACAACATTTTAAGTAACGTTATAGGTATCAGTAACATTACGCTTATATCCGCTTGTCATAACGTGACAGATTCATTTGTACAACGTTAAGGCTCGTACAGACCAGCGCGATATAGCGGGCGCGACACGGGTCGCGCTGCCCGTCGCGCCCGCGATTTCGCAATGGTCTGCCCGAGCCTTTATTTTTAAGAACTTTTCCCGCTAAGCACCGCTCCGTGGTCGCCCACCACCACCACCGGCCACATGTTACGGCGGCCGGCGCGGCGGCCCGCTGCGCGCTGGTGGTAAGCCAGCGCCGGATTCAAACATTAAGTTTTATTAATTAGTGTCTTTGTGTCGCGTCGCGTGTCGCGCCTGTTTGAAAGAGCCTTAAATTCGTTCGAAAGTGCGCATCTTTTACAGACAATGTTACCTACCTTTTTTTTTTTTTTTTTTTTTGAGGGTGGGAAATCATCAAATAACTTCTCCCGCTCTGGGCGGAGCGGGAGGGCGTGTCAGACTCTTACTGACTAAAACCCACCCGTGTTCCTTCGGCTGCCCTGTTGCCGGGGGCCACGATCTCCCTTTCGGTTTTCTTCGCAACCCCGGCAGGCATCGGCCCTAGTGGACCCCTTCGAATCTGCTGACATCTCTTTGAGGCGCGCGTGGAACACAACGCGCCGTCGACCCGGGCCTGGTCCTTATCGGACGGTGAGCCACCCATTGCTCACCGCCCGCAAGCCCGCGCCTACGGTGGCCGGAAATCGCCTCGCGATTCCCGACGCCCTGGGCGTCTCCTCCTGCGGCGGTTAGGGGCATGAGGGCGCGAAATTTGCCTCTCCCTCACGCGTTCCGCCTCCTCCTTCGCGAGCATTACCGCTTCGCAGAAGGAGGTGACGGCCTCCCATTTCCTCTCGCTCCGTACCATGGCCTGAACCAGGGCCGGACGCGAGAGATCACCGCCGCCGATCGCCTCCACGAGGACACGGCGATGCTCCGCCCAAGCTGGGCAGACCTCCACCGTATGCTCCACCGTGTCCTCCGGGCGATCCACACTATGGTGACACCCGGGCGTTTCCTCCCGCCTTATCCTGTGCAGGAACCTCCCGAAACTGCCGTGTCCGGTGAGGACCTGCGTCAGGCGGAAGGTGAGGACGCCGTGGCGCCTCTCTAGCCACTCCTCAAAGAGGGGTCTTATCGCCGCAATTGTGGCGTGCCCAGCGCTGGGTTGCGACAATCGCACTCTCCATGACGCCATGAGATCCCGCCGGAGCTCTGTCCGCTGTGCCGCGATTTCTCGCGGCAGCGGAGTTAAGCCCCGGCGTTTCGCCTCCTCGCGCCACTCCCAAATGTGCGCGAGGACCTTTGCCTCCAGATCCCACGGCGGTAATCCGGCAAGGAGGCTCGCCGCCTCGCAGGAGACCGTGCGGTATCCTCGGGCCAGCCGGATGGCCATGACCCTCTGGGACGCGTTCAACCGGCGGGCTGGCCGCAGCCTTAGTGAACGCGCCCACACCGGTGCCCCGTAAAGGGCCATGGACCGCACGACCCCCGCGTAGAGCCTCCGGCAGGAGGCGTTTGGATCCCCTAGATTGGGCAGGAGCCGCTTCAACGCAGCCCCGGCCCGCTCCAGTCTGGGAGCCAAACGTCGGAAGTGTTCGACGAAGTTCCACCGGCTGTCGAGGACAAGTCCCAGATACTTCATCGTCGACTCGACGCCGATGTGAACCCCTCCCGCCATTACCTGGGAACCCGACGGTGGCGCATTCCGAGGTCCATGAAAACCCATGGCCTCGGACTTGTGCAGGGCCACCTCGAGTCCCAGCTGCCGGATCCTGTCGACGATTGTCGCAACCCCGCGTGTCGCTAGTTCGGCCGCCGCCTGGTACGACCCCCCCTGTGCCAGGACCAACGTGTCGTCAGCGTAGCAGACGACGCTGACGCCGCTAGGGAGGTCGGCGCGCAGCACCCAGTCGTATCCGATGTCCCACAGATGCGGCCCCAGGACCGATCCCTGTGGGACACCGCACGACATCTCTCGCCGGTTCCACTCTCCTTGGTGACCGGGGTAGATGACGGCCCTGTCCGTCAAATAGGCCTCGACCACACGACAGAGGTAGGTCGGCATCCGGTGATACCGGAGTGCCTCCCTGATGCAACTCCAGGGCAGGGTGTTGAAGGCATTGGCGATGTCTAGAGACACCGCCAAGACGACCCCACCCCGGGCCACAGCATCCCCCGTCGTGAGGGCCCGCACGCGCATGATGGCGTCCACCGTAGAGCGCCCCTTGCGGAAGCCAAACTGGCTCTCCGCCAGATCCGGTCCCACCCGCACCAGCCGCTCGACGAGGCGGTCTGCAATGACTCTTTCAAAGAGCTTGCCCACCTCGTCGAGCAGCACGATGGGCCGATAAGCGGACGGAGAGTCCGCTGGGCGCCCCGGCTTCCTGATGAGGACCAGTTTCCCCGTCTTCCAACGAAGTGGGAACTGGCCCCTCTCCATGCATGCGCTTAGGAGCCCCCTTAGTCGAGGCCCGAGAGCCCCCAAGGCCAGGACCCAGGCTTTTCCAGGTATGCCGTCGGGTCCTGGGGCGGTATTTTTCGCATTCATCTTGCGTACCGCCACTCTCATTTCTACCTCGGTCACCTCCGGAGCATCGTCGTCGTCGTCGGCGGTGTGGCCCGCATCGGGCACCGCAGTAGGCGGAGCCATGGGCGGGGGAGCGTGTTCCCCTCTTGGGGGGAACAGAGCGCTCACCACGTCCCCCACAAGCTGGGGCCGGAGACTCTGCGTCAGCGGGGGAGCCCATGGGCGGAGTTTCTCCCGCACCATCTTGTATGGGCGTCCCCACGGGTCCCTGTTTAGAGTCTCCAGCAACTCCTCACGGGCCACTGCCCTGGCCCGCAGGATCTCCGCTTGGAGGGCGGTCTTCGCCGCTCTGTACCCCTCGTACAGCTCCGCCTGAATGGCTTCCGTATCCGGAGGGCGGGTACGGAGCCTGCGGTGCCTGGCGTACCGGCGTCGCGCAGTAACGCACGCCCTGCGCAGGGTCTCTAACTCCTGCGACCACCAGTACACCTGGCGCGAAGCACGTCCGGGCCGGACCCGGGGCATAGCCACGTCACATATATTGGACATGGCCTCCCGGAACCACTCCACCTCGTCGTTGATGTCAGCAGGCCTGTCCGGTGATGACACCCAGGCCTGCACGATTGAGGCTTCCAGGAGGAGCTCCCGGTCCAGCTGCTTCAGCGCCCACCGCGGACCACTCGGGGCCTGTCGGACCGGCGCGCTCGAGGTCTGGGCGGAGACGTCAAACCGGATGTACCGGTGATCGGAATAGGTCTCCACCCCCTCCATGACGCGCCAGTCAATGACACGCGGTGACAGAGCGGGGCTGGCGAACGAAATGTCCACCACCGATTCACCCCGCATCCGCACACACGTAGGGACAGAACCCCGGTTTAGGACGACTAGGCCTGTCTCCAGAGCCCAGTCCTCCACCATCCTGCCCCGTGTGTCCGTGTACCGGGAACCCCAAGCCAGATTCTTGGCATTGAAGTCCCCGAGGACGAGCACGGGGAGGGAACAGAACCCGACGACGACGACTCTCAACTCCGCAAGGGAGTTGTGGAACTCGGCGAGAGTTCGGTTCGGGGAGAAGTATACCCCCACCACGGCAATCTCCCCGAACCGTGCTGCCACGCAACCCCGTCCTCTCTTGACAGACTCGAGAGACGGAGTTCCGGCGGCGGCCGACGAAATGAGGGTCACTGAGCCGCTCAGGTCCTCCACCCAGTCATCCCTGGGCGGGACAAAGTACGGCTCAGCGACCACGGCGATGTTAATCGACCACTGCGCCATGCTCTGGAGCAATAGATCCTGAGCGGCGACGCAGTGGTTGATGTTCGCCTGGAGGAGGCGTAATGGGGCCATTATTGGCACTCCATGTCTGCCCCCTCCTGAGTCCCCTGTGAGGGCACTGCCGCAGTGGGAACGACGGCGGCGACAACAGTAGAGGCGGCAGCGGCTACGGCTGTAGTGGCGGCGGCTGCGGCGGTGACGGCGGTGGCGGAGGACTTGCCCCTGCCTTTGGCCTTGGCGGGTGGAGCGCAGGCCTTGCTTCCAGCCCGGTGATCGGCCGGCTTGCCAGCCGCCGCACATACAACACAGTGCGGCGGGGCGTCACACGAGCCGGCCTTGTGACCGGGCTGACCACAGCGGAAGCAGTGGCCGCTGCGGTCCACCTCCGAGGTGCACTTGACCCCCACGTGGTGTCCCACCTGGCAGCGGTAACACCTCAGAGGTCTGGGCTCCAGCAGTTTAACCTGGGCGGAAACCCAGCCCACCAAGAGCCTTCGGCCCTCCCCGGCTATCTTTTTGGCCGCCGTCACGGGGCAGCTCACCCTAATGGCTTGCATCCCCGCGAAGTCAGGATGGATGGTGCCCGCCCTAACCTGCTCGGCAGAGCACCCTCCAGCCTTAGCGACGGCGGCCACGACCTTTTCCACCGTCACGGAGTCGTCCAGGCCCTGGATGCGCAGATCAGCGCATTTGGTGGGCCTGGACACTCGGGCCTCGTCCGCATTTAGGGACGCCCTGAGCTTTTCAGCCAGGGCGTCAGCGGCCGGGCCACTGGCCGCACCAGGGACCTCCAGCATCCGGGCTCCGGTTGCCGTTACCTTCAACCGGATGCCCTTGGCGGCGCCGATCTCTTGGAGGTCCATAACCGCGTCCACCTTGGCGAACACGTCCTGGTAGGACACGCCCCTCTTCTCCGCTTCCGGCTGCAGTGTTACCACTACAGCTGCGGACTTCGGGGCGCGGAGCCTAGCAGCGACGCTTCGCTCCTTACGCCGCTGCCGCCTCGCCCTTCTTTTGGCCGCCCTTGTCGCCTTACCAGCCTTCTTCTTCTCCCCGGCTACTTGCCACCCGGCGTCGGCCGGAGGAGAAGATTCAGGAGGCGGAGGCGGCCGTTTCGCCGCCGCCTGGGCCTGGGCCGGAGCCCTCGCCATCAGGGCCGGGGCCCTCGCCGCCTGCGCAGCCTCTCCGCCCTTGGCCTGCCTTGATGGGCCCGGTTTGGCCGCGGCAGCTACGGTGGTGGCATACGTTGCCACCTTTGGCTGGCCCAAGGTCGGTTGGCTCGCCGCTAGCGGGGGGCGCAGGACGATAGCCTCCAGGGCGGAGAACTTACTCTGCAGGGAGGCCATCTCCTGCCGCACCAGGGTCAAGACCCGGTCTTCAGCTGGCACGGGCCGTGCCTGCCCATGCTGCTTCCCCCCATGCTGCACCTCCCGGGAGCCGGCTGCCCGCAGCCCGGCCAGGTCTGCTCGGAGCCTCTCGTTCTCCTTTTGGAGAAGCTCCATGGCGGCTGTCAACTTGGCAACCTCCGCCCGCATCTCGGACATCTCGTCCGACGGAGGCCCAAGCTGAAGGGCCTTCGATGCCGCCAAAATAGAGGCCGTGGCCGCGGGTATGGCCTTGTCTTTAGAGGACTGAATCCTCTTCAAGGCCACACTCCTGATCGCGGCTGCCACGACCTCCGCAAACCTGGCCGTCTGCTCTGGGTTTGAGCCACCGCCAGCGGTGTCCGGCTCACCACCTGCGGCCTCTGAGAGGACCACCCCGCTGCTGGTCCCTCCAGGGTGGTGCCCCTCCCTGGCAAGTCCGTCGGCTCGTGGGGCCAGTTCGGCTGGACTGGCCCGGCTCGGCTCCCCACCCTTCTTGGTGGTGAGCCCTCTCCCCACACCTTTTTGCCGGGCCTTACCACGCCGGCTGGTGTGCAATGTTACCTACCTACTTTTATATTTATGTGATAGTGTCATCTTCACTATATTTTTGCAATGTTGCGTATCGAAATTAATAATGTTATTATTTCGTTATACCGATATATTAATAACATATATTTTTAATATTGTTATTAAACAGTTGAAAAATTTCGTTCCGTTTGTTAATATCGTTGTAGCCAAGGAATTAATTTTGTTGCAATCCTGGTGAAACGGCACAAATTATCGTCACCGGAACTTTGCGTAACGTTATTTTGAGTAATGTTTCAAGTCCCTTGCTGATATAAGATTTTTGATATTTTATTTCTTACATGACCTTGTTACTAATGTAAGAAAGAAGCTTTAGCTGCTTTGGTAACGTAGAGTAATTACTTAACTCCGAGTTTGGCGAGTTCACAAACTCTATTGTAGGAAGTGCTTTCTTTGAAAGTCGATTGTTTTACCTTTTATATTTCTTAGGTGGTCCCATAATTTTTTTATTAACTTTGCTTGGGTAGTTTTTGAGATGTGGGTGATGTTATAATAACTTCCTGTCACTGTTATTTATATAGCAAGTTGTGGTATTCGAATTTGTATGGGGTAGGTACCACAACTAAAAAGTAAAAAAAAAAAAATACAAAAAAAAAACAATCGACTTCAAAGAAATCACTACCTACAATAGAGTTTGTAAACTCGCCAAACTCGGAGTTAAGTAATTACTCTATGTTACCAAAGAACATTACCAAAAAAAATGGTGAAGATGACACTATCACATAAATATAAAAGTAGGTTGGTAACACTCACTGTAACAGATGACGTACTCTCGAACGAATTTAATGTTTGAATCCGGCGGTGCCTTACTACCAGCCGGCCGCCGGCCACCGGCCGCCGTAACATGTGGCCGGTGGTGGTGGTCGTGGGCGACGACGGAGCGGTGCTCAGCGGGAAAAGTTCTTAAGAATAACGTTATACATATGAATCTGTAACGTTATTACAAGCGGATATAAGCGTAATGTGATTGATACCTATAACGATACTTAAAATGTTGTTCTACAAAAATGATATTCTATAACTTTTTGTTTTTGTAACGTTATTGATATTTTTAGGTTTAGTATCGTTATAAATTTTGGAGCGTTATAAGATAACTTCGATCAACAATAGCTATTGTTGATCGAAGCATTTAGTGTACCGGAACGAAATATTTTCGTTTTCAAGTCCCTGATATCAGTAGACATTAAAAATTTAAAATAAGGACAGTTTGGAAAATTATTAACAATGAAACAAACAAGAACAAAAGACATAATACAGATTACACGCTGGACACTTCCCGCGGTCTCATTAGCGATAACATCGATGTTGCTCAGGAATTAGCAACTTTCTTTACCAATATTCCAATTAAGACTACAGAAACTTCAAGTTCCTCCCCCTCACTTGCTATTAATTTATTAAGGCGAAAGTGTCAGGGTAGCGCGAAATTCAAATTTTCTTACGTTTTTTTTGCAATTTCCAGGTCAGTATCATGTTGTATGTTGATTTAAATATTATTCGCGGCAAAGGTGTCAAATGTCATGATTTCATGACATTTGACACTTATGCTTACTTATGGAGTTTTATTGCTGATTGTAAGATTATAATTGAGTAAAGCCATATTTGTTACGGTCGCGAAGTATATTTTAATCAACATAAAACCTGACACTGACCTGCAAAATGCAAAAAAAAACTAAAGAAAATTTGAATTTCGCGGGCTACCTTAGCGCATCCCCCTTAAGAACGAATGTTTCAGCTTGTCCTGTGGCATTTAAATTTAAACATAGTATAAACCCTGTCGTCGTTGTAAAGTCCGAGTCTTTCCGATTTCTGAGAAAAAGGGTCTTGACAGACTGACTGACAGATAGACTGACGGACAACAAACTGATCCTATAAGGGTTCCGTTTTTTCTTTATGAGGTACAAAACCCTTAAAACAGACGAATTGAGAAACTCCTCCTTTTTTGCAGTCGGTTAAAAAGAAGGTAATGTTGCCTTGTAGTCCTACTGACACAGGACTACAGGGCAACTGAAAATTTACAGCAACCAAAATAAATATTTACATATAAAAACACAAATCAATGGTATTCACAGCTTTTCAAGTTTTATAAGGCAAGGGGCATTCATTAACGCTCTTTCAAACGGGCGCGACACGCGACGCGACACAAAGACACCGCTCGTCGCGCGATGAGCGGTGTCTTTGTGTCGCGTCGCGGGTCGCGCCTGTTTGTAAGAGCCTTTAATTACTAGAGGTGATTTTGGCGATTTTTCGACCGTCAAAATTCCTAAAAAAATATTTATAAATACTATTATATTTGACACGACGGGCAATCCCTTCTGAGCCGTTTCTGTCTCCGGTGTAATGCTTCGTTGATGGTAGATTAAGGTATGTAGTTAATTTTCAATCACACACAACAGTTAACTCAAACCATTTATTTCAATTAGAATATTTGCAGGCACTTTCAATTATCACTTATCAAGGAGTCATTCAGTGTGAGTTAATTGGTGAAGCTAATCACCCATTCCAAAAGGAAGTGGGTTTCTGATGGAGAAGAACGGGCAAGAAACTCCATGGACACTCTTTTAAATCAAAACATTATATTAGTCTTATTTCTAAAAATCTCGCTAATCACTGATTAGCGACTGCTTACCTAAGCAATTAGTTGTTAGCTCTTAATCAATCATTAACTTTTCTTTATTTATAAACGCTAGTTAGCAATTGATTAGTTGCGAAACGAAATAGAGGTGAAATTATGCGTTTGGCACAGATTATTATCAAAATAGTCGAGTAAAAAACAGAATTTTAAGAATAAAGTTATCAAAACCACGATTTCTGTGTCTGTCGTGACTTTGACAGATAAAAATCGAAAAATTCACCGGAATATTTATATTTGCATAAAATTATTTAATAAGTTTATTTTATTGTGTTTGCGATGGTAGCAATGAAAATAATAAGTTCCAATAATCGGAGTAAACAGGGTAAGATATTTATATCTGAATTTATAACTACTTACTAAAGTAAACCAATGTAAACTGACCAAGTGAATGTTAAAGTTAAAGCAGTAGCCGATAATAGCTATATATTTTCATGTCCTATGCTTGTTAACACGAATATACTATTTTAGAAATGTATGTAGATACTTGAGTATGTTTTATACTTCCTATTGCTTTTGCACCGTGAGAGTCAAAATAGCGGGTGTACCATAGCGAATCAAATTATACCAATTACAAAAAAAAAAACCTAAAACTTACTATTTTGTACCTAGCTCTAAAAAATCTGTACCTCCTTCAGAACGAAATTATTTCGAAATTAAGGTACACCCGCCATATTGACATCAAGATGGCGGGTGTTCTATAATATTTTATTATTAATCAATTACTCATAAAATATAATTATACCAAAAAATTGTACCTAAAAAGTACCTCAAGTAAAAAGAAACACACACTTGATCAGTGGGCTAGTTCTAGAGAAATGAAACAACCGTGTCTTGTGGATAGTCACGGTAATATTATAATATTACCGTGGTATAGTAAACACGATAATTATCATGATATATTGAAATAGTTATATACATTACATCGGGTGTAAAAAGACAGTTTCCGAATAGGACTTATAGAGAAAGCTCAATCAGGAGGCTCAGTAAGCCTCCTGATTGAGCTTTCTCTATAAGTCCTTGTGTCATGTGTACTTCAAAAGAAGAATATTATCTAATAGGTAAACAACCTCGTAGCGGATATAAATGAGCTTTGTAGGTCTTCCTCCGTCTACTTCGCGCCGGTGTTTCAAAATGGGAAATTATATGTGCGGCAACAAAAGTTTTCTTTAGCACCTGCAACCTAGCGTCTTTCTTTATATGTAGGCGACGAGTTAATAGAACAGCTTCAATTATATTAATTCACCATCTTTACTATTCCAACAGAATATCAAAAAACCAGCGTCAATTTATGAGCGTAAATTAATATGACTCCGAGCTACCGATAAATATATTTACTTCTGATTTGATAACTCAGCGACTAATGTTGTAAGTGAGCTACTTTATATATTTTAGTGATTCAACATCTGTCTGCTAATAAAATCAAATTCCAGCCTCAAAATTAGCAATCAAAGTTTTTCATTCAACAACAAAATTAATAAATCATATTCTTTTTTCGTGAAAGTTTGCAACACAAGCGCGGGAGTGTACCTGACGCTCGTTGGGAATCAGGGGCGCGACCGGCCATTTGCACCAATGAGCGAGCTCTATTCGGTGCGTGCAGCAACGTGTATTTGTTTACATTAAAGACACGATTAAGGAGTGCTCGTATTCTTATTTGAAAAACGTTTGTGATAGTGGTTATGATACGGATTTGCATGAAAGTATTTATTAAGCATGTCGTCTAATAATGAAGTCCCTTTGTACTGTTCTGATGAAGACTCGGAAGACGTTCAGGAGGCGAAGAAAAGGCGTGGTGAATCGAGGAATTGGATGTTTGTGGAGAAATTTTTGAATGTTCGTGCCGCTGAAGAAGTCGTAAAAGTAGAAAATACTTGGTCAATATTAACTACTCATATGACGCTAGATGGAAAAAAATGCTTTTATAGGTGCAATAAAGTACCACGCAAGGGAGAGCAGTGTGTTGCACAGATGTATTTGTTATTTGAGGCGAACTCGGACGCGGTGTTACTCTATCGCACTGATTGCGAGCATAACCACGATTCCATCAAAAGTAGTTACAGTTTTGGTATTTGCGACGAAACTAAATTGGAAATTAACAAGCTTTTCGACCTCTGCTTAAAGCCGAAAGCCATTTTACACAATCTGAAGAAGATAGATGGACTTAAAATACCTACAAGACAGCAGCTCTACAACTACACTCGAGAGCAATGAATCCGGGTCACTTAAAGAATCCTAAAAATCTCGGAAACTAAAAATGCTAGGTTAATGCAATAAATTGTATTTAATAGACAATGTAATACTCCTTAAATGAAGGTATTAAAACTTCTTAGTTATTGTAAAGTTATATCATAAAAAAATCAAATTTGAAAAAGGGCCACTTTCGAAGATGGAACTACGAAATTACAGCATTTGGTTTTGCTTTTGTTTGTAATCTGTCATTTATGTGGGTACATAAACTATGTTGATAGTGCTCTATATTCATTATTCAAGTGAAATTATGTCGCTTACGCCTGAAGAATGCACCAGAATACTTACAATGCTGGAAACCGGCCGGAGTCAGCGCGATACAGCCAGGACTGTCGGTGTGTCGCTGTCAACAGTACAAAGAGTTCTCCGACGTTACGAAGAAACTGGTTCTAACCTACGCAGACCAGGAACGGGCAGAACCAGGCGTACCACAGCACGAGAAGACCGATACTTGGTGAACACCATGCTTCGAAATCGCTTTCTCACAGGAACTGAACTCACAAATCAGTTTCGACGCCTCGGAGGAAGTAACCCAAGTGCATGGACAGTAAGACGTCGGCTTGCTGAATCTAACTTAAAACCCCTTAGACCTGCAAACGGCCTTAAACTGGAGCGTGGGCATCGTATTTCAAGACTAAGATATGCCCAGAGCCACGTAAATTGGAGTATTGAAGATTGGTCAAAAGTTATGTTCTCCGACGAATCAAAATTTATGCTCTACAAGCACGATGGAAGACACAGAGTGTATCGAAGACCAGGGGAAAGATTCAAGCAAGCATGCATCGAAGAAAAAGTAGCCTACGGTGGTGGGTCTGTACTTGTGTGGGCCGGAATTTCTTCTGAAAGTCGCACAGAGCTGGTGATCATAGAAAACGGCTCTTTAACTAGCGTAAGATATGTGGAAGAAATCCTCAATGATCACGTTGGTCCATTTATGGTCAATTTAGGTGAGGATGCTATATTTATGCATGACAATGCCCGACCTCATACAGGTAGGATTGTGAATGACTACCTTCAAGAGATGCAGCGCGCAGCCCGGATATCAACCCGATCGAGCATGCTTGGGACGAGCTAGGCAGATGCGTAAAACAACGAAACCCTCCCCCAATCACGCTTCGTGAGCTCAAAATTGCTCTCACAGAGGAATGGGAGAATATTCCCCAAAATCGTATAAGGAACTTGGTGTACAGCATGCCAAACCGCGTAAACGCAGTAATGGAAGCACGAGGAGGCAATACGAAGTATTAAAATTCAAGAAAATCGTAATAAAGTTCAAAAATTTCATGTTTCCTATTTTTGTTTTAAGGAGAGATCAGCAGTTTTTTTCTTTATGTAATTTTGTGTTAATAAAATGTATGGTGACTCATATTTTTTTTACTTTCATTTAAGGAGTATTACATTGTCTATTAAATACAATTTATTGCATTAACCTATCATTTTTAGTTTCCGAGATTTTTAACATTCTTTAAGTGACCCGGATTCATTGCTCTCGAGTGTATTTGGCAGATCGCAAGCGTATAAAGTATGGGCCGTCCTCAATTCACCTAGGAGAGTTAGACAAATGGATAATTAACCGCACAGATGTTCCTGACGATGAGAATAAAGTTTTTGTGATAGCTTATCATATTTTAGAAAATGACCCACCTTTTTTTTTTTTTTTTGAGGGTGGGATTTCATCAAATAACTTCTCCCGCTCTGGGCGGAGCGGGAGGGCGTGTCAGACTCTTACTGACGAAATCGCCTCGCGATTCCCGACGCCCTGGGCGTCTCCTCCTGCGGCGGTTAGGGGCGTGAGGGCGCGAAATTTGCCTCTCCCTCACGCGTTCCGCCTCCTCCTTCGCGAGCATTACCGCTTCGCAGAAGGAGGTGACGGCCTCCCATTTCCTCTCGCTCCGTTCCATGGCCTGAACCAGGGCCGGACGCGAGAGATCACCGCCGCCGATCGCCTCCACGAGGACACGGCGATGCTCCGCCCAAGCTGGGCAGACCTCCACCGTATGCTCCACCGTGTCCTCCGGGCGATCCACACAATGGTGACACCCGGGCGTTTCCTCCCGCCTTATCCTGTGCAGGAACCTCCCGAAACAGCCGTGTCCGGTGAGGACCTGCGTCAGGCGGAAGGTGAGGACGCCGTTGCGCCTCTCAAGCCACTCCTCAAAGAGGGGTCTTATCGCCGCAATTGTGGCGTGCCCAGCGCTGGGTTGCGACAATCGCACTCTCCATGACGCCATGAGATCCCGCCGGAGCTCCGTCCGCTGTGCCGCGATTTCTCGCGGCAGCGGAATTAAGCCCCGGCGTTTCGCCTCCTCGCGCAACTCCCAAATGTGCGCGAGGACCTTTGCCTCCAGATCCCATGGAGGCTCGCCGCCTCGCAGGAGACCGTGCGGTATCCTCGGGCCAGCCGGATGGCCATGACCCTCGCCTGCTAGCCCGCCTTGTTGTATACAAGGGATTACAATATATATTGTAATCCCTTGTATTATAATTTATGGATGTCGGCACACGATAGGCGTGCGCGGGTCGGGCGCCAAGCGGGTCGAGCGCCAAGCGGGTCGGGAGCGGGAGCCGCACACGCGTTTCGTGTACTGACATGCATATTATAATACACGGAATACAATACAAGGTATATTGCTTAACATTTATTAAACTGGGAAATAGTGGGTAATAGTCTCAAAAAATGTAACAATAATTACTAAGTTTTTTTTTTAAGTACAGTTTACCCTTATTATAAAAATAATTATTTATTTATTAGAGAAAATAAAGAAAAATATTTTGTTAGATTATATCTTAAATCCCTATCTAGATAATAATATACACTAGGTACAGCAATGCAGTGCAAGTGTTAAAGAAACCAAGGTCAACCAACAGCATTTTTATTTCACATACACACTAACCTGTACCCTAATTGCGCAACTTATTTTCGTAAACAATGATGCTAAATTTATTTCATTTTTACAGTTCAACGACATTTAGTGCGTTATTTACGTTGTTGAGCAGATTTTTTTTCCAACTTATGAAGCAATAGATTAGCAATATGTTTCAAATCGAAAAAAAAATGTGATTGTGTTGTATTACGCAATTAGAGTACTGGATTAAGTATTGCAGTGCTGCAGTAATTACATAAATAACTGCTTTAAACATAACTGGACATGTAAAACAAATACAAGGGTCGATGCATATATTATTTTACAATTGTAATTGCTAATTGATTCAGGCGTGGCCTTGCGGAAATCCATTATAAAATACAATAGACGTGGATATATTTAGTAACTTCTCCGCTTAGCTATTTCTAAAGAGCCATAAAAAACCCTGAAAGAAATCGACAAGTGTTACACCTCTCAACGAGGCATCCTCAGGATGACGATTGACTTATCGCGAACTCGAACACGGCGTGTTGCCACACCGACCGCTGAACGCAGACTGAACCTTATCGCCCGTCAAACCCACTAATATACTGCTCGACCCACCTGGGCTCGGGCCGTTATCAGCGCGATAAGGGGCGAACAATCGCAATAAAGGTAACCTTGGCATACTCGTATTTGATTCATTCAACAGTGTAACGTTTCCTGTATTATTTTGGACTATTTTTAAACTCCGTAATACTGACATTCTAAAACCTTTATCTCATGTGTGTAAACACACACGTGATAAAGGTTTTAGAATTATTAATTTTTAATAATTTACTAATATTTTTATCATTCTCTATATTCCATTATGGCTGACGTTGACAAACGGTACTTGAATTCATTTTAAATTACTTATTAATTTGATTGAATAAAAACCAGATTTCTGAATTGTAAATTACAGAGGGTAAATGCATGTTCGAAGGATATTTCGTTACAAGAACCTTCAGCCGCAAGGGAGGCATGTTTGTCGTTAGTAGTGCATTGTGCCGTGTAAACATGAGTGGTGTTTGGTATCTCGTTTCGGCGAGGTGTGTCGGGTGCGCGGCAATGCGGCGGAGTGTCCCCGCGCTCACAGGTGTGCTGATAAGGCGTGATGTCACCGCGCGGCGCCGGCGCGTCCTCTCGCAGCCGCCTTCAGTCGGTCGCGGTGCGCAAACGTGAGCGCCGCTTGTTATCGTTACGGACTCTCTCGTATCGCAGTTCTGCTACGCGGATAGTGTCGCTCTCCGCAGTCGTGGTGCGGTGTGTCTGTGCCAGTGGGTCGAGTGCAGTGCGAGGTGGGGTGCATGGTGGTGAAGGCGTGGGTGCGCAGGATGAGCTCTGCCGGCGGCGGCGGTGGCTGTGAGGAGACCGGCGGGCGATCGGGCGCGCGCTGGCCGGTGGGCATCCTGCGGCGCAGCGGCGCGCGCGCGGCCCGGCGCGTGCTGCACGTCAAGTACCGCAGCGTGCCTGCGTCGCCCGCGCCGCGTCCGGTGCCGCCAGTGCTGCCGCTCGACATAGACGACACAGTTTCGTGCTTCTGCAGGTGTGTCCCCGTCTTTTGGCCTATGAGGTATAAAACAAAAGAGTGCTCTTCACTGAAATACCACTGATTACAAATAAGCAATAAACGGAACCCGATCACTGTCTTTTGATGTTAGTAATAAATCCAACGCGACCAAGTAGTTAGTGCAAGCATTATGTAGTCTTGCTATATAAACAAAGCTAGCTTGATTTTC
The DNA here is from genome assembly GCA_916610215.1 of Omphaloscelis lunosa. Classification (NCBI taxonomy): domain Eukaryota; kingdom Metazoa; phylum Arthropoda; class Insecta; order Lepidoptera; family Noctuidae; genus Omphaloscelis; species Omphaloscelis lunosa. The sequence goes on along the minus strand of OU744250.1, from coordinate 489,830 downwards.
AGAAATGTTTCGATGCATAGTGGTGACTAGGCGCCATATTTGTTTCTTATGTAAGCGATTAATGTACAAATGACTAACTATACTGGTTTGTGGCGTTTGTTGTTTCCGCGTGTTGACGTAGCGGTGGTGATTACACTGGCCTACTTGCGGCGAAGCGGCATCGCGGCCGAGAGGCGCGCTTATCGCGTGTTATCACTCACCACCTGCATGACGTCATACGCCACTTCATACTATGTTAATAACATTCAGTAAATCTGCATTGTCTTCATCTTTATGAGTTTTCACTTATTTTCCGCTACTTGCACGCCACAGTCAATTCAAGTCCGCAGTATAATCATTTCCTCTTGGGCCGCTGCTATCTGTGATGTGACGCGTGCAATTAAGATGGTAGTCGCTCCTTTGATACCCGTACCTAATAACGGGTAGAACTTCCCTAGGTTATCAGGCTTCCGGGGCTCTAATGTGACAATCAGGACCAAAAGGATCCGAGACTCAAACTGGTCTCGAACTGTACAAAACGAATAAGTCAGTAGAGGAAACACTGCTGACATCGCGATCAACGCGCCGCCTGCGACACAGCAGTTGTTATACCGCATAATGTTATACGAGAGAACCACTACCAGCACTGCTCACGTTGTCAACAGACTGCTGTAGGTGGAACACTAGTCTAGTTGTAGTGTTAGTAGATTATCAGTGTCGTGCGCACGAGTACAGATTGTGAAGTGCGCACTGATTGCCTCCACTTGACTCCGCCGCGTCGCTAATTGTGCCACTTGCGCGCCGACACAACTCACACTTGTCGCTATATCAAAACAACGCAACACGTACGACACCATTAAGTTCAAAACTTAAACGTCGTAAAGAACTCGGTTCTGTTGACGTGTGTATAATCTCCTTATCTTCTACTTAATAAAAATCTTAAATTCATTAATTCACTAACAGACAACGCAAAGCCTAACCGCTAGTTCCAGAAGCATTAATTTTGCGCAACAGTATCCACTTATGTAGCCTGGCGTAATTTACTTTAACTACGAAGCGTAATAGCATGCTTCGTTTTTACTAGACTGCCCAAAAAAAGGAGTGTTATGTTTTCAGGGTTCATCTGGACCAATTGCGCTGTATCTTTAGAATCCTTGATAATCCCGGCTAACGTAGGATACAACAATTAACGAAAAACAAAACCAGTGCTATTCAATAACCAGTCGTTCACTAAAAATACCCATTCTAAATGTCGCCGATTGGTTAGTTGTGAAAACAAGGCTTTAAACATTATCGAATGCCATCGATTAATCTATACATACAAATAAATAAAATTGTAAGTAGTGTCTGTTTGTAATGTCGAAATAACAGCTTTTTATCATCTAATACAAAGCTGTACTATATACGGTATTTATTATATCATTTTTTTTTTGTGTTTGTCTGTATGTTAGTTCCGGCTAATCTTCGAAACGGTTGGACCAATTTTGACAAAAGTTCCACTGGCAGATACCTGATATTAAAAGGAGTAACTTATTTCAAAAATAGAATTAGGCCTCTGCCTCGAATTTTGCGGGCAGCGGGGCGGCGGCGGCGGCGGCGCGGGAGCGGCAGGATCTGATGCGTAAAATCAAATGGACCGGTTCTCGAAAACAGCGGCGTGGCAGCGGCGCGGGGGCGGGCAACGAGCGGTGCACTCTAGTCAAGCGGTGTCCGCTCGCGCCGCCGCCGCTGCCGCCCCGCTGCCCGCAAAATTCGAGGCAGAGGCCTTAGGGTCCACGCGGGCGAAGCCGCGAGCAGCAGCTAGTTAATATATAAAAAACAAAAATAAAACTTACTCCCAAAAAAAAAAACACTACGAAGTGAACTTTTTTACAAATAATGCAACTAACTTCCAAACTACAAAGTGAAAAATAACTTTTAATTTCAGTAGTCGGTGGCTAAAAACTAAAATACTGATCCAAAGACACCGACTACCGAAATTAAAAGTTAGCTTCGGCCCCTCGTACGCCTTTCAAAGGACCGGGATACATATTCCCGAGATTTACAAATGAAAAAATAATAATAATACGTACCATTTATTTCAAGCGACACAGGCCCATAGAAAAATACCTGAACCTAAACATACATATTTTAATATAAAGGGAACTTGAAAACTTGTGTTAATAAATAGCTTAAAAGTATGTTAGTAGCACTTCACTAGCTTGTCCTTGTGCTGTTCTGTGGTACTTGTCCGCGGAAGTGACGGAACACCACGTCCTGCGGCCAAAAGTCCTCTTCCATGACGACGGACAGATAACAATTCGGTACTCGCACCACAAACGCTTTGAAGTTGACGTTGCGGTGCGACTCCAGCAACTGCACCCTCGGTTTGTACCTGGTATAAAGAAAACACTATTTTCTTGCTAATACTTTTAATCCACACCAATGTACTATTTCACAATCGAACGACGACTAACTATGCATTACATTTTACAATTTAAAACGACTTTTGCCCCACCCAGAAATAACGTTATTATCATAACCGTCATTTCTAAGTGTTGCCAAAGTAAAACAATACATTCAGTTGCCATAATGAAAATACATTTAGAAGTTTCTTATAATATTAATAATTTGTACTTGACAGTGTGACAGTGGATATTATAAATCGATATTAAAATATTACATTTTTTTAAATGAAATCAAAGAAATCACGACTCTGGTCTTCTGGCGCACGTATTCCACGATGTCCTCCGCCTTAGATGTACACCAGTGTATTCGGCTCAGCGGCACGCAAGCTTACTTCGGGCTCTTTCTTGATCGGTCGCGATCGGCGCTTCCTCTTTTTCACTGTCACGAAACCCTCAACATAGATCTAGACTCTAGACTCGGCGCCTTTTCTGCGACAGGTTACATACTTGAAGCGCCTGGGGCACTCGCTGTAATGCTAGCGAGATCCTTTTGTAAAGGTTACGCCTGGAAGATTTTGACAATCAGCAGTCTCTGCCTACTCCTATGGGATTATGGGCGTGAGTATATGTAAACTCTTTTGCAAAAAAAAACGGGCTCTTTAGATTTTTTTCTCTACTTCAATGAAGAAGAACAAGAAATAGGTTTTATTAATTTGACGATGTATTTGCATGTTATTTGAAGCATCCTGGCATGAAATGATGATGTGGATATATTTAGTAACCTTTTCCGCTTAGCTATTTCTAAAGAGTCTTGAAAAGACCCTGGAAGAAATCGACACGTGTTTCACCTCTCAACGAGGCATCCTCAGGATGACGATTAACTTGTCGTGAACTCGTACACGGCGTGTTGCCACACCAAGCACCGAGCGTAGGCGCGGCTTGGTGTGGCAACACGCCGTGTACGAGTTCACGACAAGTTAATCGTCATCCTGAGGATGCCTCGTTGAGAGGTGAAACACGTGTCGATTTCTTCCAGGGTCTTTTCAAGACTCTTTAGAAATAGCTAAGCGGAAAAGGTTACTAAATATATCCACATCATCATTTCATTATGGATTTCCGCAAGGTCACGCCTGAATCAATTAACTATCTGCATCCTGGCATGATTCTTTACGTTCCAAATTTAAAATTTGAAATTAATAAAAGAAAAATAATGATTATTGTGGATTATTCTAAAATTGCTTTACTAATGGCGCAAATTGCTGAAACGATTTTTAACTGATTACGATATTTTAAAACTTTTTGTATATTTTCTGCAAATTAAACAATTTAATCTTTCTTTTTACATTAAATACCACTTTTTGATATGAGTGATGATAAAGCGATAAGGGCCGGTAAAATGATAGCCCTACTTGAAGAAGGTTGTTCGCAAACTTACGTGTCTCAGCGGCTAAATGTGAGTCGTTCAACTGTCCAGAGGACTTGGCAACGGTATCAAGAGACCGGTTTGGTCAAAAGAAGACCCGGTTCGGGAAGAAAACGATGCACAGAACCAGGGGATGACCGCTTTTTGGTGAGTCAGGCGTTGCGGAATCGTAAGGCGTCAAGTGTGGACCTGAAGAAGAGCCTTGAAGAAGTAAGAGGACTAGAAATTAGCTTGTGGACGGTCAGGAGGAGGCTTTTGGCTGCCAATATCTGGAGTTACCGCCCAGCTCGGGGCCCTAAATTACTCCGTGAGCACCGTGTTGCTCGACTTCAGTTTGCTCGGAACTGTGCTTCATGGACTCTGGAGGACTGGAATAAAGTATTGTTTTCTGATGAAGCTAGAATCTCTTTGTGTGGAGAGGACCGACGCCGGCGAGTGCTGCGAAGACCACGGGAACGCTATGCGGAAGTGTGTTTCGAAGAAATCACTCCTTATGGCGGAGGCTCCGTTATGTTTTGAGCAGCAATTAATTCGACGGAGCGTACGGAGTTAGTTTTCATAGAAAATGGAACATTAAATGCACACCGGTACATAATGGACGTCCTAATTCCATATGCACAACCCACATTGACTGCACTTGGGGAAGATTCTATTTTTATGGACGACAATGCTCGCCCGCACCGTTCTGGCGACGTGGAAGCGTACATGCAAGAAGTTGGGATCCGTCGTTTAGATTGGCCAGCTCGAAGTCTTGACCTCAATCCAATTGAGCATGTCTGGGATGTTCTAAAGAGACGGGTAAGATCAGTGCAACCTGCTCCACAAAACATCAGGGAGCTAAAAAGAGTCATTGCAGAAGAGTGGGAACGTATTCCTCAAAACGTTATTAAAAACATCGTGGAAAGCATGCCCAGAAGGATTCAAGCTGTGATTTTGGCAAGAGGAGGTCACACTCGTTATTAGGTTTTTACATTTGTAACTTTATTTAATTAAAAAAAGTAAAAAAGTCTTTATTGCCGACCACTTCTTATTATTTGGGCATGTACATCGGTTTTAAAGAATCCATCGTTTTTTTTTCTTTTAATTGCCCCAATTCACTTCACGCGCATTAATTTACACGATTATAAGTATACATAGACTACGTCAAAGAAATAATTTCATTTAATTAACTCAAATCGACCTTAGAACGTAAATTTCCTTAGGTGCCCGTTTTTTTTTTTGCAAAAGAGTGTATGTATGTATTCATACCGTCGGATATACCCAAATCGAAGATATCTTAAAGAAAAAATAATCATCCCTTGAAAAACATTATAGCAATATCACTTATGTATCTATCGCATATTATAGTGAAATATTTACAGAATGATTTCACAAAATATCACTAACATTCTCAGCTACACCTGTATCTTCGCTCTGGGTTTATTTTCATACTTGATAAGCATTCTCTTTTAACAGTCCATGTATGTACAGTACCGACCAAAAGTCTATAAGGCAATCTCACGAAGCAATAGGCTGCCGCTTCGGTTTGACTCACGACCTTCTTCTATAAGTTGTTACAATACTATAGACACGCACAGTACACACACACTCACTTTGTCTGCAACTCATAGTAGTTCATAATTTCTAACAATACAGCAAATGGCATGCTAGCTCAGTGGTTAACGTGCGTTGGTATGTGCGATTATGGCGAGCCGAGCGCGGCTTCAAATCTCATCTGCGGTTTGCTTGTAATTTTCTAATAATTACTATTCATAGTTTTTGTTATTTTTAAATAATGACTAGTTCAATAATCATTCGTTTTTTGTTTCAGTCGTCTTGTTCACATAAATATTAAAGTTTAGCAGGTAGACCATAGAAAACTAAGTAAATTATTTCGATTTCTGTGGGGTAGACAGACGCAGTTCGTATTCGCTTAGTCGTCTTGTTCACATAAATATTAAAGTTTAGCAGGTAGACCATAGAAAACTAAGTAAATTATTTCGATTTCTGTGGGGTAGATAGACGCAGTTCGTATTCGCTTAGTAAAACTTTGTTGGTTCGTGGTCAATGTTGGTGACGAGTATTTAGGTATTAGCGGTGTTGTGGGTTTTATTATCAAAATGCAGTCAAATATAAATATTAAAGGGAGATCAAATATTATTGTGCCGCGTAAAAGTCAATGTAATTTACACAAATATCTAATGAAACCGGACTAAGTGTGAGTGTTATCATTTAAATATTTCATATTTTACCAAATATAAATCTTAATCAAAGGTATTGTTGATAGAACAGAGGTATTGTTGAGACAGAAGATTCTTTTAAAGTTATAAATTCATTATGAGGTTTAATTCAATTAGTGAATGATAAATAATTATTATGTGTAATAAATACAATGTTATTCTTTGTTCTAGAAAAATACTGTGAGGGTTAAGAGATATGAGGAAGAGGCTTATTATTGAGGAACAGCGATGTTAAATCGTTTCATACCAACTAGATATTTTGCTGAATTATTAAACGCGTCATTATGAACCGTTCGCCGTGCACTCTGAAGGCTTGTATCACTGAAGACCAGCTAGGAAACCTTTTTTGACGGAAAGGCATAAACAAGAACGTTTAAGTTTCGCACGATAATATTAAGACTTCAAGTGAGACACTGCTATATTTTAACCTTAAAATATTCACCGTACCAACTTAATAAACAACACATTCGTTATTGCATGAGTTCGTGGTAACGAATTTTTTAAGCTCGTTTCAAATGGCGTTTGTCGTATTTCTTGCAGATTGACCGAAAATGTTAAAGATTATTTTAGTAATATTTTAGGATTAAAATTTGAGGTTTAGTTTCAATCTTCTTTTCGTAAAGAAAATGAATACTTAAGTCATAACTTCAATACCAACCAATATTTACTAAAGCCAAATAAAATGTAAAATAATTAATGTAAACAAACTGCCCACTTAACCTTAAAATCACCTATTTCGTAAGTAGTTTTTTACATTTTGAGTAGTCTAATATTCTTATTTTATTGCTTAATTACTTCGACCATGATCAAAACTTAATATGAATGGTTAAAAAAATCCATTTAAAATTTAAAATATTTCATCATTTAAATATGTCAAAATTATACAAATTGCTTATAAGTTTCTTGACATCCATTTCACACCTTATTCCGCTGAAGTAATGATAAATAATTGTAGCAGTTTGTTAACTATAAGTAAAATAAATATAACGAATAAATATTTTTTAATTTTGTTATCACATATCACGCATTTTTTATTCTAAACCATTTACTGCAATAACAACATTAATAAAAAGGCAGCAATATATAAAAAAAAATATTATTGCAAACAAAAATAATAATGTTTGCAAAAAACCGTGCTGTGCATTATGAGATCAGGAGCCTTACCCCCGACAGCTTCGAGTTCTGAATCAATCGAGTTCTATTCGAATTCAATGCCAATTCATACTCTTGAATCCGACACTAGCGCACGATAGTGCGGTGGTTCGAAACGAAACCAATTTCGTTCGAGAAATTCATTAGGATCGAAAAGTACGTACTCCAAACGCCATCTGACAGTTGATTATCGAGTCGTTGGATCGAAAGTAAACGTCTAATTACACGATCGCAAAAAAAGGTACTTTTTCCAGATCGATTGAGGTTTTTTAGTGTTATTTACTGCAATATTTCTTCAAATTCTTTATTATTATGGCTCGCCTTGCGTTGTTTTTCAATGTTCTTGAGAACGCAAATCGTATAGATTCGGAAGAACTTCGGAGAAGTTATCGTTTGTCGAACGAGTTGTTTGATGTGTTGGTAGAATATTTAACACCATACATGAAGGAACCAACCAGACAAATTGACATTTCAAATTATAAGTATGTTTTAACCAAACAAGACCGCACCATTACCATTCATTCGGATGGCATAAATATTTACGTTATTTCAACTGTGTTTGACTTACTTTTGCCCATGACTTATAGTCTTTTGTTACACGCCACACAAGGAATTAAATAAAATTGTGACCTCTTCCCATTTTTGTTTTGTCTATTAGCGAGCTGCTTGTGCAGAACTTATAAGCCGTTTGGCAATGCCGGGATATTCTTCTAAAAATTGCACCAACTTCTCCATTTGTACATTTAAAGAGAATAGACATTATCAAGTCACACAAGGTTTCTAAAAGTACATAAACATTTATCACAAACTTAAAAAACGTATACGCACGCTAATATTTACCGTACATTAAAACACGTGTTTTTTCATACCTTTTTGTTTGTGTAAATAAAGCACTAGGGTATTGTTTTTCCGTGGGAAAGTAATAGAGAAGTGAAAACATTCAACTACTTAAAAGTTATTAACCAAAGACAATAGCATTTGGCGGTGACAGCGTTAGATACGCCTCTTGGTTTACGATTCGAATTGGTTCGGGAGATAGGTTTTAAATCGAGTTCGAATCGAAAACAAAATCTAAATCGAATCGTTTTCGGGAGTAAGGCCCCAGAACCTAAGCCAGCATGAATTTCAGACCAACTCTCAACGCCTTCTGCTATCTGCACACATAAATTTAGTTCGAATTTTAGCAATGCCATATACTGGCCAAGGTCACGCGCTTGATGCGTGTGTGTTACCGTGTCTAACAAAAGCGACGGAAATATATTTTTGTTTTATATAGTGCAGCGCGAGTACGTGACGATACGACAGTGTGTAAAGCGTAAAATTACGTTCTCTGTGGTGTGTGTACCGTGTTATTTACACATACAGATGTACGGACTATACCAGGTCACAGGGGTTCTGTATTCGGGTTTTTTTTTGTACCTACTAGTTTTTCCACACGATTGTGCGATGATTGTGCTCTTAGTAACTATAAAGTAATCTGCGGATTTCTGTTAAGGTCATTAAAAGTATTGGGAAGGAAAAAACCTGCTGAAGTCATTTATTAAAATATTATGTAGATTAGATTATGTGTCGAATGCGGCACCCAATAAACTTGATACCGATAAAAACTTTTTACAAAAAAAAAAAAATAACTACTTCCAAAAAAAAACACACTACAAAGTGAAAAATAAACAATTTCGGAAGTCGGTGAAAAAAAACAAAAATTCAAAACCAAAGACACCGACTTCCGAAATTAAAGTTATTTTTCACTATGTAGTGTTTTTTTTTAAGTTTTTATGGGGTTTGGCTGTGTTGAAGAACTCGTGGATACAGCCGTGTGTTTTACGTGAATACGTGTAAGCAACGGGTAACATTTTCGGTCAGATGTACTGCCCCGCCGTTGATCCGCTCGGATTAACGCCGTTCTTTTACGTTCCCGGCACCGCTTCACTCTGTCATTTATGTTGTTTCATGGTTACCATTGCATTGCTCTTGAGAAGCCCTTTCCAACCGTATACCATCTCCCTATTTAACAGACTTTCAAAAAGGAGGAGGTTATATGTTCGTAGCGTATGTATGTTTTTTTTTTATGTATGTCCTCCGATTTCTCCGTCAGTTATATTATGGACCGATTTGGATTTTTTTTTTTTTTTTGAAAGTATATGCTCTCAAGTTGCCATATCTAATACTTTTAAACGAGCAATTCTTGTATACATATAATTTTGAATCTCGGAAACGGCTCCAACGATTTTCATAAAATTTTGTAAACAAGTTTCGGGGGCGATAAATCTATCTAGCTAGGTTTAATTTTTAGAAAACGTTAAAAAAATTAAAAACCGAGCACAGCTTACACAGGTCATCCAGATATTAAATTTTATTAACTTTGTTTGGTTATTTTTGAGTTGAGTTCAATAAAGGGTCTTTCAAACAGGCGCGACACGCGACGCGACACAAAGACACCGCTCGTCGCGTGACGGTGTCTTTGTGTCGCGTCGCGTGTCGCGCCGGTTTGAAAGAGCCTTAATACTGTTACGTCGTACGTACGAGATCTTTGGAGAAAGCACGGATTACAGTGTGTTTGCGCTAAAAACTTCGAGAAGCATTCCATTATTATTAGTTTGAAGTTAAGTAGGTAACTACTTATAAAAAAATATTAGGACTTGTCATTGTAATTTCGACCGTACGCCGAGGGCATAAAGTACCTATTTCTTTATTCGGTACAAGTAGGTTATTATTTTTTATAACTACTACTTTTGTATTTCCTGGTAATGTTTATTTGTTGATGTTTTTCTGGAACCGTTCTACACATAGCCAGAATGTTCGTGAATATTGGCGGTATAAAAGCAGAGCGCCGACACACGATGGAGTCAACTTTCCGACCCTGATGATCCCATCACACTCCTCCAAGAGCAGAATAGGGCCACCAGTACAATACACAAAAACAGACGCCTCCCGTCATTCCGACCTCGCCGCCGAGGTCCTTTGCGATCGCGACCGTGTCCCTGAGTAAATGAAACTCCTCCCCGACCCTTGCTCGAAAACGAGGTGCCAGCAAGTTGTTGCCGCTGAGCACGTAGCTTTAAACTACCCCGCATAATAATCATGATATAAACCAATTTTGATCCAGCCTGTCCCTTCTTGCTGTCCTCCCCTCAGCGACGCCCTAAGCCGAGGTTCGTACCCCACAGGGGGTGCCCTTAGCGAGCGTTCGCCTAGTTTTAGTTTAGTTTTTTGCCCCTGGCTGCAGGCTTTGAGTGTAGCAGCTTAAGGCACCCACAGGAAAGTCCGGTTAAGCAGCCAAGACCTTAGTGGTCAAAACTGCGAGATGCCCGTTACAAAAAACAAAAAAAAAAAAAAACATGATGGAGTCAGTCTGATTTAGGCGATACAACAAAGCGAATCGAAGTGAACTAGAAGTGCGATATCTAAGCGAATAGTGATCAGTAGTGTATTTGTGATTAAGTTTTAAGTGTTTTGTGTTTAATAAAGTTATTTAATTGTCTGATTGGTAGTAATTAATTTATCCCATACCCAGCTCGTAACAATACGTATTTTTTTCCCACTAAGTATGTGGATGATATGATAAGTTCCTGTCATTGTTATTTACATAGCAGGTAGTGGTATTCGAAGTTGCGTGGGGTAGGTACCACAAGTAAAAAGTGAAAAAAAAAAACCGACATCCAAAAAAAAAACACTACAAAGCGAAAAATAACTTTAGACTTTTATTTTAACGAGCACAGGCTGTCATGGCTTTTTTTTTTTACTTTAAACCCCATATATGTATATTCACGAGTACCTGGGCGACCGAGCTATGCTCTGCGTGAAAATAGAGAATGCTCATTTAATAGTATACAAACCCATATATAGTACCTACTTATTCCATGCTGCCATGATCATTATTCTAATGTCATTATTCATTATCTTGTTCTAAACTTTGGGCGACCGAGCTCTGCTCGGATGAAAATACGGAGAAAAAGAATTTTCCCAGTTATTAGACCTAGCTAGATCGTTTTTTTTGCCCCCGTAAACCCCTATATTGCAACTTTCATCGAAATCGTTAGTGCCGTTTTCGAGAACGTGATTACAAATATATATAAATTCTGATGTGCCTTGCAAGTCGCATCTTAGAAACCTCCTTAAGTCCCCTCCCCATTCCACTGACTTCGATTCCTATTCATTAATTATCTGTTCCCTTTGTCTTGTCTGCATATATAATAATAATAATAATAACCACCCCACCGTCGTATCTCTACGTTGATGTGGTGGTCGGGCTTGCGCGCTCCTAAACTATCGGTCTTTGTCGGTAGAGTTTACTTTGCCGAAACAGGTCTAGGGGGAGGAGCCAGAACAAGAGAGATACATAAACCCGCAGGGCAGCATGTGGCGACCTGTTGGGCAGTAGCGACCCCGCGGAACCTATCTCCCGGGAGAAGTCTTGTTCCCCACCTCTGGCTTGTCTTTATTGGAGGGCTGGAGTGAACACTGACGAGGAACAGAGCTCCCACCTCATTTTTACCTTTATTGGCCGGCTGGAGTGAACACTGACAAGGAACGGAGCGCCCAACTTATTCTTGCCTTAATTGGCCGGCTTGAGTGGAGACTCGCAAGAGCAAACGTGCTCGGAGGAAGGAAGTATTCCAGTAAGATGCTGGTAGGGATCTTGACCGGATTTTCGGGATTGTCCTGATAGCCGTGGAATACCTCTCCACTCCTCAAGCACCTCTGGAAGTGTTGCCCCCTTGTCGCTACGTCACTATGTGCTAGCGACCGTTTTAGGGGGCCCATTATTGAGTGTGCAAGTCACCCCCTGCCTTTTTACCTCTGTATTTTATAAAAAATATTGGTCAGGCAGGAGTCATAGTATTTCCATAGTTCTAGATAACCAGTTCACTTAGCCACATAAACCTATAATCTAATATCTTTGTTTCCATCCTAAAATAGTCCTGCACCAACCGGGGGTCCTTGGGTGCACTAACATAGCGCGAACAGGGACAATCGTCGGTTAGTGCCTCATTTCATTAAAAATGTCTAGCGGGCCTCTGCAAGTTGGCTTCGGCCCCTCGTACGCCTTCCAAAGGTCCGGGACCCCAGGGTCCCGAGATGTGTCGAAGACATTTGAATAATAATAATAATATTTTATTAACAACAATAACACGGTAATATTATATACAGTAGTGTAAAGGCTCCTACAAACAGGGGCAACACGCGACGCGACACAAAGACACCGCTCGTCGCGCGACGAGCGGTGTCTTTGTGTCGCGTCGCGTGTCGCGCCTGTTTGAAAGAGCCTTAACTCGGCCGCATGATAGAAATAAATGCCTACAGCCGCGCGGTACGTAAACATGCGTTAGGGATGCCCATCTCCATCATTTTAATTATATTTGCCTACTTTCTGTTTCTATTTAGTTTTGTGATTGTAAATATCCTTTTTATATAAATATTTTTTTTTTTTAACTTTTTATATATAAATTCTTTAGTCACCAATTAATTAATTATTAAAAAGCTGAACAGCTGACTACGAATGTTTTAAAATCACAACCCTCAAACATCTAAATATTATAGATGAGTCTAGCTGTTGTTGTTAATACCGAGAAAAAAAAAAAAGTTTTTTTGGTATATGTTGTTATAGCAGCAGCAGAAACACTTTGTGAAAATTTCGAAAACTATCTAATGACACACAGACGGTAATTTTTTTTTTCTTGTATTATTCATACACACAGATAATAAACAAATATTATTAATAAAAAATACCACGTCTTTACAAACTAACAAAACACACATGCACCGAAGTTTTAACACAAGCGTAAGTAGGTAGGTACCTACCGTATCATGATTCATTCAGAACCGCATATAACTACCCATTTCACTCGTCTCAATAACTTTCCGTTACTCTATTCGCTTTATTTATTAATCCAAACACCTTTTTTTCGTGAGATAAAAGGAAATACTTATCCATAAAGACACACATTATGTACCTACCTACTAGTAAGTAAAATTATTTTATAGTCTTACCTTTCAGAGTTTCCAGGTAATTTAAAAAAACTTATGTCTGGATGCGTTGTTGACGAATTCATACAACCAAAAACAGCACAATATTTCCTACTCGTCATATTAACTGATTTTTAGAGAAAAAATCGCGCGGTTATCGTTAAAAAAAGAACACACCGTCCGTTCGCCAGTGCGGTACAGCCGTGATTGTCTGCGCCCCGAGCGCACCACAAGTCGAGGCGCGTAGGTATAACTCGCGTTTCGTCCGTTTGTATGAAGTTGGAATACTGTATAATAATATTACCGTGACAATAATGTTGATACAACTCATCTATCCTAAACAAAAACACAATGTACAAAGTTTAGAGTATTTTAAACATAGAGTTAACGACGATGTCTGTGTTAGTATTAACTGTGTGACAGACATCGGCGCCTTCTTCCTACAGTCATGATTTGCTATATATGTGTGTACATAAATGGTTAAATCAATAAATGGGTAAGGTCGTCAAAAAATGTAACATAACGGACTGGAAGATATAACACACAATAACACAATAACGCACTGGAATAATGTAAAGGTCCATGTTCACATGAAAATAGGTCAAGTAAAATCCATTTTAAAATATTATGAATTATTTATTTTCTCATGAAATTAAAATTTAACCATACACAGATTACAGCTTGCAAGTTTCGTGTTTGCGAAAGTAAACACCAAAATAACGCAACACAATATTTCAGAATTACCTTTATCAAAATAATGTGTGCTAACAATAGAAAAGAGTACCAATTAAAGAAGGTACTATTCAAAAAAAAAAAAAAACTTAATTGTAATTTATTAGATATAGTGTTTATAAATCAACAATACTATAGTTACAGTGCGTGCCTTTAAAGATGAGACTTGACACACCACGTGGTTTGAACTAGTAAACGATTTATGGGTCTCTTTAGCGGTATGAAGTCTGCGCCGCCCGGGACGTCATCTGGGCGGCGGAAGGAGCGGCGGGAGGCGCGGTCAAGTCAAGAAGAAGTGCAGAAAGCTAAAATAATTAAAAAATGCGATAAAAGTATTAAAAACCGGTCAAGTGCGAGTTGGACTCGCACACGAAGGATTCCATACCACCATACAATATTTAACATTATTATACATATAAAAAAACGGCAAAAATAACGTTTTTTGTGAAATATGAAATATTAATTTTATTCTATTTTTTGTTATAGTGGCAACAGAAATACACATTCTGTGGAAATTTTAACTGTCTAGTTATCATGGTTCATGAGATACAGCCTGGTGACAGACAGGACAGCGGACTCTTAGTAATAGGGCCCCGTTTTTACCATTTGGGTACGGAACCCTAAAAACGGACGAATTTCGACTATTGAGGTACCACTAGTAATTATCTATCAGAATAGTACTAGTAACACTCTAGTACGTCAGGATGACATTACCCTTTTTTATTTCGCCGGCGTCGGTTATATTCAATTCAATTCAAAACGTTTATTTAGGACAATAACAATCCAAATTTTGTTAGTAGGTAAGTACTATATTTTAAACTATGTTAGTTTAGTATACGTAATATATAAAATCAAATCTAAATTAAATTATATCAAAACAATATGGTTATGTGTACAGTCTCCTTTATACAATTCCAGTATGTGACATAACAAACACCATAACACACATAACAAACTGGAACAAACACACTCGAAAATTCTAACTTCAACATTGAATACCGGTCACAAATCAAGCGCGATTTCTCTAATAAAACTTGATATACTCAGGTCATTGACTATGAATTTCGAATTAGGAACCTAGTAAACGATATCTTTGTACTTACCGCGTAGAATTCCCAGATACACTTCCCGAAATAAGCGCACTAAATATGGAATTTACAAATTTTTACCTGTCTCGACCACAAATGAAAAAAAAATATCAAAACTGAAATTTGACAGTTACATTAAGGTGTTGCCACATCAAAATTAGGTAAGTGAAGTTGCCTACTGTTGAAAACAAAAAATCCACCCCATGTCGAATCGGAATAACACACTGGATTAACTTTTGGAGACACAAATTAGAATAGGTTTTTTTTTCACTAGCATTGTTATTATTACAATTATTTTCACATTATCACACAGCATATTTATTGTCGTAACAGTATACTTTAAATTTAAAAGCATAATGCTAATATATTTTTTTTTATGCAATTTTTTCGTCCTCTTGGTAGATACGAGACAAATAAATTTATAATGCAGCTTTATTTTGTTGATTTCAAAAATATTTTTATTTTTTAAGTTTAAGCCTCCCGAATATTCTGGTTAGTTCTACATTATTCTAAGCATGATTATGAATATATTATAATATAATAATATTAACAAACTATTTGTTAGCGCATGGTATTCACAATTAAACATGGGCTCACCTCAACCCTTATAAATGTACAGTTTTTTACGACCTTACCCAAATATATTATAGGGGTAATTCCTCAAAAATTGGAATACTTTTGAAGGTTTTTTGTCCTTACCTAATTTAAGAAGCTGTTGGATATCTTATTAGCGTATGTGATGAGTAATTAATTAATTAAGTTGTATCTAAAAGGCCCAGTCACTTTATGCAGTATTTTAGGAGAAATTTTGAGTTTTGCAAATTTAGGCATCTATGGACTGACAGCTCCTCACCCTAATTGCGTAACTTATTTTCGTAAACAATTATGCCTAATTTGTTTCATTTTGATAGTTCAACAACATTCATTGCGTTATTTACGATGTCGAGCAGATTTTTTTTTCAACTTATGAAGCAATGGATCAGCAATCTGTTTCAAATCGAAACAAATTGTGATTGTATTGTATTACGAAATTAGGGTACTGGTTTGGGACTGATTAATAAAAATTATACCGTAATAAAACAAGTTATGTATACATTTATTATCATATTTATTTGTAACTTATGTTTGGGACAAACACATAATACTTATAAAGTAATAAAAACATCGCTTGTTAACACTTCTTTCCAATAATAATCATTCTAAAATGGGAAGTTTCTTGCAACTAAATTGTTCCACGAATTTAATCTATGTTAGGTTTAATTTATATAGGTATATATAGGTTAGTTTATGACTTTAAATTGTAATAACTTTTGACAAAGTGGGCCGATTTTAATGTAATGATGACTAAATGTTAATTCAAGATAGATACGGACTTAGGACTAAATTTCCAAACCCTTAAGGCTCTTAGGCTCTCTTAACAGGCGCGACACGCGACGCGACACAAAGGTACGTCGCGTAGCGCGACGAGCGGTGTCTGTGTCGCGCCTGTTTGTAGGAGCCTTTAAATCTCTTCAAAAGAAGACCCAAAAAATGAGAATTTTAAAATCATCCCCTATTTGACCCCTTTGGGGGATGATTTTACAAAAACACTGAAAAGCGTAATTCTTTATTTTTTAACAAAAACATTTATTCCCTAACTTAAGAAATGCTGGGTATCACATTCAAACTTTCATCCCCTATATCACTCCTATTAAGATTATTTTTGAGACAAAAAATGTTCTTCCATGTTCTTCTACAGGCTGCCATCTATCTCTTTGCCAAAATTTTATCGAAGTCGTTCCGTGGTTTAGCCGTGAAAACGTAACATACAGACAGACTTACAGATAGACAGACAGAGTTACTTTCGAAATTATAATATTAGTTTGGATAAGTAAGTAAAAGTACATAAGTAATCTATATATATAAAAATGAATCCCTCTTTCCCTTGGTCACGGCATCACGCTAAAACGGATGAACGGATTTGGGTGAAATTTGGGATATGGATAGACTTTGACCCGAAGAAGGACATAGGATACCTTTTATCCCGTTATTCCCACGGGATCGAGACTTATGCGGGTGAAACCGCGGGGCGCAGCTAGTAAGTATATAAGTATGGATACTATGGATAGTATTTCAAAATGTAAAAAAGAAGAATAAAATATTAATTGTTGGGAATCGAACTTAGGTTTGCAAAGCAGTCGTCGAAGCGCAAAAATATTTGATTTGTTGAAAGTTGACTAAAATACCCGTTTTTATATATTTCAAGAATTCATGATTGACTTATTAGCTCGATAAAAGTATAGCAGGATGATAATAACTATCTGCTACATTCGTTCCCTATTCAGCCCAGTGAAGTAT
The DNA here is from genome assembly GCA_916610215.1 of Omphaloscelis lunosa. Lineage (NCBI taxonomy): Eukaryota > Metazoa > Arthropoda > Insecta > Lepidoptera > Noctuidae > Omphaloscelis > Omphaloscelis lunosa. The sequence goes on along the minus strand of OU744250.1, from coordinate 472,546 downwards.
TGGAATAATTCAACTGATATATTGTGTTAATTAAATAATAGTAAGTACCTCATTAAAAAGTTATTTCATCATACAAAGGTACATTGTGTTTTATCTCCTCTCAGGCTCCTACGAAATGTATGGGAAATTTTTAGCAATTTCTGACTTTTCTCGTATTCAAACCTCAGTTGGTCCGATATAGTTTTTTGACCCAAGTAATATGAAATAGGAACGCCTGGCATCAAAAAAGTTTTTGCGAAAATTTGCCATTTTCTTGCTGACTGCCCATTTTTTTCAAAATCTGTGAACGCATATCAAAATGTTTCAAAAAGTTAAGGGACAGTCTTCTAAGACCGTTTTCTTGTAGCGACAAGGATGAAGGTACCTGCCCTTATTGCCCCATTTCAAAATCCACTCTGTATATGTTATGATTTACTGCTTAGCTCCATAAATGTATAACGCGATGATAATCTCTTACAAGGTTAAATCCGTAACTATCTGCAATATTCTAAACTTTTGGAGTCTTTTATAATTTGCGATAAACTATAGAAGAATACGAATATAATTCGTATTCTACACACACGCACACACACACGCTATTTGCAATAATGCTCACCCCCATTGCAAATAGCGTGATAATAATTTTGTCAAAGTCTATTGTGACGTTTCCATTATTGGACTTATAGATTATTCATACCAATTTTCAAGTTAATCAAACCATACAGTAAAATCCTCCTCTGTAAAAATGAATCAGCCCGTTAGGGGTAGATTTTCCTAAAACCTTGATATACGTTTTTATTTATTTTTAGTCTTAATTATAATTACTGAGTTTCGAGTTAATCAGACCTCGCGTTAAAATTCTTCCATACAAACTTTGCCTAATCCTCCCTTTGAAGGTGGGTAGTTTAGAAAAACTAAAAATGGCAGATTTTATAATAAATATTCGTGCCAAGTTTCAAGTTTATTAACTCAATAAGATTTTTCATACAAACAAAATTCCCCCTTTTTACCCCCTTAAAGGTCGTATTTCCAAAAACCCTTGTTCAGTGGTTTGAGGTGTGCGTTGATAGATCAGTCAGTCAGTCACCCTTTCCTTTTATAGATATAGATTCTTTTGTACATGTGTTCGTCACCTAAGTCCTCCTAAACGGCTGGATGAAATTTTGTGTGTATGTTTGAGTGGTTCTCTGGATGGTTTGAAAAAACAATTAGACCCGGTAGGTGGCGATGTTCGGACAGGACAACGTCTGTCGGGTCCGCTGGTATATATATAATTTAATTAATATTATATTTACTAAAAAAAAGAGGCTCCCTAAATTGTATGTTAATTTGCATTAATATTCTGAAAAAGTCACACATACTATCAAAATGGAACTTTAGTATATGATGTATTCGATCTTTTTCTTTCCAAATATAAGACAGTTACGTAATTGGGACAATTTCGCTCAATCCATTTTTCATTCGAAAATCATGTCTTTTAAAGATTATTTATTTATTTATTTCAGACATAATCTAGTCCATAGCTACATTTAAATTATATTTGAAACAAAAATAAGATTATTCGGCTTTTATGTCTAAAATAATTATTGTCAGTAAGGAAATATAGTTTATTATCCAAATATAAGATATGTTTTCTCTAGATCAATTATTACTTTATTTATAAACGAAATAAGAATTGGGATATTTAGTTCCATGCTTGAACACGACCAAAGAGCGCACGAGATATTCAACTTTATTGCTGATGTGTTAGCGTTTAGCACATAGTGGAGAGACTGTGGTAGGAGGGTGCATCGGGACGGAGTTTGCGTGGAAATTGTCTTTGGAGTGCCTGGTCTCCATGGGTAAATAGTATTAGGTTTATCACTATAGTATTTAAGGATTAGTCAATATGTATATTTAAATAATTGTTTTGTTATTATCATAATATGACGTCAGTCCCTAACCATCAGGCCCTAGCTTTTACTGGTGCTCCCTAGCACCAGTTAAAGCTAGGGCCTGACGATTAGGAATAAAATTGAACATAAAATCTATTATACTAACATGGCTGACAAACCAGTTGTAAATATAAATTATTTTTTAACAATTTCCTATTGTTAAACAATAAAATACTCACCGAGGGACTGAAAAAGTGACAGATCAACGTGTTTCCGCAATAGCTGCCTTGTTTGCACTAATTTACAAAATGGCCGCCGCGAAGCAATTGTAGTCTGCGGACAACCTCATGTCCGATTTTAAAATCAACGAACTATCATTCACTTGATGTTCATATTATGGCGTGAAAGGAGGATGGCGAGGTTGCATGTACAACGGGACCCACTGTTAGGAGTATCGTACAGTATGGAAACTTACAACTAGTTGTACAACTATATAAAACTAGCAAAAAAGCAAATGGGCAGTAAGTCGTAGAGGTTGGGAGAAAAAAGATATGCAATGTAGAAAATGATAACCTAAAACGAATCTAATAGTCCTTGTTTAATAATACAATATCTTTTTTATGTACTTCGGTATTATGTAGTTTCAAAAAGATGATCAAACAGAATAGAAATATTATCAACACTACCATCGTATTCCTGCATCTCTCTTGTCAAATATAGACAAGTACTTAAATTAATACTGTAAGCATAGACTAGACTGATATTAAGTCAAGTCAAGTCAAAATCAAAGTCCAAATCACACTTGCAAATCGGAATCCAAAGGTAAAAGCTGTTGTCTAAGTCGGTATGTAGAATAATCAGTCCAAAGGTAAAGCCAAGTCGTCAAGAAACCACAAAATCGCATAGAACATAATAGATATCCCACGTTAGCCGTTGAAAACAAACAATGAAATGACACTAATTGTTTTGACACTGACCGCCGACACGCAGCATAACGTTCCATTCTACGTTATCACACATAATCATAATAATTAAACATTTTTGTATAAAAATGTTAATGCATTTTTAATATTACTTTTGTATGTTTTTATCATATTTTAAAAGTTTTGTTTTAAAAAAAAAATGACAAGCGTAAACAAGTGTAAGAACGTAAATCATGTCGGTAATGAAAGCGTAGGTTGGAATGTAATATAAAACACGGTGCGTTTAGTAACTGCATGATGACTTATTTCTAAGTAAATAAAAATCTTTTCTAACTTTTAATTCCCATCACCTCAAGACGACTCAATATTTTTTATACAATCCTCTTACAAACTAATGCTAGTCAATATGAACTTGCAAGTGAATGACACTTAATCTATATATAAGGTGCTATAAAAATATCTGCCACGGCTTTAATGGGAGGTAGTATTGTGTTTATAGATTACAATAGTGAAGAACTTTCGTGCCCAGGAACCTTTATTTCAATTTGAGAAAATAAAGTAGTTAAATAAACATTGACTCTACTCTGCATAATGTGGTTCACAAATTACGCGCGATGTGTCGCTTTTTCAATGAAAACAACTGCTATCTCTTTCCATCTGTTCTGTGAATGAAAATTGATATCAGCTGACTAGTTCGTCACTACCCAATCTACTAGGTACGCAATAATACGCCAAGTGTTTTAAAAAAGCAATTACTTACCAGCTACCGCATTCTTCCAAAAAACTGACGTAAATAAGATGATAAACTTCCCATCACACTTAAAACAGGTTTTGGACTGTCAAGTTAGTGTAAGAATCGCAACTTTTTTTCTTATTATTTTTAAACAATAGGGTACTTCCTTACTTAGATTAATATCAAATAACGATAAATTACAGTAACTTGGCGTGTTTAAAAGTTTAATAATCTTATTTACAACAATTGCACCGTATTTACAGTTATTTACACACTCCCTACCTACTTATCTACAAAACTGTTGCACTAGTCCGCCTTCGCGTTGCACACAAATGTAGGCACGCTTACGCACATGTCTCTTCACTTTATTTAATGTGTCCGTTTCACTTTTCACTTGCCTAAATGCGCGTTTGATGCGCCTTTTTAGTTCTTCCACACTTCTAATGTCATGACCGGTTTGGCCGTACACAAGGTCCTTTACACGACCCCACAAAAAAAAGTCTAGAGGCGTCAAATCCGGCGAGCGTGGACACCACGGTACTGGCCCTCCTCGGCCTATCCACCTATCACCGCCGTACCACACACCGTTTAAAAATTCCCTTACGCTGATGGCGAAATGAGGTGGTGCTCCATCATGTTGAAAGTGCAGCCCTCTTATCTCTTCAAGAGGAATACGTTCCAACATTCTTCTCACACGGGTTCGTAGTAAGCGCAGATACGTGTCTCCGTTCAGTCTGTCCAAGAACACTGGACCTAGAATTCTGTTGCCGAGTATCCCGGCCCACACATTAAGGCTAAACCGAGTCTGAAAGTGGTCAGGCCGCACAACACGAGGATTCGCCTCAGTCCAATAATGCGCATTGTGTATGTTGAACATACCAACCCGTGTGAATGTGGACTCGTCAGTCCACAGAATGTTGCGGCGTTCTTCTCGAAGCCAATTACAAAACGCGAGGCGAGCCGCGTAGTCATGTGGATGCAATTCTTGCACTCTTGTGAAGTGGTAAGGATGGAGCCCTTCCCGATTTAAAAGTCGCCACACGTAGTTGTCGCTCACGTCGAAGACTCGAGCAGCATGCCTGGTGCTCGCAAGAGGATGACGCCGGAAGAAGTCTAACACTTCCTCTTCGAGTTCGGCAGAGTATGGAGGCCTGCCTGCGTCAACCGGAGGCGGGTCAAAGCGGCCGTGTCGTCTAAATCTGTACACGGCGTCCAGAATGGTGTGATGGCTCACTCGCACACCAAACCTCTGCTGGTACAAGTTTACTGCATGCGCAGTTACAGAGTTACACTCGCGGTAGCACAATACCATTTCAAGATAGTCTTGATTGGAATACCGTCGTCTGGGAGGCATTTTTAATGAAACGCGCGCGATATTCCCGTCGCTACGAGCGGGCGGGGGCCGACTGGCGACTGGCGAGCGGGAGCGGGCGCGGGCAGTCGGCTGGCGCGTGCGACGAACGGGGTAGTGCGGGTGAGGGTGGGGGCGCGCGGGGCTGCGCGACCGAAGACAGAGCGGCCGCCGTGCACGGCGGCATTTGTTTGATAAGAATGGCAACAGTGTATGAACGTCGCCGGCGTTTATGAATTGAATTCGGTGCGGTACGGCAACAGCTTACTACGGGATGGTTTTATACTAATAAATCAATTCAAATTTATACGTACTTTTTTTTGTATGAAAAAAAATATGACAAACAATCAATAATTTATCTTTACTATTGTAATCTATAAACACAATACTATCTCCCATTGCAGCCGTGGCAGATATTTTTATAGCACCTTATATATAAAAATGAATCCCTCTTTCCCTTGGTCACGGCATCACGCTAAAACGGATGAACGGATTTGGGTGAAATTTGGGATATGGATAGACTTTGACCCGGAGAAGGACATAGGATACTTTTTATCCCGATATTCCCACGGGATCGAGACTTATGCGGGTGAAACCGCGGGGCGCAGCTAGTTAATTTATAAATAATGATTATTTGTTTAAATTGCAAAAAAATATATAGAATTAAGTGTAGCTACTTTAACGTTAAACAATTGCTAATTAAGGTAAGTGTAAACTTACGTTCTTATTAATAAAAAATTATCGAACATCGAAAACCTTGCTAAAGTCCAGTTGTCAAAAATGGATATTCATAAACGCATTTTAGCACCTATACGTTCTATAAACCTGTTATAAAGTTATAAAAGCCGGAACCCTACTATAAGGAAAAAATGGCCGACTCAACAACAGCTGATTAATAAGAAACCGCGAAATACAAATGTCAGTTGCATAAACTGTCGTAAGCAATCGTACTTCGAAGAGCTGCAGTTATATTTAATTTATTTTGCACTTCTGTTTAACCAATTTGGGTTATTAATAAAATATACAATACAAGCTTTGCAAAGCTTGGATACTATTGAAAAAATTGTATGTACGTTTTGAAAGCCGTCCGCTTCGTAGAAAGGTTAACAGAAATATGCTTTGGCCGACGAAGGCTTTCGGATGCGTTATGCTTTATTAAATCTTCAGCGACCTTCATAACTAAGTTTGTTTGTGAGGATCTTCTGTTAGATCGTAGAGGTTCTGGTACCTCACCAGAAAATTCCAGCGGGATTACTTAGAGGAAGACTTTTAGGTGATCCTGCATACAAATTAGAGCCATATCTCTATATTTGCAAACTTTTATAAGGAGACATTTTAGCGAGTAGTTCATTAATTAATAAAAAGCTTTTATTATAAATATCAGTTTAATTATTTTTGTATTACTCTAATTTGGCCTTAAGACCTTGTTCTTTCACAACCAATTTTTATAATTTTTTATTTCGTTAGCCATCTGTGCCTCATGTTATTTTTTCTGCAGGCCGTTTCAGTTTCTACTATTTGTAGTGCAGCGCCATCCTTACTTAGTCCTACTAACCTGAAATACAAAATTAATGTAATAATTTGTTTGGAAATCATAATTAAGTATACCAAATTAATTAAATCAGTAGCGGCATAAGAATGACTAATATTACGAGTCATTATTAGTTTTTATTATTCTAAGGGCCTGTGGCTTAGTAATAACAGCCGTACGGCTCGATCAATCAGGTTAAGGTAGGCTTGCTTCGGTTGTTGACCATCTTTACATACCAAAATCCCTTCGTGCCTCTGAAAGCATGTTAAGCCGTTGGTCCCGGCTGTCATTTGTAGTTCTTTGACAATCGTTACGGGTAGTTAGCAGCCCAAAAGTCTGATAACCAGTCTTACCAAGGGGTATTGTGTTACCTAGTAACTAGGTTGTGGAGGTCAGGTAGACAGTCGCTCCATGTAAAATACAGATATTCAGCTGCATCCGGTTAGACTGGAAGCCGACCACAACATGTTGGGAAATAGGCTAGGCAGGTGATGAATAGTTTTTCTTAGGGCTGCGGTTTTGTTTTTGTTACAATGAGTTTTGTACAGGCAAACAAAATTCTTGACATGCCTTCGTACCTATACTTTTCAATTCGTCGATTCTTTTAATTTATTATACAATAGTTTTGTTTATTTTTTTTAAGTTGTTTTTTTTTATTATTTTTATTGTTTTATTTATTTTGTAATACCCTAGTGGGATTTATAGGTCCGTAGGTATGTCCGTGGCATCTCAGCGGGCCCTATCAGAATACCAGCGCTGCGCTATTTATTTATTTTTAAATATCGCAGCATCATGCTGAGATAGGAGCCTTTTTGCTCCTTTTTTATTTTTGTTTTTTTTTTTCATTACTGTTTTGTATTTCCTGTGCGTGTCCCAAATAAAATATTTTCTTTGTTTCTATACTAAGGAGCTTTGTATGTAACGTAAAAGTAAATTGGATAGGTACCTAAATCGTAAATCATGCCAGACCGCCACCTTTTTCGCGTTGGTGTTTGCGTCAGTGTTTTTATTTTATATTATAGAGACCGTCTCCCTGACCAGTTCTTTTAAAAAAACAATCTAAGGAATAGAAGCAAAAGCTTGCATATGGCATGGGTATAATATATTCCGTATATAACATGTTTTTCAACTACAAAGTTAAGTTTGTTTTTGGGATAAATTCTCTCCAACTACGAAACCCTTAATTGTGCGTGGTCCGACACGCACTTGATCGGTTTTATTTTAAAATTACAAATAACTATTTAATAATTTTCGTTGCTTCAATAATAAATTCATTGAAAAAAATTGAAAGGCGCGCCGCGTCAAAATTGTTGAAACTATAGACAGTAAAATAGTTTACAGTATGTAGTAATGTCTATGGTCACAATTTTATTCGGTGAGTAGACAGACATTCTCATTTGACGATTCGATATGTTGGTCAATTTGTTGGATGAATTCATTATAATGGCAACATTTTGATTTATAACTGAATCAACATATTAGTATAGCATAGTTTAGAAAGTTAATGAATACAAAATTTTATCGGTTAGGCAGGCTTAGGTTATACAGGCTTATCGAGTACTTTAACTAATGAATGTCTTAAACCTTCGATAAGCTTTTTTTTATGAATAAGACCATTAATGTTTCTATAAATATGTATAGCCAAACACAAAATTACAAACGACGTGATGGTTTTTTCAAACATTTTAATCTGACGAATTCATCAAAAAGCATACAGTGCAGATTGAAAAACATATTCGTAGCTGTTTTACCAGTTCAGGACTGGTAGGAATAGAATTATTTTCACTAATTTACATGAAGCGTAATAGAAAAGTAGATCGAAATAGGAATATAACGAAACGGTTTATTGACACCTTTATTTTGATAGGTAAACAAGAACTAACTTTTCGCGGCCACGACGAAAGTCCGAAGTGACATAAATTATTATATAATTTTTTTGTTACTCGGCTCACCTATAAAGTTTTACAACGCCTCATTTTACCAGCCACTGGGATACAGTTTGGTGTTGCAGCTAAATATCTATTATCTGCATCCAAAATTTAATTACACCAATGGTTATATCAAAATAAGCGCTGTTTCATGGCGAACACGATGATGGTATACGGGAAAATGTATTGAAACTATTCAGCTCCTATTTGCATAATAGACGTCAGTACATAGAGACTAAGTCATTTGTGGATGGAGAAGAAACAAATAATAAACCGAACCTAGTCACTGTAACCCGAGGTGTCCCTCATTCATGGCTCTATTCTGGGCCCAATTTTCTTCATCCTATTCCTAAATGACTTGATTGAGTATATTAAAAGACGATTAACTGACACAAGACTTGTTTTGCTGATGACACTAATGCAATAGTTTCTGCAAATAGTATAAGTAATTTTGAATCGAAGATTAATGCTGCCTTAAAAGTTTTTGAAAAGTGGTTTGGTACATATAGTTTAAAACTTAATGTAAATAAAACAAAATGTTTATTATTCAAGTCAACGGTACGAAATAACGCTAGTCTTAAGGTTGTATCTTGTAGTACCATATCGAAATAGTAGATAATTTCTAGATGTCCACATTGACCCGTTATTGAACTGGAAGGTTGAAATATTGTCTATACAGAAGTCTGTTAGTTCTGCATGCTATGCAATCAGAAGCCTGAGTGATGAACTCAATTTGGCCAAACTTAGGATTGCATACTTTGCTTTGTTTGAGTCAAGGCTCAGATATAGTATTGAGTTTTGGGGCAACAGCTACAAGTACAGTATCGACCAAAAGTCCATAGGCAATCTCACAAAGCAATAGACTGACGCTTCGGTTTGACTTACGACCTTCTTCTCTAAGATGTTACAATACTATAGACACGCACACACAGTACCCACACACTCACTTTGTCTGCAACTCATAGTAGTTCATAATTTCTAACAATACAGCATATGGCATGCTAGCTCAGTGGTTAACGTGCGTTGTTATGTGCGGTTATGGCGAGCCGAGCGCGGGTTCAAATCTCATCTGCGGGGTTTGCTTGTAATTTTCTAATAATTACTATTCATAGTTTTTGTTATTTTTAAATAATGACTAGTTCAATAATCATTCGTTTTTTGTTTCAGTCGTCTTGTTCACATAAATATTAAAGTTTAGCAGGTAGACCATAGAAAACTAAGTAAATTATTTCGATTTCTGTGGGGTAGACAGACGCAGTTCGTATTCGCTTAGTAAAACTTTGTTGGTTCGTGGTTATTGTTGGTGACGAGTATTTAGGTATTAGCGGTGTTGTGGGTTTTATTTTCAAAATGCAGTCAAATATAAATATTGAAGGGAGATCTAATATTATTGCGCTGCGTAAAAGTGAATGTAATTTACACAAATATCTAATGAAACCGGACTAAGTGTGAGTGTTATCATTAAATATTTCATATTTTACCAAACATAAATCTTAATCAAAGGTATTGTTGATAGAACAGAGGTATTGTTGAGACAGAAGATGCTTTTAAAGTTTTAAATTCATTACGAGGTTTAATTCAATTAGTGAATGATAAATAATTACTATGTGTAATAAATACAATGTTATTCTTTGTTCTAGAGAAATACTGTGAGGGTTAAGGAATGAGACTCTGAGGAAGAGGCTTATTATCGAGGAGCAGCGACGTCAAATGGTGAATGAATATATGAAACAAATGGTTTCATACCAACGAGATATTTTGCTGAATTATTAAACACGTCATTATGAACCGTTCGCTGTGCACTCTGAAGGCTTGTATTACTGAAGACCAGCTAGGAAGCAGTTTTAAACAGAAAGGCATAAACAAGAACGTTTAAGGCTCGTGCAAACTCTTGCGATATCGCGGGCGCTACAGGCAGCGCGACCCTTGTAGCGCTCGCGCTCGTGATATCGCGCTGTCTGCACGAGCCTTTAAGTTTCGCACGATAATATTAAGACTTCAAGTGGGACACTGCTATATTTTAACCTTAAAATATTTACCGTACCAACTTAAACAACAGATTCGTTATTGCATGAATTTGTGGGAACGAATTTTTTAAGCACGTTTCAATATGGTGTTTTTCGAATTTCTTGCAGATAGACCGAAAATGTTTAAGATTATTTTAGTAATATTACTATTTTAGGATTAAAATTTGAGGTTTAGTTTCAATCGTCTTTTCATAAAGAAAATTAATACTTAAGCTATAACCTCAATACCAACCAATATTTACTAAAGCCAAATAAAATTGTGAAATAAATAATGTAAACAAACTGCCCATACTTAACCTTATAATCGCCTATTTTGTGAGTAGATTTTTTTTACATTTTGAGTAGTCTAATATTCTTATTTATTGCTTAATTACTTCGACCATGATCAAAGCTTAATAATTTTGGTGAAAAAAAAAACCCACTTAAAATTTAAAACATTTCATAATATAAATTTGTCAAAATAATACAAATTGCTTCTAAGTTTCTTGACGTCTATTTCACATCTTATTCAGCTGAAATAATGACAAATAATTGTAGCAATTTGTTATCTATAAGTAAAATAAATATAACGAATAAATATTTTTAAATTTTGTTATCACATATCACGCATTTTTAATTCTAAACCCTTTATTGCAATAACAGCCTTAATAAAAAAGACAGCAATCGTTAAAATATAATATTATTATTTTTACGAGACCAGAACCTAAGCCGGTTTGATTCTCAGACCAATGCTTCACGCGTTCTGCTATCTGCACACGTAAGTTTAATTCGAATTTTAGCAATACCATAAACTGGCAAGGTCAAGCGCATGATGCGTGTGTGTTACCGTGTCTAACAAAAGCGACGAAAATATATATTTGTTTTGGTAGTGCGGCGCGAGTAGGTGGCGATACGACAGTGTAAAGCGCAAAACTGCGTTCTCTGTGGTGTGTGTGCCGTGTTGTTTACACATACAGATATACGGACTATATCGCGTGTTCACAGCAATACGACTCTTAACGTGCCTATGCACTTTTGAACGCTTACCACCACTCGGCATATGTAATTAAAAAAAAGAGCCTTAAGGACGATGCTACGTATAAAACAGGCTGAATCGTGCCGGGACCACTTCGTCAGACTTAACATTTGAACAGTACCATGTCTCTATATTTTAGTGTTGTTAACCAACTTTGTTAAGAACTCTATGAATGTAATGTTTATGCTTTTTTATAATTTTATTTATCATCACTAATAACTAATATTTTCAACACAATGTATTTTGTTATGAAATATTACATTACATTAATATTACATTAATTTAATGAAATATAATGAATAAATATAATTAAATAATTTAATGAAATAATCAATAATCATTTTTATTTGTGTAACATAGGTTGTAAATACAGTTCTTAAATTAAAGTTCATAGGTCGCTATGTCATGCCAAGAGGCCTACAAATATGGTTGCATGCTAAATATGCAATAATTTTTACAGTCAATGCATAAATAAATAATCATAAATTACAATTAGTCACAATATTCAATTAAAAATAGTTTCTCCAGTCAAATAAATAAATAAATAAGTCTATATTAATTTATCATTCAAAATTCATCAGTCGTATTTTTCATTTTTCATTTAATAACAGTTTTACTGCCTCGTTGGTCTAGTGGTCGCAAGCGCTACTGCTGAGCATGAAGCAGGACCTCATGCTCAGCAGTAGCGCTTCGATTCCCAAGTCGGGCAAAGTGTTATTGGGTTTTGCTATCTGAAATTTCTCAGTAGCAGTCTGGAGTCTGGATTTGTGCCCGGTTGATAGCAATAGGCTCGCCCCCTATTACATGGGACTTAAAATATAACTGGCGAAATGTGGGTGAACCTGCTACAGGGACACCTCTGCCCAACCCTTCGGGGAAACAAGGCGTGATGTTATGTATGTGTAACAGTTTCAATTTTTTTATGACATCTGGTAATTTATTGTAAATGCTCGGTGCCATGCTTAAAACGCTTTTTCTCACTAAGGCAGTCTTACAACGCTGATTGCTTAAAGAGTTTGCGTATTGGCTACGAATCGCAACATCTCGTAACGTTGAGACTTTTTTGAACAACCTCATGTTTGTTTTGACGAAAACCCTAATTTCAAAAATATATAATGAGGATAGGGTAAGTATTTTCAGCGATTTAAATAATGGTACACAGCTATCATCAATTTTCAGACCATACATTGATCTTATGCATCTCTTTTGTGCCTTAAAAACGATATCTTTATCAGTAGAATGGCCCCAAAATAGAATACTATATAGCAAAATTGAGGCTACTAAGCCGTGATATGCAACTAGTAGCGCATCCCTGTTTATTTTTCTAGCAATTTGGAAAAGTATGTCTGATATTTACATTTGGTACTTCAGTTCTTTGGTGAAACTGCTTTATTTTGGTTTTCTTTAAGTTTATAACTAAATTATTTTTGCTAAGCCAATTAATTATGTCCGATAGTGTATTATTAATGTCATCTTGATAAATATTGCGATCAATACATTTAACTATGGCAGTACTGTCGTCCGCAAACATCACCATTTGATGTTGAGTCACCTTTGGTAGATCATTTATATAGATTAAGAAAAGTGGTGGCCTAAGGACGCTACCCTGTGGGACTCCAAACTTTATTAATCTCGAATGAGATAAAAACTCTTTTCAAATTTGGTTTTTTCAAATACTCTTGCAATCTCTGTACATTGCCATCATCTCTGTTAATCTATCGGAGAGATATGATTCGAGTAGTTTTAGAATGTTACCTCTGATGCCATAGCTACGCAGTTTGACTAATAAGACGTCGTGCTTTACGTAGTCGAAGGCTTTGGTCATATCTGTGTAAATAGCACAAATAGGAGCTTTCTGGTCTACTGCTAACATATAGCTACGTAAAAAATAGCCATGTTAATCGTAGTATTCTTTCTAAAGCCATTTTGTTCCTTGCATAATAAGTTGAATTTATTGAGATAGCAATACAGAGACTTATAAATAACCTTTTCGAAAACTTTTGAAAATACAGTTTTAGCTATTGTTCTTCATGTTGGTTTGGTTATCTTTTTTATGAAGTGGTTTAGTAATAACTTTCTTCAAGTCTTCAGGATAAACACAATTTCATCTATAAAATAATTATTAAATGCGTTTGCTATGTCAGTAGGTTTTGAAAGGGTCAGGTCACATTTATTTATGGTCATTATTTGTTCTTTAGGAGAGTTATTTTTAGGTCTGTTGACTATTTGCCATGTAGCTTTCGACTTATTTTGCGAGGTTTTTATAAAGTGATCATTTTGAGCTCTTTGTGTTAGTTTTATAATTTACTTATATTGTAAAGAGTACTTTTTAAAATTAGTTTTATTTTTTAATACTGGATTTAGTCTGTATGTCCACAGAAATTTTCTTTGTTTTTCACCACAGGTTTTTATACCGCCCCATTTTACGTTTTTGTTAGTATTGTTACGTCGTACGTACGAGATCTTTCGAGAAAGCACGTGATTACAGTGTGTTTGCGCTAAAAACTTCGAGAAGCATGCCATTATTATTAGTTTGAAGTTAAGTAGGTAACTACTTATAAAAAATATTAGGAATTGTCATTGTAATTTCGACCGTACGCCGAGGGCATAAAGTACCTACTTCTTTATTAGGTACAAAAAAAAAAAAAAACACGATGGAGTAGTCTGATTTAGGCGATACAACGAAGCGAATCGAAGTGAACTAGAAGTGCGATATCTAAACGAATAGTGATCAGTAGTGTATTTGTGATTAAGTTTTAAGTGTTTTGTGTTTAATAAAGTTATTTAATTGTCTGATTAGTAGTAATTAATTTATCCCATACCCAGCTCGTAACAGTATGAATAGTTATTATTTTATCAGGGAAGCAAAGTTTGTTGAATAGGACATTTAAAAAAATCTTTTGTAAGCTATATTGGCATCGTTACTTTCATAAACATCGTTAAAAGTTAAACTTCGAATGCACTCTCGGAATTTTTTGAGGTTCTCTGTGGAGTAGTCTTTTCTTACAATTTTACAGAATTTTAAGCGGCATGTTCTATTTATGGGAACCTCGAGTATTTGTGACGTGTGATCAGAAAGGATGAGATCAACAATTTCAGCTTTACATCCTCTTCGTATGTTATGTTATCGATACATGTGTTACTAATAAGCCTGGTAGGTTGATTTATTTCTAATGTCAAGTTGTAACTGATTAGAAAATTCTCCAGGTCCAAGGTAATCCTATACCTTTTTAACGTATCAATATTTAAATCGCTACATATAACAATTTTTTTTTCTATTTAACAAACATAACTTACTCAAAACAATGTCAAGCTTATTATAAAATGTCAAATAATTGTATTTAGGAATTCTATAAACACAAATTACAACAATTGAATGAGTTGTTAATTCAATTCCACAAATTTCAAAAACGTTTGACGCAGAGTGATTAGCAATATCTGGTAGTTATTTATATTGATACCCAGTTCTAACTAGAATAGAAGTCCCTCCGCGATTTGTTTTGCGACAAAAGAAAGCGGCGGAATGGAAACCTGGAAGTTACAATAAACTTTCATGGCCAGATGCAATAAAATGTTCAGTTATACAGAGAAAGTCTACAATAGTTCCTTGATTTTCAAGGTTTTTTTAATTGAATAGTCAATAAGTCTAATTTGTTTAGCAAACCGGCAATATTTTGGTGCAAAATATTGAGAGTATTATAGAAGAAACTGCGAGTTTTTCCCTCTGTTACTAGTCACAGATGTTGACTTAAACTTATTCGAGTTGTAATTAGGATGCATTCTGTCATCTAGGTCAAGTCCACATATTTCATACTCAGTGTTGTCATATTATAAATATCATTAAAAATACATTTCATTCCGGAGTAAGTTATCATGGCTGTTCGTCCATTGAACATGCTATCATCGTATCTTAAATTCTTGTTACTATCCAGAAAATAAGCATGTCCATGAGTAGCTGTATCCAGATATAACAAGTTATTAAAAGTTTCCACTCTGGAATTGTATATGTAATAATTAGTAAAGAATTTATACGTTGGTGTGCATATTATTATGTTTATAGTTGTGATTTCTTGTAAAACTTGTCTTATTAACAAAATACTGTCATAATATTTACATGTGACTTGGAAGTCCTCGCCACCTATCAATATAATGCAGTAGTCCAGCATGGTAAAGTTTGCCAGTTTTTCTTTGATGCCTTTCAGGAGAGCTTGGACGTTTCTATGAGGTGTGATGTAGTCCACATTTATCTATGGTTTTTTCTGCAATGTCAAGCAATTCATTGGTATTGTCGGTGCTTAAGATGCATATTTTGCTACGTTTTAAATTACTGCTGTCCGGATTATTAATAATTTGATTCGTTGGTGTAACAGTATTGATTGTTTCGGTATTGCTGTCTGGATTTAGAAGTTGTATTGCCAATATTTACATCTGTTTGTGTAAAAAATAAATGACTGAAAAATAAATGACTAATTTATAGTATAGTCATAAGTCATTTATTTCATAACAAAATACATTGTAGTTAATTGATTCAGGCGTGACCTTGCGGAAATCCATTATAAAATACAATAGAAATCTGATTTGATTTCTTTTAGGGTCTTATGGCTCTTTAGAAATAGCTAAGCGGAAAAGTTACTAAATATCCACGTCTACTGTTTTTTTTTTAAATACAAATAACATCACGCCTTCTTTCCCCGAAGGGTTGGGCAAACGTGTCCCTGTAGCAGGTTCACCCACATTTCGCCAGTTATGTTTTAAGTCCCATGTAATAGGGGGCTTAGAGTTCGGAGCGCGCACGCCCCACCACAACGTCAACGTAGAGATACGGCGGTGGGGTTATTATTATTATTATTTACAATTCCGCTATTTATAATATTATGTAAGGCACCTCCTTATCCGTGAACGGTGTTCCAAGTACTTCACAACCGGACAAACTGCTCCGCACGCGGCGCATCAGGGAGGCCACTCTTTTTCTTACTATTGCCCTATAACAGTCCGTTTTGGCCTTCGCAAACATACCTGATGCACTGCAAAAGCAAGGCAATCCCAACAGCAAAACTATTGTTGTACAGGACCCGTAGGGCATTGAAAGACTGCAAGTATAAATGACTGGCAGTATGCCTTAAAAAGAGCAATTTTGACCTTTTTTGTACACCGTGCAAACCTGCGAGCAAGCATATTGCATCTCACTGTCAATGCCCTACGTTCTCGCTCAACATCCAAATCATCAGAGAGGTCCTCGGTGACCCACTGCCCCAGGTACTTGAAATTGGTGACCCTACTTAAAAGCAATCCTCCAAGTCTGACCGGTGGAACGGTTTTCGGACTCTTATTAACCGCCTTGAATATAAGTAGTTCACTCTTCTTACAATTGTACCTGAGACAATGTGACTCCGCATACCTCTCACAGATCCCTATGAGGATGTTAAGGGCTTTGATAAATGGGCTCAGCAGCACCATATCGTCGGCATAACTAATGTTGTTCATACAAACACCGTCGATTGACAGTATTGAGACTCTTCACTCAGATCTTGATTCACTTCAAATAGCTAAATCTATCTCTTGCGACATAGACGATGTAAAAAACTATATTTTCAAAAGTAATTGCACTCTAAATGTCTTGTCTCAAAATATCCGTACCGTTAATTGTAACATGCCTACTCTGACCACCCTTTTACAAAGACCTGAAATATCCTGGGACATATTAGTCCTCTCAGAATGTTGGCTTTCTTCATACCTAATATCGATAACTACCATTATGCATCAACGACTTCTCATAGAACCCAACACCTTCTCATAGAAACACGCCGTGTTCGAGTTTGCGACAAGTCAATCGTCATCTTGAGGATGCCTCGTTGAGTGGTGAAACACGTGTCGATTTCTTTCAGGGTTTTTTTTAAGACTTTAGAAATAGCTAAGCGGAACAGGTTACTAAATGTATCCACTTCTATTGTATTTTTTTAGCGTTAATAATTTCTTTGCCAGCGAGGGCAGAAAGCTTGCGGAGCATACTACCAATTTAACGTAGAATATGCTAATGTCTTATGACGCTGAACCACCCCTCAATTCATTTGTCATGCTGATGAAGAAGAAGTACTTTTACTCATCAATGATTTGAATTGACCAGATATCTGGCAGAATCTTAAAGAGATACATTCAATTTCTTACCACTTCTATTACCCACATCTGCAAACTGGCTTTGGCGACAGGTGTTTTCCCTCGACAATTCAAATTAGCTCTTATCAAACCTATACACAAAAGGGGGAGAGAGACTGTGTCGATAACTACCGCCCTATCTCCATCGTACTCTACTACTAAAACTGATGATACTACTAAAACTAATAATTTTCTTTCACCCAATTAATATGGTTTTCAAAGTAAAACGTCAACCAATGACGCGGCACGTGGACTCTTACACTCCAAAGGAAAAAAAAAATTACAGTGTTCCTTGATCTGGCAAAAGCCTTCGACAGTCTCTGTCCCGCACCTACTCAAAAAGTTGCAAGGGTTTGGTGTAAGAGGTATCCCTTTAAAATTAATGAAGGCCTATCTTACAGGCAGAAAACAAAGAGTCCGGATTGACGGTGGGTTAAGCGATGAGGCATGTATCGAATTCGGTGTGCCACAGAGCAGCATCCTCGGCCCAACGTTATTCTTGGTGTATATCTACAGCCTGCCTTTGCCAACTTTAGCTCCTCAAGGGCAAATTTTTTACTTTTGCGGATGATACTGCTCTTTTTTTTGTGGACAGATCTGGGAGGACGTTTTTGACACTGCCCAAAAGGGTTTTAACAAAGTTTGCGAATGGCTCCGGTCGAATGTTCTGACGCTAAATGTTCATAAAACGAAATATGTCATTTTGCTCATAGGTCAAATCTTCCTCAGCCCTATCTTAGCATTTATTATCATGCATGTATTCCTGGCATCACCTCCTTGTGCTCCTGTCCCGTTCTCCAAAGAACTGATCATATGAAATACCTTTGTATCATTATAGACCAATTCCTGACCTTCAAACCGCATATAAACGTCCTCGTAACCCTTCGTAATATAATCTACATCTTCAAAACCCTTGGACACGCAGCGGACCGGCGGGTTATTAAGATGGTTTACGATGCCTTATGCTGCGGAGGTTCCGCCAAGATCCATTCTATTGAAGTTGAGAGGGCACAGCGTGCCATTCTCAAAGTTGGCGCCGGTCTCCCCTACCTATTTCCAACCGTAGACCTTTTTAAGGACAGGTATAAACTCACTGTTAGGCAAACCTTCATATTGCGTACTTTGCTTAAAGAACACACCATGTTACAATATGATCCGAATCTGTTTAGGGATAAGCGCCGAAAAGGCAGAGTATGCTAGACACATGTAGTATGTCAGTATGTCCTTCCAGTTCTGCGCACTCGCGTAACTTCTTCTTTCTTGGGCCATATATGTACAATAAGCTAAATAAAATCCTTAATATATATCCTCAAACTAAAAACATATGTAAAAATTGTAAATAATATTTGAAAACACTAGACTATCAGGAAAAGGAGAATTTGTTGATCCCTCTCAGATAGACTATCACTACTACTATTCATCCCAACTGCTGCTTGTACATACATACCATCATCCATACTCACACCACACTCAATCAAGCACCCTCTCACATATACTCTCACATATCATTTTACAATTCCTCCAGTTACTCTCACTCTCTGACACACACACAAATCTGAACCGCTCACTATCTGCAACCTCAGCATCGAGCACCTGCTGCACACATCCTAGAGAAGACACTACCTTAAAATGATCCTTAAACAATTCGGCTACTTGAAGTGGCTCATTCCTACCCTCAAAACTCACGGGAACACACGAAACAGCTTCCAGTTTCCTGGTATGCTTCCAAAATCGCTTGAAATCTGAAATCTCTTTGTGGTGTGTTGCTAAAATATCCATTTTGATTCTATCCTCGTTGTCCTCTCTCTGGAAAGTAAATAAAAATAAATAAAAGCAAACTGTATTTTTTTAAAAATAAAATCAAAGGACATACTCTAAGGATTTTGCGTTGTGTGCAACAATTTTACTATAATTTATCCTAGCAAAAAATCATGCCTGTATTCCTCGAAGGGTTAGGCAGAAGTGTACCTGTGAGAATATCGAGATAAAAAGTATCCATAGGATACTTTTTCCTAATCCAGGTCATGGTCTAATCATGTGCCAAATATCATCCAAATCCGTTCAGCCATTTTAGCTTGAAAGCGTAACAAACAAACAAACTCACTTTATTATAATACTAGCTTTTGCCCGCGGCTTCGCTCGCGTGGATGTCGGAAATTATCCCACAGGAACGTACTACCGGGATAAATATGTACTAATCCAGGTCATGGCCTACCCGTGCACCAAATTTCAACCAAATCCAAAGGTATTTATGTAGCAGTAAAATACTTTTTAATTCATTCGAATCGGGCATTAAATTTCGAAGTTATCACGAGTATAAAAATGCAATACTGAAACCGTTTTAAGTGGAGTAGCTTAAGGCACCCACAGGAAAACCCGGTTAAGTAGTCATGATCTCAGAGGTCAACTGAGAGCCGCCGTGACGTTCCCTACTCTATAGTACGTTAGGTTAATTGCTACGAGGTGTGGGTACGGGTCTGGTGCCGCAAATATAGATTTAGAATTTTTGTCTATTTGTCTGGATGTATGTTCCGGATTGGCGCAAAAACGACTGAACAGATTTGGATGAAATTTGGCTCACATATAGTTTATAACCTGGATTTACACATAGGGTACTTTTAATCCCGGTAGTACGTTGCCGTGGGACATTTTCCGACATCCACGCGAGCGAAGCCTAAGCGGCAAAAGCTAGTAGTGTATTAATATTTTTTTACTTTGAACTATCTGTCTGAAGTCTGGAGCTCAAGCAATTGCCATTAAATCGGAGATATTCACCGGTAAGTCGAGATCGAAATTAATTTTTAACCTTTTCACCGCCAACGTACACAGGACGCGATGCCTCGCCCAGCACCACGCTATAAATGTATAACTAAATGTACAGTAAAAAGTAGTGATGAGGGTATCGTCCTATCGATAAATGAGATTTATACACCTACGTTAAGCTTTATATATAAATTTACGAATATAAATAAAAACTGACTCAATATTTCCATATTTGTTTTATTTCACAGTATCTTTAGTAAGAAAAATCAGTATAAATAATAAGACTTTAAGAAAAAAATGCATAACTCAATTATAACTATAAGAAATGTGGTACATCACTTCATTTCAAGTCCTTGGCGCTCAGAGCACGTTACATTCAATTCTGATTAAGGATGTCTATGGTCTTCCTTTTTCTCATTTTGTCTGTCCCGTGTTTTTTCTTACTTTTTGATGAATAACCGTTATTATTATTTTTACGTCTCCTGACATTTCTGGGAACCCTGGGGTCCCGGTCCTTTGGAAGGCATGCAAGAGGCCATTTTTAATTAATTAATTAATGAGTCACCAACTTACGATTATCATAAGGACAAACTCCGGTTGGTGTAGGTAGGACCATTGCAGGATATGGAAATAAAGATAGTGGATTATGGGTTTGGGTGACTAAAATGAACTGTTATCTTATACTATGGAAAGACTATGATTATTACCTAGATGGAGTTAAGTACATCAGAATCATCTGTGTCAATATCCTCCACTTCGAGTTCGATTCCACACGTTGCAAAAATTTTTGTAACTCATAGTGTTCAATTCTTTAACAGCACTTTTTAATTAGTCATACAGTAGAATACAATTAAAATCATTTTGTTCTTATCACAAGCAAAGCGGGAAAGAAGGAGGCGTGCGCGCTTTCCCGTTTACATTGTTGCACTATGCAAAAGTGACCTTGACACTCGTACGCTTATGACGTCACAGAACGACTTCTACAGTAGTCCATGGCGCTCGGGGCAGTGACAACTAACTTTTTTGTAGAGATGGGAATATAATTTATCGACAAAGATTGGTGAACAATAACAAGAATTATTTAATTCCGGATCGGCACCCATCTGAAGGTCTTAATTGGTAAATTTTCCCTTTGTTGTAAAGTAGTTAACTAAGTTCATATTTTATTGACCTTAAATTGTTTTCGATAGTAGTATTTATAAATATTTCTACGGGCGAAATCAAACAGTGTTAACTTTCGCGTCACATCACTGGCCGACTATATATAAAGTCCTTGGCGTTCTGAAGAAATGTTTGGAGTTTTTGTTTTTGCCAATTTTAAGACAATTAAAGGCTTCTTTTGTGTGGTAAAATAAAAAAACAGGGTATTAGACAGTGCTTTTAAATAATAAAATGAAAAAAAACCTGTTAAATACAGTAAATTTATTTTTATAACATAGTTAATATGAAGAACTTCTAATGAAGTCGTGGCGTTGGTGGCACGAAAATCTGGAACTTCTATTGAAGTCCGTGGCGGTGAAAAGGTTTAATGAAGTTCATAATGGAAAATGCAAATTTAACAAATATAAATGTTGACCCAAATATTTTACATAGTTTTATATTTTTCGATTAAGTTTTAGTTATCTGTTTACTCAAGGTCCGCACAAAATAGGTCGACGTTCCGCCATTTGGTGACTTCTGATAGTTTGATCTAGAAGGACACCACACTCAGCAGTCTCGCTTGCGACCACTTTACAGTTCACAACCAAGAGAGTAAAGGCTCCTGCAGACAGGCGCGACGCGACACCGATAGAAGTTTTGAGATTTTTTTCACCTTAAAACAAAATAACAGCATGCTAAAATAAAATTTTCTGTTGCAGGTGAGTCGCATGCTCGCTCGCTCACCACTGTACGTAAGTGCCCCACACAATGTAGCTACCGCCAACACCGATACCCTCACCTATGTTCGACACCCTTTGTACTTGCCATTATTCTGCAAAAGAGCCGTCAGAGACATCTATAACCTCCGCAGACGCGCTTCTCTAGGGAACTGTTTAAGAAAGTTAAGATCATGATGGTACCTTGTCAATATATATTTATGAAAACATTATGTATGTTCGAAAAAATCTGCATTTTTTTAGTAAGATAAGTGACAGGCATAATTTCAACACTAGAAATAGGAACGAAAAAATTGATACATCCTGTAAGAAAGTATAAAAATAAAAAAACCCAAAAATTCTCCATGAATTTTTTCTTCTCTCCAACCATTTCTCCAAAATTTCTCCAGGAATTTGTGTGTGTTTGTGGTGGGTTTTTGTAGTGGTTTACGAACTCCTAGCCGAACGCATTACGACATTAAACGAAAACTACCAAATCAAATGCGTGTGCCAGAAAGAGGTGGTGCAATAGCAATAATTCCTTCTCGCTCCCGCGCGCACGTGTCTGCTACTGTGTCCCTATCATAACTCGATGCAGATCGGCTTATCCGGCTGCTAAGAAACCGCGGTGTCACGTGACCTAAGTGACGTCATGATGGACTTTATTTTCTAAGGAAATTAAATTCATGATAAGCCGGATGCGCCTACGAGTTATTTTAGCGCAAGGTGTTTTGTTATTGGAACATTAAAACAAAAAAATTAATGTATGTAGGCGTTTTGTAATGTTTGAAATTTATGGTGTATCAAATACTTATAGTTTGATTATTCATTGAGAGTGATTGTGTTCCTAATTTCCGAAGGGAATCCGGTAGGAATCGGGTTGTATGGACTAGCCCCCCCCCTGCTATCAACTTACCTATTCATAAGTTTAAATAAAAAATTGTTACTTTTAACTGTTTACTATATGTATTAAACGATAATAATTATGTCCGTAAATCAATAGTCACACGATCTATCAATTCAAAAACGTCTCAAGCACTGTAGCAACCTACCAATCTACCTTGAACCTACCAACCTGACGGTTGTAACAACGTTTTTCGAGATCAGAGAATTAATTAAATGAAGAGCTGTATTCATTTCGTTCATTTTCAAACTTAATTTTGGATCGTTGAGAAACAGTTCGCTCGTTTTTCATTGACAGCAGGTTTTAGTTTTTATTAAAATCGGTCTACTCATGGTCCACTCGGTCAAAAGTTTTTAGGAGTTAGGAACTTAGACTACTTGGTTTGGAACGGAGAGTTTAAGTTTACCAGTATACTCGATAGATGGCGTTGATAGACCTGGGCGTTTTTTTCCTAAACGCTTTCTAAAAACAGTTTGTCAATAAAAAAAACGAACGAACTGTTTGTCGACGATCCAACATTAGGTTTAAAAACGAACGAAATGAATCCAGCTCTCTGTTTCTCGATGATCCAATCCAACATTAATGGGGATCCGGTAGGGTAGCCCGCGAAATTCAAATGTTCTTTCGTTTTTTGCAATTTACACGTCAGTGTCAGGTTGTATGTTGATTAAAATATGATTCGCGACCGTAAAAATATGGCAATTATAATCATTAGAATCAGCAATACAACTCCTTAAAGGCCTATATTAAAAATAAATACTGGTTTGATGGGCGTGGCTTATTATCCCCATACGCGGGGAGTGGCGGTTCCATCTTCCGTGCCACGCCACCGCGCCGCCAAAAACTTATCTGAACCAGTAGCCAAAAGTGGAACTAACGAAATAATTGACCGGAATTTAAAAACGTTAAAATTCAAAGTTCGAAGGTCATTTATTCAAACGAGGCTGAGAATCAGCACTTTTCAAACGTCAAAATTACATAAGATTTACTTAGCATGGGCTTTGGCTAAGAATTATTCTTGTCACCGTCGCACAACTGTCATACTAAAAGTGCATGATAAATACCTCCGGAAACATCTAAGAAAATCAGTCTATGAAATTTTTGCACATAGCGAGCTATGGAGTAGACAAATAATACAAAATATTTAATTAACAGCAAAAACAATTATTAAGTAAACAAGTAAACACATACCCCACACACGAAATGTATGCGAAAAGTTTTTTCCGATTTCTGACTTTTCTAGTACTCAAACCTCAGTTGGTCCACTAAAGTTTTTTGTTCCTTATAAGAAAGAGGATCACCTGGAATAAAAAAAAAAGTTTTTGTGAAAATGCTCATTTTCTTGAGGACTGTAGTTTTTTTTTTTCAAAATCTGTGAATTTGAGATCAAAAAGTTAAGGACAGTCTCCTAAGACCGTTTTCCTGTATAAGACAAAAACATGGAAGAAACAGAAAGTATTATATTTTTAGGAATAACTCTAGACACATGCAGTTAAACTATGAAGATTCGTGTATGCATTAAGAAAGCTTTGTATTGTATCAGACGAAAAAACAGCCCGCATAGCATATTTAGTAGTAGACAATGATAAGACATTTATTGTACAAAAGAAATGTGTAAGAGC
Source organism: Omphaloscelis lunosa (assembly GCA_916610215.1). NCBI lineage: Eukaryota > Metazoa > Arthropoda > Insecta > Lepidoptera > Noctuidae > Omphaloscelis > Omphaloscelis lunosa. Next base: position 447,887 of record OU744250.1, on the reverse strand, counting down.
TATATGCGGTGTCGCACAGTGGAACGAGTGTAAGGGAGAGGTTGGACGAAAAACAAATAATGTCATTTATTTAACTATCAAATGCGTTCAAAACTTGTGTTGACAATTTTCTTTCTATCTCTCGTATTTCAGGAGTTAATTGAGAAAATGTGAATTTTTACTATGAAAATGACTGTATCGAGCTCTCTGCCGCCTGATTCCGGCCTCGTTTCAAGTTGTGAGCTTCACTATCGTATTACACATAGCAAAAGGTAAATGCTAAGACACATGGTGCACCAAACGTGCACCTTCTGACATCCTATATGTCAGAAGGTGTAAGGTTGAACATAGGCATTTCCGAGAAAGTCTCATTTTGAAAAATAAATAGTGCCATCGTATTTAGTTACAAAGTGCCTTCAAAACTTGAACTGACAAATTTCTTTCTATCTGTCGTATTTCAGGTGTTAATTGAGAAAATTTTAAATTCTACTATGAAAATGACTGAATCCAACTCTCGGCCTCCTAATTCTGGTCATGTTTCAAGTTGTATTCATTCTTTATCATCATAACACATATACTAAGTGCTGCATTTAGTGCTTAGATACATGGTGCGCCAAACGTACACTTTCTGACATACAGGTTAATTAAAATATTTTTAACAAAAAACATATTTTGCCCTTACAGTATACTGGCTTCGTTAGACTTATAGTAATATGATTCACACATAGACTGTATTGTGTAGTAGCTATTAGGAGTATCGATACAAAATATAAGTTTCCTGACAACCCAATTAAATGTGTTAAAGGTTATTAAGAAAAGTGATTAAGAAAATGACTACTTAATGGTTCATACAGAATAACTAATGCAGTAATGAGCATTAACAAACTGCTTGTAATAAACTAATTTACCATGCCTCATCAGCAAATAGGACAGAGTAATATTAATCAATCAGTGAGGTTACCTGGATAAATATGAAGAGTTTATAAAGAAAACACTCTTTTCTTGCTAACACTTTTAATCCACACCACTGTACTATTTCACAATCGAACGACGACTAACTATGCATTACATTTTACAATTTAAAACGACTTTTGCCCCACCCAGAAATAACGTTATTATCATAACCGTCATTTCTAAGTGTTGCCAAAGTAAAACAATACATTCAGTTGTCATAATGAAAATACATTTAGAAGTTTCTTATAACACACATAACATAACATCACGCCTTGTTTCCCCGAAGGGTTGGGCAGAGGTGTCCCTGTAGCAGGCACACCCACATTTCGCCAGTTATGTTAAGTTTCTTATAATATGAATAATTTATACTATGACATTGTTGCCACAGTGGATATTATGAATCGATATTACAATAATACATTTTTAAAATTAAATCAAAGAAATCACGACACTCGGTTATCCGACGGCGTGCTAAACTCGCAATAATCACGCACACTGAGGCAATACATCAAATAGCAAAAAAAAGTAACTAAACAAAAAAAAAAACATAATCAAGATACTGTATCATGAGAAACATTATAAATTTGCGGCAGGCAATGCATACCTAGCACCTGATTAAAAGAGAAACGGGTGTGGACTTCACTAGTATAAATTCTCTTGACCGAATCTCGGCCACGGAGCGGCCAATCTCAACGAAGACCAGCCAAGCACGCAGGAGGCATACTGCAGAAGCGTTTGCGCAAACAGATGCACTCTCTGCTCTCCTACATTCCGACGGGGCAGTAACCCGGCACGACCGGGTCAGGGGGGGTCGGCCTGATCAGGTGCAGGACGCAAAATCTTCACGTGTTTTTCAAGGCACGTGGTGTCACACCTCCAACTTCCAATCTCCAGGCTGCTACTGAGTAATTGCTAGTGGAAAAATCAAACAAGACCCTGCCCGACCCGGGAATCGAACCCAGGACCCCACGCTCAGCAGCCGCGCTCGGAACCACGAAACTAACGGGGTTGAAACTAATGGTAACATATATTTTATAAATACATGAATAGCAATTCGTGTTAACAGGTATTTGTCCGATTCTAAATTATAATGATTAAAGTCTGACAAATCAAATTCCGCCCAGAGGATTTTTCAATTCCTAACGATTGGATGTGGATCCATGGTGACACCAATTTCATTTTTTTATTTATATATTTTTTTATTTAACTTCTGGCACCTTCGACAATTTCGTACCTATAATTATCTGAACTACTTTAATACGAACCGAAAAAAGGGAGTAATTTCTTACTTTTGCCATCACTATTGAAATAGGTTTAAATATTTTTTTACTAAACATACTCATCTTTCATAAGTCTTTAATTTTTGTTTATTTATTATAATTGTTAAATGATTCAAATATCTTTAAACAATATTTTAGAGGCTTTAACTCTTATACAGGGTGGGGATAAATCTCCTACCTACTGATTAGGCTCATCATTCTCGAAGATATTATCAGTCGCCCCTTTAAATTTAATGTCGAAAAAATAATTCTGATGCACTTTTTTATTATTATTTTTACTATAGCAAAAATGATATTGTTGATAACCCATCGTACTTTAACCAGTTGATGGTCTAAGATGCATTTGTTTTTGCCAAACTTTTGAGTAGACAATGCTCTAAGAATCGTCTGGTTAAACCTTTATGCTTGGCAATTTATTTGCTCGAGAACGAGCAAATAAATTGCCAAGCATACTGCGTTTAGTACATGTTTTAATTTTCCTAGCACAAAATCTTTAAACTGTTTCGAGGTGAAAGCTTTTCCAATCTGAAATTATTCTAGTCGGTGCTCCAAAAACACTTTTTTCAATAATTTTGAATTGGTCTAGCAATAAGATATTTTGTAAACGTATCAATAACTTTTGTAATTACATATAATCAATTCGAAAATATTGGTGAAAAGCTAAATAGCCGGATATCGATAATGTACATCCACCCTTAACAAACGTCACGTAAGGCCGCAATACTATTAAAGGTGTGACAATACATGAAAATATATAATAAGTTAAAGGAAGTTGCTAAGACCTACAAGCCTAACAGTCTCTACGACTCTAAGCCCTATAGCCCTAGCCTGTCATATACCTAGTACGATAGATAAATATATAAATAAGTTCAGGATGTCTGTACCATGCGACCTAAGGATACAGACGGATGGTTGACAGGGTTTCCAGGTTCGGGAAGGGTGGGTACAGTCTGTACTGCTAGTCCCGCAGACTCACGAGATTGATCAGAGATAACTAAAGGTGTCTTGGCCACAGTTTGGGGTAATGAGACAAGAAAATAAAATTCAGATCTGATTTATTAACAATATGTTATAGCTTATATACTACAATTTCTTAACACACACTATTATATCAATTCTTTGTGTTCTATACGTGTGAAATGCAACCAAATCAATATTTTAATTGGGCCGCGTGTAAGCCGGGTCGAGTGCTGAGTTAATGTCCAAAGGTAACATTGAACAGCCATAAAGACAGACTACTGTTGCCACCAATAAAAATAAAATTATTTAGGAGAAATGTCTACTGCATGTATAAGACAATATATAACCATTTACCTAATTACCTTCAAGATTTACCATTGACATTGTTTAAAAGAAATCTTTATACTCTTACTATGTAAAAATATTATACCACTAAGGAATATTTAGAGGATAAGTCGACGGAACCTATGGTAATGTAAATTTATAATAATCAGAATGACTATATAATTGACATGGAATGTATTTGCACGCCATATCATGGCATGATATGCTGAAATCAAAATTACTGTAATATCTATTGTACTACAAGGTGCAGTTTTGAACCTGCAAAACATTTCAGGAGGTTGTTATGAGACTCGTAAATAATCATATAACAATACGATACCAAGTCAATAATCAATAATACTTTTTCTTTTCGATTTTTCAATTTTATTGTTTTTCAGAATAACTCTCTTAATAACCCTCTTCAAAAAAACAGAATCACCCATTGCGATGTATTGCGCGTCATGTCACTGTGTGCGTGAATGCGATGACCAGTGACGTCAGCCTGTACGAGTCTCCGCCCACATTTCTATGAAACGAACGCGGCACGTACGTTAAACTAAAATGAAGGTCGTTGCTATGGTTACGGGGAGTCCCCGCGATGCTCGTCATACCGCATTTCGATTAAAACTCGAAAATCTGTTACTGCGCATCGAAGGTTCAACCAACGTGCCGCGATCTGTACAAGTTGTTGTAGCTACAGCAACTTATAGCAAATAATTTTACCTTAGATGTAGTTCGAATTTGAAAATCACAATGTACCTACATTATTGTTTTAAATTTCGCTAAATAATAACTCATTTTTAAGCATCATTACAATGCCGTGGCCAATCTGCCGAGCCTGTTCCCAACTATGTTAGGGTCGGCTTTCAGTTTAACTGTATGCAGCTCACTACATGGAGTGCCAGTGAATCACGTAGGGCGACTGCGTATCAGACCTCAACAAACCAGTTACTTGATAACACGATACCCATTTGTTAGACTAATTGTCTGACTTCCTGGCTTTTGACTACCCGTACCAACGACCATACGGCAGGGCTGTAAGGTCGTTGACCCATACCGACCCGTGTGGTACCTAACGACCGTCCGAGAGCTACAAATCAATTCGAACCAAAGGCTTTAATTAAGTGCTTACCGAAACACGGGATTTCAATGATGTCCTAGATAAATTTAAAAAGTACTTACATCATTATGAATTAAAAAAATAACACAATGGTACTTGCTCAGTTGCGAACCCGCAACCTCATGCATGAGAGGAGAAAGCCTTAACCACTGGACTATTACTACGATCGCGAGCGCGTGCGCGGGATTTAGGTAGGCACCTAATAATAAAAATAATAAGACATGTAGGTACTCGGCGCAGTCGGCGCGCTCTGTAGGTAAATTCAGCCCCAAGAACGGTTTTTATTTGTAGATTTAAGATTTTCCTTCCTACTTTTAAACGGGCTGAGGACCGACAGAAATACATCAAGATAATTTGTGCTAGTTAAGTAGGTAGGTACCCATGTGTTAGGGATTTTAGGTGATTCATTTTGTCTGATAGGTATTTTTGGCGTAGTTAAAAATTTTAAATCAACTTATTTACACTAATCAAGTTGATTTAGCTAACATCGTATTTACAAATTATTGTCTACGTACAAATAAATAAATAAATTACCTACTTATGTTACCTGAAGATATTGTTCAAAGTTTCCACCGTCACACTCCAGGCACAGTCTAGCACAACGTTGCTGATTTTCCTTCAGCTTACGTAACACAAACACATTCGTTTTTATTGTGTCGAAAGCACTGATCGTCGAACTGCCGATGATCGCGCAGTCTCTGCGTAGCAGCCAGCATTACCCTGTGTGAGGGACGTTGCCGATTGGGGAATAACTCCGCGAACATTTCGATTGTACATTGTCTCCACTGATGGCATACAAGCGGACCATCTCCACCAACTCTACATTGGAGTATTGGTCCGTCATTTTTACAAATAGGTAGTAGGTACCTATCCCGACCGTTAATCGAAGGCGCACTTGAGGGCCGGAATTTGCAAGCGTATGCACATACCGGCGTCATCAAATACACTAATAAATTGACCCGATTTATGCATTTGCGATGGCCGCGGGGGCGTGGCGGGGGAGAGGGAGCGGGCGGTGGTTGGTTCTTTGGATTTATGAAAGAAATGTCGGTTGCGTTTGTTTGTGTGTGTGAAAGCGCAGTTTAAGGACACGTACAGATTGGTCGCGTTTTAAAAAGGGGAGTTCACACTTACCGATTTCCGTAAATAAGAATAAAATGAAAAAAAAATACCTGCCCATTTTATTGTTGATTCGGGTCGAGAATCACTAACATAATTACCTCCTAAAATGTTTTGCAGATCCAAAACTGCACCTTATCCTAGCCAATAAAGGTTTTTGATTGATTTGATTTAACTATGGTTAAAATATAATTGTTACAACTAGCGCAAACGATTCCAAATGGTCCTAGTATTTGGCAAGGAAATATGATGCAATAAATAGCCCATTACGGGTTCTTGGCGCAGGTATTATCTTTGTTATATACACAATCTATACAAGAAGCTACATTTTTTTTTTGTTTTCTTCCTTACCTAAGAATATTGCAGCAAAGTAGGAGAATTATCAAATTTAATGGCAATTTTGAACTAAAAAGATTAGTATTCAAAGTCTTTAAAACAAGGTTGTTGACATTGACAACCGTTGACAGTTTACAACTCTTAACCAGATGCTTGGGTTCTGACATGTGTTGTTCAAAAGTTCAACACTAAATTAATCTCCGCTTTCTCTAACAAAAATATTGCAGAAACGAGTTCAAAAAATGACGCAGAGCTAAACATTTTTCATTTTAAGACGCAGTAATCTAATTTCAAATAAAAAAAAATATAAGGGAAGCTGCCATTGTTCTTTTTCAAGACAGTTCTTTTGCTTTTGCGCATTCCATAAGATATATAATCTACTGCCTTTTGGCCATCAATTTCATACCTGCATGACTTTCTTACAGCACACCTAGGTATATGGCTCACATACATGGCTTACTAACGGAACAACTAGATGGGTTAATAACAGCACACATCCACGGCTGCATAGAATTACATAAGTGACTACGTTGAACTCTGAACTACAGCTTACCTACATGGCTGCATAACATTAAATAAGTGCGTACGTGCAACTCTGAACTACAGCTCACCTACATGGCGGCATAAGATCACATAAGGCTTTCAACTTCAACTCACCTACATGGCGGCATAAGATCATATAAGGCTTTGAACTTCAGCTAAACTACATGGCTGTAATTATTAACCTTGCGCATACATCTTTATCTTTATTTTTAAACTCTGAACTACGGCTCGCCGACGAGGCTGCTATAAACTATACACATACATCTCCATAAAGCTCACCTACGTGGCTGAACTAGAGTGTAAGCTACATAGAACTTTATACTCTTACATCTTTATCCTTATTTTTAAACTTTGAACTAGAGCTCGCCTACGTGGATGCTATAAATTATACGCATACATCTCTATAAAACTCACCTACATGGCTGAACTAGAGTGTAAGCCGCTTGGAACTCTAAATAATGCTCATACATTTTTATCTTTAAACTGTAGCGCAGCTCGCTTACATAGCTGCAATAAACTATACGCATACACGTTTATTTTTAAACTCTGAACTTCAGCTCGCATACGTGGCTGCTATAAACTATACGGTACGCATATATCTCCATTAAGTTCAGCTACATGGTAGAACTAGAGTGTAAATCGCATAGAACTCGTAAACTTTACTGGGTCTCTCTATACTATACTCGTACATCTCTGAACAGCTCACCTACATGGCTGAACCCGAGTGCACGCCGCATAGGGGTCTATCTACACTATACTCGTATCTCTGAACAGCGCACCTATATGGCTGAACCTGAGTGCACGCCACATAGGGGTCTACACTATACTCGTACGTCTCTAAACAGCTCACCTACATGGCTGAACCCGAGTGCACGCCGCATAGGGGTCTACACCATACTCGTACATCTCTGAACAGCTCACGTACATGGCTGAAGCCGAGTGCACGCCGCATAGGAGAATACAGTTTACATTTTATTATATAATAGCTAATGCAGTCATTATTCATATAAATATTATAATATTTATCATTTAAATAATTAACATTTGCACGCCGACATTAAAGGCATCTTAAGGTGGAACTAGTTGATATTTTTTCCATACAAATTTCAGGGGGGTTTTACTCCACTGTTTGACATGGTACATCCAAAGTTAAATTATGATATCGTTTTGTTTCATTATTAATTTTGTCTGTGCGGAAACAGAATAGTAAAATAATGAGCCGTTAAAAAGTTAGGAGCCCACAAAGATTCCTTTTTCTTGCAAATTTTAACGCAACTTTGGGGGTAAATAAGCAATAAAAGAAGTGTAAAATCTCCAAAACAAAGTCGGCACCGACAAAGCTTAATTATCGAAGAGTTCAATAAACTTTACTTGTAATTGATTTATGCAGTGGTTTTTTCATAAAACTCGATTTTCCAAAGGACTTCTCGTAATTTTTTACGCGCTCGTTTTACTAAAATAGTTCGGAACGGTGTTGTGTCCGTGCGAACTAGACGTTGTGCATGTAGACCAGCGTCTAATTGCTCATCACTGACACTATCTCTGTCGGACACGATGCCAGGTGAGACAGCGTGCTTTTCGGCCATGCCCACTAGTGAGTTCGAGCCCGCGACTAGTTTAACCTTAAGAACCTTATGCAAATAAATCATTTTGAATTGCCACAATTAACAAAATCTATGCTGCTGTAAATACTTAAACTGTTTTATTTATTCTTAGCCACTTGTTTGTGGTCTAAATTAGTTTTATTTTTATTTCTGTTCAATTTTGTTGTTTTTGGAACGAGTACAATGTGCAGTGTATAATGTGTACTATACCTTGACACGCGAACTTCAGCACCGTGATTTTGTTTTGATTAACGTTTAAAATGTCCAAATTTAATGTTGAATCGGCGTTCAACGATTTGATGAAGAAAGTGGCAGCGTTGACGGCAAAAATTGCGGCTCAAACAGCACTGATATTGAGTCGCAAAACAAGAAAATTGGAGATCAGCAGCGGATGATCGGAAATTATTTTGTCACAATCACGGAACAAACAAGGGTACTGGCAGATTTATCCACGAAAATTCAGAAGATTCAAGCTTACGTTGTTTCAATGAATAAGTCGAAGAGCGAGATGGAAAAGCCAATCGGGATACCTACTACGCTTACGAGGGAGTTAGAAGTGATGCTAAGGAACCGCACGAAAAGCTGACGGAACGTACGCGCCGGGCATCAGAGCGAGCCAAGAATAAGGCTACGTACACACTGCAAAAAACCAGCGAGAGTTTATCGGAAACCGCTAAGACAGCTTTGGAGGATAACGTCGTTTCCGAAGAATGGAAAGTAGTTGCTAATAATAACAACGAACAAAAAAGGTTACTTATGCCATTCAAAAAGGAGGAAATAGTCAAATTGCTACACTTCAAGCAATTCAGAGGAAGAAATTTGTGCATGTGTGGGCACTACATTCAGACACAACTGAGAAGGCGATAGGTGAACATGTAGCGGGAATCTGTAATCTGCAGATATTAAAGTCGAAAAATTAGTTCGGAAAAGTGCAAGAGACTATGCGTCATTTATGGTTGGAGTTCCGGAATCCCTTTTTGATAAGGTGAATAACGTGGATAGTTGGATATTAAATGCCCAATCCAGCCAATGGGTGTGGTTTCGAAACACCCGCAAACCAGCAAAAGGCAATCCAAGTCAGCAATAAGTGCATTCAAGTATATTATCAGAATGTTCGAGGATTGAGAACGAAAACAAATACGTTCCAAAATAATTTATTGGCATCGACGTATGATCTTTTTGCAATAACAGAGTCCGGTCTCAATAAAGGGATTCATGACGGAGAATTAATTCCAACTGAATTCAACATAATACGATGTGATCGAGCAGACGGCCGAAAACAGGGAGGAGTACTTTTGGCGGCTTCCCCGCGTTATGGTTTAAATCGCGTTTCTGTTGACAATGTCGATAAGACCTTATTGTGTGCGCGACAGTACACAGAAAAAATATTTTTGTTCTTGTGTTGTGTTGTTTACATTCCGCCAAAATTTGATGCTACTGAGTATATGCATTTATTTCATATATAAGAGAATGTATGTGTTAAGCATGATAAAGTTTTAGTGATGGGTGATTTTAATATGCCGTCTGCGACGGTGGAAATACAAAGTTATTTGGAATATTTTATCGCCTATGGTGGATTTCGGCAGGTAAATAATGTTGTTAATAATGCCGCGCGTTTCACATGTACGAGACCTAGGCGTACAGGTGGTATCTGAGCTGACGTTCCAAAAACACATAATTGAGATGTGCGGCAGGGCTTTCAGAAATCTCGGTTTCATCTTGAGACGGTGTAAGGATTTTACTGATACAGCGGTTGTTAAAGTTTTATATAATGCACTCGTGAGAAGTCATCTCGAAACAAGTGCAATCATTTGGAACCCGCATGAAGGGAAATATAGCCTCATGTTGGAAAAAATCCAAAACAAATTCACTAGGTTTTTGTACCATAAACAATACGGGCTTTATCCCTTTTATCCCCTGATGTACCCGAGTCTGTGCGTACTGGGCATGGTCGGATACTCCAGGCTGGCCGAAAGAAGAGACGTCGCGTTGGTCAAGTACGTGGCCCGCGTACTGCTAGGGTTACTGCACCACCCGGAGGTGCTGGCAGCACTGCGGCTGCGCGCGCCGGACGGGTGCGTAGGCACACGCCGCCGCCCCGCACTGTTAGATGTGCTAACGGCTAGGAGTAACCTACTCAAGTTAACCCCTATGTCATGAGCCGCACGTATTATTAATGTTATTACGGTATCGGAGGATATATTTGAGCAAAACCTGCCGCAATTTATTCAAATGGCACAAATAATGATTGAAAAAGGTTTAATAGGATAAAAGTTGTCATGTATAGAGTAATTGTTATATTACTATAATAATAATAAATTTTTAATAATTGTAATGCTTTGTAATTCTACTTACAGGTTATACAGGGTGATTGGAAGATGGGTGCAAAGCTTTAAGGCGAAGATACGAGTAGTACAGACAATTTAGAACAATTTAAGCCATGGTTGTCTTAGACGTCTTACCAAATATTTTTAATCAAATTTTTAAGTTTTTTTTCGGAAATTCTCTAAATTTAATGTAAACTGCATAATTATGGCCAAATTGAATGATAAATGAATTCATTTTTTATTTATTTAATTAAAGTAATGTGAAAGCAATCAAGCAAAACATGTTTTAGGCTTCTGTGTCATTAGACATTTTTTTACAGACATTTAAAGCTCAGAAAAAATAAAAAATTTGTACAATACGTCTTTTAAACCTTATTAAAAAAAAAAACGGAGGGTGCTTTTTTTGTTCATACCTTTTTGAAGACATGCTTGATAATCGCTCTTTCTTTTGAGGTATCATTTATGCGGATATCTTACAAATTATTGAAATTAGGGCCTACAAACCAATTTGAGGGAGAAATTTTTTATTTTAGGCAGACTAATTAAAACAACATTTGAATTAAAATTATTTATTTTTCATGTTCAAAATGACAGCCGTGATTCCTAATACAAGCACGGCCCCGTCTTCTAACTTCTGTAGTCGTTATTTTCAACATTATCTCCTGCTTCATTGTCTCAAACGCTGAATTTATTCTTTGTATCAATTCTTCTCTAGTGTTTATTTCTATGTTGTTATACACCAGTTCCTTGGCCCGGCCCCACACGAAAAAGTCCAACGGGGTCAGATCTGGGGAGCGAGCGGGCCAAGGGATGGGTCCATCCCTGCCGATCCAGCTATCAGGAAAGCAATTGTTGAGGTGTTCCCTTACATTTAAAGTCCAATGCGCTGGACAGCCGTCTTGCTGAAAGATGACTGTTCGGTCTCTTTCGAAGATCGGGACACCTGATTCCTCTACCAGCAGTGGTAAATCAATTTGCAGAAATTGCAAATAATTTTCGCCATTCAATGGATCAGGCAAAAAGTGGGGCCCAATCAATGTTCTGCCAATTATTCCAGCCCATACATTCACAGAGAATTTCATCTGAAATGACACCTGCTTCTTAAAATGTGGATTGTTGTCTGCGTCGGCCCATTCATGGATGTTGTGAAAGTTTGTAATAACTTCCCTTGAAAATTTACTTTCATCCGTCCACAAGATTGATTTCAGAAACCACGCATCTTCGATGTCTCTGTTGAGGAGGAAACGGCAGAACTGAACTCTTCTTTGAGGCTTTTGCTCTACTAGACCTTGCACACTCCTGCCATGGAACGGATACTTATCATTTTGGTGCATTGTATGCCACACCTTCCATTGAGAAATGTTTAAATTTCGAGCTACTGCTCTAGTACTGGTAGTAGGATCCGCTTGAAATGCTGCTAAAATGTCTTCGTCGACGGCAGTTTCGTGTCTGCCCGGGTTGACTCCAGGTTCCACGCGGTGAAACCCATCTTGGCCAAGACGACGGAACGTGTTGTAAAACACTCGGACATTCGGTATCCTGCGATTCGGATAGCGCTCTTGATACATCCGTCGCGCCAAAGATCCATTGCCGTCTGCACTACCGTACATAAATACGAAATCCGCATATTCTTGATTGGAAAAAGTAGCCATAGTCACTTAACAATTAAGAAAAACAGCGTAGGAGCGCACTAAATGTCAACTCAACACAATTAAGTCAAAAATCAATACGTGCAGGAGCGCGAGGCTACGACTGGACACGGTGAAACAAAAAAGTTCAAAACTAACGCAAACAACACGTGCAGGAACGCAAAGACCTACAACTGAACACGGTAAATTGTGAATCAACACGACAACGTCCACTCACAAGGGCAGTAGTTTGACTAATAAGTAAAAGATGTAACGGCTTCATCACAGACCGACTGACCCTGACCAAAGAAAAACGACTTTGTTGCCTCAGTAACTAAGACCATTTTGCTGTAAAAACCAACTCTTATCGCTTTTTGCTATTCATTGGGCGTTCTACCTGGAAATGCCGTCGCACCGCGCTCGGTGGCCATTGTTTAGAGAATCCCCTCAATGGGTTCCCCTCAATTGGTTCCTGCATGTGCCAAAAATTCTTAGAATTGAACAATGTTATCATTTCGAGCACATAAAGTATTCTTTTAAGCAAAAATTTTGTGTTTTGTTAGACTGCCTAAAATTTCTCCCTCGAATTGGTTTGTAGGTCCTAATTTCAATAATTTGTAAGATATCCGCATAAATGATACCTCAAAAGAAAGAGCGATTATCAAGCATGTCTTCAAAAAGGTTTGAACAAAAAAAGCACCCTCCGTTTTTTTTTTTAAATAAGGTTTAAAAGACGTAATTTTTTTATTTTTTCTGAGCTTTAAATATCTGTAAAAAAAATGTCTAATGACACAGAAGCCTAAAACATGTTTTGCTTGGTTGCTTACACATTAATTAAATAAATAAAAAATGAATTCATTTATCATTCAATTTGGCCATAATTATGCAGTTTACATTAAATTTTGAGAATTTCCGAAAAAAAACTTAAAAATTTGGTTAAAAAAATTTGGTAAGACTTCGTCTAAGACAACCATGGCTTAAATGGTTCTAAATTGTCTATACTATCTTCACCTTAAAGCTTTGCACCCATCTTCCAATCACCCTGTATATATTTTATATTTATTTTTTGTAATATTGTGTTTTTTTTGGCTTATAACATCGCCTTGGATGAGTCTGTAAAGGTGTTATAATTGTGATTTAAATAAATAAATAAATGTCCAGTTGCTAATGTAATAAATTAGTTATTTTTACATTTTCAACAGCATTTTTATTTCCAACATGCTGTTTATCAAACCATAGCCAAACCACCAACAAACCAACCACCAAGTACCATCAACTAACTGTATAGCTGCTCAGAAAATTCAGTGAACGGAACAGATCTAAAATACTATTCAGATTGTTCAAAGTGAAATCTCATGGCGAAATTCCCAACATACACTCGCACAATTTCTAATTTATTTATTTTCCAAGTTGTCCAATGTAATTATAGCTCTATCGAGGAGTTGCCTCGACCAAGAGTGTCACGTGCACTGGTCCAACTATTTACTTATTATTTATAATTGGGAATCAAACGAGCTTACCTGTTAAGCGAAATCTTGATTCTAATTTTACGAACGGCGATCTGAAATATTGTTACGAGCTGAGTATGGGATAAATTATTTACTACCAATCAGACAATTTAAATAACTTTATTGAACACAAAACACTTGAAACTTAATCACAAATACACCACTGATCACTATTCGCTCAGATATCGCACTTCTAGTTCACTTCGATTCGCTTCGTTGTATCGCCTAAATCAGACTGACTCCATCGTGTTTTTTTTTTTTTTTTTGAACGGGCATCTCGCAGTTTTGACCACTAAGGTCTTGGCTGCTTAACCGGACTTTCCTGTGGGTGCCTTAAGCTGCTACACTCAAAGCCTCCAGCCAGGGGCAAAATACTAAACTAAATTAAAACTAGGCGAACGCTCGCTAAGGGCACCCCCTGTGGGGTACGAACCTCGGCTTAGGGCGTCGCTGAGGGGAGGACAGCAAGAAGGGACTGGTGGCCCTATTCTGCTCTTGGAGGAGTGTGATGGGATCATCAGGGTCGGAAAGTACATGCCGCGGACGGCGGATCTGACTAATTCTAGAAGGGACATAATTGGCTGCTTCGACAACCAAGGGGTTACGATGTCTAGGAGCGGAGTCAAAGTAACGCTTGGACATGCGTTTTAGGAACTGATGAATCGTAGGGATTCTACAGTCGAGATGGAGGATCTCGTTTCTGACATAGAAGGGAGCTCCCGTGGCTTTACGGAGGAAACGGTTCTGCAAAGCTTGCAGCCTATGGATGGAATGGGACTTGGCGTGGGCGAATACTGCACCCGCATAGGTCATAATGGGTCGGATACATGATGTATAGATGCGCAGTTTGCACTTAAGTGACAATTTGCTGCGTGCATTTAGAACGAAATGGAGTCTACCTAGAGCGAAAGCGGCTCGCGAACGAACCGTCTTTATGTGCTCAGAAAAGGAGAGATGATGATCTAGGATAACACCTAGGTATTTGGCGCGCCTAGCCCAAGGGATTGGTTTGCCGAACATGGTTGACTCCATCGTGTGTCGGCGCTCTGCTTTTATACCGCCAATATTCAAGAACATTCCGGCGACGTGTAGAACGGTTCCAGAAAAACATCAACAAATAAACATTACCAGGAAATACAAAAATAGTAGGTATAAAAAATAATAACCTACTTGTACCGAATAAAGAACTAGGTACTTTATGCCCTCGGCGTACGGTCGAAATTACAATGGCAATTCCTAATATTTTTATAGGTAGTTACCTACTTAACTTCAAACTAATAATAATGGAATGCTTCTCGAAGTTTTTAGCGCAAACACACTGTAATCCGTGCTTTCTCGAAAGATCTCGTACGTACGACGTAACACTGCCCCCTCCTTAGACATGCTCGTCCCGAGCATCATTAGCCCCGTAGTATCTGGCCAATCGGTCTACATGAACAATCTTAGGCGCACCTCGTAGACCCTTCTGTATTCGGTAGGTGACATCGTTGATCCTAGTCGCGACTCGGTATGGTCCATCCCATTTTGCTTGCAATTTCGGAGACTTCCCCTTGCTCCGCACTGGATTATGTAACCACACCAGTGAACCCTCGTCGAAACCCCTACTGTTTGCCTTGCGGTCATAACGGGTCTTCGTCTTCTCAGACATCTGTTGGTCGGATTGTCGGATATGCTCATAAACATCATTCAACTTGTTACGCAAATCATTTGCGTAATCTGTTACACTACGTGGAGCATCAGGAGGAGCTCCAGTGATTAAATCTGCAGGCAACCGTAATTTTCTTCCAAAGTTCGCGAAGGCTGGCGTCACAGTCGTACTTTCGTGGACTGCGCTGCGGTAGGACAGCAGAAACGGCTGTATGTGCTTGTCCCAATCCCTCTGCTTGCTTTCCACGACTTTTGCCAGATATCTCTCCAACGTTTGGTTGAATCGTTCCACCATTCCATCAGATTGTGGGTGGTAAGAAGTGGTTCTGGTTTTGTAGGTACCCATCAATCGACAAGTCTCCTGAAATACTTGCGATTCAAAATTCCTTCCTTGATCGCTGTGTATTTCTAAGGGTACTCCAAAACGACAGAAAACTTCCTGA
Source organism: Omphaloscelis lunosa (assembly GCA_916610215.1). Lineage (NCBI taxonomy): Eukaryota > Metazoa > Arthropoda > Insecta > Lepidoptera > Noctuidae > Omphaloscelis > Omphaloscelis lunosa. Next base: position 432,115 of record OU744250.1, on the reverse strand, counting down.
ACTAATTTATCTGCGACAGTTGTAGCTTCTTGGTTAGGAATGGCGAAGACTTCTGGCCACTTTGTGAAGTAATCCATGACCACCAGGAAGTACTTGTTTCCGCTCTCACTTTCTGGAAATGGTCCCGCAACGTCTAGTGCTATCCGTTCCCAAGGGGCTCCAACGTTGTACATTTTTAATGCACCTCGGCTGCGTGTGTGGGGTCCTTTCACGACCGCACAACTGGTACATTTGCGACACCAGTCCTCCACATCATCTCGACAGTGGATCCAGTAAAAGCGTTCTCGAATTTTTAGTAGAGTCCTTTTTACTCCCATATGTCCTCCTGAACATCCATCATGGTAGAGCCGTAGAACATCCGGCACCTTAGCTTTAGGGACAACCATTTGTAGATGACAGCTGTCCCCTCGAGCGTTTTCCCATTTACGGCACAAGACTCCATCCTGGACCACCAAGCTGTTCCATTGCGCCCAATAACTCTTCGTGATGGAACTCATCGCAGCCACATCACTCCACTTAGGTTTAGGAGCACCAGCTTTGACCCACTCGCAGATCGGTTTGATATCCGAGTCATTTTGCTTAGCCTGCTGTAGGGTTTCCTTCCATTCATCAATGAGATCTGTTCTAAGCATCCTCACGGGCACTACTTCCTTAGTCTCTTGCCTGGCACAGTGCTTACAGTCTTCAGGACAAGGTCTTCTTGACAAGGCGTCTGCGTTACCGTGAGTTCTCCCACTGCGATGTTCAGTTATGCAGTCAAACTCTTGTAGTAGTTCAATCCATCTCGCCACTTGCCCCTCTGGATTCTTAAACTGTAATAGCCACTTCAATGCAGCATGGTGAGTTCGTAATTGGAATTTACGTCCCAGCAAATATTTACTGAAGTGCTGCAATGTCTTTACTACGGCGAGTAGCTCCCGTCTTGTAACGCAGTAATTTCTTTCTGGTTTGGATAAAGACTTGCTGAAGTAAGCTATCACAACCTCTTGGTCTCCTTTCCGTTGAGACAGCACGCCCCCAATTCCAGTATTACTTGCATCGGTGTCAACTATGAAGTCATTTTCAGTGTCAGGATATCCCAAAATAGGTGTATTGCACAGACGTTTCTTTAATTCATGAAATGCGACGTCGCAGTTCTCGTCCCAACAGAATTGCCGCTTTTCCTCAGTGAGTTTGTGCAGAGGTTTCGCAATGTCGGCAAAATTCTTGACAAACCTTCGATAGTAGGAGCACAAACCCAGAAATGCTCTGACCTGTGTCTTGTCTTTCGGAACTGGCCAATCCTTGACGGCGATTACTTTTTCTGGGTCTGTTTGAACACCTTCCCCCGAAACTATGTGTCCTAAAAAGTTTACTTGTTGTCTGAAAAACGAGCACTTTTTCGGACTTAACTTGAGATTTGCTATTTGGATTTTCGACAGCACTCGGTTGAGGTTTTTAAGGTGATCTTCAAATGTACGGCCCATGATGATAATGTCATCTAGATATACAAGACATGCGTCTCCAATCAATCCGGCGAGTACTTGCTCCATCAACCTTTCAAACGTCGCAGGAGCATTGCACAAACCGAATGGCATAACTTTAAACTGCCACAACCCTTTTCCTGTTGAAAATGCAGTTTTCTCCTTATCCTTGGGGTCTATTTCTACTTGCCAGTAGCCACTTTTCAGGTCAAGTGTGGTAAACCACTTCATACCAGTCAGCGTATCCAGTGTGTCATCGATCCTAGGCAGCGGGTAGCTGTCCTTCTTCGTGACGTCGTTCAGTCGTCGATAATCCACACAGAAGCGCATACTGCCGTCCTTTTTCTTTACCAGGACCACAGAAGAACACCATGGACTCGATGAAGGTTCTATAACACCGTCCTTCACCATTCCCTCAATCATGGTTTCCACCTCTTTTTCTCGTGCAACTGGCAGTCTTCTTGGTCGCTGACGGATTGGTAACTCGTTGCCTGTATTAATCTTATGCTGAACAAGTCCAGTTCTCCTTATGTCAGCATCGTTTCAAGAGAAAGTGTTGGCGTACTGAAGTAACATCTTCTTAGCCTTGTCCATTTCTCCTTTAGTTAAATCGCAGTTTTCCAAAAGCGTTGACACGTCAAATTTTGCACTACCAATTTTATTTCCGGTAGGCGGATCCTGCAATTGACGCATCCAAGCTACTTCCTCGCAAGTACCGATCAAGGTACCCTTCTTGATCACATGCTCCTTGTCACTTGGATTCAGTATGCGTACTGCTGAGACGTTGGTGGCCTTGACCAGAGTACGTGCCATCTTCCATGGGAAGTCATTGTTCACCCTTTCTATCAGAACACTTCGATCTTTGTGTCTAGAATTCTGTGGTAAACTAATTGGCACATTTGTTTCTGATCTGCGAGGAAGAACAATCTCTTTCAAGCAGTACACTTTTCCTGATGGTGCACCTTCCATGAAGACTTCATCTGAACCACATTTCAATACTCCTTGATCAACATCGATCTCGCAACGATGTTTCCGCATGAAGTCCAAGCCCAAGATGCAATCGTCCACTATATCGGCCACGATGACATTGTGCTGGCAAGTTCTGTCACCCAATTTTAATTCCACCTCCTTCTTGCCTCGGACGATTATGTGCTGACCGGTAGCTGTTAGTAATCGTATACGGTCGGGGTTATCGACGTAGTCCCCAAGAAACTGACTTGCTAGGTGAGAATTGACGACCGTGTGAGAAGCTCCAGTATCCAACGTCAGTTTGCATGGTGTTCCGTTGACTTCGCCTTTGATGGTCAGGCTGTTCCCATCATGTGCTTGCGAGATCAAGATTCTCGGGGCTCTTTCAATACCAGCCAGCACCCGCCCCCCAGTCCTGGCATTTACTCGTTTCCCTGCTGTGGCTGGGCAGTCACTTCAGCCACCCTTCCCTGCTGGTCTTCTCTCGGGGTGCTGCGCTTAGGACAGCTTGACCGAAGATGACCCCTTTCTCCGCAAGTGTAGCACCTAGGACTGTACCCTTGCGGCCGGTCGCGTACAGGTGATGCTACAACCTCCCTGACGCGGTGCGTTCGGTGGTCCTGCCTCACTGCCTCTACTTCTAAGGCATGGGCCAAGGCGTCTTTCAGCGTCTCATGATGCCCAAGTCTCACAGCGGCTCTAACTTCTAGGTCGCGTATTCCATCAACGAACGCTTGTACCAGATTCCCATCGATAAGTGCAGGGGCAGACTGGTATGCTTTCCGAACCAGCTTTTCAACTTCGAGGGCCCACTGCTGTAGGTTCTCGGCACTACGTTGAACACGATCCTTCAACTTAGCACGAAATACGTGCTCCAGGTGCGCGTCGCCGTATCTGGACTCTAACGCCTCCAGCAGCTGCTCGTAGGTTACATTCTTGCCGAGCGCCTCAAGAATGTTTAGGGCCTGGTCTCGGAGGCCCAAGGTGAGCGCGGTCATGGCTTGCGGTTTTGTCCATCCATTCGCCTTCATAACGGCCTCAAATTGAATTTTATAAGCCGACCACGAAGATGTGCCATCGAATGGAGGCACCTTAAAGCCCCGCGCTGAAGGTGCAGCAACTACTGAAGCTACAGTCACGTCTCCAGTCTTCGGTTCCCCCAAAGCCTTCTTCACCCCAGCGATCTGAACTTCGGCTTCTGAGAGGCGATTCTCGTGCTGCTGTACCTGATCCTTCATCACCTTTAGGTCTTTGGCCAAAAGTTGCATGAAGATCCTTTATGAGGAGCATCTGCTCGTCTTGGCGGCGGACCTGCTCCTCTTTGTCTCGCTGCAACTGCTCTTCCAACCGGCGAACCTGCTCCTCTTGGCAGCGGACTTGCTCCACTTTGTCTCGCTGCAACTGCTCCTCCAACCGGCGAGCCTGCTCCTCTTGGCGGCGGACTTGCTCCTCTTTATCTCGCTGCAACTGCTCTTCCAACCGGCGAGCCTGCTCCTCTTGACGGCGAGCCTGCTCCTCTTGACGGCGAGCCTGCTCCTCTTTGTCTCGCTGCAACTGCTCTTCCAACCGGCGAGCCTGCTCCTCTTGACGGCGAGACTGCTCATCTTGACGGCGAGACTGCTCCTGTAGCAGCGCCATTAAAGCTGACAAGTCTGGCGCCATTGATGCTGTAGAAACTGCGGATGGGCCAGCGACTGGCACTGACGTAGGCTGGACACCACCCGGTGTCTGTGTTGGAGAATGTCCAAACCGCCTTTGGTCCATGTCCTGCTGTCGCTGACTCCTGGTACGGATACCGTCCGTGTCGTCCTTCGGTAGAATTGGCATAATTTATCCCTCACTTCTGACACCAAATTGTTACGAGCTGGGTATGGGATAAATTATTTACTACCAATCAGACAATTTAAATAACTTTATTGAACACAAAACACTTGAAACTTAATCACAAATACACCACTGATCACTATTCGCTCAGATATCGCACTTCTAGTTCACTTCGATTCGCTTCGTTGTATCGCCTAAATCAGACTGACTCCATCGTGTGTCGGCGCTCTGCTTTTATACCGCCAATATTCAAGAACATTCCGGCGACGTGTGGAACGGTTCCAGAAAAACATCAACAAATAAACATTATCAGGAAATACAAAAATAGTAGGTATAAAAAATAATAACCTACTTGTACCGAATAAAGAAGTAGGTACTTTATGCCCTCGGCGTACGGTCGAAATTACAATGGCAATTCCTAATATTTTTATAGGTAGTTACCTACTTAACTTCAAACTAATAATAATGGAATGCTTCTCGAAGTTTTTAGCGCAAACACACTGTAATCCGTGCTTTCTCGAAAGATCTCGTACGTACGACGTAACAATATAATTCGTTAAACAAAGTAGTAATTCTTATGCACAGCGTAGACATCGCGTTCGTTTAGATATAAAATATTATAAATTTATATTTTTTTAATAGAATTATCGTCCTTGGTGGCAACACACGCAGGAATGTCACTAATTTTAGAGATCCTTATGATGGAGAACAAGCTCTGTTTTATATACAGAGTAGTTCCGCATACTTACATTCACTAGGTTTTCCTGGAAAAATAAGTGAATTAAGTAGACTAATTATTGCAGCTTTGGGGCTATTAGCTAGTGGCGGGTGGGTAATTATATTTCAGATCGCCGTTCGTAAAATTAGAATCAAGACTTCGCTTAACAGGTAAGCTCGTTTGATTCCCAATTTTACTTCACGGCGATCTGAAATATAATTCGTTAAACAAAGTAGATGTTCAGAGTTGTCTGCAATAATTTAGTTAGTTAATAAGTTACGGCATATTCTGATTTATTAGGTACTTTTATAATTCTTTCTGAATACAATATTTTAATTTTATGTAATTTAAGAAGGTTGCTTTGTTTTATGTGAATGTCATGTACATCTGTAATTGGTATGTATATAAGTCCATAACTGTTAACATTTAATATTTAATGTACAATATATATGCTTTTGGCGTATCCATTTTAAATAAATTCTTAATAACGTTGCTTAATTAATAGTGTTTAACTATTTTTCATCAGTAATGAGGTATAATCATCAACACAATGTTGGTTGGCACTGTGTCTATTTCAATTGATGCCAGCACTAAGTTGAGCTACTGTATGTTTTGTGCTGTGGGAGGTGAATTATTAGTATCACTCTCACTTCCTACCACATTTAACCCAGCTTGTGTTTATACAAATTTTATAAAGTTGTTCTGAATTAATATACCAGGAGGATATTATGATATGAATACTTTATAAGTGTAAAACTGGGTGAACCTGCTACAGGGACACCTTGCCCAACCATTCGGGGAAACAAGGCGTAATGTTATGATGTTACTTTAAAAGTTTCCATGATTGAGAATAGCATTCTCAGATCTGTCTGTAAATAGTTAAATTATTTGGGATACTGTTGTGCTTAATGAGTGAGTATTGAGTTGCACATTACATCTTGCTGTCAAGGTAAGTGTCGAGCTCAGTGAGTCTAGAAGATGAATTGTAAAGATTATCATTAGGGTATTTTAAAGAATGTCAATTATCTAGTGATCTGAATAAGAGGCACCATGGCTGTGAAGTCCTTAGTAGTTAAACTTTCATAGGGTGTAACAGGATCTTTTAGCCCCTGAATGTTGTAAGCAGGGAGGTATTTTTGGTAAGCATTTGTGAAATTGTATTGTACCTAAATTGTACTGACAGACAAACTTAGTGTTTTTTTTTTTTTGAAAAATGTAGTAGGATTTTTTGGTCAAATTCTTGTGATCAGTTGATGTTATTTCCGTTTAGGTAAGTATATACTTTATGATATGGTTTCATTTCATTTTTGGATGGACTAGTTTTCCATAACTTTAGTTATTAAAGGTATTTTGGAAACTGAATTTCAAATACGGAAGAGGCTTTTAACTTGTAAGCACCAATTAATAAGGGCAGTATATTATGCCCTGGATAGGAGAGAGGTTTGAACAAATTTGAGGTGAAAGGGTCTATTTCAGATGCTTAGGGTTTTTCCTCAACGATACTAATTTCCATATGAGTTTCACATATTCTGCTAGCAGTAATTACTTGACGAGTTTAGAGCTAATCGGAACTAGATTCATTTTAGAAGTATAAAGATATGAACTCTTTTCCTTGACCACATAATATGTCCAAAATTGGGATTGTGTAATGAGTTGCATTTTTAAGTGAGGGAGTTGTATAATTGAACTTGTTATGATGTGCACTTGGTGAGCAGATGGAGAGTTTTAGAGTAAAGCAATTTGTAGATAATTCATTCATAGTACCTACATTTATTGTATTATACCTTATCTTGTTCATGTTCTACTCACAATCCATCAATACCTACTTTGTCCTCACAATGTTCTCCCCCCCTCCTTTTTTTTGTTTCCTTGATAATTTCACTTTAGTGCTGCAATTATCATTTAAATCTACTGTTAAATATGTAGACTAGTAGTTGGCAATCAAATGATTAATTAGGTATTTTGATTTTATAAGCTTTGAATAAGATCACCCATTTCTGCCCAGCCCTTCGGGAAGTCCGGGCGTAATGTTAAATAATGCGACTAAGTTTACTAGCACTTTTTTTTTTTTTTTTTGTACTGGTGTTTCAAGGTTTGTTTAAAGTGAAAAAAAATAAAACTTAATAATCAAGCCTAAAAAATAGCATTATTAGTTTTCAAGCCCAAACATTTAAACACACTTATAGTGGTATTTATTGGTATGTCGTATCGCAGTCTCGATATTTTACCAAATAAACAGTCAAGTTAGATTATAAGAAAACCTTGTTTTCTGTAAGTGGCACTCACTACTGGTAATTTAGTAGGTAAAACAGAGATAAGAGACTATTCAAGTATGAAAAGTATTAGTAAATGTGTATGTAATTAACCCTTTATTGGTTATTTGGTAGGTAATGTTATCTTCCAGATAGTCCTAAGTGATACCCCTGTACCTATAGGATGAAATCATAATATGATTTCATAAAGGTAATATGGTATATTATACCTATCTATTTTGATATGCTAAGCTATAATTGATTAGTGTACAAGTTGTCAGTTTGTAACATACTTGTAGTTATTACTGGGATTTTTATTTTTATTTTCCTTCAGTATGATATGGTGGGATTCTTATTGCTCTAGATGGGTTAGACAGTCTTGATGATTTTTTTTTTTTTTGTTCATAATGAAACTGAATTTTCTATTTTGTTTGGGACTGACTGAAATTTATTTTTCAGATAAATTCTTTGTAGATCTATCTATTGTATTGTTTGTAAATGCATCTCAATATTTAATAAGTTCTTTGATGGTATTGAGAGGATCATCATCTACCCGGCCTTCTCCCAACTATGTTGGGGTCAGCTTCCAGAGAATGGCTTTGAGAGGTTAAGATATTGAATTTGGTAGGTATCAAATATTTTCTTATCTATGTCCATAGCCAATAGCAGAATCAGAAGAATATAACTGCTTTGCCAGCATTTATTCCAGTATTGGTCTTCTTGAATTGTTATTTTTGAATATAAGCCGGGTTGTTGTTGAGGTCCACCATATATATTGATTTTTATTTTCAGTGACAAAAATAGTTCATTTATTTTTCAGACTTAGTCCATTCCAACCGATTAGATTAAACCAAAACATCATTAGATATTGTGGTGGTGGTTTTCAATGGTGTGATTCCTGTTATTAACCCGGTAGAAGGATGTTTTATTTTGTTATTTACAAAAGTAAGTAAATCAACTAATGTTGTGCTTGTTTTACATTTTCGCCAAAGAACTGGTAAGTTTCACTATTATCATGAGAATGTCTTGTGGTTTTAGTATTTATTGAATAGTTGTTATTGTTTTTGTTTGTAGCTAAAACATTGTGTACTCAAGTTTGTGATTGTTTCGGTTTGTTTATCAAATAGGATGAATTAAAGTTAATATCAATTAGGGATTACATAACTTTTGTTCTGGTTTTAGTTTGGTGGCAGTAGGCATTGCCAGCTGGTTTTGCTGCATCAGCCAAGTTAATCAACAATTTGTGTTTGTCTTATGTTCTTCATAAGCATAGGGTCAGTCACTGCTTTCCCTATGATAGGGGTAATAACCAGTACGGCTTGTTTCTGGAATATCTCAATCCCTTGTTTCCTCAGTTTAGAGGAATCTAAATGGGGTGAATAAGTATGGGAGCATGTGGTTTAGTCCATTGCACTTGTATCTGAAATCAAGAGTTTCCAGAGGTAGCATTTGTCGTCAGCCATTGTATCACAGAATCATGTTTACAAAGTATCTTGTGTATTTAAATGTATGCCTGTAAAAATTGCACAATTTTGCATTATTGTTTTAGTTTACAAAATAGATATCATTTATCAGTTTTTGGCAGGATAATTAAACCACCTAGAGCTAGATAAGTCACTGAGTATCTCGTACACAGTGATATCTTTTAATTAGCTATATTTTGTTTGTTAAAAATGGCAATCCTCGATATGAAAGCTAGATCACGTAGTATTGAGATAACATGCTATAAGCATCTCGTGCTAAGCATGTGCACACCATGTCAGATATGTGCCAGTTAGCAACATAGAATCAATGTTGTTGGGAGTACCTTGTACTCGTTGATAACAATCTAGTTAGCGAGGCAGAATTCCACACTCACTATAGGAAGTATAATGCTTTTGCAAGTTTATAACACACAGACAGTGTGCAGGGTTAAGTAAGGCTGTCTCGCAACCTTCATGCTTGTAAATTAAAAGTATATAGAACCACTTTTGACAATTCCTTAGCCAAGATCATAGAAATGTGACTTACCCCTGGTGACGAGTACATACCAGCGTTAGCTATGTAGAATAACATCGCTAAGTGCATCACGTGCTACATTGGTAGTTTCATATTCCGCTGGTAACGTAGAATTAGCGTTACTGAGAGCATCTCGTGCTTACTGGAGGGGTAATGCTGACAAGCGCGTACCAGCTAGCTATGTACAGTTACATCGCTAAGGGCATCACGTGCCTCTCTGGTAGCTTCTCATCCAGCTAGTAACGTGGGGATAACGTTACTAAAGACATCTCGTGTCTACTGGAGAGATAGGTAATGCTTTAACAAGTTGTGTTGTGTTAATGTCCACCATAGTGCTTGTAAAACACTGTCAGTATCACGTACACAGTGGTCAGTTAAAGCCAGGCATTCTCGCACATTAGGATTGTGGGAGGCCTCCGGATCTAAGTACATCTAATGTGGGTCAGGAACTCAAGACTAAAGCTGCTTCTAGTTAGTTCTGATGTAGGTAATTTATCAGCTTTCCTGTTAATATCGTTGATGGACGCCTTATCCGTCTCAGGTTTTCACTAACGATGCACTTATTGCACTTTCTATCACTTTACATAATTAACATTTGTTATTCTAGTAAAAAGTTCCGTAAACTTATTTTAAATGAATAATTTTAAGAGAGCAAATTTTTTCGTGCGATGAAAAAACGCGCGCGAAAGAAAAGTGACATTCCTGCGTGTGTTGCCACCAAGGACGATAATTCTATTAAAAAAATATAAATTTATAATATTTTATATCTAAATGAACGCGATGTCTACGCTGTGCATAAGAATTACTACTTTGTTTAACGAATTATGTTTCAGATCGCCGTGAAGTAAAATTAGTCCAACGCAACGATAACCTTATCGAGGAGTTGCCTCGACCAAAGGTAACACGTGCATCGGCCCAATTTTTTACTTATTTTTCTGTAATTAGTCCAACGCAACGATAACCCTATCGAGGAGTAGCCTCGACCAAAGGTAGCACGTGCATCGGCCTCATTACTATGATTTTAATAATAGGTCTGTATCTATGAAATTGCCGTTCTGCTGTTCTGCGTTCTTTTTTTCGCTAAGAATTCTAAGTTCAAATTATTTTTATTTTTAAAATATAGAAATCTTTTTTGAAAATTTGTCATTTGTTTAATGGTTAGCGTTCTGTTTTCATTGTATTTGTACGTTTTTCGTCATCATGGATACGTTAAAAATTCGAGTGATTATGGAGTATGAGTACCGTCGTGGCAGCAAAGCGGCAGAAGCGGCACGCAACGTCAACGACGTATACGGAGCGAACACTACTAACGATCGCACCACCCGTTATTGGTTTGCCCACTTCCGTTCTGGAAATTCCAACCTAAGAAATGAACCCCGTGGCCGGCCGAAAACTAGTCGACAATGACGAATTAAAGACGATTGTGGAAGCTGATGATTCTCAATCTACAGCTGAATTAGCAGCAGCTTTCTATGTAGCATCAAAACAGTATTGGTTCATTTGCGTCGAATTGGCAAGGTAAAAAAGCTTGACAAATGGGTGCCCTACGAATTGAATGATCGTCAGCGCCACGCACGCGTCGAGTTGAGCCTTGCACTGCTCGCCTGGCATACAATCGCAATGAATCAAAGCAAGGCATATTGAATCGCAATGTTACTTGCGACGAAAAATGGATTCTGTTCGACAATCGCAAACGCTGGGATTGGAAGTTCTCCGTCATCCACCGTACTCACCAGACCTTGCCCCTACAGACTTCTACTTTTTCCAGAATTTGTATAAGTTCTTGGCGGGGAAAGAAATCAATCACCGAGAGGCTGTTCAAAATGCCTTTAAAGATTTTGTCCAGCAGACTTTTTTAAAAAGGGCATCAATAAGCTATCACTACGTTGGCGAAAATGCATTGATTGCATGGGTAATTACATTGATTAATAAAAAAAAAATATAGAGAAACAAAGGCGTTAACTTATTTCATGAAAAACGGCAATTTCATAGGTAAAGACCTAATATTAACCATCTGGGGAATAAGTCACAATGATTGGTACCGAATCATGAAACGACATAAGAACCACACTCACTGCTCACTGAACTTATCTGGGACAAATATAATAAATAAAGTAAATAATTCATACAACTACTTACGATTTCACCTACATATGGCTCGTAATTCTTGTCACTTCCGACTTATAAAGAAAACACTCTGTTCTTGCTAATACTTTTAATCCACAGCACTGTACTATTTCACAATCGAACGACGACTAACTATGCATTACATTTTACAATTTAAAACGACTTTTGCCACACCCAGAAATAGCGTTATTATCATACCCGCCATTTCTAAGTGTTGCCAAAGTAAAACAATACATTTAGTTGCCATAGTGAAAATACATTTAGAAGTTTCTTATAATATTAATAATTTGTACTCTGACAGTGTTGCCACAGTGGATATTATAGATCGATGTTAAAATAATACATTTAAAAAAAAAAAAACAAAGAAATCACGACAAGTGGTTGCAAGATGCAATTCAGTGGCCAGAATTTCAAACGAAAATGTAAGGGAAGGTATCGAGCATATGATTTCCCCGGTTAAATCAGATGCTTCAACATGTACAACTCCAAGTCCTCGTAAATGCTTTGAAGATCTTGGTAACCGGCAAAAAAGAAGACGCACTGAAGTAGCAATTAGATGCAGAGGTAGCAGCAGCAGCCCTGAAATCGTGTTTTCAGCTGAAAGGGCGCTTAGAAAAGTAGGAGAAATCGATATAGCTAATGTAATGAAATACTTAATGGAAAATCCAGAAGAGGCCTCCAAATTAAAAGCTCTTGTTCATGGGAATACAATTCAGGTTAGGGAAATTACACCTTTGAAAGCATTGGCTCTGTATGTCTCGATGAATTTATCAAAATGGCCCTACAAAATACTTCGAGATTTTAACAATCAAGAAGGAGTTTTAAAATACCCCAGTTTACTACATGCTGGTTAAAGAAAAAGTGAAATGTTATCCAGCCCAAGAAGATCTGACAGTCACAGAAAACTCAGAAAAATAAAATTACAAGCTCATAAAGATGTGACCACGAGAAGACTTTTAAGTTCTTTAAAAACTACTGTTGATTCCAATCAACAGCTCGTTTGGACCAGAAAATGGGGATTTGATGGATCATCGAGCCAAAGCGTTTATCATCAATAGACGAGTGGAAGTGAGCTAAGTAATCTCGGTAGTAATTTCATGATAAGTCTAGTGCCTCTGCGGCTCGCCTCAAACGATCCTTCCTATAGTTTGGCAAAACGAGCGACCATCCTCGACGTCATTTTGCCGCCCCATAATGTTTAAATTTATGAAGAAATCAAAAGAAAATGTACAGACAGAGCTGGCAGCAATGGAAGCTGAGATTAAGGCCTTGCTGCAATCTACTATCACTGATGGAATAAGTGTAACACACCAGCTGCTGTTAACAATGATTGATGGTAAAATTCATTCTATTATATCTGATACAGCAGCTTCAGTGTGTGACATATGTAAAGCTAATCCTAAGGCAATGAATAATTTGGGATGGTAAAAAGAAAACCAGTAAACGAGGACATGTACAAATACGGCTTAAGCTCTCTTCACGCTTGGATTCGGTCAATGGAATGTTTCCTACATATTTCCTATAAATTACACATAAACTCGTGGCAAGCGAAGGGCGATGTGGCAAAAAGGGACGTTGATGAGAGGAAAAGAAGGATCCTAGACGCTGTGAAAAGACAAACGGGCTTACTTCTCGATGTTGTGAAACAAGGTAGTGGTTCTACCAACAATGGCAACTCGGCAAGGCGATTTTTTTGAAAACTACTCTAAATCTACTGAACTTACGGGAATAGACGCTGAACTATTGAGAAAAACCTGTGTGATTTTTCATCAGGTCGGAAGACGAATTACATACCCATTGGATTTCTATCTGAAGAGGCATCTGAGGCTAGAAACAAAGATTTTCTAAAATATAGAGAAAAATGCAGCAGTATCTCATGTAATGAAGATATTATGCACAATCTTTTATTATCGTCTGATCCACTGCTTACAAGCATTCGTCCAACAATAAATAAGTTCGTAAAAGAATCTTCTTTCACGGAATTTTACGACCTACTTAACTGATTTCGAAAAGAATGACACCGACTTGCTGATGTCAACGATTTAGCAAATTTAGATTCCGAATCTGAATCGAATAATGATGACGAAGATGATGACGAGGAGGATGAATAAAATTTGATTTTTACATGTTCTTAGGTTGTGGTTATTATAATATTTCTATGTGTGTATTATGATAGTAAAACCACAACTTAAAACAGAATCAGATTCAGGAAGCAGACCTTGGATCAGTAAAAAATACATCACCCTATACATCAGAAGGTGCACGTTTGGAGTACCATGTGTCTTAGCACTAAATGCAGCTCTTCGCATGTTTATTATGATAGTAAAGACCACAACTTGAAACAGGACCCGATTCAGGAGGCAGAGAGTTGGATTCGCTCATTTTCAAAGTAACATTTCACATTTTCTCAATTAACTCCCGAAACACGATGTCCAGCAACCTGCCTACCTGCCTATGGCATTATTTGTTTTTTTTGTGGGTGAACCTGCTACAGGGACACCTCTGCCCAACCCTTCGGGGAAACAAGGCGTTATGTTATGTTATGTTGTTATGTGCCTATGTCCAGCCTCTCCCATACATTACCCTATCTGTCAGAAGGTGCACGTTTGGCACACCATGTGTCTTAGCACTAAATGCAGCTCTTGGCATGTGTATTATGCTAGTAAAGACCACAACTTGAAATAGGATCAGATTTAGAAGGCAGACAAAAAAATATATCATCCTATAAGTCAGAAGGTGCACATTTGGCGCACCAAGTGTCTTAGCATTAAATGTACCTTTTGCTATGTGTAATGTAAAGCCCACAACTTGAAACGAGGCTGAAATCAGGCGGCAGAGAGCTCGATACAGTCATTTTCATAGTAAAATTTCACATTTTCTCAATCAACTCCTGAAATACGAGAGATAGAAGGAAATTTGTCAGCACAATGAAGGCATTTGATAACTAAACACGATGGCATTATTAGTTTTTCAAAATTAGACGTTTTTTCTCACAAATGCCTAAGTCCAACCTCTCCCATACACTCGTCCCACTGTGTGTCGGTCCGCTTGAGTCTTGCAGGCCTTTATTAAAAAAAAACAGAAACTATTGTATACCTTGACCTATTGATGTATTTGTTTGAGGAATCGGTTTTTGTGAGGAAACATAATGAGTTCTTTAGATTCAAAGTGACAACTACACAAAACAGAGAGCAAGAGGTGCCACAAAATTTTAGTTCCTTTTTGTAATACAACTCTAATAAAAAATAATGTTTATCATATGAGCACGAGCATTACAATTTTTTTATAAGTTACCAAAGATCATAAGAGAGCTCAGCTCCCATTTAAATATTTTAAAATTAAACTACGTAGTAGATGGTTGATAGAAAATTGTTTTTATAGTTTTCAAGAATTTCTGCAACATAAAGAAAAATAATTATTTTAAGGTTCCTTTTGACTTGTGGCATGTTTTATTTAGTTTTTGCGCATTGCGTGAGTCATAGCCGTCAAGCCCCGTGACCCGTCGCGTCGTGACAGATTTACGACCACTCACGAATAAACAAAAGATTAGAATATTTTTTTACGTCTACCTGCTGTTAGTTTTATCGTTTTGGGTACTCAAATAGATAAGCAACTAGAGAATACAATCCCGAGCATGTTTTTCAATCCCGGGCTTACGGGATTTTTGAAGCCTTTTCCAGGGATCCCGGGCCTATCCCGGGATTAGACTATGTGGTTTCTAATTGGGCTAAAATAAAAAAAAAACACGAGTAATTAAAAAAAATGTCTTTAATGTCTTTGCACAACACAAATCAGAATAATAATAAGAAAAGAAAAAACACAAACCAAAAAATACTATACTTTTGCAAGAAATTAAATAACAGCACAAAATAACTATTTAGAATTTCGAAAATATAATCGCAGAAATATCAAAGCATCCAATGTTTGACTTCCGAGCCTGCTTCGTAGTTTATTGCCAACATAAGCAGCAGCTGAAAACGCTCATTCAGCTTCTACGCTGGTTGGAGGAATAGACAATAGATACTTATATGCTGTTTCTAAGTGATATCCACGAACTCCTCCATTTTCGAACAGGCTCATTTCACGTCTAATACTATTTGCCAACCCCAATTCATTTTGTACTTGTACTTCAGGATCTGGGGATTTCATACTCTTGTTAATTTTCAGCTGTAACTTTTCCTTTAATGTCAATTGGGGTTGGGAGGTTTCTGACTTTAGCTCATCATCTGTTTGTGATCATGACCTTGCTTCTTCTTTTGTGTTATCTCGACTATTAAGTCTTTTAACAATACTCTTTATTTGCTTCCTCACTAAAGCCTGTGTCGGAACTGGAAATAAGTGCCATTCCAAATCCGATAATAACTGATTTTCATCATCCATTCGTGGATTTTGTAAATAATTTAACACGCCAGTTAAATCATCACTTCGTCGTTGCTTTAAAAAAATTAAAACATCCTTAGTGGAACGTATAGTTCCACTAAGGATGTTTTAATTTTTTTGGCAAGTGCCGAGTTTTTGCTAGACCGTTGTTTTATAAGAAATTTCAAAGCGGCATCAGCTGTTCATAAATTAGTATCTCGCCGACAGATTGCTTCTACTGTCAATTTAATTGGGGTCAGCACATCAACAATTTTATTTACCAATTCTAAACGAATTGGATGATTGAGATCTATAAGAGCTTTTTGAATGCATGCTTTTAAAAGATAAAATCGCTCCAGCATTGTTAAAAGACTATTCCACCTGGTTTTACAATCCAAAAGAAGTGACAACTCTTTTCCATGTTCAATTTTCACATATTTTTGAAGTACTGTTTCATTTTTCAACGGAGATCTTTTGAAATATACTACAACTTTGCGGATTTTCTTTATCAGCTCATTAATATTTTCATATTGTGTTAACTCTGGTACGTGTTCTGACGCAAGATCATTTTGTGACATTACGATTAAACCTAATTCTGGACAGTCTAAGTCTTCTAAACGGTGTTCATCATCGCTGTCGTCCATATAATCAACAGTCACAGCTGGTTTAGTGATGTGCCAACTCGGAAAAAACAAAACTCGATTTAACCCGAGTTAAAATTCACGTAACTCGGGTTCAACTCGAGTCAATAAGATGAAAGAGTTAATTTTTTTTTTTATTTCTACTAATTTATTTCTCCACATTAATAGTAAAAAAAAAATTAGAACAGACAAATTATATTTTTATCTGTTTAAATTGTTTCATTTTTATATTCTTTGTTTATAATGTATTGGAAACATTATACTAACTAAAGTAAAAAAGGAAATTATTGTTTCAAATCAAATAATTTATTTATGTATTTTTGGCTTGAATTTCAAGTTTAAAAAAATATATTTATTTTTAATAAAACTATGTAATTATACAGCAGTCTTTTCAAAATAAAATCAAACTAACATTATGATGCAGGTATGTACATAGGTACACTTATAGGCTCATAATTGTTTTATAATATTATAGAATCACAATCACAATACTTTCAAGAACAAGAAAATTAACAAATTACTATCACAAAGAATATTTTTGCAGTAGTTAAATTATATGTTGATATTTTAGTCTTAATTATATTCTACTGCCTCGTTGGTCTAGTGGTCGTAAGCGCTACTGCTAAGTATGAGGTCCTGGGTTCGATTCCCGGGTCGAGCAAAATGTTATTGGGTTTTTCTATCTGAAATTTCTCAGTAGCAGCTCGGAGTCTGGATTTGTGCCCGGTTGATGGCAATAGGCTCGCCCCCTATTACATGGGACTTAAACATAACTGGCGAAATGTGGGTGTGCCTGCTACAGGGACACCTCTGCCCAACCCTTCGGGGAAACAAGGCGTGATGTTATGTTATGTTGTAATTATATTCTACTTAACTTTTCTTATAAACGAAAATTACACTAAGTAGCAAAACGAAAAATATTTTGTTGTTGTGTTTACACGTAACACGTCCACTCACTGGCGATTCGAATACATCCCAAACCAAAGATTTACTTTTAGGACCCGGCATTTTTCAAAAACAGAATTTAAAACACGAAATACTACAATAAAACCGACACTTTAAAGTTAACCTCAAATCTACATAAATGTGAAACTTGTTTGTTATTGAATGAATATAGTCTCCAATGATCGGCAAACTTCGCTCCATGTCGGCGTCATTCGGTTTTCAAACTCGAGTCAGAGAGAATTCAACTCGAATTGTATCGAGTTAAACTCAACTCGAGTTAACTCGAGTAAGTTACTCGAGTCGACCATCACTAAGCTGGTTCATTTATAGTATCATCTGAGGTAGGGCTATCTTGCAAATTATTACGTTTTTCATAAAGCACATCACAGACCGCTAAATTGATACCATGTGCGAGACACAGTTGTTGTTCAGTGCAAACAAGCCGCCCCACCTTTATCATAACATTCGGTCCATCGGTTACAATAGCCACAATGTCAGTTTCTAGGGAAATGTCAAATTTACTTAGACGCTCTTGCAATATACGAAGACAATTTTCAGCTGTCATACTATCGTAAATAGGAACAAGTCCTAGGTTCCAAAATTTTTTATATGAATGAACGTTGACCGCCATGTATCGTTTATTGGAAGTTGAAGTCCACTCATCGAAAGAAAGACTAAATCTTTCACCTGCACTTTTCAAATGTTTTAATTCTGCAGTTACTTGCTTTCTGATTTTTTCACTGTAATTCATAACACGTTTTCGAACAGTGACGGCTGACTTTGGTAAATCCGTGTATTTTGCTAAGAGCAATTTTCTCAAATCATCTGAGGTTATGAATACACTGAATGGAAATCCATCTAATGCAATCATTCTTGCCAAAATATCATCCAGGCTATCGTCGGCACTTTTAGTAAAATAATCATCTAACTTTCGCTTGGCTAGCGGCGGTGCTGTATTCAGATTTTCAGAATCTTGACTTGTTGAAGCTGATATAACTTTGATGTTATGTTTTGATAACAAATGTGTATGTAATCCCTTAGTTGATCCACCCAAAGTCTTGAGGATGGCTGGGCATCGCTTACATTTAGCACTATTCCCGTCCTTCGCAACTAGATAATAAATCCACACTGACGTCGTATCACTGTCTTTTTTATGTTTAACAAAGTCTCCCGCCATTTGAAATACTTAATTTCAGATAATTGACTTTTAAATTTTAATGACGTAGCCTACGTAACCCGTCACTGACAGAACAATAAATGAAAAAAATCGTCGGGGTCGTCACGACGTCCCCGCAAGGGGACGTGGCGAGCGGGGTCGGGGCATCGCCCCTCGCCCGCGGGAGCCATACAGTGGTCCATTAATATGGATCCTTCCATTATATTTGCCTCGGACGGCTTAACAAAATCGACCACTTTTTGTTAGGCAAAAAGCGTCGGTGTTATTGGTTGCTATGAATATTATTGTAGGCGCGCCACGACGCTAGCTCTTGTAGCGCCGCTTTCTTCACGACATCCCGGCGGTCAGCCCCCGCCGGGTGAGACCCCCAGTGAGAAAAAAATAAAATATAACCTGATTTGCATATTTATACTCTCGTACAGGGAATCCCCGACGGGAAATACCCGCAACAATATTATGATATGAGATGATCGGGTGATTCCCTTAAGAGTATTGTATTAAAGTATTCCGAGTGGGGAAGTCCCTTCTAAGTTTTACGACAAACATATTATTAGGACTGTACCTGTGTAGTAAATAGTGGGTTACTGTGTATGGGTACCTTACGTATTGTACGAGTTGCTTTTTGTCGTACGTAATGTATTAAAATAATCTAGGCAAGGTTATTTTCAAGGCACAACGGACTACGGAATACAAACTAGACTTGTTTGTGGCAATCCCATAAATCCCGACATTAGCCAAATACAGTCCCGGGATTTTCGGGGCCAGAAACGGTCGTGATCCCAGGATCCCGAGATTTGGGATCCCGGGATTGTATTCTCTATAAGCAACACATTTTAAATGTTTACAATCATCGTGCACGAAATTTACTATTTTTTATTGTTCGTTCTTTGTGGGACTTCCTTTGTTCGATGTTATGACGATTTCCAGCAAAATTAGATTTGCTGGGTATATTATGAATAGATAAGTTATCTAAGAAAAGCATTGTTTACAGCCAACCATAGAAAAAAAAAAACAAAAAATTACGATTTACGATTACGTACGTACAGTTTGTTTACATTATTAGGTCCAAAAACATATTTATTTGTTGAATTTTGATGAAAAAAAATGTCTAAAACGATGAACCACCTATTATTTATAAGAAATGATGCACTTATTGATCAGATACCCGACGATTACACACAGAAAAACAAAATATCACAACTTTCACTTTTTCACTTATCCGTTTGTTTACAATTTTTATGTTGGGTCAAAACAGGTATAATATGCTGTTATTTCGTGCAAATATTATCTAAAACGACGTAATATCTACTTAAAAAAGGAAATAACACCACTTCCCGTCGATTTACACACAAAAACCATAAAAAATAACGAAATATTACAGCAACAACCCTCAAGGACCGAGCGAACGTTGCGTAGAATGCCATTTTTTCACGCGGGAATGTTACTCAACATTTTTTTTAAAAGTCGCGTTCCACGTTTCTTTAAACGAAATGATTTTGTTGACGAGAATATATATCCGACTATAGAGTGAAAAGTCACATAGGGCATTAGACT
This sequence comes from Omphaloscelis lunosa, assembly GCA_916610215.1. Taxonomy (NCBI): domain Eukaryota; kingdom Metazoa; phylum Arthropoda; class Insecta; order Lepidoptera; family Noctuidae; genus Omphaloscelis; species Omphaloscelis lunosa. The sequence goes on along the minus strand of OU744250.1, from coordinate 412,088 downwards.
TTCTTTTAGAGTTCAAATAGAGATGTAAGCCCCGTGCAACCCGCGTGTGTTCATGACACCGTTTCGGTGTCATCGGGGCTTGACTTGATCATGATTATTAGACGGGGAATTTAAAGCTACGTGCTCAGCTGCAACAACTGCTGGCACCTCGTTATCGAGCATGGGTCGGGGGAAGTATCATTTACTCGGGGACGCAGTCGCGATCGCAAAGACCTCGGCGGCGAGGTCGGAATGACGGGAGGCGTCTGTTTTTGCACACTGCTGGTTTCGTAACTGCTCTCCTGTAGGAGGGTAATTGGATCGTCAGGGTCGGTAACGATTCGCTTATAATGTGTATATGAGTCTTGGTAACTTGAAATAAATGATTATTATTATTATTATTTAATTGGTCTTTGGAAGGCGTACGAGGAGCCGAAGCCAACGCGCAGAGGCCTGTTAGATGTTTTTAAGTGTTGAGGCACCAACCGACGATTATCCCTGTATGCACTATACAAGTGCACCCAAGGACAACCCCTGGTTGGTGTAGGACTATTGCAGAACATGGAAACAAAACATAATGGGCTATGGATTTGGGTGGCTATGGATTAGTTACCTGGAACTATGGAAGTACTATGTCCCCTGCCTGATCAATGTTATGTAATAAACGGATAAAATGGCAGGGGGTGACTTGCACACTCAATAATGGGCCCCCGAAAACGGTCGCTAGCACAAAGTGTCGAAGCGACAAGGGGGCAACATGTCCTGAGGTGCTTATGAGGAGTGGAGAGGTATTCCACGGCTATCAGGACAATCCCGGAAGTACGGTCAATATCCCTACCAGCATCTTATTGGAATACTTCCTTCCTCCGAGCACGTTTGCTCTTGCGAATCTCCACTCAAGCCAGCCAATTAAGGCAAGAATTAGGTGGGAGCTCCGTTCCTCGTCAGTGTTCACTCCAGCCGGCCAATAAAGGCAAGCCAGAGATGAGGAACAAGACTTCTGCCGGGAGAAAGGGTCCGTGGGGTCGCTACTGCCCAACAGCTCGACACATGCTGCCCTGCGGGTTTTTGTATCTCTCTTGGTCTGGCTCCTCATCCCAGACCCGTTCCGGCAAAGTAAACTCTACCGGCACAGACCTAGAGTTCGGAGCGCGCAAGCCCCACCACGACGTCAACGTAGAGATACGGCGGTGGGGTTATTATTATTATCCTTTATTCCATTTAAATACTTATTAATTACATTTTAAATATTAAAACATATAAAATATAAAAACATTTAAAAATATAAAAAATAGAATTCCGCCGGTGTCGGGAGCAGGGTCCAAGCTACCGGTGGTTAGGGCTGCAAAGACAGGAACCTCCTCACAATGCGGGCCGTATCGAGGAGTACTGCTTTCTGAATCAGGCGTTTGATCCAACCGTCTAACGAGAGCCTCGAGAGATGTTGATCGAGGCTTTTGGCCATCAGGCCATTAGCCGTTACGACAATCGGCACAATGATAGCTCACATTCCACATGTCAACAACCTCGTGTGCTAAGTCGAGATATTTTATTTGTTTCTCTTTCTCAGCTTTCACGAGGTTCTCGTCATGTGGAATGGTAACATCGACTATCATTGCGTGGCGCGCTAATCGGTCTATCACCACTATATCAGGCTTATTGGCAACAATAGTCCTGTCAGTAATGATAGACCGATCCCAGTACAACGTGACATGGTCATTTTCAAGAACTGGGTCGGGCACGTACTTGTAATACGATACCTCAGAGTCTACAAGTTTATATTTCAAAGCAAGTTGCTGGTGAATAATCCTGGCCACTTGGTTATGTCTATGCAAGTACTCGCCGTTAGCTAGACGCGAACAACCAGAGATAATATGTCTGATGGACTCACCCGGACGATGGCATGCCCGACACACGTCAACCGTACCGTCCTTCATAATATGTCTCCGGTAGTTATTCGTCAAGATAACTTCGTCCATAATTGCACAGATGAAACCTTCGGTTTCCCCGAAAAGGTCACCGAAACGTAGCCAGGATACGGACGCTAAGAAATCTACATCGGGCTCGTGAAGAGCCCGAAAGTAGCGCCCGTGAAGCGCCTTGCTTTGCCATACCTCCTTGCGGTCATCTGTAGTAAGTACTACAGGTTTGCGCCAGTTCTCTTTAGCCATGGAGAGCGGGGTGAGCCCGTTGTCCACTGCGACCACATTACGGTGCATACCCACATAGGCTTTAAAAAAATATTCCCTGAGGCTGCACTGCACACCTCGCGGTTGTGGAGGGTCTTTGCATTTAAAAATCCTCGACCTCCGCATTTCCGCGGGATGTACAGTCTCATCACTGATGAACGTGGGTGATGCATCCGGTTTGCGGTCAGGAGTGTACGTACCCTCCTGTCCAGGGCGTCAAGTTCGGTCTGAGTCCATTTGAGTATGCCGAAAAAGCTCATCAAAACCGGCATGACCCAACCGTTGAAGGCGCGCACCTTGTTTCCGCCTGAAAGAAAACTAATTAATACCTTCTTCAGGCGACCAAAGAAGCGCTCCCTCAACGATTGCTTCATGTCAGCAACGTTGATGCCTAACGATTCCGACATACCCAAATACCTATAGTTTTCGGCTGAGGAGAGGGATCTAAGGTGTATGGAGTCCGAGAGTTGGATTCCCTCGGATTCCATAATCTCCCCTCGCTTTACATGCATGACTGCACATTTGTCCACACCAAATTCCATCCTGATGGCGCCACTGAATGTTTCAGTTACCTTCAGTAGCTCCATCAGTCGCAACTTGTTGGGGGCAAAGAGTTTCAAGTCATCCATGTAGAGGAGGTGAGATATGACCTGACCACCTCTCCTCAGCCTATAGCCCAGACCTGAATCCTCTAGCAGTGTGCTTAGAGGATTCAGAGCTAAGCAAAACCAGAGTGGACTTAAACTGTCGCCCTGGAATATTCCCCGTTTAATCCATACAGGCTCGTCATTCCCCTGGGTCTGTCGACATCCTGGGTAGCGAAGGACCGTCCTCCATTGCCCCATACACGACATCAGGAAGGTGCGCAGAGTTGTATCTACTTTATACAACTCCAGCACCCTCATGAGCCATGTATGTGGCACCGAGTCATAGGCCTTCTTATAGTCTATCCAGCATGTCGACAGATCCTTGCGGGATCGACGAATCTGTTGGCTTATGGCCATGTCAATGAGGAGAAGCTCCTTAGTACCGCGGGATCCGTTCCTACATCCATTTTGAGAGACTGACATAATTGAATTACTATCAATGTGTGTGTTAATTTTCGTTCTCAAAATGGATGTAAGAAGTTTATAGACCGTCGACAAACATGTGATCGGTCTATAATTCTTGGGTTCTGCGGGATTACCTGACTTATGGAGCAGGTGGGTAACGCCTGTTGTTAGAAACTGAGGTAGCGACCCAGACTCTAGGGATGACTGGAATTGGGATGCCAGGCGAGTGTGCGAACTACTCAGCCATTTTAACCAAAAGTTGTGCAGTCCGTCCGGTCCCGGTGATTTCCAATTCGGTAACGGACGGACTGCTCTGGCTACGTCTAATGGTGTGATGAACACAGCATCCATTACTGGTATAGTTTCACACACTCGCTCGACATCCTGCATCCAGCCAGCCTCAGTATGACAAACGGGCACCGACCAGATGCTGCGCCAGAATGCACTTGTGGCGGCATCATCCGGGCGGCACACGTCTGTCACATTTTGTTCAGGTCGCTCCCAAGCTCTATATACCCACCTCTCATCGCTCTGGAACATGCGATTCTGCGTGTATCGATCAACCCGCCGCTTATACCACCGAATACGACTCGCCCATGCACAAACTTTCTGCTTCAGGAAGTCGATGCGCTCTGTGACACGGGACATATAGTCTTGTGGACTGATTCCAGTCCCCGAGAATGCCCGCCTTACAAAGCGCATCACTCGTGGTCGTGTATTTCCCTCCCTGAAGCAGTATAGTTTGCCGATGAGAACCCTGGCCCCATCGATACGTCGCTCGATCCTGCACTGCCAGGCTGGTACGACTGATTTGGGTCGAGTAGCTCCGTCGCAGTTTGGAAACTTGACGTTAGCTAAACGACATGCCGCAACAGCCGCGCAATACAGGATCGAGTGTGTATCAATGAGATCCTCGCTGCTCTCGAAAAAATTCGTAAGCTGCGAGTCCACGGCACACACCAGCGCCCTATTTTTGTTGTGCATGGGTAGGCGTGGTAATCGTGGTCTAAGTTCGGTCGGAGTGTACCTATACTCGCGAAACGCATCCTCCAGTGCGCTCCTCAATCGGTTGTTACACTGGCTACTTACTGTGGCAACCCTATCATCCTCCTCTTCAACACCATGATTGAACCGCGGCGGGGTTGCATCAATATTTGACGCTTGTGCCGCGGTTTGTGCCCGAGTTGAGACGATATGGTTGCTCAGTACCTCTGAGCGCAGCCTATCAAGTGCGGTATCGTCCAACCTATGGTTGCGTTGGATGATACGCACCTGATCCGACAGTCGTTGGGCCGAGACGTTGACGGTTGGCTCTAGTTCCTGAAACAGCATCCTAACACGGTACGCAGTGAGGTTAGTCTGTAGACCCGTAATATGCGCGCATGACGTTCTCGTTCATAGACTGAGTCCATCTCATGCGCTGCACACAACCACCGGCAGCAGGGACCCGGCTCGGGGCCGGTTGGCCCCTAAGTCTCAAGCTCTTCGGTGGCCGGCCTCTCCCCTGCCGACGTACAGGTGTTGGCGACGTCGGCGGGGAAAAATACTCGTCGCTCGAGCTCGACGCAACTACCGCGGCCGGTGTCGTCGTAGCGCTCACAGTGGGGCTGGGTACCGGCGGCGGCGAGGCGGAGCTGAGCGAGGAGTCCGGAGGTGGTGGTCGTGCTAAACGTGCGGCCGATCTCGTCAACATTTAGTTCCAATTCTTCCAATTCCAATTTTCCTTGTTTTAATTATTATTATTATTATTATTTTTGAGTTTACATATCTCGGGACCATGGGGTCCCGGTCTTTTGGAAGGCGTAAGAGGGGCCGAAGCCAACTCGCAGAGGCCCCTTGGAAATATTTAAATGAAATGAGGTATCAACCGACGATTATCCTCGTACGCACTGTGCAAGTGCACAAAAGGACAATCCCCGGTTGATGTAGGACTATTGCAGTACATGGGAACAAAAAAAATCGGACTATGGGTTTGGCTGGCTATAGAGGATTGGTTATCAAGAACACTATGTAGGACTATGACCCCTGCCTGACCAATGATATATAATATACACGGATAAGATGGCAGGGGGTGACTTGCACACTCAATAATGGGCCCCCGAAAAACTGTCGCTAGCACAATGACGTAGCGACTAGGGGGCAACATGTCTTGAGGTGCTTGAGGAGTGGAGAGGTATTCCACGGCTTTCAGAACAATCCCAGAGCCCGGAAGATGGTCAAGATCCCTACGAGCACTTACTGGAATACTTCCTTCCTCCGAGCACATTTGCTCTTGCGAATCTCCACTCAAGCCGGCCAATTAAGGCAAGAATGAGGTGGGAGCTCCGTTCCTCGTCAGTGTTTACTCCAGCCGGCCAATAAAGGCAAGCCAGAGGTGAGGAACAAGACTTCTCCCGGGAGATAGGGTCCGTGGGGTCGCTACTGCCCAACAGCTCGCCACAAGCTGCCCTGCGGGTTTTTGTATCTCTCTTGGTCTGGCTCCTCATCCCAGACCCGTTCCGGCAAAGTAAACTCTACCGGCCCAGGCCTAAAGTTCGGAGCGCTCAAGCCCCACCACGACGTCAACGTAGAGATACGGCGGTGGGGTTATTATTATTATTATTAGGGCGGCGAATTCGATTGATACTGGAGGGAGTGTAACTAGCGGCCTCGACGGCCAGAGGGTTGCGATGTTTGACGGCAGTATCGAAGTATCGCTTGGAAGAGCGTTTGAGAATGTTGGATGGTGGGGATTTTTAGGTCGAAATGGAAGATCTCATTCCTAACAAACCAGGGGGCTCCCGAGGTCTTCCGTAGGCAACAGTTCTATAATGTCTGCATCTTATGGATGTGACTGGGTCTTGCTTGTGCAAAAACAGCACCCGCATAGGTCATGATTGGGCGAATGCACGTTGTGTAAATACGCAATTTTCAGCCTAGTGACAATTTGCTATGTGCATGTAGGATAGAGTGAAGCCTTCCAAGAGCCCATGCGGCTCGCGCGCGGGCTTGGGTTATGTGCTCTTCAATGGAGAGATGGTGGCCAAGGACTACACCTAGGTACTTGACTCGCTTCTTCCAAGGGATAAGCTTGCCTAGCATGGTGATGGGTCGGGGAAGACGGGGTTGGGTCTTTTAAAACGGTTTCGAAAAGAGAACCAGAAGGCTTTTGGCGGGATTGACTTCAATTCTCCATTTCCTAAACCAGGCGCCGAGTTTTTCGACTGCGGTTTGGAGAATGGCGGCTATCGAGTCGGGGCCAAAGCGTCTGTAGTAAATGGCCGTATCGCCTGCGAACAGAGCCAACTGCGCCTTTTTACTTATAGGGATATCGCTGGTGAATAGCGTAAAAATGAGACGGGATACTACGGATCCCTGAAGAACTCCGGCGCGAATGGGACGGGGGAGGATAGAGCACCTTCGATTCGATAGCGGAAGGTGCGATTTGACAAAAAGTCTCGTAAGATGAGGACGAGATGGTCGGGCACCCCGAGTTTGTAAAGCTTATATATTAAGCCCTTGTGCCAGAATTTGTCGAACGCTTTTGCTATGTCGAAGAATACTGCACCGGTCAACAAACCACGTTGGAACCCAGCGCTTATGTGTTCGGTGATCCGGTGGGCCTGATGTACCTTAAGTGCTGGGAATGAAAACCAAACTATTCGTTGGGAATGAGGGTCTTGGTCTCGGCGTAGTCTCTAAGACGCTTATAAATAAGCCTCTCATAGACTTTGCCTAGGACTTTGAGCAGACTAATGGGACGGTAACTACCAGGCTCGGACTTGGGCTTGCCGGGCTTAGGGATACCGATAACGGTGGCTTCTTTCCATGTTTGTGGGATGATGTTATTGCTCAGGGCACTATTGAAGATGGTGGTCAAGAGCATTATAAAGTGGGCTGGGAAAAGTTGGATAACCCTATTGGTGATTCCATCTGAACCGGGGGCTTTTCGGACTTTAAGACTTTTGATAATGTCATACACTTCGTCAGGGGTGACGGGAGGCAGAGGGCAATCAGGGAGGGAGAGATGCTCTACGTTCGACTTCGCCGTCTACCTCAGAGAGGAAAGCTTGGTCTACTGGTAGTGTGCTGGCTTCCTCTGAAGTTCCAGCAGGCTAGATGGGTGGGCTCTAGTTCGCTAAGCATCTTATCCCAGCCCGCATCACGCAGCTTCACCATACGTTTCCTTACAGATATCTGTAAGTAGCGTATGTGGGCTTTGTTAGCGTCGTAGGGAAAGGTGCTGAAGGCACGAACAGCTGCATTCTTTTCAGTCAGCAGCTCACGCACATCGTCTGGCAACTTCCAGCGAGGTTCTTCCGTTACTGGGAGTTGCCTTGAACAATCGTTCAGGACTGATTGTACGTGAACCGTGAGTGAGTCGATCGCGGCCTCGTGTCAGCGATTGAGTCGAATTTATCGGGAATTGAGTCCAATTGGGGGAACGTGTTGGATTTCAGCTGGGTGCTTACTTTCTTCCAGTCCGTTACCCTTTTGGGGAGAGCAGGTTAGTTGGGGTCGGGGAGACCTATGCGGGGGCTATTTTAATGACTACTGGACGGTGGTCTGAGTTAAGCTCGTTGACTGACTCGTTTGAATCTAATCGTAAGTTGACGTTCTTAAGGAGCGCCACGTCTAATACATCGGGGTTATGCTTGAGGTTACCCGGGAAGTGAGTGGGATTCATCGGGGCGATGATGTCAATATTTAGGGAATTTGAGAGGTTGAACAAGTGTCGACCTCTGGTGGAGATTCTGGAACTATTCCAAGAGGGATGTTTGGCGTTGAAATCGCCCGCTATAATAACGGAGTCGCTCATGCCTGAAAGGATAGTGAGGTTGTCAGTGAGGAATTGGAAGTTCTCCGTAAATGACTGGGGAGGGCGGTAGGCCGATATTAGAGTGATCGGTTGATGGCGGTCATGCCTAAGCGGCAGACTGAGACTTCTAATTGTGAGAGGGGGGAGGATCCATAAAATATTTACGGCCTGTTCAAGATATGTACGTCTACTATACTTTCTTTAAAAATATTACACTTTATTTTACGATTGATTTAAGATGATTTCACTACATTACAAGATTTTTTACCTATAGATGAAACTAATGTGAATCGGTAGAGTAGTAAACCCTATGATAGATACTGAAGTGGAACAAAAATAGGACGTCAAGTTTTTTAAATATTTGCTATATTTGTTTTTAACACTTTTTTATGTGTGACCTGCAAAACAATAAAAAACAACACAGATTACTTCTTCTTTTATACTGTTAGCATCAGTTTCTCTTAATATAGACCAGCAGTAATCACCTAACATATTTTTATCCCAAAAACCTTGGCACCTCTCTTCATAAATCTTAAAATCTTGATGAAAACGTTCACCATGGTTCATCGCTTACGCTTCTCAGGTTCTCAGGAAAACAATCCAGGTGCGAATATAAATAAATAATTATTAATGACATATTCACCCCCATCTTAGGGTAATTCTTCAACAAATTGGAAACAACTTCTTCATAACCTTCTGATTTATGGTTGACCAAGAATTGTTTTACTACTGCTTTAAATGAATACCAAGCATCTTTTTCGACACTGGATGAGTGACCATCAAAATTTTAATCTTTTAATATCTTTCTTATTTGGGGGCCCACAAAGATTCCTTCTTTGACTTAGGCATCATAAAGATTGACCACATCTTTAGATTCGAATTCGGGAATATCATCTAAATCGCGGCTTGATGTAGACTCAACCATTTCAGTCTCCATGAACTCTGGTTCATTTTCCTTACTTGAAGTACTGGATAATTATGGGTAAGGCACTCCTTCAGAATGCAATACAGGTTTTGTGACTGATGGAATATCAGGGTATTGTATATATTTCTTGTTTTTGTTGTTAAAACCTAAAGTTTTGGTAAGGCAAAAGTAACAGTCAGTGGCGTAATTTGTTGGTTCCCTCCATAACATTGAGACGCCAAATTGCAAGTATTTTCTTTTTCCTGTACACCAGTTCAATAATATACTTCTATAATGTTCACAGACCACTTGAGGAACCCAATTTTTATCAAGATTTGTCACCGAGATTTGGAAATACGCTCGTTTTACGGCTTCAGTAATATATCTCTTGTTTTTTGATAGGATAATTTGACCACAAACATAGCAAAACTTATTTGGATTTATTGTTACACTGTCTTGAGGCCATTTTAAATAGTGTTGCCCAAATGCAAGAACAAGACGAGACTTAGCCAGTCTTGGTCTTGGTCTTGCGCCAATACACCTGGTCTTGGTCTTGGTCTTGGTCTTGCGCTCCCAGTCTTGGTCTTGGTCTTGGTCTTGCAGCAAGAGTCTTGCAAGTCTTGCAATTACCTATTAGTCTATTACTATTTATTAAAGTTTACTTTAAATCTTAGAAAAACTTATTAGAATTGGAACATTGTGAGCTTGAATTAACATAGCCATAGTAAAGATCAAGCAGATTAATAAATAACTGAAGATTTGATAAGAAATTCGAAAAATCAACTGACCTATATGTCGTTTTCCATGGAAGTAACTGTTTCTTAATAAACATTTATGATTTATAAGCTTACATTTGCTAAAACATGTAAAAAAAACAAATTAATTACAATAACTTGACTGTATTTTAAAGAACAATACTTATCTGTCTAGAAAGAGATTGAACCCTCAACTTATAAGAAATTTAATAAAAGAGTTTTACGATTTATCATTTATTTGAATAAAAAATAAAATACAACACAAATCAACAGCTTTATCATTAGGTTATGATACTTTATATCAATTTTTTTGACCAAGAATTAATACAAAGTAACCATCTGGCTGACTCATCACTTAACCTATTTCTATGTTTTCTAATTACTAATGATGCTTTAGAAAATAACCTCTCAGCAGGTACTGAAGTTGCAGGTATTGAGAGAAAATCACGGGCCATTTTCGATAAAATCGGATACTCTGTCTCATGCGTCCTCCAGCAATCTAAAATGTCTTCCGAGCTGGCAGTTCTTGGTTTTCTCAGGTACTCCTCCAACTCGTCTATCACTAAGCCTTGAAGACAAGATCCAGATGACGTCGAGGGACATTCATAGAGTTTATCAAAGTCTATTACGTCTTCATCTTCATCACATACTTTATTTTCTTTTTCTGGTAATTCCAGAGATTTGTTCAGTGAGTGTAGACTTTTATATTCTTCATAAAGTTCATTGAACTTGCGCAGACTTTCTGTTTTAAGTTGCTTCCCCCACATTGTCAGGTCAAAAGTCTGAGCCTTATGCCTTGGGTCTAAAATTAAAGAAGTACAATAAATCCAGTTGCTCTTCTTGTAATGTTTAAGCATTTTGTCTCGAGCTGCTTGGAAAGCTAGAATGAGCCTTTCATCCACTTCAGATCGATTAGGTTTCTCATCTAACTGTTTAACCATGGATTCAATTTTATCTAGCAAGAGATTGAATGATACAATGACTAGCGGTAATGTAACATATTTGTCTCCACCAAGTTTTGTACTTAAAAGTTTAAAGTTTATTAGAAATTTATGTAATTTTTCGAGTACCTGCCATTCATTAGCTGTGATTTGAAAATCATTTAATTCGGTGACAGAACTGCACAATATGTCAATGCCCGCTCTCACTTTTAAACCAAATCCAATCATATCATGTGTGGAATTCCATCTCGTTGGACAGTCAAGAATGGCATTTAGATTTGATGGCACGCCAGCTGCTTCACAAGCAGACTGAAACTTCTTCTTCACTATCTCACTTCTTTTTATTTTACTGGAAATACTGCGTAACTTTGTTACAGATGTACGCGAGTCAGCAATATTTGGTGCAGATTCTTCATCTTCCTCATCCTCAGTTTCGTCTGCATAGTCTTCGTACTGCTGATCTTGCGCGTTAGTGTCAGACTCACAGTGTAATGCTAAGGTCTTTAATAAATCTTGTACACCAAGGTTTAAAATGTGAGCAAAGCACCGGAAATGTTGATTGTCTGAATCAAAGTGTGGCGGCAGCTGTTTGCCCAGTTCATACATAAATTTGGTATTTGCAGTTGCGTTGTCGACCGTGATACCTTGTATTTTATCAATTATGCCATATTCCAATAAACATTCATGGAAAATCGTTGCAATATCTTCCCCAGTATGTCGACCGCGTGATGGTATAAAATCAAGAACTACAGATTGATACTTCCATTCGTTGTCTATATAATGAATAGTAACCCCGTAGTAACTCCTACCAGCAATTGACGTCCACCCATCAATGGTAAAAGACATTTTAGATGATAATTGTTGAAGTCGTTCCTTGAGATTCAATTGGAGCTCTTCAAATCGCTCTTTGACTTTCCTTCTAAGTGTAGACCTTTTAGGAAACACCATATTAGGGCAAATACGTCGAAAATATACTTGTGTAGCTTCGTCATCGAAAAATGAGAAGGGAAGATATTTTTTCACCACCCAATCAACTGTAGCTGTCGTGATGTTGTCACTGCTGTTTTCCGACTGAAACAAAACAATAAATCTTGTGTTATTATTTAAAACATACTAGGTTTGAGCGTATAAGAGGAGGAGGTTTGTTGTTGTTAAATCGAGAAAATCGTTAAATTGATATTTGTTATATTAAGGTTGCACTGTACTGTAATTTACCAAAATAAAGTACTTAGTTGTTACTGGTCGATTAAATGAAAATATGGGTGTTTATAAAAAATATTTAAGACGATAATTACATACTTAATATGTCGCACCCCTAGATGAAAACACCACTAACTCAAAAATACTTACGTAAGTTAGTGGCGTTTTTGAAAGTATCGCATGAATAGCTACGCGGAGTTAAAATTCTTTTAACTGTTAAAAAAATATTCTTACCTGTCCACTTCTTCCAGCGGTTACTAAAAAGCTTGTGATATCTCCACTTAATTTTGGTTTAACAGGAAGAAATATTTCTGATTCCTTTTTGTGGAAAGATATTAGATGTTTCCTTAAGCCTGAAGTGTTTCTGTTTTTCATTTTTATTTCAATCTTTTTATGTTGGCACAATTTACAGAAGGCAGTTTGGGATGCATGAATTATTTCGAAAAACTCCTCAAATTTGCTTTTGGGTCTTTTATTGGAGGTATCCAAAGTTACTATTCCTCGTGGACGAAGTCGCGGGCACAGCTAGTAAATACATACTCTCATCATCTCTCTCAGAGATATTCGGGCTGGTAAGTAATACAAAACTCTTATCGCAGGCTTTTTATTTTATTAGTAGGTAAGTACCTACGCTTTTTATATTATTTTATTAGTTTTGTAGAATTTTTTTACACGTTTCAAGTATATTTAAAAGTGGCTACAATATTTATTAAACGGGTGATATTTGAACACTTTTTTGCTATTTTTTCTTGTAAAAACTTAAGAAATATAATGACTAAATGTACAATAATAGTACCTAAGTAATTAGTTTAAAACCATATAAGTAATCAATATTATAATATATACTTACTAGAATGAATTAATATGACATCTACTACCTATCCTTACCATTTTATCCTAATCATAATACTACTTGCGTGATCAGTATAATGTATTCATTTTCATTCTAAGCACTCTGAAACTTATTTATTCTTTGGAACACCTGTAGGTACTCTTAAAAAAATTCGAAATTATTTTGAATGAGTATACCTACGCCCTATGGCGGCAATCAAATAGTGTCACAAATGTTATGATTTCGGCGTGGCGGCAACGATTGTTTTAGATTTCAAAAGAAGCCGCCGGCGCGTGTATCATAAACCATGTACTTCCAAAAAGCGGCAAATTTCTTTGAGAAGTAAGTACAAAACCTTTGATGCCGCATTATCAAAGTGCCGATGGTTAAAACATAACTATGCATGCACTCAGTTTGATTTTAATAGATATTTTTTTATTCGTTATGTTTATGGTATTAGTCGTAATGCGCATAGGTCCAGTTTTTCATATTCTTTGATACAGTTTTTTGCGTCTCATAGAATTCCTAAGCGTACCTACCTATACACCGAACTGTTACACCTAACTACTCAGTGAAATAGCGCTAAGTCCTAGCTGCAAGACGCAAGACGCAAGAGTCTTGCAGGCTATGTCTTGTTCTTGCTCAAGTCTTGCACGGTCAGTCTTGGTCTTGGTCTTGCTAAAAATACGCGGTCTTGTTCTTGGTCTTGGTCTTGCAAAAACGCAAGAACAAGACCAAGACTGCAAGACCAAGACTGAATTTGGGCAACACTAATTTTAAACCCAATCAAAATGTATAATTATAAGACTAATACAATAAAAGCAAATATTAACTCAGCACCTGTAACAAGTTAGCGAAATAACTTAATGAGTGTATTAAAAAAGCTTGACGTGATAAAAATGTAAGTTCCACATTCAGTAATAATTGTCTTGGGTAAAAGATTTTTTTTTTGTAAAGTAGTGTTTCAGCCGCGCCGCCTAAAAATCACGCTTGATAAAATCACCCAATTAAAAAATTTACGAGTATATTACCTAGATTAGCTCGTTTTTCTTGGCGAGTGCACGTCCGTATAGATATTTAAAGATTTTAACTATTTTTGCAGTAGGATAACGTTAACGTTGTGTTCGACGGCTGAGGCGCTAGTGTTACGTAAGCATGCACCATTTAATAAACATTTATTCGTTAATGATCGTTTTGAAAGTGATCGCACAAGCCGCCAGCCCCCGCCACGTTCAAATTCAAATTCATTTACTGGTGTGATTTTTGGGTACATTTTACATGAGATCTTAATAATAAATAATAAGTTCCTCAAAAATCTACCATAACACACTCTTTCACATAATGAGTTATTTATATTAAAAAGAATAATCAACATATTCAAATAAAATAATTACAAAGAAACACAACATACCTTAAGACATATAAATAATGAATAAAGATAATAAAACAATATCAAAATTAAATAAATATCAATGACAAATAACTTACAATTTATCATTATATCGTTGCAGTGCGTATATTGCGCAGTCCTATCAATGACTGGTGTTTGTTTGTTGTTGCAGGTGAGTGCAGCCCCGCGGGCGCCACGTGCATGTCTCTATCATGCTGGACTGCCTCTGGTAAGTCCTGTGCTGTCCGCCTGCGCTCCTACTTTATACGGAGTCATTAATTGCGTACCACTTGCATTTACGGACGTTTGGAAACCTTGAATGCTGGTTAGCAATCAATGGCTTCTTGACTTCAAAATTATTGACTTCTAGTTGGTCAGAACATGATTCACAGAACATTGATCAACATCACAACCTCGAATGTAGCTGTTAATCAATCAGCGCATCCGTCAGTGCATACGTTCATAATGTCCATATCAGCCAATCAGCTTTCAAAGACTGATCAATATACTCATCATCATCGTTGTTTGTGATTAACCTGAGGCCGATATCAGACGCTTTACTCGAGTGTAGGTACATTTCCGTTTCCGTTCACACAACACCGTCAAAATTAAATTGGAATGAACGTTCATCTGTTCCTTTCATCTCATTTTCAGAAACCCACAATCTTTGGATTGGTTCACAAATAAATTCATTTTTCACTTTTGATTTATTTGTGTTCAGAAGTTTCACTACGAGTGAAAGATCCCGAATGAAAGGCAAAAACAGGCCAAGTGCGAGTAGGACTAGCACACGAAGGGTTCTGTACCACCGCACCATAGAGTAGGCAAGATACCGCATGTTCATTAGATAGTATGAAAACCGAGCTTATTATCTTTTTATACCTACGTTGACGTCATCCCAGCCATTAGTGATGTAGTCAACGTAAACAGAATCGTTTCAATTGCTAAGCGTCAGTGAGCTAACAGACTTCGTCAGGACTGGACGTGCCTTTCTGTTCCTGCAAATCGCAGCGCGCAGTTCATCCTATCAGGTAACCACCACTAGGCCAACGAGGCAGTCTAGGATAAATAAACTTCTGAGAAATACAAGCATGTCTGTCTACCTTACCAATATTCTGTAAATAATCCTACGCACGTAGAAGTGTCTGTACGAAAACGCCACTATCTCAGTCCGACTCCAGGAGCAGACGTCGAAACATATCCTTCTGCAGCGAGGTGTGAGACAGGGAGACGTTATCTCTCCGAGACTGTTCACCGCTACACTGGAGGATTGCTGCAAGGTTAACCTCAGTAGAGCCTCTGAAAGAGTGGGTCTTAAAATGAACATGGACAAGACAAAGGTCATTTCAAATGCCCATTGCAGTGTTTCACTGCTAAGTAAACCTCTTCGCATGGAAACAGGTTGTCAATTTTTTTTATTTCGTGATTTTTTTTTCTGACACAAATTCAAATTTTATTTAATGGAAACAAAAGATAATTGGAGTTTTTTCAGTTGTCAATGCTCAGTCG
Organism: Omphaloscelis lunosa; assembly: GCA_916610215.1. NCBI lineage: Eukaryota > Metazoa > Arthropoda > Insecta > Lepidoptera > Noctuidae > Omphaloscelis > Omphaloscelis lunosa. The sequence goes on along the minus strand of OU744250.1, from coordinate 396,539 downwards.
TCAGTTACCTTTGTTCGTTGGAGCATATACACTAACATTTTGTCCTGTGGATATATTTTTCTTTGCGTTTTGTGAACAGGCACGTGGCACATACGTGTTTGATTAGGCCCATTCCTGGGACCTATCTGGGATATTTTTTCCTATACGAGGTATCTTTGGTATCGACATGTGAGTATTTCAGTTGTCAGTTTATCACCCAGCCCACCTACATCATTTTGCCTTTCTTTCTGGTCTAAAATGCTGTTTATCTCGGATTCAGATAGAATCCGATCAGCTATACATGTTCTTAGAAAAGTTTAATATTCTTGACGACGCACAAAATGGATTAAAAAAATGTAGATCAACAACATTAGCAGTTTATAAATATGTTCAACAAGTACTACAACATATAAACGACAAACAATATGTATTTGGGCTACTACTAGACATGACAAAAGCATACGACAAGGTCCGTTCATCTCTCATGGTTTCGAGGACCGGCTTATTCGTGGTTCAAATCATATACAGGGTGTCCAGTAAATAGCACGACATACTGCAGGGGGTGATAGCTTAGGTCACTACCTATCAATACAACACAATATATGTTCAGCAAAATCTTACGGATTTTTTTTTCACCACTGTAGGTTAAACTTAAGTGATAAGAAAATAGTTCTGTGCAAATTTAAACAAAAAATAGTATTTCTTGAAAACATTCTTGTCTTTGATAGAAAAAAGACTTATCAATGAGTAAAGTAACTATTCACGAATAATTTGATGTAAAAAAAAATACTAGAAAAGGAATTTTTCATTACGAGATGCTTAAAAATCTGTTTCAAGGTAGAGATTTTTCGGTATTTCGGAAAATTTTGTAAAACTGTAAATCCGTAAGATTTTGCTGAACATATATTGTGTTGTATTGATAGGTAGTGACCATAGCTATCACCCCCTGCAGTATGTCGTGCTATTTACTGGACACCCTGTATTTGCATAATAGGACACAATTAGTACAAATTGAAAATTACGACCATGATAAAAATGAGATCAAAACAAAAAAACAAACAAGAAAAACAAATTACTTGCTCAATCCCACAAGGAAGTGTGTTAAGATACCCACTATTTTTAATCTATATTAATGACCTTCCCAAAACATTAGATACAGAATAGTAGATTGTATCATAAGGGAACAAAATAATATTTTTACGGCGAGGGCGCTTTTTTGAATCCAGAGCGAAGTGAGGGATTCTTTAGTAGAATCCTGAACGTAGCGAGGGATTCAAAGTACGTCGCCCGAGCCAAAAATATATTTTGCGCCCGAGTGATACACTCTACTTTTCATCACCCTCTATGAGAAAATAAAAGGTGCCTCATATTTTATTGTAATATTATTATTTAATAAAACATAAAGTAAGAACTAAATTAAAATTAAATAGTATCTAATAATTAAACAACTAAAAACTTATATTTACATTTGAGATATTTTCGCAATTATGAAAATTTTTTGTTACAGTTTAATTAAGAATAGAGATTGTTGTAGATTTTATGTTCTGCGTGTTTGAAATAATGTCTAAATCTGGCTCATTTTGAGGAACATGTGACGGTGAATCTCGTTGTTTGGATGGCAACAGTGGCATGGATGGATTAACTGAAGGTTGTAAATTGCAATATTATCCACGTTGCGTTCACATGTTTTCGCCTTGTTCTCAATGGAATCTTCTATATACCCCTCCGCTACAGCACTCAACTTCCATCCTCCATGTCGCTTGAGAACAGTTAAGTCCTCTCCAGAATCTGCCAAAAAGGTAGCAGAAGTACGACGAAAACAATGTTCTGTATACAGTTTGATATCTGGTAACTTCAAATAAATAGCGATTGCTTGTGGCATGTTAGAAATTTTATTTCTCCCGCGATTTTGCAGGTAATTAGATTATCCATCACATTTTTTGCAACAGTTCTAGGTAATACTTTCAGGAGTTAATTCTATACTTTCACTGTCACTTGAAGAATTCATTTTTCAAAACAAAACCATGAATTTCTAACAATCCGTGAAAATTTACGAAATTGCGGGCTGTAGTTGGCGCGTTTTTAATTTGATTTCTTTTTTTTTATTCAGTTGGCGGCGCGACTATAGGCCGTCATACCAGCCAGTCTTTATTCAAACAATATTTGCGTTCGATTTCTTTGGCGCTGAACACTAAAATGTTCCAAATTCAAAAAGTGCGCGCACTTATAAAGAGGATTAAAAACTCATTACTACCCGCTAAAAGTTTCTTATAGAAAACACCACCTTTGGGTGCACTTAAAGGCGAACCAAGTCGTCCTTTTCGAATAGATGGGATGAAAAACGTTTTACCAGTATTATTTGCAGACTATATACCAATATAAATCAAGTTTGGAAACGTAAATAACCCTAGTCTACAAATATAAGATACCCTCCACACTATAGATACTTGGCTCCACAACTTGGAAATTAATAGTAAAAAAACTAATCCCATCGTCGTATCTCTACGTTGACGCCGTGGTGGGGTTTGCGCGCTCCGAACTCTAGGTCTGTGCCGGTATAGTTTACTCTGCCGGAACAGGTCTGAAATAAGGAGCCAGACCAAGAGAGATACAAAAACCTGCAGGGCAGCACGTGGCGAGCTGATGGGTAGGAGCGACCCCACGGACCCGATCTCCCAGGAGAAATCTTGTTCCTCACCTCTGGCTTGCCTTAATTGGCTGGCTGGAGTGAACACTAACGAGAAACAGAGCTCCCACCTCTTTCTTGCCTTTATTGGCTGGATTGAGTGGAGATTAGCAAGAGCAAACGTGCTCGGAGGAAGGAAGTATTCCATTAAGATACTGGTAGGGATCTTGACCATGCTTCCGGGATTGTCCTGATAGCGTTGGAATACCTCTCCACTCCTCATAAGCACCTCGGGACATGTTGCCCCCTTGTCGCTACGACACTTTGTGCTAGTGACCGTTTTCGGTGGCCCATTATTGAGTGTGCAAGTCACCCCCTGCCATTTTACCTGTGTATTTTATAAAACATATAAAACTAAAATAATACAATTTAGATCATACAAAAAACCACCTCTCAATCTAAAAACAACATTCAGAAACACGCAAATAGAAGAAGTTAATACATTTAGCCTACTTGGCATAAATATTGACACACACATTAACTGGAAGTCACACTTAGAACATATAAAAACAAAACTATTGAGATTTTCTTACGCTCTTTCTCAAATTAAAAAAAGCAGTACCTACGCATACGCATACTCATGGCTGCAATATGGCGTCCTGCTATGGGGAAATAGTGTTAACGTAGATGAACTATTAATACCTAATGCAAAAGAAGTGTATAAGAATTCTAGCCCAAATAGATTATACGGAGAACTGCAAACCATACTTTTAAAATATGAGATTCTAACTCCGCCGTCAATATACATACTTGACATTTGCGTATTTGTTTTTTAAAAATGTCGACAAGTTCACTAAAGTAGAAGATACGCATAACGTCAACACTCGCCGTAACAAGAGGTTATGCGCTCCATTCTCAAGAATTAAAATGTCAAAGTGATAGCCCATTTTATATGTCAATAAAAATATATAATAAGTTGCCCAATGTGTATAAAACTGAAAAATCAGTAACAATAGTCCAAAACAGGCTCAAACTATACCAAAAAAAAATCTACTCAGTATAAGAATATTTAGAGCCTAGCTTAAAATAACGATATTCTCTCATGTACAGTACCGACCAAAAGTCCATAGGCAATCGCACAAAGCAATAGACTGACGCTTCGGTTTGACTTACGACCTTCTTCTATAAGATGTTACAATACTATAGACACACACACACATTCACTTTGTTTGCAACTAATAGTAGTTCATAATTTCTGTCAATACAGTATATGGCACGCTAGCTCAGTGGATAACGTGCTTTGGTATGTGCGATTATGGCGAGCCGAGCGAAGGTTCAAATCTCATCTGCGTTTTGCTTATAATTTTCTAATAATTACTATTCATAGTTTTTGTTATTTTTTAATAATGACTAGTTCAATAATCATTCGTTTTTTGTTTCGGTCGTCTTGTTCACATAAATATTAAGGTTTAGCAGGTAGACCACAGAAAACTAAGTAAATTATTTAGATTTCTGTGGGGTAGACAGACGCAGTTCGTTACGCGTATTCGCTTAATAAAACTTTGTTGGTTCTTGGTTATTGTTGGTGACGAGTAATTAGGTATTAGTGGTGTTGTGTATTTCATAATACAAATATGTCAAAATAATACAAATTGCTTCTAAGTTTCTTGACATCTATTTCTCGTCTTATTTAGCTGAAGTAATGACAAATAATTGTAGCAATTTGTCAGCTATAAGTAAAATAAATATAACGTATAAATATTTTTTAATTTTGTTATCACATATCACGCATTTTTAATTCTAAACCCTTTATTGTAATAACAGCATTAATAAAAAGACAGCAATAGTTAAAATATATTATTATTGCAAACAAAAATAATAATTTTAGCAAAAAACCGCGCCGTGTTTTACGAGATCGGAACCTAAGCCAGTTTGAATCTTAGACCAACGCTTAACGCGTTCTGCTATCTGCACACATAAGTATTGTTCGAATTTTAGCAATGCCATAAACTGGCCGAGTTCAAGCGCATGATGCGTGTGTGTTACCGTGTCTAACAAAAGCGACGGAAATATATATTTGTTTCGGTAGTGCGGCGCAAGTACGTGACGATACGGTATGTGCCGTGTTGTTTACACATACAGATATACGGACTATACCGCGAGTTCACAGCAATACGACTCTTAACGTGCCTATGTACTTTTGAACGCTTACTGTACAATAGTGGCGATCTGTCCTATACAAATAATAAGATTTCGGGTCTATTTAACTTCATATAAAATCATAATTATAATTTCTACTACCTGAAAAGGATGACATTAATGTTGCTGGAATTGTATTAAATTCATTATTATTGACATTGAATCTTGACAAAACTATAATTTCTCTATTTAATTGTACTATTAAAAAAGATAATAATTCAGTAATAATAATGTTTAAGGCATGCTAATTTACGATGATAAGTGCAGGCGATGATGATAATTGCAATGCTTGTAAAAGGTTGCTAAGTTATAAGTACTAACATAAAATAACACCAACATTGTACATTTAGTTCGTAATAAACGTTTTTGACTTTGACTTTAGAAAAGGCCAATTTCGGCCGCACCCTCGGGGTAGAGCCAGCCTACTGGACCCAGTATATCGCGGCGCCTTTAACGGCCGTAGGCCGTGCGGTGCCGAGCGTCGCGCCCTGCTGTCTCTGCTACCCCAAGGCAGAAAGTGCATAGAGCGACAGCAAGCCCAACCTACGGCGCATCGGCGTGCCCTGATGCAGGCAACTCCAAAGCGGTTCCTTTTCTAGTTATTTATTCCTTTTTTAATTGTAATATTAGGTTGAACTAGGCTCAGATTTCCTCAAACGAATTAATTAGGTTCATCGTGACAATCTTAATTACTGTTCTTTACGCGATTATCGACCAGGGCTTTGGACTGATAGCTGTCGAGACGTTCGTCCAAGTCATGCCGTATATCGAGTAAAATATTCATAGTTGAAGTAATACATTTACAAAATGTTGGTTACTCCTACGGTTGACACGTGTACGGTCGTTTGCGCATATAGTGAAGCTAGCTTCAAAGTAACAAAGGAACTACAGAGACGGGATGTCGCTTTGATAGCATGCGCGCGCTGCACTCACAGCTACCTCAAGTGAGAAAATAACAAATTTTATTCAATGGAACTGTCACTTTGCTCAATCACTTACAAGGCATATTGGACATTTTTAGTTAACTTTATCTTACAAAAATTAATTCCAATTGCACATCGCTTTCTAATAATAATGGGCGTTTCAAAATTAGCATTCGGTATTATGAGATCACAAGTTTCATTATTAAGTCATAATATCTTAGAATAATTTGCAGCCTAAAAAACACAAATACTGTTGGATATGATGGCGTTTCCACAAAAGTAATAAAAATTACCAAAGAAGTAATAGCACCACCATTAGCCATATAATTAACTTGTGTATTGCTGATGGCATATTAAAAAAGTTATAATTAAACCATTATATAAAAAATATGACAAGACAGATTCAAAAATTACAGACCTATTTATACCTATTATTTTTGTTTTCGAAAATATTTGAGAAAGTCATCTATCATTCGTGATATGCTTGTTTCGAAAAGTTGCAATTATTTTGCAAAGAACAAAAGGGATTTCGTAAGAATTCCACGATCAATATGGCACTATATGATATATTATGTAATATCATGTCATCTGTAGATAAGAGAAATCCTGTCTGTGCAATTTATACTCATGACCAAGGCTTTTGATTATATGGACCATAAGATTCTGTTAAAAAAATTGCATAGTTATGGTATAAGAGGGAACATCCTACAGTTAATAGAATCGTACTTAAGTAAGGCTTCAATTTACAGACATTTCTAGAATATGTCCAAAAACTAAATTTGAAACCAATTTTGTATCTAAACCAAGGCACGTAAGTTTTGGCGTCCCACAAGGTAGTTTACTAGGGCCGCCACTTTTTTTAATGTACACTTCTTATCAGAAAAATCGCAACACCTTGCAAGTTTATGTTTTGTAAGGATTATCAGAAAAATGTGAATTAAATTTTCATAGGTTTGGTATTTTGTTTAACAAGTCATTTTTACCCTGTATGCAGTATGAAGGAAATTGATAAAACAACACAAATAAATAAATAAAAAAAAGCTAAGAAATGTTTATTTAGTAACTTGTATTCCCTCCCCGAGCTCTTATTACTGCTTCCATACGGTTCTTCATCGATCGAATGAGAGTCACGATCAAATGTTGTGGCATTCCATTCCATTCCTCTTGGATTGCCTTTTGCAGCTGGCTAATTGTTTCTGGGGCAGGATCTCTTGCACGAATTTGTCTCTTTAATTCATCCCATAGATGTTCAATCGGATTCATGTCCGGGGTTCTTGCTGGCTATTCCATAATGGAGATACCGACTTCGGTAACAAAATCTCGTACGACGCTCGCGGTGTGATGTTGTGCATGAATATGAAACCGTTGTCAATAAAATGTGCATAGGGCATCACGTGAGGCTCAAGACACTGTTCGATGTACCGATGACTGTTTAGTGCAGGCAGATGTGGCCCAGAAACAAAGACAAGCTCTGTCTTACCGTCGGCGCTGATTCCTCCCCAAACCGTCCACGAACCGCCACCATAGCTGACCTTTTCTTTAATGCAGCATTGTGCAACGTGTTCTAGATCTCTTCTGTAGACCTTGTTCCTTCCGTCGTTACCATACAGCATAATTTTACACTCATCAGAAAAGAGGACTTTGTTCCACTGGAGGTATGACCAATTTAGGTGCTCACATGCAAAGTTAAGGCACGCTCTTCGATGGTCTGCAGTTAATTTCGGCCCATTTGCTGGCTTGTGCGGTACCAGTCCACGTTCCTTCAACCTTCTTCTAATTGTAGAGTCACTTACAGCCACCCTACGTACAACATGAAGCTGCTGCTGCAGTTGAAAAGCATTAAGGCGTCGATTTCGTAAAGAAGTTGTTATAATAAATCGATCATCTCGCTCAGAAGTGACCCGATTCCTGCCAGATCTTGAACGGCGCGTGAACAAACCAGTCTCCCGATAGCTTTTGTAGACTCTATGAACAGATTGTCATCTGTTATGATTGTAGCCTGTCGGCTTAGATGCAATCTTTCAGCCACAACACGCTGAGTAAGTCCGGAATCCAGCAATGCGGTGGCATTGCTGGATTCCGGACTTACTCAGCTTACTTAGCGGACTTACTTGGGCGGCTTCTGCGGGCGAAGTATCCATATATTTTAGAAAATAAACTTTTTCAGACGTCCCAAAGTCAACACACAGTATACAGAACACAGAACAAAAAGTTTTAAGATAAGCGTTAATTTTTAGTTTTCAAAGTTGAAATGTACTCCTAACTCTTAAACACACATTTGTCTCAAAACAGTGAATAATTTCATTTATAGGATACACAAATAAAATTCTAATTTTGAATTTTGAATTTTCGCTTATCACTGTAATGGCCAAACTGCCAGCTATGCAACATGCTATGCTATGCAGCATGTGATTTTTTCATAGAATGAAAACTCTTTTGTTATAAATTAGGACAGAAACCATAAAAACGGAAGTGTTTCGGTTTTTCTGATGAGAAGTGTATATTAACGATCTCCCGAAAGTAACATCAAACAAAATGGTTCTCTTTGCAGATGACAGTGCAGCTGTAATAAAGTGTAAAAATAAAAATAATTATGAGCATGATATCAATAATTGCTTACGTGATATTATAAATTGGCTAGATAATAATAATTTAGTAATAAACTTAAGTAAGACAAAAGTTATGCACTTTCATTAACGCTGCGAAAACCCAAACGTTAATATTATTTACCAAGGCTTATATTGAGAAAGCAAATAAAACTAAGTTTTTAGGTATAGTCATGGGGTCTCAACTCGAACAAATTATAATTAGTTTTGAAAAAAATTCATAGATGGCAGCATAGGTAACAATTATGAAATTAACAATCACTAAAAACTGATAAACGTCTCAATTTGGCTGAAGTAAGATTAGTAAAAATCAAAACTTCCTTGTTTAATGCTGATTTATCCATTTAAACTCATAAATCACGTATTTCCAACAAAAATGATAAGTGAAACCTTTTACTTGAATTCGAACCCATAGAATGATAAAGTTAATCGTGAGCTCTTTGCAATAGATGGCGTTTTACTCAATTTGTCATCACATACTGTATAAACGTTTAGTAGGAAAATCAAACAACATATTTTTATAATTTAGTACCTACTTTACAAAGAAATAAAGGAATTGAAAAAAATCTATTAACTTGTTTTTGGCAAATACCTACCTTCTCAATTATATTTTATTTTATTTTACCAATACCTTTCTAAAACTTTCTATAAAAAACCGCCGAAGTGCGAGTCGGACTCGCGGACGAAGGGTTCCGTATCTATACTAAAGTGACACAAAACTATATTTTAGTTTGGCAGTACTAAGATGGCACCGAGTTATTAATTTAGTGAAAATAGCAATTTTGCTATTCTGAATTTGACGTTTTTCACCAAAATTTTTTTTGTGTAACTATAAATTTGACTATTTTTAATCGCGATTAAAAAGGTGTAGAATAAAATAAGTTGTCAGCAACATTGTAGATGTTGGTGTGAATTCTTCAGGTGCCAAAAATATTTTTTTTTCTGTTCTTTTACTAATATCTCGAAAATGGTGTGTCCTATCAAAAAAATAATGAAAATTTCACCCCCTCTATGAAAGCATTAAAATCAACATTTTGGTAATAATATTTCATATTTTCCATACAAAAAGTGAAAAAAAAACACGTCGAGGCTGCCCTGCCTGCGCGCATACGGCTCTAAAAAAATTCACGGGTTAGGTTAGACGTGGAATCGCGATTGTCAAATTCGATTTTGGTTGTGTGAAAATTATTTTTAAATTTAGAGATTTTTCGCAGAATAGTTTAAGATTCTCATAGCCAAAAGCAAGGATTTTTTGTGATAGTTTAGTTAGTTTAGTTCGGTGTACAAGAGAATCGGCACCATTAAGCTTTAAAAGGCTAATTTTTATTACAGTCAAGTGTCCCCCCCACCCTGCCAGCTAAATGGTTGGTTTATGTGATAAAAGATCACAGGAGTATTTATAACGAAATTAAAAGGAAAACTCTCTATCACAGCTAAGTAGGCTCTATAAGTTAACGAGTAATAATCAACCAACTTAAATTTGCGGTTGCAAAAACATGTTCTTCCATACATTCTGTATGGGAGAACATGTTTTTCAACTACGAAGTTAAGTTTGTTCTTGGGATACCAACTTATCAACTACGGAACCCTTCATTATGCGTGGTCCAACACGTACTTGGCCGGTTCAATTTGATATTTTTAAAAACATTAAGTCTTCGTGCGCACGGACGCAATTAAACGCGGCGGGATTTTATCGCGCACTGGATTTTCAACTCTCGAAACTCTCAAACCGAGCGTTGAGAATCCAACGCTCTGGGACGCACTCTCGTCCCAGCGCGTTGAAAAAACACACTTGGATTTTCAACTCTCGGCATCTCGGCAAAGCGTTAAAAATCAAGTGCACGAAAAATAATCGCCGCAATTTTATTACATCAGTGCGAACGTGGGCTTACTGTCAAAATAAGTTCGGACGAAGAACGCGTGATTTCAGTTTTAGGGTATTAGCAATAGTAGATTTGGTAACGAGGAGATGAAAATCTAGATTTAGCATTGAAATACAAAAAAATACATAAAGAGGCATTCACTGCCGCGTGAAAATTGCTAGCTCACTCACAAAAATGAAACCATCCCGCCAACTCGAGATTATGTTTGTTGTACTGTTGTTGTTGTTGTTGTTTATTATAACTGGCGAAATGTGGGTGTACTATAGGTGCACCTCTGCCTAACCCTTCGGGGATTACAGGCGTGATGTTATGTTATGTTTGTATTGTTATTATACTTGTCCTTGAACGTACCGTGCGATGTGTGAATGCCATAAGTATCTAAGTCGACTTCTAGATGGCGTTATAAAACTACAGTCTCTGGCAATTTGTGAGTCGCTGATGCTGCCATCTGTTAAAAAAATGGAGGAAGAAAAATAGCCAGATCAATAGCCAGACTTATGGAGGTATCATTTCTTTGTATGGGATTGGGTATCTGTACTAGTATATTATCTGTTGTATAGTGATCGACAAGAAACTCACATGGAAACCTCATGTTGAATAACTGTGTAAGAAACTGAGTCAGTCCGCATATGCTCTCTTTCAAATTTCAAAGAAAGTCAACAGTCAGGCTCTTTTAATGGCATAACATAGAGTAGTTGCCTCTGTTTTACGGTATTTTGTTATTTTTTGGGGTCAGTCTACTGATAAGAAGCATGTATTTAGGATGCAAAACTGATGCATAAGGTCAATGTGCGGTCTTAGGACCAACAGATAGCTGTCATCCTTATTTTAAATCTTTTAAATATTAACATTTCCGTCCTTATAAATATTGGAAATGGCTTTATTTGTAAAAAACAATGAAAATCACTTTAAAAATTGTCGGTAGTAAGAAAGAATCCAATATCGACTCAATACGTTTTAGTGGTATGAGGAACAGGGTGTAAAGTTCACTCAACACTCAAAAGAGGATCCTCCGACCAGACGGTTGTTGTCTGGTGGGCAACTGCCCAACGGTTGAATTCGGAATCTTATATATGTCGATCGCTCGGTAAACTCTAATTGTGCGATGCAGGATTTGTGTGACGTCATGTCTTGAATGCGTAATTCATATGTGGCGGTGTAACCGCTACAACGTAAAACAATTGTGTCAAGTAAACTGTAAAACCGCACTAATGCATAAAAGTTTTTTTGGTTATGCCCCCCGCATTTATAATAAAGTACCAAATGTTATTAAAAATATGACTGTTTTCAAATTCAAAACACTAAACGAAATATTAATAGAAAAAACTTATTACACAATTGACGACTTCCTTAATGATGAATCCCTGACTGATTGACATGCTAATAATCCTTTTGACATATTTTATTTTTGATTACTGCTACCTTGTTTACATTTGACATTTTTGTATTAATTTGAAATTTACTGTAATTTGAACGATTTGACATTCATTTTTATTATGTAGGTATTGTTATAATTTCCTAATTGTTATTTCAAATTATAATGTCTTTAAATTTGTGTACATTAATATGATTTGCATGCCCATGTGACGGTAGAAAATGAAGGACTTTCTTAATAAAACATCAATGTAATAATTACCCATGTTTGCAAAGTAATAAATGATTTGATTTGATAAATATCACAATTATTTGAAAATTTAACTGGTAATATCATTGTTCCAAAAGTTAAAAAAAACTAAAAATTTCCATTATCTCTAGTAAGTGATTGTGTCATTGATTAAAATTATTTTTACGTTGATACTAATAACAATACATTTTTGCCTTAGAGTTGATTTGTATTTCGGTTTTTATTTGATTGAAGTACCTTTTTTAAATTATGTAAGCAGCCTGTTAGCTATATTCAATAAATATTACAGCTGAATAAAGCTCAATACGGCATATACGAGCATTTTGTTTTGTTTTCCTGATTAAAATAATAATCCAACTTTCTAAAACCAGTTACTTAAGTTAAATTTTCTGGTGCACTACAATTTATAAATAAAGTTAATGCAGTTTTGCCTCAATTTCCCAAACTTTTTGATTTTGGTTAGGTTGCTCTGATATCAATTCGATATAATTTCTCTTTATTACAATTTTACTGTACTTTTCCAGATCAATGCTTGTCGGTTATTTATTTTTCCCGTTTCTATTTTTAGGTAAAAAATAATAAGCGACACTTAACTTTTTAAACAATACTGTTTTTGTATAATTGTCTATGCCACGGTGTATATGATGAAATAAGTTTTCCAAAACAGTAAGAATCAGGCCTGTTGGATGATTACAAGAATTTAAATGACTTTTTTTCTGAAAAGTCGTAACTTTAAACTGTTCTCCTGTAAAGTTAGTCCTAAGACGCTTAGTCAATGTTATCTTTCAAGCGTCGATATGTATACCGATAGGCCTAGCGTTTCTCGAGAAAGTAAAACCTAATATAAGTTTAACCTAGTATTTAGCCTAAACGGTTAATTTTTAAATTAATCATTTCCAAAAAATGAAAAACGTACAAGACGACGTCTCCTCTGCGACGCCTCTGCGAACTTCCATTTTTTACCCTTTTTTATTCGGTGTTCTTTTGTATTTTTACCCTTTAAATATGCCATGTGATTTTACCTGAATATACTACCTTTTATTCCATAACCTACGTCGTCCAGGGTTCGATTCCCGGTCGACACTTGATTGTGGCAAATCATCTATTTTTTCGCTACACCATGTAAGACCCACTCTCATGAAAATCCGAGACGCTACGTTCGAAGTTGTGGACGAGTATGTTTACCTAGGACAAGCTAGGTAGGTCCAACTTTGAGAAAGAGGTCAATCGTCGAATCCGACTCGGCAGGGCAGCGTTTGGGAAGCTACGCAATATCTTCTCGAAATTCTATGACCAGTGCGTGTTGCCAGTGATGACACTGAAACGTGGTCGTTCACAATGGGCCTTATCAGAAGGCTAAAAGTCACCCAAAGGGCAATGGAGAGGGCTATGCTTGGAGTTTCCCTACGTGATCGAATCAGAAATGAAGAGATCAAGGAGAACCAAGATAACCGATATAGCCCGAAGATTTGCCAAACCTAAGTTGCAATGGGCAGGGCACATAGCTCGCAAAACAGATGGCCGTTGGGGCCGAAAGGTTCTCGAGTGGCGACCGCGTACCGGAAGACGTAGCATTGGAAGGCCTCCTACAAGATGGACCGATGACCTTGTGAAGGCTGCAGGAATCCGCTGGATGCGGGAAGCACAGAATCGGTCAAAGTGGCGGTGCTTGGGGGAGGCCAATGTCCAGCAGTGGACGTGTTTCGGCTGAAATTATGAAATGAAAACATCTTAGAAAACTTATTCACTTGTCATACTAGAACAAGAATTGACGGATATGCTGTTTCACATAATCGTCTGCACCTTTTGGCTATTACAAAATAACATTTTTAAAATTTATGGAGCAAGTACTATATTTTGAAGGAAACGCAGTCTATTTTACCCGTTGCTTCTATCCATTATTCTTAACAAACGGGATTCCAAAAGTCCAAAATGCGATTCTCATAACTTTGTCAATTTCTATTTTCGATTAATCAAATCAATTTGAAAGTAACAAGTAGTACATCACTAAAGTAACCGTCATGAGAAGCTATAAATTTTGTAAACAAGTGTTCAGGAGTTCACAACATTTGGACCAACAAAAAAAATGAATTTGTTTAAGATTTAATAAATTATTAAGTAACAAATATTAATTAACATATATTATTTAAGAATAATTATTCGTCAGATTCAGATGTTTCCATTTCTGTGTCAGAATCAGTGACATGTATCACGAAGCTGTCTACAGTTTTATCAATCATCTCATCGATTTTGGAATAAAAATTATCGTCTTCCTTGATAACATGCTCCACACAACGCTTCCAATTTTCCGAAGTAATCTGATGCAGTCCCTCTTGTAATCATTGTTTTACCTCGTCAAATTTAAAATTTGTATTTTGTTTACAATCCCTGCGACGGACGCGTTCCGGTACCAAGAAACACAAACGATAGCGCTTTGCATCGTTAAAATATGATCCGACTAAATTAAATAGGTTGTTACTTTCATATAACCCGTCTATATTTCATGTCGATTGAATATGGTCAATTTATTATTATCTCGCAGTATAAAATGTATACTTAGTAAAAGATGTTTGTTTACATAATTTATAGCTTCTCGTGACGGGTACTTTAGTATCACCATTTTACAGAAAAATTATAAAAGCGTGTGTACCACGAAACTTACATTGTTTCTGTCGTTTGCATTACATTGCATATAGACAAAGCGCCTAATGATGGTTCCTTAAAGCAATGCCAGCAATGTGAAATGAACAGTGTGAAGTAGTAATTTATCTTAGTAGTGTTATTTGAACATCACAATAAATAATTTTAACATTAATATTAAAATTACCGATAGTATGTAGTTCCTCCATTGACTCGATTTACTACCTAGAAGAGTTTTCACAGTTTATAACGGCACAATTTGGCATCATTTTTGACGACACAACTCGCCACTGGCGCGTTCGAACACAAACTAAAGTAGTAGCGCGTCAAGTTTGTGCCTAGCACAAACTTCGGGCACGCTTGGTCGGACGGCTTGTGGTATCTTCGTCTTCTTCGTTTTGATCTTAACAGAGCGGTCATGGTCACAATGAACTGTGTCCAATCGCAGGTGTAGTCTTTGTCGTCCTCACGATCTCCTTCCATCTGGTTCTGTTAAATGACACTCTGGCGCATTCATTAACAGGGCCTCTAACCGTGGATTTAATTTGATCGGTTCACCTAATCGGCGACCTCCCGCGTGGTCTATTCCGCCTTCCTATTCCTTAAGACCTTCCACTCTGCCCTGCACCACTAGACGCTCTATGGAGTCATTATTCCGCCTGGATACACGATCAAAAATCTTCAGTATTCGAGACTGTACTAGTGCTGATAGACGCTGTTTGATGCCGAGTTCTTGGAATATGGAGACGTTTGTGCGGAATCCTGTCCAGCACCACATTTCTAGAGCATCTTTTTTTTTTCTAGTTCTCGTAATGTCCACGTCTCAGCTGCGTACAGAAATGTGGGGAATACAAATGTATGTACGAGCCTGATCTTAGTTTACCGGCCTTAGTTATGTTGCGATTCCTCCATATTTTTTTTAGTTTGTCTATTGCCCGTCTAGCCATAGTCATACGCCGTTTCACCTCATCCACGCAGCTGACATTATTCCTGATAATAGCACCAATATATAAGTAGGACTGTACTACGTCGCAGTTCGCAATCTGTGTCATGTCTGGCGAGTTGTTGTTGCTAAGGTCTACAATCAGTCTTACTGCGATTAATTCTCAATCCAAACGTAAGACTCACGCGCTCCATCTTAAGGGGTAGTTCCTCCATGTGTTTAGCACTAGTCGCAAACAAGGTTGTGTCATCAGCGTAGCGTAGTTCGCACTTTTGTAGCCACCAATAGCAAAAGCATCCAGTCGTTGAGGATGATTCGCATAATGAGGTTCGTGTAGGTGTTAAATAGGAGTGGCGATACAATATATCCCTGGCGGACACCTGCACTGGGATGGAAACTATCTGAAATGTGGTCGTCTGTTCGTACTGATGCTGTTCCTCCTTCTTAGAGTTCTGTAAGAAGGTACACAAGGTGTTTAGGTGTGCCCATGTCCAAAGCCTCTTCCACAAAGTTGGCTGTTTCACAAAGTCAAATGCTTTTGAGAAATCAACACAGCATATGTAGGTCGGCTTTTTGAATTGTCGTGCCTTCTCAATAATCTGACGAACAATGAGAATTTGTTCCCTTCACAAACCCAGCTTGTTCTTGTGCAATCTCTCTCGCGACAGATGTGCTTTCAGACGTGCGTTGAGAACGTGTAACAATTTTTGCTTGCGTGGCTTGTGGTATCTAATCTACTCTAAATCTATGTATAGTACACACGGCTACACATCAAGCTATACATTACCAGTATAAGCTGACCTCGCGCTGTACGGAAATCCTATACAATTCGAGATCAGTATAAACTGGATATGTATAGCTTGATGTGTAGCCGTATCTACATACTAATTCCACGCTGCCATGTTATTATTCTAAGGTTGACCCCCACAGTACTCCCATAATATCTCTCTCTCTCTTTCTTTCTTTCTCTTTGAATTAGAAGACTGTCGTAAGACTCGTAAGTATTAACGCTTTTTTGCGTGACGATTTCTGCCAGTTCGCAAACCGCGTTAAAGAACTTCGTTCCAATAAGTAGGTACATATTATTATAATATGAAAGTTGAATTAAGCACTTCCCTCATCCTCCTGACAGTTCACATAAAAACTGCAATAATCATAGAACCAAATAACAACCAACCTATGCGCGATACAGTTGGCTTCGGTGGCTCTCTTGGATATGCATCGAAAAGGTCTAATAATGCACAATATGCACAAGTGCTCGCGCGGTTCATGCGGTCCGCCACGCCTAGGGTTATCATCTGACAAGCATTTGCGGCATTTGATAGGCATTTTACGGTAAAGACAGGCGTGCGGCCGGCACTAAGCTGAGTCAGGCATTTTTAAATTTTCCTAATAAGTGCACAGTTGAGTAAAGAAAGGAATCGCCTGATAGACTCTTTAAAAGCGTTATTTGTATCCCAAGAAATCTTTAAAAACGTTTTATGTGAAGTTTTTATATTTATACTAGCTAGCGGCCCTGACAGACATTGTCCTGTCCGAACAGTGCCACCTAACGGGCCCAATCGTATTTTCAAACCATCCAGGGACCCACACAAACTTTCATCCAAATCGGTCTAGCCGTTTAGGAGTTAGGTGACAAACACACGTACAGAAGAATTATACTGGATGGACATCTAAATCAGCTGTTCCATACATTTTGACCGCGTAGGTATTGCACTTTTCTGTGAAACAGCAGATGTTTTCGAGTTCTCCCTGAGTTGTTTTTTTTTTTTTACTTTTACCATGGTTCAGAATCATGTACTGAATCCATGGTAAACGTGTTTGTGTCGATGTTCCTGCCACCCTGTATTTATAAAGATTTTAGAAAAAAAGAAATTTTGATAAAAAAAACAAAAAATCTTCCGTAAAATATCACTCAGTGTAGTTAGTTCGTTATTTCTAAATTTGTTTAGTGGTCGTAAATTGTTCATTTTGAATAAATGTCAGTCTTTAAAACTATCTGTTGCGTATTATTTATTTTAAGAGTTAGTTATAGTTTTTCTTTTACAATAGACAGGTATTTTTCTGAATAATCAGGTATTTTGTACATCCTACACAGGCATCTTCCTTACATAGATGGTAACCCTAGCTACGAGGAGCACGAGGCGCTTGCCGGCAATCAGGCGGGCGTGCGCTGTGTTGCGGTCTTACGGAGAAGTAAGTGACGTCACTTATGCCGTTGCCAGCCGTGGGTGTGCGGCGCGCCCTTGACATTTGAGCTTACGTACTGCCGCCCTCACCGCGCTACCCCACGCCGACCCCACTTCTAAAACAGCCTGTAAACCAATTTAGCAAAACGCATTTTACTACAACGGTTCAGCTGCTCAGGTATATGTATAATTGAGATTGTATCTTGCAGCTAAGTGCGAAGAGCCAAGTGCTCTGTTTTTTTGCGCCTTAATTAAGCAGTTAAGCATGTTAAGTGAACTGAAATGAGTACCTACAGCAAAAAAAAAATCCATGCATCTTGACGGATGTTGTAATGTTTATATTCGTTCGCAATGCAAGTGACTAGCGCAACCGTTTCATCGCTATGACGCAACCGTCCTCTCTCGGTTTGTGTACATTACACAATGGTCCAATAACCATTGTGTAATGCAAGATGACCTTGGCCGTCACTAAGTAAACTAACTGCCTGTTGCGGGCGTTAGAAAACCAGAGACGAAAGCTATTTAGCAAATTATATTTCAGATCGCCGTGAAGTAAAATTGGGAATCAAACGTGCTTACCTGTTAAGCGAAGTCTTGATTCTAATTTTACGAACGGCGATCTTAAATATAATTACCCACCCGCCACTAGCTAATAGCCCCAAAGCTGCAATAATTAGTCTACTTAATTCACTTATCTTTCCAGGAAAGCCTAGTGAATGTAAGTATGAGGAACTACTCTGTACAGAAAACAGAGCTTGTTCTCCATCATAAGGATCTCTAAAATAAGTGACATTCCTGTGTGTGTTGCCACCAATGACGATAATTCTGTTTAAAAAATATATTTATAATATTTTATATCTAAACGAACGCGATGTCTTATGCCGCGCATAAGAATTACTACTTTGTTTAATGAATTATATTTCAGATCGCCGTTCGTAAAATTAGAATCAAGACTTCGCTTAACAGGTAAGCTCGTTTGATTCCCAATTTCACTTGTCTCAATAACTTTCCGTTACTCTATTCGCTTTATTTATTAATCCAAACACCTTTTTTTTCGTGAGATAAAAGGAAATACTTATCCATAAAGACACACATTATGTACCTACCTACTAGTAAGTAAATTTATTTTATAGTCTTACCTTTCAGAGTTTCCAGGTAATTTAAAAAAACTTATGTCTGGATGCGTTATTGACGAATTCATACCAAAAACAGCACAATATTTCCTACTCGTCATATTAACTGATTTTAAGAGAAAAAATCGCGCGGTTATCGTTAAAAAAACAGCACACCGTCCGTTCGACACTGCGGTACAGCCGTGACTGTCTGCGCCCCGAGCGCACCGCGAGATCGAGGCGCGTAGGTATAGCTCGCGTTTCGTCCGTTTGTATGAAGTTGGAGTACTGTATTATAATATTACCGTGCTCGCGCAGCGCATACCTAGTGACATGGCAACAAGGCAGTGTTTGCAGTTTGCTGAGCATTGGCTGAACGATGTAATTGCTTCGTGCTTTCACGGCACTACTATTCGTGATTCTATTTATTCACACAGTAAAGTGAGGTCTATTAGACTGTTTTATTTTAAGTATGTAAGTAAAATGGCGACGCCTTTAAAACGTACAAGTTCCATCTGGAAACATTTTCAAATAAGACAAGGATGAAAATATTTTACGGTTACTAAATGTATTAAAACAGAATGATAACGTCTTTCAACGAAAGCGGTAAAAAGGATTTGAGAATAAAGGCTCTTTCAAACAGGCGCGACACGCGACGCGACACAAAGACACCGCCCGTCGCGCGACGAGCCGTGTCTTTGTGTCGCGTCGCGTGTCGCGCCTGTTTGAAAGAGCCTTTAGAGATGGAAAAAAGATATGGTAAATGATGACTTTATAAGAAATGTTCAATTAAGTACCTATAACTAATAAACAGTGAAATAACATCAGGACATACGCTAGATAAATTACGTTAAATAAAATATTGTTTATTTTTTTAAACAAATGACAACTGTTCGTTTAATTTGATCGAGTTTCACAGGAAAAAAAGGGAACACAAAAGCAATTTGTTTTTACTGCAATGTCAGCGTTTCTCGAAGGTGGTTTCATAGAAGAGTTATACGACAACAAACATTTGGACACACGTAAAGCGCTTTCCTGAAAAGGAGTTGGAAAACGACACCACATCTACATCAAAGACCGACAGTGGTCCGCCACCTAAAAACAAATAAGTACCTAACTTTGGAGCACATTCTAGAAAAAAGTTTATGTATTTGATACTGATGATCCTAGAGCAAACGCGGTCACGCAAACAATAGCTGAACAGATATGAAAGAAAGAAAGAAAGAAAGAAATCATTTATTTGCTGATAATGTAGGTATACATATAGGTTGGAATATTTATTAAGTGTCCCGATACATTTTACCTTACGGCATGCAAAATATTGGGTTTGAATTAAATATTAATAATTATAGATACAGCTAGATGCAGTGTTGCCAACAACGCGGGACCCGATGTCGCCCGTTTTTCACAGCTTAAGTAGCCCAATATAGCCGAATTTCAGTCAGCGGTAGCCTAAAATATCAGTATGAATAAAACAAAAATGTAGTTTAAATCAATTTATTTGTACCTACTTTAAAAAACACGAGAAACAAAGACAGTTTAATATCACACAGCTTCGTCATCTGTTATCAATGCTAAGGCATCTGAAAGGCTTTCACCGTCAGCATCATCAGTGGTAGATGTTGTAGCCGCTGTGCTAGTACTGGCACAAGCTTCACTGGATGCGTACATTTTTCTGCCAGCATGTAAACTAACCATGTAATTGCTTGGTTGAAAACCTCAATTCCTTATCTTTACGTGTTTTAGTTTTCATGTGCTTTTCCAAATCAGTTTTGTGTGCACGGAGTGGTGTGACACATAATTTACAAAATGCCTCACCTTTGCCGCTATCCGTCAGTTCAACAGGTGCTCGAGTAAGCCAATCTGTAAAGGAAATTGTTTTTTTTAGCATATCTGCTAAGTGTAATACACTGGTCAAGTGCGGATTGATTGGTGATTATATTTCTTGAAATGTTGTAGAAAGCGAACGAAAGCTTGTTGCGAAAGATGGATACCCCTACGGGAAAAAGTACGCCTAATTCCCCAATTTTTGTAGGTATGCGTACCTACGCTTAAGATGTAGTAGGCAGGTTGATCACCTGATCAACCTGCCTACTACATCTTAACCGGGCTGGAAACTCAGACCAAATAAAAAACCAAGACATAGCGCGAAAAACACAGTGAAGCATGCGTAAAACTACACTTCGCTCTGTACATAAACGTTCACACGCACACCAAAGTCCAACTAAAATATACCTCACGTGTTTATGAAACCGGCCTACTTCACTGTTATCAACGCTATGTCTTGGTGTTTTATTTGGTCTGAGGCTGGGACAAATAAAAAAATGGTTGTCCCACCGGGAAGAGCTCACTAAGTAAACAAAAACATTAGCTTTACTTACTTTTAAATGCTGGTATTTGTACCCACTCGTCGCGATAATGTTTCACATATTTCCCGTGTTTTCCCATGTTTTTGTCACAGAAACTAAAACTTTTGACACAAATGCTGTACGAACCGAAACGTAATTGACAAATAATAACTGGAATTTTCCCGAACTATTCACTCAGTATAATACGATTATTGTGGTAGTCGTTTACACCAAAGCGAATACTTATTACTTCATTGCATCCTAAATTTTGTTACATAATAGCTAAAACAAATTCAGGGTATTCCCCGAAACTAACCAACCATAAACAAATAGGGTGGCCATCCTTTCTTTCCTAATATCGCAAACCTTTTACATTAATTTGCGTGGGAGATGTTTTTTTTTTCTTAACCTCATTTATGATTCAGTTAATTTAAATAGTTGTCCCTGAACTGAAGTAGCCTAAAAGGCGACCAGTCGCCTTTCAATTTTTTTCGTCGCCGATTCTCTTCCTGAGTAGCCTAAATGGCGAAAAATCGCCTACGTTGGCAACACTGCAGATATGTATAGATACACATGAAATCATTTGATTTAGTAAATAAACGGTTTTCAACGCACTACTAAGAGCGTGCATTCTGAATGTGGGCATCGTCGAAAATAGCTGTCAAATATTTTACTGTTTTGATTAATTTGGCAAAATTACTGTATGGAAATATTAAATATGGCTAACTGAACTAAAATATTGACTATGAAATGCAATAATTAATATCGTTATACCGAATTTTCAGTTTGAGATGGAAAATACCTAAAAACCGGCCAAGTGCGTGTCGGAACACGCACAATGAAGGGTTTCGTAGTTGGGATGAATTTATCCCAAGAACAAACTTAACATTGTAGTTGAAAAAAATATAAGTTAATACGCAAAATATTAAGGCCTCATTTACGGAGACGCGGGGCGTCTCGCGTCGCGTGTGGCGTGGCGTCTCGCGGCGCGTCGGACGTTTTTTCTGTTTACGGTGGGGCGGCGCGTGAAGCGGCACGCATCATGGCACGCGTAAACACAAACTTATAGCAATATACGACCATGTTCATAGAGAAGCGAGACGGGAAGCGTGGCGGTGCCCGCCGCGGCGCCCGCGGCGAATCCTCTAGCGTGTAGCGAAGAACGCGGCGGGCATCGCGGCGGCGCACGCTCGCCTCGATCAAATCGACTAGTTTTATCTTGGCGAGAGATGGGAGCGCACGTGTCGCAACTTGCAGCATGAATGACGAAAAATTGGAACTAGTTATTTCTAAATAAGACTGACAGAAGATTCCGCCTCGGACATAGCTTCATCGAGAATTGCCGCTGCGTGCGCCGCCGCGATAAACGCCGCGTGGGACGCGTCGGTGCCATCCGCAGGCTCGGCCGCAAAAAACGCCCTAGTTCAAACAAACGCGTCTAAAATCGCTTCTCCGTAAACGCACTCATACAACGCCATATATTTGAATTTAGTGCGGGCCGCGCCGCTCAACGCAACGCGCAACGCCCCGCGTCTCCGTAAATGAGGCCTAAGAGATTTAATACCATGGACTTCTTATACGTTTTCCTGTAATCTATGAGTAAGGAACCACTCTACGTTTACTTTTTTCAAAAAAATTGGGCCAATAGTTTCGGACATAAGGCTCCCCCCTTATGTAATAGTAATTTATATGTGTAATAGTAATTTTTTATCGATTTTCTTAAATATCTCTAAAAGTATTTCTTTTAAAACTATATAAAAATTTAAAAAATATTTGAGATCCTCGCAAGAAGCCTTTTCATTTGATATGTCACACGGTACTGTTTGCTAAACTTTTGTTATTAATTTCTTATTTGCCCCCCCCAAAAGTGACCCCATGTTCTAAATGCATTTATTTACGTTACACGTCCGTGTTTGGGTCACAGAAATGCATATGCGTAGGTACCAAATTTCAACTTAATCGGTCCATTAGATTCGGAGAAAATTGGCTGTGACAGACGGACAGCCAGACAGACACACGAGTGATCCTATAAGGGTACCGTTTTTTTCCTTTTGAGGTACAGAACCCTAAAAGTATTTGGAAACTTTCCAAATGCCTTTTTACACCGAAAACGGTTACGTCTTCAAATTCAGTGTTATAATTCCAATTCATTATTAATATTCAAGTTCACTAGTTAGCCATACATGTATTTCATATTGCCCTGTTATGACAGACGATGCCGAAATGTGGACACTGACGTACACGTTTCGGCATCGTCTGTTATAACTAGTGTTGCCCAAATGCAAGAACAAGACGAGACTTAGCCAGTCTTGGTCTTGGTCTTGCGCCAATACACCTGGTCTTGGTCTTGGTCTTGGTCTTGCGCTCCCAGTCTTGGTCTTGGTCTTGGTCTTGCAGCAAGAGTCTTGCAAGTCTTGCAATTACCTATTAGTCTATTACTATTTATTAAAGTTTACTTTAAATCTTAGAAAAACGTATTAGAATTGGAACATTGTGAGCTTGAATTAACATAGCCATAGTAAAGATCAAGCAGATTAATAAATAACTGAAGATTTGATAAGAAATTCGAAAAATCAACTGACCTATATGTCGTTTTCCATGGAAGTAACTGTTTCTTAATAAACATTTATGATTTATAAGCTTACATTTGCTAAAACATGTAAAAAAACAAATTAATTACAATAACTTGACTGTATTTTAAAGAACAATACTTATCTGTCTAGAAAGAGATTGAACCCTCAACTTATAAGAAATTTAATAAAAGAGTTTTACGATTTATCATTTATTTGAATAAAAAATAAAATACAACACAAATCAACAGCTTTATCATTAGGTTATGATACTTTATATCAATTTTTTTGACCAAGAATTAATACAAAGTAACCATCTGGCTGACTCATCACTTAACCTATTTCTATGTTTTCTAATTACTAATGATGCTTTAGAAAATAACCTCTCAGCAGGTACTGAAGTTGCAGGTATTGAGAGAAAATCACGGGCCATTTTCGATAAAATCGGATACTCTGTCTCATGCGTCCTCCACCAATCTAAAATGTCTTCCGAGCTGGCAGTTCTTGGTTTTCTCAGGTACTCCTCCAACTCGTCTATCACTAAGCCTTGAAGACAAGATCCAGATGACGTCGAGGGACATTCATAGAGTTTATCAAAGTCTATTACGTCTTCATCTTCATCACATACTTTATTTTCTTTTTCTGGTAATTCCAGAGATTTGTTCAGTGAGTGTAGACTTTTATATTCTTCATAAAGTTCATTGAACTTGCGCAGACTTTCTGTTTTAAGTTGCTTCCCCCACATTGTCAGGTCAAAAGTCTGAGCCTTATGCCTTGGGTCTAAAATTAAAGAAGTACAATAAATCCAGTTGCTCTTCTTGTAATGTTTAAGCATTTTGTCTCGAGCTGCTTGGAAAGCTAGAATGAGCCTTTCATCCACTTCAGATCGATTAGGTTTCTCATCTAACTGTTTTACCATGGATTCAATTTTATCTAGCAAGAGATTGAATGATACAATGACTAGCGGTAATGTAACATATTTGTCTCCACCAAGTTTTGTACTTAAAAGTTTAAAGTTTATTAGAAATTTATGTAATTTTTCGAGTACCTGCCATTCATTAGCTGTGATTTGAAAATCATTTATTTCGGTGGCAGAACTGCACAATATGTCAATGCCCGCTCTCACTTTTAAACCAAATCCAATCATATCATGTGTGGAATTCCATCTCGTTGGACAGTCAAGAATGGCATTTAGATTTGATGGCACGCCAGCTGCTTCACAAGCAGACTGAAACTTCTTCTTCACTATCTCACTTCTTTTTATTTTACTGGAAATACTGCGTAACTTTGTTACAGATGTACGCGAGTCAGCAATATTTGGTGCAGATTCTTCATCTTCCTCATCCTCAGTTTCGTCTGCATAGTCTTCGTACTGCTGATCTTGCGCGTTAGTGTCAGACTCACAGTGTAATGCTAAGGTCTTTAATAAATCTTGTACACCAAGGTTTAAAATGTGAGCAAAGCACCGGAAATGTTGATTGTCTGAATCAAAGTGTGGCGGCAGCTGTTTGCCCAGTTCATACATAAATTTGGTATTTGCAGTTGCGTTGTCGACCGTGATACCTTGTATTTTATCAATTATGCCATATTCCAATAAACATTCATGGAAAATCGTTGCAATATCTTCCCCAGTATGTCGACCGCGTGATGGTATAAAATCAAGAACTACAGATTGATACTTCCATTCGTTGTCTATATAATGAATAGTAACCCCGTAGTAACTCCTACCAGCAATTGACGTCCACCCATCAATGGTAAAAGACATTTTAGATGATAATTGTTGAAGTCGTTCCTTGAGATTCAATTGGAGCTCTTCAAATCGCTCTTTGACTTTCCTTCTAAGTGTAGACCTTTTAGGAAACACCATATTAGGGCAAATACGTCGAAAATATACTTGTGTAGCTTCGTCATCGAAAAATGAGAAGGGAAGATATTTTTTCACCACCCAATCAACTGTAGCTGTCGTGATGTTGTCACTGCTGTTTTCCGACTGAAACAAAACAATAAATCTTGTGTTATTATTTAAAACATACTAGGTTTGAGCGTATAAGAGGAGGAGGTTTGTTGTTGTTAAATCGAGAAAATCGTTAAATTGATATTTGTTATATTAAGGTTGCACTGTACTGTAATTTACCAAAATAAAGTACTTAGTTGTTACTGGCCGATTAAATGAAAATATGGGTGTTTATAAAAAATATTTAAGACGATAATTACATACTTAATATGTCGCACCCCTAGATGAAAACACCACTAACTCAAAAATACTTACGTAAGTTAATGGCGTTTTTGAAAGTATCGCATGAATAGCTACGCGGAGTTAAAATTCTTTTAACTGTTAAAAAAATATTCTTACCTGTCCACTTCTTCCAGCGGTTACTAAAAAGCTTGTGATATCTCCACTTAATTTTGGTTTAACAGGAAGAAATATTTCTGATTCCTTTTTGTGGAAAGATATTAGATGTTTCCTTAAGCCTGAAGTGTTTCTGTTTTTCATTTTTATTTCAATCTTTTTATGTTGGCACAATTTACAGAAGGCAGTTTGGGATGCATGAATTATTTCGAAAAACTCCTCAAATTTGCTTTTGGGTCTTTTAGATCTGTGACTCAAACTCTCGTTACTCGGACTAGAATAATTTGAATCTTCGTCACTCATATTAAATTGTACACGTGATACGTTTTTAGAAAACAACGAGAATTAGTAAAAACAATTATTAAGTTAGACTCGAAGCACAGCTCAATTGGAAATGACTGGAATTAAAATAATTCCTTTATTTATAGTACGTTTCCTTGCTTTCTACCGCGCCGCCTCGCCACGTGCCGGCTCTATGAAAAGGATGCCGCCGCAAATCAAACAATGCCGCGTGCGGCGTACAAACACACACTAAATATTACCTACTTGTACAGACGCGACGCGTGAATAAAATAGAATTAGTGCCAATCACTATTCTTTACATATAAGTGAATGTTTTGGCGTACATCTATACTAATATTATAAAGCTGAAGAGTTCGTTTGTATGTTTGATGACAGAAGTTTTAAAATAAATAAATAAGTCCTGAACGTCACTATACCTCCAAAGTTACTATTCCTCGTGGACGAAGTCGCGGGCACAGCTAGTAAATACTTACTCTTGTTTTGGCGTACATCTATACTAATATTATAAAGCTGAAGAGTTCGTTTGTATGTTTGATGACAGAAGTTTTAAAATAAATAAATAAGTCCTGAACGTCACTATACCTCCAAAGTTACTATTCCTCGTGGACGAAGTCGCGGGCACAGCTAGTAAATACTTACTCTCATCATCTCTCTCAGAGATATTCGGGCTGGTAAGTAATACAAAACTCTTATCGCAGGCTTTTTATTTTATTAGTAGGTAAGTACCTACGCTTTTTATATTATTTTATTAGTTTTGTAGAATTTTTTTACACGTTTCAAGTATATTTAAAAGTGGCTACAATATTTATTAAACGGGTGATATTTGAACACTTTTTTGCTATTTTTTCTTGTAAAAACTTAAGAAATATAATGACTAAATGTACAATAATAGTACCTAAGTAATTAGTTTAAAACCATATAAGTAATCAATATTATAATATATACTTACTAGAATGAATTAATATGACATCTACTACCTATCCTTACCATTTTATCCTAATCATAATACTACTTGCGTGATCAGTATAATGTATTCATTTTCATTCTAAGCACTCTGAAACTTATTTATTCTTTGGAACACCTGTAGGTACTCTTAAAAAAATTCGAAATTATTTTGCATGAGTATACCTACGCCCTATGGCGGCAATCAAATAGTGTCACAAATGTTATGATTTCGGCGTGGCGGCAACGATTGTTTTAGATTTCAAAAGAAGCCGCCGGCGCGTGTATCATAACCATGTACTTCCGAAAAGCGGTAAATTTCTTTGAGAAGTAAGTACAAAACCTTTGATGCCGCATTATCAAAGTGCCGATGGTTAAAACATAACTATGCATGCACTCAGTTTGATTTTAATAGATATTTTTTTATTCGTTATGTTTATGGTATTAAGGCTCTTTCAAACAGGCGCGACACGCGACGCGACACAAAGATACCGCTCGTCGCGCGACGAGCGATGTCTTTGTGTCGCGTCGCGTGTCGCGCCTGTTTGAAAGAGTCTTTAGTCGTAATGCGCATAGGTCCAGTTTTTCATATTCTTTGATACAGTTTTTTGCGTCTCATTGAATTCCTAAGCGTACCTACCTATAAACCGAACTGTTACACCTAACTACTCAGTGAAATAGCGCTAAGTCCTAGCTGCAAGACGCAAGACGCAAGAGTCTTGCAGGCTATGTCTTGTTCTTGCTCAAGTCTTGCACGGTCAGTCTTGGTCTTGGTCTTGCTAAAAATACGCGGTCTTGTTCTTGGTCTTGGTCTTGCAAAAACGCAAGAACAAGACCAAGACTGCAAGACCAAGACTGAATTTGGGCAACACTAGTTATAACAGGGCAGGACGCACTGGTTGAATACCTTAGTCTTCAAACACTGCGGATTGGCATCGACAAGACTTGACGAAGTTTTCCAAAAGCTGCCCAATCTAACCGGACTCTTCTGTCGACTTCTTTCTCAGAGTTGTGCCTACCGAGCTGGATCACTTGCCCTAGGTAGACGTACTCCTTCACAACTTCGAAAAGCGACCCTGTGATGTGGATTGAAAATCGCAACCCGAGAATAGGCGCTAAAATAGGACAAATATACGTACTATGCATACGTAGAGTCAATTCTTTGAGAAAATTTGAGAATTTTGAGATTTTCACATTTTTTTCTTTTGCTTCATACAAAAATTACTTTGGATATTTATAACTCCGAAAATACTAAGTTATCTGAACGACCCTCATAGAAATAATTACTTATAATCGATAGATAAATCCAACACAATATTTAAAATTTCAGAAAAAGAAACTTTTTTTTTTAAATGCTAAGTCCTTTACCGGTCCGTTTCAGCCCACTGTGCGACGGCGGTGACAACGACGATAGAGGCAGCAGCGGCTGCGGCGGTGACGGCGGTGGCGGAGGGCTTGCCCCTGCCTCTGGCCTTGGCGGGTGGAGCGCAGGCCTTGCTCCCAGCCCGGTGATCGGCCGGCTTGCCAGCCGCTGCACATACAACACAGTGCGGCGGGGCGTTACACGAGCCGGCCTTTGACCGGGCTGACCACAGCGGAAGCAGTGGCCGCTGCGGTCCACCTCCGAGGTGCACTTGACCCCCACGTGATGTCCCACCTGGCAGCGGAAACAGCTCACAAGTCTGGGCTCCAGCAGTTTGACCTGCGCGGAAACCCAGCCCACCAAGAGCCTTCGGCCCTCCCCGGCTATCTTTTTGGTTGCCGTCACGCTAACGGCTCACCCTAACGGCTCGCATCTCCGCGAAGTCAGGAGGGATGGTGCCCGCCCTAACCTGCTTGGCAGAGCACCCTCCAGCCTTAGCGACGGCGGCCGGGCCACTGGCCGCACCAGGGACCTCCAGCATCCGGGCCCCGGTTGCCGTTATCTTCAGCCGGATGCCCTTGGTGGTGCCGATCTCCTGGAGGTGCATAACCGCGTCCATCTTGGCGAACACGTCCTGGTAGGACACGCCCCTCTTCTCCGCTTCCGGCTGCAGTGTTAACATTACAGCTGCGGACTTCGGGGCGCGGAGCCTAGCAGCGACGCTTCGCTCCTTACGCCGCTGCCGCCTCGCCTTTCTTTTGGCCGCCCTTGCCGCCTTACCAGCCTTCTTCTTCTCCACGGCTACCTGCCATCCGGCGTCGGCCGGAGGAGAAGATTTAGGAGGCGGAGGGGGCCGTTTCGCCGCTGCCTGGGCCGGAGCCCTCGCCGTCAGGGCCGGGGCCCTCGCCGCATGCGCAGCCGCTCCGCCCTTGGCCTGCCTTTACGAGCCCGGTTTGGCCGCGGCAGATAAGGTTGCGGCATCCGATGCCACCTTTGGCTGGCCCAAGGCCGGTTGGCTCGCCGCTAGCGGAGGGCGCAGGACGATAGCCTCCAGGGCGGAGAACCTTCTTCGCAGGGAGGCCATCTCCTGCCGCACCAGGGTCAGAACCCGGTCCTCAGCAGGCACGGGCCGTGCCTGTCCATGCACCTCCCGGGTGCCGGCTGCCCGCAGCCCAGCCAGGTCTGGTCGGAGCCTCTCGTTCTCCTTTCGGAGAAACTCCATGGCGGCTGTCAGGTTGGCAACCTCCGCCCACATCACGGACATCTCGTCCAACGGAGACCCAAGCTGGAGGGCCTTCGCTGCCGCCAAAATAGAGGCCGTGGCCGCGGGTATGGCCTTGTCTTTAGAGGACTGGATCCTCTTCAAGTCCACACCCCTGATCGCGGCTGCTACGACCTCCGCAAACCTGGCCGTCTGCTCCGGGTTTGAGCCGCCGCCAGCGGCGTCCGGCTCACCACCTGCGGCCTCTGAGAGGACCACCCCGCTGCTGGCCGCCTCCAGGGTGGTGCCCCTCCGTAGCGAGTCCGTCGGCTCGTGGGGCCAGTTCCGCTGGACTGGCCCGGCTCGGCTCAGCCCCCACCACTTCGCGCTCCGAGCTCTGGCTAGAGCTCTCCGCGCCGGATGCAGCGTCGGACTCCGACCCCGCATCACTCCCCTATTTTTTGGTTGGTTATTTTTTATTTAATGTTCTCATAATTGTTCCCACGAGTAATGAACTTTGTATCTTCTTAAAATGTGTGGTTCGCACTAGTGACTAATTAAGCCACCCATTAGTCAAGCTATCAACCTCCCTCACAGTGCGCCGCCGCTTGGAGGTTTGGGGTGATTTTTTATAGAGGTTTTCTACCTCGCGGCCCGGGCGGTTAAGCCTAGACCCTCGACCCCCGTCAAATGCCAGAGACACGACCTTGGCAGTCTTCGGGGCTACGAGACCAGCCGTTGCAGAAGGAAGGGTTTCCTCCTGCCTGCCCGCCGGCAGGGTTAGTGCAAGCCGAGCCCGCTCCTCCTCAAAACGCTGCTTAACGTGTGCTCTCTACAGAGTACACGTTAGAGCGTTCCTCTGACAGGATATTGGCATACAGACAACGAGACCCCTTAGGCTCACAGAACCTAATACCTAAAACCTGCACCGTCCCGGAGACTGGCCTTCCCCCCGGACGTATCCATAAGGGAAATCCAGCCCACGGGCACACGGGGAGGTTTCCTGTTCAGGCACCCCAGTGTGTTCTGACCTGACGCCTAATTCAGGACAGACTCTCAAAGACATGAACATATTAAACTTAGGGAGTGTCTCCGGCGTTGGCTCCTGAATTGTCTGCCGGCCCTGAGTTTGGAAAAAAAAGCGGAAAACGGGGTTGGCAATTTGGTATATTGGAGTAGATAGGCGGGGTAGACATCATTTAAAAAAAACATGTAATAAAGCATTTTTTTTTCCAGTATTATATTTCCATAAATAATGATTTACATATTCCAGGAATCAAGTTCTTAGTACCCGGAACCGAACTAGTTGGATTAGGTTAAATATTTTTACTCGCAAATAGGTTATTTAGGTGAGGTTACGTTAGAACTGTGACGTACGCACGAGTCAAGCGAGCGAAGCGAGCAGTGCCGCGGTAGCGGCCGGCGAGTGCCAAAAACGACTAGAATATAGAAAAAATATTTTAGCTAGGGTTAGTTAGTTGGGAGTTCTGAATACTGGAAGGGATTCCAAAACGCCGCGCCGCCGGTATCCACTATGGGATCCGGCGGTGCCGGCCACAGAATATGTAATGTGCTGGCAGCCGACAGTGACCTTGAGTGGTTAGCGTGCGTGTTCTGTACTCACGCAACGCGTCGTACGTCCAGCCAGTAATAGGACTCGCCCATCAAGGAGCGCTGTCCCAAATTAAACGCATTATTGATTTATTATACATAAAACAAAAGGTATTTTAATATAACTCGTATACTAAAAGATCAATAATTAAATTATCTTTAAAATGGTGAAGGTTTCAGAAAAATACGCTTGATAGATTTAGCGCGATTCTCAGTTTTATATCCGCGTTAGACCTAACTTTATAAATGAATTTCACTATGTTCTATAAACATATTTCAAAATATGTCTATATTAAAATATTAATAAAATGCTCTAATTTAACATATATTTTTTTCTAAATCATTAAAACTACTCGTTTAGACGTCATCTTCAGTATAAAATCATTAAAAGTCTGTTATCGTCGCCTTAATCTCGACTGCCGGCAGTAATGTTATGCCGGTTCCCAATGGCGTTATTTTTGGGAGCCGGCACCGGCAGCGGAGGCATTCCCTTAATCTTATATTCCCTGTCCCATTTCATCCATCCTGAATTGAGTGCCGGTCCATTACGTATCCATTTACTTCGCCCTGGGATAAGTGATCTGACATTGAAGATTATTTTTATTTATTTACAAAACAAAAATCTCCATAGTTTATTGATTCAGGCGTGACCTTGCGAAAATCCATTATAAAATGCAATTGATGTGGATATATTTAGTAACCTGTTCCGCTTAGCTATTTCTAAAGAGTGAACAAGTGAAGAAACTTCTTTGCTGGAGAAAGGACTTAAATTTAATTTCCAGCCCGCTTTGATACAAAAACATTGGAGCATTTGGCGGTAGATTCACAAATGGCTATAGTTAGAGGTAAAAAAGATGAGATAGTAGCACACCAGGTATCTGTTCATATTAAACAGTCTCTTAACTCATCAAATTCAATGTCTTATTCATCAGACGTACGTATTTATAGATCTGTTAAAAACAAAATAGATCAAAACAGAATAGTTGTTACTAATGCCGATAAAGGAATTAAAGTTATCTCAGACAGAAACAGTTACGACGAAAAGGTAAATGACGTAGTACAGGGTAGCGATTTTCAACAACTAAGTTCGGACCCCACTAAAGTTTTCAATTCACAACTAAAAAACATTACTAAAACACATCTTACGTCGATCAAAAGCCATTAAAATATATTATACCTATACAAAAATACAAAATACAAATACAAAAATGTTTATTTCGATATTACACGTTGTACATACATTATACAGTTGGTGGCGTCCCCTTTTAAGCATATGCCTGTGCCAGGAGGCGCCGCTCTTTTATATCTTGCTGTTAGTGTAACATGTTATTAAACAGAAGTTATTAAACAAAAATTAAAAGTAAAGTAAGTAAGTTAAAAGTAAATGAATTTGAATTTCTTATTTTTATTTAGTCTGTTAGTGTATGTGTATATGTGTGGGAGCGTGTGTGATTATGTGTATGTGTTTATGTGTATGTGTTTAAGTGTATTTGTTTATGTGTATGTGTATGTAAGTATGTGTGTGTGTGTGTGGTTGTTTTATACGGAAATGGTTTTACCTATAAACCCCAGGTCTCCTATGCTATACGGCTTGCCTAAAATTCATAAAGATAACATCCCAATACGGCCAGTGGTTTCTTATATCGGTGCACCAGCATATAATTTGTCAAAACATACGAACTATTTATTGAAGTCGAGATCAAATTATAAACCAAAGTTTAGTCCTAAAAATAGTTTACAGTTAATAGAGAAGGTTGAGGATATCAATTTGCCATCTAGTACAAAATTATTATCTTTGGATGTTGAAAGTTTAATCACAAACGTGCCATATGAGGAGTGTTTACATATACTTGAAGATCTTTTTAAGAAATAGCGAATCCATCCAGGTGAGGTTAATGAATTGATATCTTTGACCAAGATTTGTATGGAACAAAATTATTTTAGGTTCAAAAATCAATATTACAAACAAAAAGAAGGTTAAGCCATGGGTTCTCCACTCAGCCCCCTTATGGCAGATATTTTCATGGACCATTTTGAAAATAAATACATAGTAGGACAGCCACAAATTTTATATTATTACCGTTATGTTGACGACATAATTATGTGTTGGACCGGTACATTGCGTCAAATTGATGTTTTTGTTAATAAAATCAATAGTTTACATCCTAAAATAAAGTTTAAATTAGAATTAGAAGTTGATGGATCCCTTAACATTTTAGATTTAACTATTTAAAAAAAAAACAATAAACACGATTTTCTGATTTATAGAAAACCAACTTATACAGATGTTACGATTCCTGCGTCATCTTGTCATCCAATCAACATAAATTGGCAGCTTATCATAGTTTCACTCATAGATTAATGTCAGTACCACTTTCACAAGATAATTATAACAGAGAACTTAACATTATTTATCATATTGTTGAGAGTAACGGATACAATAAGAAAATGGTTGATGATTTGATTCAAACGAAACGTCGGAACATAGTTCGTTCACTTCTGTACCTACTGCCTCCAGAAAGACCACATGAATATTTAGGTAGTTTGACATACTTAGGATCAATAAGTGATAGGGTTTCAAAAACTTTGTTTCGAAATGGATTAAGGGTAGCATTTAAAACAAATAATTCATTAAAACAGATTTGCAATGGAAAAGATCGATTAGAAAACTATAAAAATCAGGTGTTTACAAGTTACATTGCGATGATTGTAATGGTATTTCTAAAGGTCAAACCGGTCGTAATTTTCAGACAAGATATAAGGAACATATTGCAGCGTTCCAGAACAGTAATCCAGAAAAATCCCATTTTGCTCAACACCTAATAGATACAGATCATTCGTTAAATAATAATAACACTTTCAAAATTTTACACACATGTGATAAAGGTTTCAGAATGTCTGTACTAGAGAGCTTAGAAATAGTGAAAAATAATACAGGAAACGTTACACTGTTGAACGAATTAAATACGGGTATTCCAAGGTTACCTTTACTGCGATTGTTCGCCCCTTATCGCGCTGATAACGGTCCGAGCCGAGGTGGAGCGAGCAGTATATAAGTGGATTGGACGGGCGATAAAAGCATTTAAAGTCTAGTTAGCGATAAAAGCTCAGTCTGCGCTCAGTGCTTGGTGTGGCAACACGCCGTGTTCGAGTTCGCGACAAGTCAATCGTCATCCTGAGGATGCCTCGTTGAGAGGTGAAACACGTGTCGACTTCTTTCTTGTCGGTCTTTTTAAGAGTCTTTAGAAATAGCTAAGCGGAACAGGTTACTAAATATATCCACATCAATTGCATTTTTTTTAAATCTCCATCTTTTTAGTAAGATAAGTGACAGGCCTAATTTTAACACTAGAAATAGGAACAAATTAGATTAACCACGTTTTAGATTGTCTAAAGTACACACTTCTTTTATGGGGTACTGTGTAAATTGTTATAATAAAATACCACTCGATATTCTTCAAATAAATGAGAAGAAATTTAAAACATGCATTAAACGCACACTATGTAGACAAGCATATTATAAGTTGGATCCAAGCATTTTTATATACGATATAATATCGTAGATAAAAATGCTTGGCTTAATACTGGTCCTGCTCCACAGCCACTTGGGCTCACTAGTTAAAATTTTAATATTTGGAAGAGTTGCTTCCCCTTTTTTTAAATTTTGTTTTTGACATTACGAACTTAATGTTTATTTTTGTTTTACCAAGTAAATTGTTGAATGCTCCAATTAGTAATGATTTTCTTTCTTTTTGGTGGTAAAATTGTATTAATTTCTTAAATACATTGCAAACTATAGTTTTTTATAATTTAGAAGAAGCATTTTTATTTTTGTAAATGTGAGATCATGGAGCCGTTTATTAAGCTATTATGTTGACTTGAAAGAGCATGGCAGTTGAGAATATGTCATGTTTACTTAAATGTCTCGCTGATGGTGGCGAGTGTGTTGGGTCATTCGGTTCCCTACAAAATGGTTGAGCTGGATGGTGCTGATCCACGCGTCATGTTCGTGAACGGGTGCCGTCAGTTGAAACTGGTCATCTCTTATCTGCCAGGGCTTATTTTATATCTTAAATTTTCAATTGGTTATGATTATTTTTCGTACATTGTTTTCACATATTGAAGCAACACGAATGATGTACCCAGGATTTTGAAATATCTATATTTAAAAGAGTGTCCTTGGAGTTTCTTGCCCGTTCTTCTCCATAGAGATCTACGTTTTGGAATGGGCAATTAGCTTCAACTTTCTGACTAACTGACCGACTCTTTGACAATTCAAAAGTGCCTGTAAATGGTTTAATTGAAATAAATGCTTTCGGTCTTATTATAAAATGCGGTTTAAATAAAAACCCAGGTTTAAACCTCTTTAAACTACGGTTTAAACAAAAATGAAATTACAAATCGTGGTTTTTGGAAAGACCATAGACCATATCATGGTCTAACCGTAATCCTCGGCGGCCCCTAGTTTAAACGCTCAAACGGTGGTCTAAATCGTATCTGTCAAAGTTTCTCTTTTAGGTTAAAGCATCTTTTTCATTGTGTTGTGTTGTTTTTGCCCGAAAATGGATATTAACATGTTTGATTTAATTGATATTGAGGATATTGAAGCCGCTGAGTTGTTGGAAACGCCACGCCGCCGACACAACGTAAATCGTGTTCGAATTATCCGATGAAGATTTCAGACAAAAGTATAGATTTATGTTCATCGAAGTAACTAATTTATGATTAGTTACTTACTTTTCCTCGGTACTCCAATTCTCAGATCGTTTTTTCTTTTGTTAGTACATCACAATATAATATTTAAATTACTAAATAAGGTAATACAATTAACAAAGACGCAATTGTTCTATAATAGACTTCGATACCTAAAAATTCCAAAGCTAAAGAAACTTTGTTCAACTTGCGATGATTTTGTTTAAAGATATGGTTTCATATATCGCGCGAGAATGTTACGTTTCGTTACACCTACTAAGATGTATTATTAGTAATGAATACAACATTATGTAATGTGCACTTAAACAAAACTGCAAACGACGAAATAACTAATGTTCCATGCAAAATAACAAAGTCTCAATATTTTTAACACTCCTAAATTTCATAATAATAAAAAGTTTTCTTTTCTGAGCATACGAAACGTTGCAATTGAATGATATCACGGTGAACGAATAATATTTGTATTAATCTGTGGTTGATATAAAGACAACGGTTCAAATGACGGTACTAAGAAGACCACGGTTTTGTGAAGACTGTTTCCGTCTTATTACAAAAAACAAAATAAACCTTGCTTTAAACCTGTCCTATCAAGTCCAGGCTTATCTGCAGAACCATGGTCTAAATTTGTCCGTATTACAAAACTTTAAAAAACCGTGGTCTGTTTAGTACCGTCATTTGAACCGTTGTCTTTATATCATCAACCACAGTTTGTTTAGGTGCACATTACTTAATGTTGTATTCATTACTAATAATACATCTTAGTAGGTGTAACGAAACGTAACATTCTCGCGCGATATATGAAACCATAACTTTAAACAAAATCGTCGCAAGTTGAACAAAGTTTATTTAGCTTTGGAATTTAAAATTTAATTTAATTATCGAAGTCTATTATAGAACAATTGCGTCTTTGTTAATAGTATTACCTTCTTTAGTAATTTTAATATTATATTGTGATGTACTTACTAAAAAAAGAAAAAACGATCTGAGAATTGGAGTACCGAGGAAAACTAAGTACCTAATCATAAATTAGGTACTTCGATGAACTTAAATCAATACTTTTGTCTGAAGTCTTCATCGGATAATTCCATGTAGGGATTGATGCGAACACCATTTACGTTGTGTCGGCGGCGTGGCGTTCCCAACAACTCGGCGGCTTCAATATCCTCAATATCAATTAAATCGACCATGTTAATATCCATTTCCGGGTAAAAACAACACAACACAATGAAAAAGATGCTTTAACCTAAAAGAGAAACTTTGACAGATACGATTTAGACCACTGTTTGAGCGTTTAAACTAGGGGCCGCCGAGGTTTAGGGTTAGACCATGATATGGTCTATGGTTTTTAGAAAAACCACGATTTGTAATATCATTTTTGTTTAAACCGTAGTTTATAGAGGTTTAAACCTGGGTTTTTAGTTAAACCGCTTTTTACAATAAGACCGTTTGAGTTTGAGTTTGAAAAAACGGCATTTAGCGCGAGAAACTTTTTCCGGATAGTATTTGGGTAAATGTCGGTATAAAAGTAAACCGCGAGTTTCACCGAATTTCAAAATACTTATCACTTTTTGAAGCGATCAACCAGTAATCACCGCAATCTTCAATTTTAGTTCCTTAATAGGAGCCATGGGTCATGGCTCCTATTGATCGAACGGTTGCACAAAGTGCTGGGTGAATGCAGCACCAAATAACACTGTTTGATTTTCCTCGGAAAAACAGTTTCGAAAGCGACAAGATCGATCGCACAAACTTCTATATTAACGTGAGGTAGCCTTCACGCAAGCTACTAGAGCAGACGCGACCGGGTGCGTTCATGTTCGGAGCCCATTACTAGATCGACTAAAGCTTCTACTAGACTAGTTGATCCAATGTGCGATTTGCCTTCCAAGTCTTCGAATAGGTAAACTGAAGGTTATTATAATTAACCATTTATACTTCGTTGTTTATTATATAAATATCAACATAAATCACACCGTGCCGACCGTAGTCACGGTAATATCGTAGTCGTGACAATTCAGGGTCAATTGTTTACATTGCAAAACTACGTTATGTCGAGTAGGTACAAGTGCGTCGACGTCAATGATTTGGGTCCCCCTCCGCCCCTCCTCTCGCTAACTCCGCATCCCTTCACTGCCTCACACCACGCCACTCTCCGCATCGTCAGCTGATCGCAGCGCAACCCACTGCCCAAACACTTCCTTACTGCTTTGTTGTGTTCGTTTCGAAAGCTTGTTGTAGCGGACCCTTCAAAATTTGAATGTTTAAAAAATATTATATTATTAACAATTTTCGAAAAGTATTTGTCATAATGCCCTCAATACGGGTTTACCTTAAAAAACCAGAATAACAAGAATCAATAGAACACTAGTGTTTCAAAGTCATGTCGACAGACAGATTAGGAGTGAGGTCGGTCGGACACAGGGGTATGTAAGGCAGCGCGGTGGAGAGACGGGCGGGCGGCGGCACGGCCGGCGGCAGTGACGGAGATGGCACAGTCCCACGCAGGCCGCCTGCCTACCCACATGTGTTGCGATGCTTGGCGGAGCGGACGCGCTCTCAGCTGTTGTTTGTCGCGCACTCGTGCCCGGCTAGTGTTGTGTTTAGGGGCCTCAGACCCGTTACGAGTGCCTATGTGCTTGTGATTGATGCTGCGCTCCGCGACTACGGGTGGCATGGTGGGCCTGCCGCCGCCGCCTCACGCAAGGCTCTCGCTGTTTGACTCGTGCCACCGTAAGATCAGGCTCATCGGCGGCGGACCTGTCGCCTTCCTAGGAGGACTTGTCGCGTGAGTCATTTGGTTCAAAGCTCTTAAGAATGTTTCAATTTGACTTTGAACATCTAATAAGATCTGATTAAAATAGATGATCCCTAAGAATCGTTAGGAGATCATATTTTGCCCACGTACTCCAAAAGGCAGTTTCTCAAAATTTTTAAAACCTTTTTTTGCGTCTGATAGCTTGAAACATTCCTCATCAGGATCTAATCAAATTAATCATATCTTGGTCGGTGGGTCATCTTAGCAAATCTTATTTGGAACATTTCAAAACACTAAGAAAAAAAAAGTGTAAAGCATAAGCATAGCATAAACAGCCTATAATGTTCCCACTGCTGGGATACGCCTCCTCTGTGAGAGGGAGTGGGTCGTAATGCACCACGCGGGTCCAGTGCGGGTTGGTAGATGCCACAAGTCTTCGAATTTTTGTTTCTAGGACATGCCGGTTTCCTCATGATGATGTTTTTCCTGTACCGTTATTTGTTTATTTGTATACTTATTGAAATCTAAGTAACTAGTAACCAGCTTTCGACAAAATACTTCTTAGTACATAATTATCTTTGATATAAACAAATTGACTGACATCACCGCACATCATCGTTTCATCCGATCAGGAAATACACCAAATGCAATACAAGAGTTAAAAATGATTGCTAAAAAGGGTGAAAAAACATTAATTATTGAGGGCTGTTCGAGCCATTTACCACACATAGGTCAAAAAGATTCCCTTAGAAAAACATTAAAAGAAATATATATTCTGACTAGCCTCACAATATATTTTGAAAACCTATTGTATGTACACAAAAATATATCAAATTTTAAGAAAATGTCCTATATTCATAGTTTAAATACCAGGAATAAAAACAACCTTGCTGTACATCGCAACACGACACGTCTCCACAAAGTAGGTAACTCGTTCATGGGTCAATGTATACGCTTTTACAACAAACTTCCCATTAAAATTCGAAATTTACCCATTAAACGATTTAAAATCTGTATTAAAACCAAACTTTGTAAAAAAGGGTACTATAATATTTCAGATTTGGAAGATGGAAAGCTTGGGATTGAGCTGCTCGCTCTGCTAAGACTTGATTAAACCATAAGACTTGACATATTAATTATTATGTAAAATCATCAAAATATACCAGTTTTATATACACATTGACATTGTTGAAAATTATATTCAAAATGACATGATTACTTTGTAAAGTATTATATTATTTTAATTATTGTGAATATGAGGAGTATGTGGATATCATTATTATTTTTATTTCCCAGCTAGTGTTAATGATGGTCTGGCAGTTTGAGTAGTTTATGCGGCCTACCCATATCGCACCCCCAACAATTAATATGGTAATCGATCATTCTAAATTTTACAGGAAAAATAAAAAAACTGTTTTATGCTTACCTATATCTCAACACGGGAGGATCGTGGGATAGCCATTTATACGTCAAATTAAAGCTATTTTTTTACAATTTATTTTCTATTATGATTTTTTTAATAGTTTTACAAAGTGAAGTTAATTTTAGTGAAATTACAGGTCAAAAGCATAGTATGCACCGCATCATTACCATATTATTCGCGTGTAAACTCAACAATGCAGCAATGGTGCCGATTCTCTTGTCACGAATACCTCTAAACTAGACAAAAATACACTAAAATTTAGTTTATTCCTATCAAACGAAGGTTTCCCATTCTGAAACAGACTAAAGTGACACAACTTAACTATATTTTAGTTTGACAACACTAAGATGGCACTGAAATAGTAATTTAGTGAAAATGGTAATTTTGCTATTCTGAATTTGACGTTTCTCACCTAAAATTTGAATTGTCCAACTAAATCTGACTATTTCTAATCGCGATTAAAAAGGTGTGGAATAAAATAAACTAAAATTCACACCAACATCTCGACTTCAGGTGCAAAAACAGTACTGTATCTTTTTTTCTTTTGCTTATATCTCGAAAATGGTGTGTCCAATTGCAAAAATAATGAAAATGTCGACCCCCTTTTTAAAACCCCTAACACTCAACATGTAGGTAATAATTTTTCTTATTTTCCATACAAAAAGTGAAAAATTCCATATCAAACACGTTGAAGCTGCCCCCAATGCGCGCCGCCGGCTCTAAAAAAAATTTCACGGAGTAGGGCAAACAAGTACCACACGGACTCGCGATTGTCAAATACGATTTTAATTGTGTCAAAATTTATATTTTAATTTAGAGAATTTTTGTTGCAGAATAGGTTTAAGGCTTCTGCCTCGAATTTTGCGGACAGCGGGGCGGCGGAAAATCGGCTGTAGAAGACATAGGATCTCGATGTCTTAAATGTTATTTTTTTTTGCTGGAAATGACTTCTGCCGATCATTACTGTTCTATAAACGCGTTCGTACGCTGTTCTTTTCTTTTTTTACAATATATTGAATTGTATCAGCGACTATTAGCTAAAAATATAGTCCACTAGATTTTTCATTACAATAATTATATACATTATATAGTTAATATTTAATATCAACTTCCTCTATTATTATAATTTTTCTATCAAATCAAATAATAGGTACTGAATTATTTATATTCGCAACATTATATTACTGTCAATCATTTGACCTCTTACATCGACGAATATTACTATAATGAATTACTGTCAACACTATCGCTTGGATTTCACCCAAATAATATCTTACTATTATATTGCCGTTAGGTTTTTTGACACCATATTTCAACGAATAATACTGTAATGCATTACTGACTACGATATTTCGCCGTTATTGGTGCCGATTCTCTTGTGCACCGAACTAAACTAACTAAAATATCACTAAAATTCCTTACTTTTGGCTATGAGAATCTCAGGCCGCGGACTCGAACTCAGCGGGCAGCGGGGCGGCGGCGGCGGCATGGTAGGATAGATGGTAGGATAGATGTTAGTATTAGAAATGCTCTAAATGCACTGAAGTTGTGAATCCAATGTTTGACTATTTATTGTTATTGACTAATGATGGTATCACATTTATCTAATTACTTTCATTAAGTTAATCCTGCACTAATTGCTAAATTAGCGAGTACCCCAAATTATTTTGGTACGTATCCTTTTAACAGGTATATAGGTATTAAGTTTTATTAATCATTAGCTAATGTGGACTTGAGGCATTAGACAAGATTACGTATTACGTAATTCATAATTACCATGTCATTTCAAATGAAAAAATCACAAAGTAGGTAATACGACTTTGTGATTTCTTAGAATGTTTTGGTCTAAGCATAAAAAATATTGCAAATTACACTTGGTATAGCCATATTTAAGCATTAAAATGTATCAAATACTTTTCTTTTTTTTTTTTAATTTTGACGATTTAAAAAAATATCGCAAGTAATGCCGCGATATTAAGTATGTCAAAAATTCACAAATAAATAGTACTATAACAGTGTGCAAGGATATAACGGCGAACCTTGCGATTCCAGAGATATCCTCATTTTTCATGTCAGCTCCATACATTTTTTTCTTATAAAAATTATAACTCTTCCATTTGTGCACACAATTACTTCATATGACATTTTATAGAACAGTAATGATCGGCAGAAGTCATTTCCAGCAAAAAAAATAACATTTAAGACATCGAGATCCTATGTCTTCTACAGCCGATTTTCGATCCACCGTGCGGCGGCGGCAGCGGCGCGTTCAAATGCATAGATTTATATGTAACTGGCCTCGAAAGCAGCGGCGCGGGGAGCGAGCGGTTCCATATAAAACTATGCGTTGCCGCGCCGCCGCCGCCGCCGCCCCGCTGCCCGCTGAGTTCGAGTCCGCGGCCTGAGATTCTTATAGCCAAAAGTAAGGAATTTTAGTGATATTTTAGTTAGTTTAGTTCGGTGTACAAGAGAATCGGCACCAATAACGGCAAAATTTCGTAGTCAGTAATGCATTACAGTATTATTCGTTGAAAAATGGTGTCAAAACACCTAACGGCAATATAATAGTAAGATATTATTTGGGTGAAATCCAAGCGATAGTGTTGACAGTAATTCATTATA
Organism: Omphaloscelis lunosa; assembly: GCA_916610215.1. Taxonomy (NCBI): domain Eukaryota; kingdom Metazoa; phylum Arthropoda; class Insecta; order Lepidoptera; family Noctuidae; genus Omphaloscelis; species Omphaloscelis lunosa. The sequence continues at coordinate 353,614 of OU744250.1, read as the reverse complement.
GTAATATTCGTCGATGTAAGAGGTAAATGATTGACAGTAATATAATGTTGCAAATATAAATAATTCAGTACCTATTATTTGATTTGACAGAAAAATTATAATAATAGAGGAAGTTGATATTAAATATTAACTATATTATGTATATAATTATTGTATTATTGACTGCCCCGTTGGTCTAGTGGTCGCAAAGCGCTACTGCTGAGTATGAGGTTCTGGGTTCGATTCCCGGGTCGGGCAAGGTGTTATTGGGTTTTTCCATCTGAAATTTCTCAGTAGCAGCCCGGAGTCTGGATTTGTGCCCGGTTGATGTCAATAGGCTCGCCCCCTATTACATGGGACTTAAACATAACTGGCGAAATGTGGGTGTACTATAGGTACACCTCTGCCTCAACCCTTCGGGGAATACAGGCGTGATGTTTTTTTTTTTGTAATTATTGTAATGAAAAATCTAGTGGACTATATTTTTAGCTAATAGTCGCTGATACAATTCAATATATTGTAAAAAAAGAAAAGAACAGCGTCAGATATTTAAAAATAATATAAAACATAAAGAAAGTAAAATAGGTCTCAACATCATGCCCCCCGTGCTGTGCAGCTACACAACTGCAGGAGTCCTTCAAGTAAAGCCAACTTTCTGACAGGAGTCAGTGTACCGCCTTTGGTGACCACGTCAGCCAAAAGCACGACCCCAACTCTGTCCGGATAAATTTTTCTCACGCACTCCATAGTCCACACTACCTACTCGGGGTAGGTCAGGATCCACGACAGTGACATCGTTATCAACTGCCAAATTACGGTATCCGCCTCCATGATGCCTCTTTATTTTAAGAATAGGTAAATATTCTTTGAGCAACCTGTACCAAAACATCTCCGAGACAAAGAGCCTTTTGCCACTCTTTTCTCAATTAGAAAACACTGCCGTCCAGTGAGGCAGGTAATTGTTGACTTGATGAGCTTGATGCATGTGGAATAATGCTCCACTCAGACTGGTTGTTAGTAGCAAAATCTTGTACAGAGTCGCTAAAAAGTTCAGAAACCGTTTGCCCCAATAAAAGTAAGTATTTTTTTAGACACCTTGACGGCCATAAACCGACGCTTTCAACAATCTCTTGGTGTTCTCAGCCTCGGATTTCCGCCTAGGCCTGCAAGGCCCCGGCCTAGGGACCCAGCCAGCCTAAAGGCCTCCACCTACCCAACTACCCCGACCAGGTAGCTTGCCTCCCTGATGGGAAATCGAGCTTACTGAGCTCGCTTCAGCATTATAGTTTCTCCTATTTCTTCTGCTTTTCTGTTTAATTCGACAAAGCAACTCCTGTTTTTTCTGTTTTAAATTATCAAATAAATCTAAACCTTTTCGAGGCTGAGTGCAAAAAAAATTCGAGCTGGCGTCGCTCGCTATTGCATCTTAGTTACTCTTAACTCTTAAGCTTTCTGGTATGAGCCGTCGAGTAATAGTCAAAAGAAACCTAACATATCCGAGATAATTAAATTATCGAGCTTGCTTCATATATTAGCAAGGTTTTTTTTTATCAAATTATATTTGTTACAGCTGTAGTGGCAATCATGTCATTTGGTTTAAATAGGTCCTTATTTTTATTATTTTGTTAATCTTTTATTTAGATTCTTTTCTTTTAGATTTTGTGAATGTGAGAACGTTGTAGGCTGTAGATTGACTTGTGGACCATTTTCTATTTTACGAAGTACCTGGTACTTGTTGATATGATAGGCCTACACTGTCCTATCGTACCTATAAACACTGTAATTTGAAAACATTGTAGAAACAATTTATTAAAAAAAAAGTAACCGTGGAGTTTCTTGCCGGCTCTTCTCCATAGGAAGCAACCAATTGGAACCATGCACCTAGCTTCTGACGTTTCATAAGTGCCGTTGTAGGTTACGTGAAATAAAATATTTTGAATTTGAATTTGGTTAAATCAGCAACCAATAAAATACAGACGGTTTGGAAAATTATTAATAATGAAACATGAAACAGAAAAAAAGCGCATAATTCTGATTACACACTGAAGACGTCATGCGGTGGTCTCATTTGCGAGAGCAAAGAAGTTGCTCAAGAATTTGTAAATTTCTTTACCAGTACCCCACTTAAAAATCCTACTGAAACCTTAAATTCTTCGCCCTCGCTCTCTTTTGATTTAGTAAGGGCCAACGTTTTGGCATGCCCAATTGAATTTAACTTTAAGCATATAAACCCCATAACAGTAATAAAAGCGTTTAAACAAATCAAAATCAAATTGACCGAAGACCTTTGGGGAATGTCCATTAAAGTCTGTAACCTCCATAATTGAGACCATAGCGCCTTATTTAGCCTTAATATTTTATTTGTGTGTAGATCAAGGAGTCTTCCCAGATTTAATGAAATACAGTAAGGTACAAATACAGTAACCACTTTTCAAATCCGGGGACAGTTAAGACACCAATAATTGTAGACCTGTATCCGTGTTGCCGGTATTCAGCAAGGTGTTTGAAAGGGTAATGCTTAACCAAATGCTCAATCATTTTAACACAAATAAAATCCTTCACGATCAACAGTATGGTTTCACCAAAGGACGTTGTACGACTGACGCCGGTGTAACCTTATTAAGACACATTTTTAACGCGTGGGAGGAAGCCCAAGACGCCATAGGAATCTTTTGTGACCTCTCCAAAGCGTTTGATTGCGTCGATCACGAAAGCTTACTCCTGAAACTTGAGGATTATGGACTTTGAAAACTTGCGCTCAATTGAGTAAAATCTTACTTAAATGATAGACAACAGCAAGTTCAAATAAACGGTATCAATTCACTAGGTTTAAAAGTAAAAATAGGTGCCACAAGGCTTGATATTGGGTCCATTCCTCTTTTTAGTGTATATTAATGATCTACTCCATTTATAAAAAAATCAACCACAAATGGTGTTATTTGCTGACGATACTTCTTTAATTTTTAAGGTAGATAGACGTGCGACAAATTTTGATGACGTAAATAACGCCCTACTGCAGATCCAAAATTCGTTCACTCGTAATAATTTAGTATTAAATGAAAAAAAAACTAAATGCATAAAATTTTCTTTACCAAATGTCAAAAGTAGTGATTGAGAGATAGTATTGGATCAAGAGAAACTAGAATTCGTCGATAAAACTGTTTTCCTGGGGATCTCAAACTACAATGGGGTCCTCATTTAACATCTCTTGCAGGACGGCTAAGTTCAGCAGCATATGCTGTTAGAAAAATCCGTCATTTTACTGATGTGGATACCGCGAGGCTGGTTTATTTCAGTTAATTTCATAGTATCATGTCTTACGATATTTTACTGTGGGGACGGGCTGCAGGCAGCTATTTTTATTCTGCAGAAAAGAGCGATCACAGCCATATATTATCTCCGCAGGCGGGCGCCGTCAGTTGGGACTGGTCATCTCTTAGTTGCCATGGCTTATTTTTAATTTATTTTAATTTTTAAATTGTTCTTTGTTTTGTCGTTTTATTACGAACGCTTCTAACGTGCACGTCTTTCTACATTGTTCTCACATGTATAATTTCAACATGAATGATGTAACTAATATTTTGTAACATTTTTTTATTAAGAGGGTCCGCTGAGTTTCTTGCCCGTTCTTCTCCATAGGTACCTACCTACTATGCTTTGGAATGGGCAACTAGCTTCATATTTCTGACAGACCGATTCTTTGACAGTTCAAAAGTGCCTGAGTTTTAAGCTCCGCTTGCTCTTGCATCCAAAGTTCTCTTACCTACTACGCTTTGGAATGGGCAAGTAGCTTCATATTTCTTACTGACCGATTCTTTGACAGTTCAAAAGTGCCTGAGTATTGAGCTCCGCTCGCTCTTGCATCGAAAGTTCTCTTACAAAGATCACCGTTCTATCACTGCTGGCACCAGCTATGCTAGAAATCAATCATCATTTTAGGTCTGGATACACTGCTCGCGTTGTCATACATGCGAACAATGCAATCCATCCACAATCAATCCATCGCTTTTCTCTGTGGTGACCAATTGACACATCCACAGAGCCAACGCATTCCAAACCAACGTTGGTAAAAGGTCGGCTACAGCAGTCAAGCCTTACATCAGGAAAACCACCGATAGGTCATATTTGAGGTGCTGCTTTGCATTTCTTACAAAATACGCAGTTTCTCAATATCTTGCGGAGCTCACTATAACATCTCAAAATTCAATATTGCTGTTAAAGCTCGTTACACACCAGTTCATTAAAAGTGTGAGCAGCTTTGACTTGTTAGGTAGTATTGCATAAGTAGACAAACAGCTTTTTTTTTTTTGTGGTTGGGATATCATCAAATAACTTCTCCCGCTCTGGGCGGAGCGGGAGGGCGTGTCAGACTCTTACTGACTAAAACCCACCCGTGTTCCTTCGGTTGCCCTGTCGCCGGGGGCCACGATCTCCCTTTCGGTTTTCTTCGCAACCCCGGCAGGAAGTAGACAAACAGCTGGGTGACGACCATCAAAAACAATCAGAGAAGTGGTGTTGTAGTCGATATTCTTCATGTGTTGTGTTGAAAGATGTGTTAAAATTTCTGTCCACGATAACGTTATAACGTGTACGTATTTACATACATTTTTTGAACGTGGACGTCCACGATAATATCGTCACGTTGAAATGTTAAAAGGGTACAATTATGGACTAAAACTGTCAATCTGAGTACCAACATCATCGCAATATTTTATTGTAAAATCGATTGCATCAAAAATATTAACTATTATGATACAGTGAAGGACATTACGATTTTACATAAGTATTTACGCACACGTCTCCACAAAGTAGGCAACTCGTTCATAGGTCAATGTATACGCTTTTACAACAAACTTCCCATTGACATTCGAAACTTGGGTAAGTTTCGAATGTCAATGGGAAGTTTGTTAATAGATTTAAAATCTGTATTAAAACCAAACTTTGTAGAAAAGGGTACTATAAAATTTCAGATTATTAAGAAGATAAAAAAGCATGGGATTGAGCTGCTCGCTCTGCTAAGCCTTGTGATAAAACTTGACATTTTAATTATTATGCAAAATCATCAAAATATACCAGTTTTATATACACATTGAGATTGTTGAAAATTATATTCAAAATGACATGATTACTTTGTAAAGTATTATATTATTTTAATTAATTATTGTGAATGTGAGGACTATGTGGATATCATTATTATTTTCATTTCTCAGATAGTTTTAATTATGGTCTGGCAGTTTGAGTAGTTTATGCGGCCTACCCAAATGTCCTTTCTTTGGTATTGTTCGTCGAGTTGAGCTCCTTAAGTTCTGAGTTGAGCTCCACGATTACTGACAAATGCTTGCACTGACTGGACAGGTCCACTCAAATCTCTGTGGTTCTTTCCTCAAAAGACCTTTTCAGACACTAATCTACATGGTCCTCATATGGCCTGACCAAGACTATGTCTGGACTTTAAAAGAGACTGTGACCTCTGAGTTTGTTTCGGCCTTTCTTCTCAGAGTAGTCAGATAGGAAACGCCGAACTCAACTAGCTTATTTTTAATATATATATTTTTTTAATATGACGTGTAAAAGTGATTCCGATATAAGTCATTTTTACTTCAATTATTAATCTGCAAAAACTATAACACATAAACAGGTACAGCACTACACGATCTCACCCCACACGACTACACACACAAAATCCCCCCCTCACACATCACATCCCCATTCACACTCCCATCCCCCCCTTACACACATACACACACATTACAATCATACAAAATTCTAATTTTAATGTCTGAATCATTGTAGCTTTAATGTTTGAGTATAGGTTTATTAACACACTTATTTTTAAGGTGTCTTTAGTACACGAAGTTACAGTAGAACACTGGCTCCTAAGGCACAGGGTTCCCCTAGTTTAGGAGGGAGGGTTTTTCATTATTTGTGCAGCCTTTTTTAAACCTATCTACCTATAAAATGTATTTGTCTAGTAATGTATGCAAAGGTATTTCGTGTCAATAAACATATTTTATTTATTTATTATTTATATCCTATTTACAGAATAAACAATTTCGGACTTTCGTCGTGGCCGCGAAAAGTTAGTTCTTGTTTACCTATCAAAATAACGGTATCAATAAACCGTTTCATTTAGTTCCTATTTGGATCTATTATGAGTTTTATGTAAATTAGTGAAAATAATTATATTTTTACTAGTCCTGTGACCCCAAATATGTTTTTTGTTTTTGGCACGGTCTGTAGCTCAAACGGCTTGATGGATTTTAGCATACGAGATGCTAGCTTTCCGTTATTACAAAAACGTAAATATCGTCACTTCTAAAGTGAATGCTGCATAATCTAGTGTTCACGCTAGGCATCCAATCAAATTCGTTTTGTTCCAAACAAACCGCAGTTACCCATTTTTTCACTGTATTTAATTTTTCGGGAATCTGTGCCACTAAAGGGAATTGTCCGAACTTGGCCATTTTTGTACGCGATGCTATGCAAAAAAATAATTTACCAATATTTTAAATTCTATTTTAGTAAACATCTGGTGCAAATAACTTTGTATCAATTGGCATTGTAAAAAAAACCTTTTTCTTTAGTATTTGATTTGATGCTACACATGAACCGGCTTCGGATTTGGTTTCAGTGTTTCCAAATCAAAACTCCATAAACCAACAAATTCAAATCGATTTAAAATACAATGCAATCTCTCCACTATATTGAATATAGTTTTAATTAAATAACATAATTAAAAATCTAATAAACGATATAATTAATAGGACTTCCAACATGATAAAACTGAGGTTTTATGCATTATTTCTGGACAAATCATAGCAGTATAATCGATTTCAAATGAATCGATATATAATTTTTGTTTTATATGGCAACACGATGCTTAAAAAATGTTGTGTCGAATTCAAAATGATAGTTGTCATTCGCTTTGTTTATTTGCATCGTGAGTGTTGTTTTTGTGAGTTTTATAACGAACACTAGTTTTTTGTAATGGATTCCGATTCTTCCCTTCATGACGACCCCGGCACTTTTATGGACCCGTTTGGACTATGATTATGGACAAGTTTTATTTCATACATAACCTGTTTCAATTAAATGTTAAAAAAATATCTAAATAAAAATCTTGATACAAAACTAGCTGTAGATCCTCATTGTTACTGATTTGAGCGAATAAATCAATCACATATTATTAGCTGAACTGTTTGTTTAAGAGTGGCCAAAGTCCAATAGAAATTGGACAATTCCCTTTATACTAATGCATATTATCATTTTTCCTTTAAACTAAAAACAAAAAACCTCCAAGTTCAAGTTAAATTTCAAAACGTGTAAAATAAGCTTTCATGTTGCGTTCGTGTTGCAAAACACTTTCCAGAGGCGCAAGTATACGATTTCAAAAAAAATATTTTAGATCACATATGAAAATTGATTCTAGAATTCTTCATATCCGTATGCTTCTACACCACTTTACAGCACACGACGGCATATTTGCAGTATGTAAACAATGCAAAACACATCAACAATTATAATCGTAAATACTCCGTAGCGAGACCGCATCGACCCAATGACACCCAATGACAACTGTCAGCGCTGCGCGGTCCATATTTTGACCCCGCCCACCGCGGTGTGTCCTGCGTGGGTGGTGCCATTTTAGAGCTTGAGTTATATTTCTTGACTTATATTGTTTGTAGTACTAATGCCCAAATGAATCTTAAAATCGTTACCCCAATATCATAATCTAAAATTGTTTAATAAAACTACGTATTTATAATATTTCAGGGATAAGGAAAATAATATGAAACACATATTTTGTCATTCATTTATATTTCTTTGCCAACATCAAATTCAATATTCTACACTATAACATCACATCTCCTATTCTCCAGATAATATCACTATTAATTTAATATTCGAATATTTACAATAAAACTAATAGGTTACCTTAATTTACAATAGATCTCCAACAAATCTATACCAATCTATATTTTACCGACACAGCCACTAAGCATGTAAATGAAACTCAATACCTAAAAAAACCCTCCAGGCTTAAAGGGCGGGCCCGCTCACATTTGCATTGCTGGATTATGTTCACATACTTAGCTGTAACTTGGAAGTCACAAATGATAAACCAGGACTATCCAAGTAAAATAAATAAGCAGTTAATTACTAATAACAATAAAAAACCATGGTCAGCAAGACGACCAGTCACCACTATCAGCACCCGTCCACGAGCATGAGGCAAAGATCAGCCATTACCCCCTCGCCATATTTGTGGGAATGGGGCAACTCGACCCCCGACGCTACCGCAAACAATGATATCTAAGACGAACTTGCTGCCGCTCAGGCAAGAATAATATTAATAAAAATGGTCGAGGTCGCTAGCTAACCACATATTGCAATAAAACTCATAAAAAAAAAACATTGTAATGAGTAGATAATTAGTCAATAATAAAGGTTCAAGACAGTTTCGAGCACCTCTTTATGTAAGACGATGTTGGGTTCTGGATTTCTAACATCCGGTAAGGCCAACTTTACATATTTCGTTAACTTGGCATTGAGAACTAGGTTATTTGTCGTAAACCGATATGTAAGTAACCATTAAAAGTTGCACTGTTTACGTCGTGTCGCCTATTCCTGTCTACTTTTCTGCAAACAGTACAACGTCGCATATACCCTTTAAATAGAATGGTAATACATTGATATACACTTAGAACTAGAATGGACCCAGTGTTGAGCCTTGAGGTTCACCTATCTGAACTGATAGCCCGGAAGATTTCACACCATTATCATCTACACATTTTAACCTAAGAAGTATATAAGAATTTATTACGTTGAGAGCTTCGTTTTGGACACCGTAATTGCCGCACCGCACCGCATTGCCTTAGTTAACGCAAAAGCGTGTCACGGTGCACGCAATCAAAGGCTTTGGAGAGATCACAGAAAACTCCAATAGCATTTTGCAAGTTCTCCCATGCGATAAATATGTTATATACAGTTGGTACTTTCAGAGTAAAATTTAAACAACACTTCAGCTTCAAAAAGATACCACACATTAATCTTACCTTTGGTATGCACGCGTCTGTCGATTTGGCAGCGATTATGCTCTGTGGTTCACTGAGGCAGCAGTTGTTTCGCATTTTCTTACTATTCTTTGTCATTGTTTGTCATAGGTGAATTTTGAAATTCATAAACCACTCAATCACTCATAACATTAGTTTATCTGTATATCTCCTTATCCAAATGCCGTTAACTGGCTACCGCGATACACTTTTAATTATAATTATAATAAACACTGTGCTATTGTAACATTCACAAAGGACGAAGCATTATACAGCCGTAATGTTTTTATAACAATTTTTTGCCGGTGTCGGCGTCTGCGTCTCTTTACTTGTCTCAACGATGCCTAGAGTACCACAGACACTAAAGGCATAGACAAGTAACTGATGTTACGTCGGGTGCAGACACGCGGACTACTTCTATTTAATTTTTAAAGTATTTCACACATATATTTTATATTTTATTTAATATTTATTTCCATATCTATCTATCCGTGACATCACTGCGGGCCCTATCAGAATACCAGCGCTGCGACATTTTTTTTTTAAATGTCGCAGCATATGTTGAGATAGGAGCCTTTTGGCCTCGTACAGGACATTCTGTTATTTTTTTTATTTTTTTTTATTTTTTATACTGTTTTAATGAGTGTGTTTTAGTTTTATTTGTAATGTCCTGTGCGAGTCCCAATAAATACTTTTTCTTTTAAATCAAATCAAATCAAAACGTTTATTGCAAACCATAATGTACAATTACAGGTGGTAAATAAAAATATAATAGAAACAATTATGGACCCTGTCGGGCACAGCAATTTTTTAAATAGGTAGAGAGGGGAGAGCTCATATGTGTTTCAGCAGAGTAACACCCGCATCTGTAGTCGAACGACCCTCACGAGACAAAAGTAAAGCCATGTTGTTAATTATGAAGGAGGCTATTAAAATTAAAATGTATTAGCAACTGCTTGAGTTTTGTTTTACATAATAAAAACACAAAGCGTCGTCGAGAGGCGTGCGACCCTGCTCTTCGCCGCCACTCCGTCGGTCTACGCTGGCCCTAATGGTGTTGGTCCACCGCAGCCGTCACCGAGAAACAAGATTAATCGAACCGAACGAGATGTCTCGATGACGGCTATCGTTGGTCCACCGCGAAAATAAAAAAAGAACTATCGAAACCGGCTCTCAGAAGACGGAGATATCCAGTAGCCCCCTTTTTGCAGGAAGTATCCCTCCAATCAAAAATCCCGACAGCAAAAATTTTGCCTGACTTGCAGCAGAGACGCTTCGCTCGCTCGGTTAATTATTACGGGTTTGTGACTTCACATCTGAAATACCAATCTTTGTCGGTTTTTAATACATTGTTTCACAAGTAGTTTTGTTTCGTTGGCGGGTGTGCAGCGGTGCGGGCGCAGAGAGTGGCGCAGGCGGCGGCGTTACAGTTTTAACGGGACCGCGCCGGCCCCGATACGCGCCACACGCCACCACAATGTTGCTCACCAACAATACAACGCAATACAATCATAATGCTTAATACAAATCCATAATTCGGTTAGTAAAAAGAACCTTTCACTTTCAACCTTACAAGCCGGGTGTTGTTGCCGATATTCTGCTGCTCTCACACACTCCGCAGTCAAGCTCTGCAATGGTTGTAATGTCTGTGATTCAGCTAACATGGTTTGCAAGCACTGCAGATGCGACGGTGCGGCACCCTGATTGCATATCAGTATTGGATCGATTCTATTCTACTTCAGATACTTTTTTTTTACTTTTGCAAACGATATCTTCGATTTCTGTTCCAAGGACACAGTCACACAGGTCTTCTGGCTGTCCGTTGTAGCGTAATTACGTGATAGCCGACGTACAGTTTTACATGTCCATCAAACAAGTCAAAATAACATAATTACGATGCACAATTTGGGTTTCAACCTAAACTTTCAACGGAAACTACAATCCTTATCCTCGAGCATATAGTCCAATATTACACTGCTCGTAAAACGCCGGTATATGTATACCTGTTTCCTGGATTTTTCCAGAGCTTTGGACCCTGTGTTATACGATGTGCTCTGGAAGAAGTTGGGGGGACAGGAATGTACTAGCTCTTCACCCGGCTCGTAAGTTCGTAAAATCTTGCATTACGCGAACCAAATTAAATAATTAATTAATATAATGTAAAGTGGTCCATCACTCTCTCTGGAATGTAAAGGCTGGAGTGCGGTGTGGGACCCGGGAGATGTCAACCCCCCGGATTGACATCTCCCAGGCTCTTCAACCTATATGTTAATGACCTCATAGTCGAGCTCAGCAGAATGCGTGTTGGTTGTCAGGTCGGTGGTGTTCATATTAACAGTATCAGCTATGCGGACGACATGGTGCTGCTGGATCCGACTGCAGGATCTATAGCAGAGATTGAAAGTATGCAAGGACTATGCTGCTGCACATGGGGTCTTGTACAATGTTAAAAAAATGTGAGTACATGGTCTTTAAGGCCGCCGATAAATGCACAGACTGCACCTAATCTTACCCTAAATGGCTTGAACATAAAAAGAGTGAATACTTTTAAATATCTGGGGCACGTACTTACCGACGGCCTTTAAAGATAATGTAGATATTGAGGGGGAACGTAGGGCATTTGCGGTCCGAGGTAATATGATAGCACGTAGATTCTCCCGCTGTAGCGACCAGGCCAAGATAACACAATTCAAGGCATATTGTCAGGGTCTATGGACCAGCTACACCTAAAGGTCGCTAGATGTCTTGCGCGTCCAATATAATAATATTTCCAGAATGCTCTTGAGACTGCCCCGTTCCTGTAGGGCGTCGGAAATTTTTGGACAGAATTGAACTGACGCCTTACATGCAATCATACGAAAAAAGTCGCATCATTAGTAACAAGAACAGGGGCCAATAGCAACAGCATTCTGAAAACGGTTTCAGATAGGTATTATTCTCCCATTTTAAGGCATTTTGTAGAGAGGATGGTGAGTGAGAAACTTGTGCTTTATCTTCTGTGCAAAGTGCTTCAAACTGAAACTGAATAATATTATTACTACTAGCACTAGAAAAAAGGTATTCTAGGATCGTAGGATCCTTGTCCGAGTAAAGAAATTTTGATTTGATTTGTTGGCTCAAGAGCCCGCGACGATCAGACCTTCGTTGTTTTATAAAAGCTGAAAGTTTATCTGTGTATGTCCCCAATAAAGGTAAGAACGATCCCCGAATATGAAGTTTGGATCATGGTAGCTTTGGCAGGTATCGTGTGGCAAAGGTGAAAAAAAACACATTATAATATTTCAGAGTTTTTAACAGAAAAAGTATTGATATAGTTTCATTTTTTGTGGTTTGTTTTTTGTTTTGTTCATTATTAATGTTATTTAATTAATCTGACTTGTGTGACATAATATGTAGATTTTTACTCCTAATTACTTTTACTTTTGACTGGCTAATTTTATTTTGTTATCAATTTCTATGACGAGTTGATGACACTATATATAATATATATATATGCAATGAAGGTGAAAATACGACAGCAAAGTCGCATTTTCATAGTTTTAAATATAAATGATTGGTTTGAATGAAAATGATTTACTCGTAGTTGCATCGAGAGTCTAGTGTTAAGGTAATGTAACGGATCGGACAGGGTTATTGTTCAGCGATGCCAGATTTTTTTTTTTTTGCTGAGTCGGGATTCTGAAACATTTAGAGTGAAAAAAGCGGGATTCTTTCGTCGAAAGCGGGACATAGTAAAAAAACATAAATAATCAGAAGTTTTTAAATATTTATCTTTTTATTTGAGTTTTAAGTTACGTTTACGTGACAATAAATAGCAAAAATCGTCATTTAAAATGTATTTTAATAAAATGTGATATTTTAAATCAGATTTACCCTTCCGTAGTTAGTTGAGTCTTCTTAGTCTTCTGAATAAAAATATAAAAAGCACAAATAAGGGGGGAAAAAAGCGGGACTGAGCCTGTCCCGCGCGGGACATTTAATTATGATTTAAAAATCGGTACCCTAGTTGCGTATTTTATTTTCGTAAACAACAATGCCTAATTTGTTTAATTTTGACAGTTCAACAACATTCATTGCGTTATTTACGTTGTTGAGCAGATTTTTTTTTCCAACATTGAAGCAATCTGTTTCAAATCGAAACAGATTGTGTTGTATTACACAATTAGGATACTGGACGTCCCGCCAAAATCGGGACGTCTGGCAACGCTGTTTTTGTTAGGTACATGTTGTAGAATAGCTATGAACATAATAAAACTATTTTTTCATTGGATTCCTTACTATCAAAATAATTGTTCCCGCCTATAGTCAACAATATTTTTTTCATTTCTGTTTGAAAGAGCCTTTACAAACTGTCGTATCGTCACGCACTCGCGCCGCACTACACGAAACAAAAACTATATTTCCGACGCTTTTGTTAAGCACGGTAACACACACGCATCATGCGCGTGACCTTGGCCAGTTTATGGCATTGCTAAAATTCAAACTAATCTTATGTGTGCAGATAGCAGAAGGCGTTAAAGAGTTGGTCTAAGATTCGAGCTGGCTCAAGTTCAGATCTCGTAAAGGATAGCGCGGTTTTTTGCAAATATTATTATTATTGTTTGCAATAATAATATTATTTTGAATATTGCTGCCTTTTTTATTAATGTTGTTATTGCAATAAAGGGTTTAGAATAAAGGATATGTGATAACAAAATTAAAAAATATTTATTCGTTATATTTATTTTACTTATAATTAACAAACTGCTACAATTATTTATCATTACTTCAGCTGAATAAGATGTGAAAAAGATGTCAAGAAACTTAGAAGGAATTTGTATTATTTTGACATATTTAAATTATGAAATGTTTTAAATGTTTTTTTTTCACCATAAATATTAAGCTTTGATCATGGTCGAAGTAATGAAGCAATAAATAAGAATATTAGACTAGTCAAAATGTACAAAGTATACTACTTACAAAATAGGTGTTTTTAAGGCTAAATATGGGCAGTTTGTTTACATTAATTATTTTACATTTTATTTGGCTTTAATTAATATTGGTTGGTATTGAGGTTATAGCTTAAGTATTCATTTTCTTTACGAAAAGAAAATTGAAACTAAACCTCAAATTTTAATCCTTAAATAATAATTGCAAAAGGAGTATGTAAGGATCGTAGCAGGTGGCGTTCTGTAGTTTCTGCCTACCCCCATGGGAAGAAGGCGTGAGTTTATGTATGTATGTAAATAATAACATAACATAACATAACATCACGCCTTGTTTCCCCGAAGGGTTGGGCTGTAAATAATAATGTTACTAAAATAATCTTAATGTTCCCCTCTTGAAGGGAACAGAGCGCTCACCACATCCCCTACAAGCAGGAGCCGTAGACTGCGTCAGCGGGGGAGCCCATGGGCGGGGTTTCTTACGCACCATCTTGTATGGGCGTTCCCACAGGTCTCTGGTTAGAGACTCTTCGCGGGCCAGTGCCCTGGCCCGTAGGATCTAAGCTTGAAGGGCGGTCTTCACCTTTTTGTACCGTACGGCTCCGCCTGAATGGCTTCCGTATCCAGAGAGAGTATACGTAGCCTGCGGTGCCTGGTGTACCGGCGTTCCGCAGCAACGCACGCAATGTGCAGCTCTTGCGATCACCAGTACACCTGGCGCGAGGCACGTCCGCTCTGGATCCAGGGCATTGCCACGTCATATATTTCGGACATGGCCTCGGGGAACCACTCTGCCTCGTCGTTAATGTCACCAGGCCTGTCCAGTGATGACACCCAGGCCTACACGATCGAGGCTTCCAGGAGGAGCTTCCGGTCCAGCTGCTTCAGCGCTCACCGCGGACCACTTGGGGCCTGTCGGACCGGCGCGCTTGAGGTCTGGGCGGAGACGTCAATCTGTGTGTAATGGTGATTGTAATAAGTCTCCACCCCCTCCATGACGCGCCAGTCAATGACACGCGGTGACGAGAGCGGGGCTGGCGAACGAGATATCACCACTGATTCACCCCGCATCCGCACACACGTAGGGACAGAAGTCTGGCTTAAGACGACCAGGCCTGTCTCCAGAGCCCAGTCCTCTACCATCCTGCCCCGTGTGTCCGTATCTAGGGAACCCCAAGCGAGATTCTTGGCATTGAAGTCCCTGAGGACGAGCACGAGGAGGGAACAGAACCCGACGACGACGATTCTCAACTCCGCAAGGGACTTGTGGAACTCGGCAAGAGTTCGGTTCGGGGGCCACACGATACCTGCCACACCATGATCCAAACTTCATATTCGGGAAACGTTCTTACCTGTATTGGAGACAGAAACTTTCAGCTTTTATAAAATAACCAAGGTCTGATCGTCGCGGGCTCTTGCTCTGTTAGGATAGTTCATACGAATTCCATGTATAGAAAGTACATATTAATTCCATACTACTATGTTATAATTCTAAGGTAGCCATCTTTAACATAAGAGAGTGTGTGTGTGTGTGTCAAACGCCATGGTCTCTAATGTTTTTATTTATTAATTTAATTTATTTCTGATGCATATTGTATAGGTAAAAATATTAGTTTTCTGCACTCCTTCTCCATATAAACTATTTCTGTGTATGGTATGATGTACAGCCTGTTTAATTTTGAAAGTGTTTCTAATATTATGAATAGCACTACTTACATATACTGCTACCTACCATTGTAGACTTTGAGTGGAATAATGTTCTGTATCAAAATACACTGCACAATAAAAATAAATAAAGTCATCAAATATCTGAAGCAGAAACCTCATTCAGTAAGATTTGATTACTTAATGCTTTACTAATTGCTTTTATTGCTATTTCGATGATTACCAAATCCTTTACCAACATTATGGTCGATTCGGACACGTCAGTGCTGGCATGTCGCTCAAGCGTGTGGAACGGTCGCGCACGCGCCTAGCAGCAAGAACGCATACCTCTTGCGCAGCGGTGCTCACCGGGGCCGCCCGCTACCACGCCACGCCACTGTCTCACAAGTGACGCGCGCGGCACTATGATTATTTTGTGACGTTTCAGTTTATGTTCAAGGCCAGCTACGGACAGGTTGATGAAAATACGGAGAAATCAAAACATGACAGAAGCACCGACCGGCTAGTTTTAGCACTAGAGTTTCCTTCTCTGGAGAGAGCTGAACATCTAATAGTGGTTGTCATCTATTGTTCAAGAACGCAAATGGCGTACCTACTCACTTTCTTTTACTATCTTCATGTCCCGTAGTAACAACGAATCTACAGAGCGCTAGAACAGGGAATAGTTGAAGGCATCAGAGCACGGGACAAGTCGCCAATGAGATGGTGAAATCATAAAATCACAAAATGTTATGTTATGAATGCCCGTGCCTGAATGCACATGAAAAGCACTATCAGAGAAGGATGGCGCATAACTGAAAGGCATACTGAGATACCAAATAATGCCCACGAGTCACGACAGCACTGTCGAGTTCAATTGTAGCAGCGAATATGGAGAATACATGTATGTGTTCAAACTTGCAGCGTTTACAATGCAATTGTAGACTGTAGATATTTCGTAGAAAACATAATTTATCTAGTTGTGGGTCAGCTTGGCACAACTCACACGGTGCAGTACTGAGCCTTCTTTTTTGTGAAACTATGGTACTTACGTCAAAGATGCCGCGTCCTCTATTGTAACATTCATTGTGCAGGGCGAAAACGAAAACTTTGATAAACTAGCTTTTGCCCACGGCTTAGCTCGCGTGGTGGTTGGACATTATCCCCGGGAATATGCTACCGTGAAAAAAGTATCCTATGTCTTAACACAGCTTATGTTCTAGCTGTGCACCAAATTTATCGTACAATTCGTGAAAAGGTAACAGACAGACAGTTTCTTTTCCATTTTGTTATAATTATAACGTAACCAGTACCTAAACAATATTTCTAAACGTCAATCAAATAGTTTTATGACAGCTGCGCGCACAGACTGCAGGTGGCGCATGAGCCGGCGACGGAACGAATTGTTGCCATTTTAAATATTATATTTGTATAAACATTTAGGACTAAGTATTGTATTTATTTTTTAATTGTTATTTCACTATATGCTGCACCGGTTGACGTCATCACGTCGGCGCCGACTGTCACTGAAAACCAGTGCTGGGGCTCTGTCTTGCATGCGGTCGCAGCATTATGCGGAGCGATGGCCATTTTGTGTGGATGTGAAGTCAAAGTCAAATAATTTATTTCAAATAGGCCCATGTATGGCACTTTTGAACGTCAAAATTTACAAAATAATATAATTGATTCTAGTCGCCCTCTCCAAAAGGTAGTTTTCGTATGGAGAAGAATGGGCAAGAAACTCCACCGTCACTCTTTTAAAATGTTTTACAATCGTTTGTATCAGTACGTACATTAGTTAAATAATTATATGTGAAGACTATGCACCTAGACAACAACATTGACATTTTAAAGCGAACTAAACAGTGAAACGAATTTGAATGTATTCTTTTAAATTTTAATTTAAAACTAGCATTAAGACAACCTACTCGGACTGCAAGCCAAACATGTATGGATAATTTTGCGCATAGTTTTGGTAAGCGTTGTAGAGCTGAAGTATTGGAGTTCGCACTATCCGATCATCATATCTTCTCTTTGGCTGGGTGGTTGAGGGTAAGGTGCGGGTTCGTGTGCAGGTGCAGGTGCGGGTGCGGGCACAGGTGTAGGAGGTGGGCTTCGAGCACATCTGCCACCCCTGCTGAAGGGACTGCTTGCCATTGTGATCATAGAAGCCCAAATAAGAAGCCTATTTATTACTTACATACAAATAAAAATTAAGATTTTGTGAACGATAATTAGTGTTTAGATAAGTACTTAGTCGTGCGGTATTATTCAGAATCTAAATAGTTATAATGCAATGTAATGTGGGCAAGTCGAGAATGACACGGAGAATATTTGTTTTTGGTAGTGATAGTTCTGCGGTATTTATACAATGTGGGTATATCGTTATTATGGAATGTGCACACCAACTACACAACAATATTTTAATGGTAAATATTAGCAGGTACTGGTTTTAAGGCTATTTTGACCGAAGATAATTGTCGGTAATTTGCTTTCACTTAAAATATTTTTTATTTTACAAACGATATATTTATTTATCTCCATATCCTTTTTCAAATTGAATAAGAGAAAATAGAAAACAATAGTTAATTGTGGCGAAATAGATAACCTCGTCATTCGCCTTTTTTTTATTTTACTCACGTTCTTTATCCTCGTCGCCAATGTTATGTCTCGCTTTAACTCTTGGGCGGTTTAATTAAACACAGTTATATTTGTATTAGAGTGTGTGCGACACGTGCTCGCCTCGACCGCTGTCAACGTCATGCCAAGCGAGCGGGTCGCAGGAGCCCAGGAGATTAATTCAATAAAGGGTGTCTCAGAATGTTTTTCGTTTTTAGATGTTAAGGACGCATTTACGAAATGACGCGCTTCAATTTTAGGTATTGAGTCTTGCCAAAGTCACACACACAGCGACTAGCGCGAAGCGGAGAAATTATGAGTGAACTAACACGGCTTGATACTTGAGTCTACTATTATTTATTTTATTGTCGTGTTTTTTTTAAACTTACGGTGATATGTTTTTATAAAGTTTGTAACGTGAAATAGTCATAAAAGTAGCTACTATTGGACAGTGATTGGTTGGTAAGCAAGTAGGTACTGGCGAAAGTACGCACGATGACCAATCAAGCTATGCCAAACCAGTATAAGCGCATCCCTCATTATATGGTAATTCTATACAAAGCGACCATGTTATACTGGAAATGTATATATAACTAGAAATGTCGTCATGTGTACCTATGTAAATACATACAATTTAGGCCACAAGCATTTTGAAAACAAATAATTAAAGACATTTTTTTTTTGTTTTGCTTATTCTTACAATAAATTTGCTATCAAATACTTGCATTTGGGGTCCTCGATAACTAGATAAAAAAGAAATAAGAAAGAAAATATGTTTATTTCGCACACACAATATACTTCATTGCTTCATAAACGTTTATATTTCGTTTGCACGACAGCAAAAACAACTCAGTGGATATTGTTGAACTTTCGAACTGAAATCGATAGATACTCTAGGAATAGTGTATCACTACGCAAAATGCCGTACAAAGCGGGCCAGAAGCAAGATAATGATAAAATGAATAAAACTAATAAAAAAAATTAAGCTAAACTAAGCCTATTTAATTAATTAATGAAAATCTTAATCAATTCTTAGTTTTCATTACATTATTATAACAATGTGAAGAATGTTCTCGTAGTTCCATATTTCTTTTGAATCTTGGATCGATCAATTCTGGAAGGAGGCAGTTCTTATAAAATCGAATTAAATGTGTTTCCATATTCTCCTTCCAGAATTGATCGTCTTTGGCTATAAATTCATATTTTATTTTTCCAGGGCCCGTCCAAACAGCAAAAACACAAGTCTTTTCCCCTGTAATTCTTAGTTGACCTTGAATTTGGAAATACCATTTATGTTTTGTGTTTACTACTAATTGGTTCGAATTCGAAGCGTATTTCCAAAAGTCAATTTTTTTTTGTCTTATCGCTTCTTCTGGGTCCATTTCATATGTCGATGACGGGCATTTGATTTCTACTATACCGTGTTCACACTTTCCATCAGGACTTGCACCAAGAAAAGAAATCTCTTTATCGATTGACAACCCACACTGCAAAATTTTCGTGTTTAACACTTTTTCAAGGTCGCGTAGTGCGGTGTACTCATTATTTTTACCATGTTTGATGGATGGTACATTACTTAAATCTCGACCATACAAAATTTGTTTTACCAATGGTGCACAATTGGTGTGTGGGCGCCGTTTACAGACTGTAGAAAACCATGAAGCTGTAAGTAACTTCCTTCTGGTTTCCAGCCATAAAGGACTGGCACTTTGTAATATTGTGTCTTGTTCTATCTTGACTTTTTCTTCAGGAGTTATTTCTAATCTCAACAAAAACTCTTTTTTTTCATCTTGGTACTGTTTATCGTCCATGTCAACTTTTTGACATTCTTCGCCATAATGAGTATCTCTATTAGTATTAGATTTGAAGACTTTCTTCTTTTTGACATTTTTTTCTATTCTTTTCAAATTTAATTGTTGACGATAACTTTCTAACTGAACTATTTCATGGTTGGCTTCAGTGCCAAAAATATATTTATGAACAGTAGACTGTAATAAACCCGAATTATACAATATTACGGCTGCTGCACAGCGACCAGCATATCATCGCCGTTGCGAAAAATTTACTCTTTTTCCGCCAACAAATTTCGCTACTCTGGCATTAAAGCTCTCCACCAAGTTATTAGTTTCGTTATGTACGAAGCTATAGGCATGAAACGATAAACGATGAGCCAAATCTTCAACTTTTTGGAACACTCCATTTACTTTCAGTTCAGGCACCAAATTTTCGGAACGTTTCTTGATTTCATCGTTACAGAAATAAGATGCACATTTTGAATGATCTCCAAAAATGTGATAAGGACCATTCGTTATGTCATTTTTTATATTTTCCATTTTATCAGAAAAGGGAATGTTTTGCTTGACCCAATATTTGACGCTACTATCTATTCCCCATCGTATCCGCAAATAATTATCTTTTAATATTTTTCGGGCCCTAATGGGATATGTGGTGTTACTTGATATTGACAAAAGCCCTTTGCAGTAATTTCTGAGCAAATGATTTTTGCACTCGACTTTACCCACAGTCACACTCTCATAAGGCCTGGCATTTCTGATACTAGCATATGTGCTAGAATCACCGTCTGCGACATACTGATTATAAATCAGTCCATGACTTTCTATAGATTTTTTGAAACCCTCTGTTATAATAACTGATTCCATAGCAGTAGAAGGCCCCTGAAAATTTTTGAAACATCTGTGTTTTGCTGGTTGTACCCCTTTGGAGTGTGCTCGTAAACAGATGCTACACGTCTTATTTTTAACTCCGTAGTAAAGAACTTTTTTAGAAAATAATCCTATAATAGCACCAACTCCAGAAGATGCATTGTAATTCGTTCCATACGAACGTTTGGACCAACATGCGTCACCCGATACAGGTATCATTGGTATTCCTTTCTCATTCACGCTTCCAATAGACATGGCATGATTCTTCTCTTCCTTACCAGCCTCTGCCATACAGTGCTCTGCGGTTTTGCTCCACCATCCACAAATTATATCATGCTTGGATTGATACAATCGTACCGACATAGGTGGTATATTAATATGACTAAGAACCGTGTTTAGCTGTGTAACTCCGGCGCCACTAGCCATAATACTGGCTACGACTTCCTCATTTACATCCATTTTATTTATTGAGTCTTTTGAAGATTTTAATACAAAATTTGTGCCACACATTTGACACTTCATATAAAAAGTTGAGTGGAGTCCAGTTTTTCTTTCATTTAAAAGTTGCACAGTACCTAAATTACAATTAAACATGGAACTATGGCTTCCGATTTCTTGAAGCTGTTTAAAAAAATAATCTATTTGTACGACTCTTCTTCCTGATACCTGGAACGGTTCTGTTTCCTCATTGTTCGTATTCTAAAAACAATACAGAAAAAAATTAACTTGTTATTTTCAGTACAAAAATAGTAATTGAATAAACAAATCATAACAGTAATTTAAAATGTATTATAACTTACGTGAGGTATTTCCAAATTATTGTCATCAAAAGTACTACAACTCGCTTGCTCATATCTTTCCGGATATACTTCGGGTGTGTTAGTCGCGATACTCGTATCACAACTGCTTTCATTCTTTTGCCTGTGAAAAAAGATCATATGATAGTGAATGTTCATAATTATACATATATTTTTAATAATCATGTAAGCACTAACCGTATTTCTTTTTTTTCTGCATTACGTCTATTGGCACGAAGTTTCTTACGGGAGCTTTTCCCAAACGTCTTAAGCCTTGGCATCTAAAACAACAATTGAGGTATAAGAGGTATAAACTACACATATTAGCTGGTTCTACTCTTTTACTAGTTACAGTAACAGTCGTCAAAGTACACCTTCGGATCACTACGTCAAGTAATGAGGTAAGGTCTCATCATAACTAACACAACGAGTCCAAACTCGGCACACCTAGCTCCACTCGTTTATTGGTTCCAGTAGCAGTCTTCAGAGTACACCTTCAGGTCACTGCATCAAATCCTTAGATAAGGTCTCATCATAATTAATACAACGAGTCCAAACTCGGCACATCTAGCTCCACTCGTTTATTGGTTCCAGTAGCAGTCTTCAGAGTACACCTTCACATCGCTCCATCAATTCCTGAGGTAAGGTCTCATCATAACTAACACAACGAGCCCAAACTCGGCACACCTAGCTCCACTCGTTTCTTGGTTCCAGTAGCAGTCTTCGAAGTACACCTTCACATCGCTCCATCAATTCCTGAGGTAAGGTCTCATCATAACTAACACAACGAGCCCAAACTCGGCACACCTAGCTCCACTCGTTTCTTGGTTCCAGTAGCAGTCTTCAAAGTACACCTTCACATCGCTCCATCAATTCCTGATGTAAGGTCTCATCATAACTAACACAACGAGCCCAAACTCGGCACACCTAGCTCCACTCGTTTCTTGGTTCCAGTAGCAGTCTTCGAAGTACACCTTCACATCGCTCCATCAATTCCTGAGGTAAGGTCTCATCATAACTAACACAACGAGCCCAAACTCGGCACACCTAGCTCCACTCGTTTCTTGGTTCCAGTAGCAGTCTTCGAAGTACACCTTCACATCGCTCCATCAATTCCTGATGTAAGGTCTCATCATAACTAACACAACGAGCCCAAACTCGGCACACCTAGCTCCACTCGTTTCTTGGTTCCAGTAGCAGTCTTCGAAGTACACCTTCACATCGCTCCATCAATTCCTGAGGTAAGGTCTCATCATAACTAACACAACGAGCCCAAACTCGGCACACCTAGCTCCACTCGTTTCTTGGTTCCAGTAGCAGTCTTCGAAGTACACCTTCACATCGCTCCATCAATTCCTGAGGTAAGATCTCATCATAACCAACACAACGAGCCCAAACTCGGCACACCTAGCTCCACTCGTTTCTTGGTTCCAGTAGCAGTCTTCGAAGTACACCTTCACATCGCTCCATCAATTCCTGAGGTGAGGTCTCATCATAACTAACACAAAGAGCCCAAACTCGGCACACCTAGCTCCACTCGTTTCTTGGTTCCAGTAGCAGTCTTCGAAGTACACCTTCAGGTCACTGCATCAAGTCCTAAGGTAAGGTCTCATCATAACCAACACAACGAGCCCAAACTCGGTACACCTAGCTCTACTCGTTTATTGACTCCAGTTCCAGTCCAGTTCCAAATATACCTTCAGGTCACTCCATCAAGTCCGAAACGAAATGTAAATTTATAATCCGTAGGTAATTCAAGAAAAAATATAAGAAACTTAAGTAAAATCTTACCTTGTTTGTCCGTAGTCCGCACTAAACACGTAAAGTATCAAGTTTGGTATGCCAAATACACACATCAAAAGTGTCTAGGGATCAAGCATTTTTATGCGGATTTCTTGAGATTGAGATGTGGCTTTGTAATAAATTTATGATTATATAAATTTATATGGATCCTTTTTGGTGCATTTCATAATTTGAAACAGGAACTGTTAATCAAATTCGAGTAAAAGATGAAAATCAGCTGTCAATATTTTCCCTATAAAAACATACAACGCATTGAAGACATTATTAGTGCTACTGTTTCCCTACTACTGATTAAAACCAACGTTATTATGGAGCGGCGACGTCATTTAAGCAGGGAAGAAATGCTCAGAGCCGTGGGAATGATAGAAGCTGGTTCCCGGCAACGTACTGTGGCTTTAGCTCTGAATACAAGTCAGAGTGTTATCAGTCGACTTTGGACACGTTACCGAAGCACTGGTACCGTGGCTGAGCGCCATGGAGGACGGTATCGCTGCACCACACGGAGACAAGACCGATACATTCAAATCTTAACTCGAAGAGCTCCAACAATAACCGCCATGATGTTAGCCGTGAGGCTTCATCACTCTTCAGGGAACTTAATTAGCGACCAAACAGTCAGAAACCGCTTGCATGAAGTGAACCTTCATTCCCGAAGACCGCTACGGGTACCACCTATAGCAATGCACAATCGTAGGATTCGATATCAATGGGCTCTTGAACACAGAAATTGGGCAGAAGAACAATGGCGTTTCGTGTGCTTTTCTGATGAGTCTCGTTTTGGTATGAGACCGGATACAAGACGTATACGACACTGGAGAACCCCTGGACGCCAACAGCGATTAAAATCCTGCCAGGAAGTCCATCCTTATAGTGGTGGAACCATCATGGTATGGGCGGGTATTTGGATCGGCGGAAGAACTGAGTTGATTTGGATCAGAGGCAACCTCAACGCTCAAATTTATGCTGAGACGATTGTATCTGACGTCATCGTTCCTCTACAAGTGCAAATCGGTCCCTTATTTCAGTTAATGCATGATAATGCACGACCGCACACCGCAAGAGTTGTAAGACAGACTCTCGCCGCAGCTAACATCAATGTCCTGCTCTGGCCTGCTCAGTCGCCAGACTTGAACCCGATTGAGCATGCATGGGATATGCTACAGAGAAGAGCTCTGCCGAATATGGAGGGTATCCAGTCGCAAGAAGACCTTTTTTGTTGTTGCAACGAACATGGGCGGCCATTCCACAGCGTGATTTGGATGAACTCATTTTGAGTATGCCAAACCGATGTTCTTGTGTTGTTAGTGTTCGCGGTAGAAACACGGATTATTAATTGTTTAAGTTACCCAATAAAATTTTAAAGAAAACTGTTATTTCAGTCTTTTTTTCGAACTTTAATGTTAGTGGTTCAAATGTCAAAAATCCCTTTATTAGGAAAATGGCAAATTTCTTTATTAATGCAAAGGTGACTTGGTTTATCGTTACTGTGACAAACGAAAACACTTTATTTGATGAATCCTTAAAGAAATTTTTTATTAATATCAATCAGGAGAAAAGTTATTGCAAAAATATATGTTGATCCCTAGACACTTTTGATGTGTGTATTTTGTATTCGTACAGCAATCTTTTTCTATATGAGCTGCTGCTTACAAGCGACACAGTGTCCACTCACGACGGCGGCCAAGCGCAGACTAATATTTCATTACAAATCTTTGTGCAATAAATCACGACAATGACCAGTAAAATAACCCTTAGATTCAAGCTGTTAAGGTGCACGCGATAAAGCTAAATTCGGTAAAAAACTAAAATCGATTTGATTTTTTTCCTGAGACTATTTGGAACATTTTGGTAGTTCTTTCCGCCACATTTTTGAGTTGATCATGTCTGCTTACATAAAATATTTTTAAATAAATAGATTTCTGTTATTAAATAGAAGAAAAATGTTCCTAAACTCAATACGATATCGTCAATTTTGTGTGAAGAGGTACCGGAAATGTTTTTTTACAATACTAAAAATCAAAATTTTCTAATAACAAATTGCGAAAATTTGAAGATGAAGGAGTAATCTATCTGTGATAATTATTATTTACATTTAGTTTAGTTTAGTTCTGCCGCAAAATGTACCGAAAAACTGCTTATTTTGGTCAGATTTGTAAACGCGTCCTTAAATAAAAAACAACAATATCAATTAAAACTTGTTTTATTTATGGTTTATTTAAAGAGCAATTCTTGAAGTTTATTTATGAAAAACCACCGTTTGCAAATGCGCACCATTCACTTGTTCACACTCATTTAACCTGGAGCTAAAATTTTCAATCACTCGCTGGAGCATCGCTCTTGGAATAGAGTTGATTTCTTCAGTGATTCTTTGCTTCAAAACATTCAGGTTGGTTGGCAATGGATTGTAAACTTTACTTTTTAGGTAGCCCCATAGGAAGAAATCAGCAGGCGTTAAATCAGGGCTCCTCGGTGGCCAGTTGATGTCTCCTCGGCGACTTATAACTCTTCCAGGGAATAAATCGTGAAGAGCAGCTAATAAGTCATTTGTAACATGAGAAGTGGCTTCATCTTGCTGGAAAAAGGTGTTGCGGTTGTAGCCGTTCTGGTTTTGCATTTCTGTAGCCAAAAAAGTCCGGATCATATGGCAATATCGATCAGAATTAACGGTCTGAGTTCGACCTCGGTCATTCTCAAAAAAATAAGGACCGATAATTCCTTGACTTGATATGGCAGCCCAAACAACAACTTTTGGCGAGTGCAAGGGCTTCTGATGCAGTTCTAACGGATTCTCGGGAGCCCAGAATCTGCAGTTCTGTTTATTTACGTGACCGTTGATGTGAAAATTCGATTCGTCGGAGAACCAGATGTTATTGAAACTCCTAAAACGGTTTTTCATTGTCCTGCAGAATTCGACTCGTTTATCAGGATCATCAGGCTTCATTTCTTGAACAATTACAATTTTATAGGGGTGAAAATGTAAATCTTTCGAAATAATGCGATGAACCGTAGATTTGTTCAGATTAAGAGAAGCTGCGCGCAATCTCAACGACTTTCGTGGGTCGTCCATAACAGACTGGCGAACGCGGTCGACGTTCAAGCTTGTTCTTGATGTCCTTTTGCGCCCAGCCGATTTGTCCGGCATTGTATTCCCAGTCTCTTCAAACTTGCACACCCAATGCTTAATTAAATTGGCACTTGGCACATGTCTTAAGCTTGTTAAATTAAAATGTGTCTTGTAGAGACGACGAACAACATTGTAAGAATCGTTGTTTTTATAAAACGCTCGCACGCAAAACGCGCTCTGTGGTCCCGTGAAACGATTCATGGCTACTGAACTTAACAAGCCGGCCAAACATTTGAGTCCACTCCCCTCCCCTGCTACCTGCGGTTGGCGCGAATTAGTCAATTCAAAAACGAAAAACATTCTGAGACACCCTTTAATTTTACAGTACATCACAATGTCATTTGGTATAAATAACTCCTTATTTTTATTTTTTTATTTATCTTTTATATAGATTCTTTTCTTTTAGATTTTGTGAATGTGAGAACGTTATTGGCTGTAGACTTGTGGACTATTTTCTATTTTACTAAATACCTGGTACTTGTTGATAGGCCTACACTGTCCTCTCATACCTATAAACACTGTAATTTGAAAATATTGTAGAAATCATTTATTTTTAAAAGAAGTAACCGTGGAGTTTCTTGCCGGCTCTTCTCCATAGGAAGCGACCATTTGGAACCGTGCACCTAGCTTCTGAAGGTTTATAAGTGCCCTTGTAGTTTTATGTGAAATAAAATATTTTGAATTTGACGTTCAAAAGTGCCTTTTATGTGCCTAATTGAAATAAATTATTTGACTTTGACGAAAAAGGAAACTGAAAAGTGAAAATTAAAAGTAAACTTTATAACAAAAATAAGATCGTCAAAAAACAGTTTTGTGGCGTACACAGCGCGAGTCTACGATATTATTGTTTTGCGCCGTGACACAGAAAATACTCTCTTGTGTAATACCGGTAATTGTTCTACCGTGAAGTTTTCTTAGAAATTGTTCTGTTAGAGTCGCGTCGCGCCTGTCTGCACGAGGCTTCACGCTAATTGTCGCGCCCGCGATATCGTGGCGCACTAGTGTGAAAGGTGTTGCGTGCTGATAACATCGCAGAATCTTCGCCTTCGTCTGCAAGAGTCTTAAATCACTTTATTAAAATGACTGAAGTTTCGAAATAGTTGAGGCCGTAGCACGCGGCATAGGTATACTATTGTGATAAGCGTGTGTTTGTGTGCGCTGATGATAAGTAGCGCGACCTTCGCAATCGATCGCACGACGCGACGACTCACATCGGGTGATCGCGCATCACGTGTGTGCTAATACTAGCATGACACGATGTGGACGACAACAACAAAACTTATGTAAATGTTTGAACTTAGATGTAGCATCAGCAAAATTCGTAAAACCGATAACCATGCGAACTGAGTGCGCCTTCAAAATTACCGATCTAGATTACTGCTTTTGGTGAAAATGATGTATACGCAAACACAATAAAGGGTTTTTCAAACAGGCGCGACACGCGACGCGAGACAAAGACACCGCTCGTCGCGCGACGAGCGGTGTCTTTGTGTCGCGTCGCGTGTCGCGTCTGTTTGAAAGAGCCTTAAATTGTAAAGTCATATAACTAAATTCATTCGTAAAATTGAAATGAACGAATGCAAATTTTTCAAATTTATGCTACATCTAAGTTGTGAAGTAAATAATAAGAAATAAATAATAAAAATCTTTATTTCAATTACAAAAGGCTTTTAGATACAACTAGCTTTTGCCTGCGGCTTCGCCCGCGTGGATGTCGAAAAATATCCCACGGGAACGTATCTACCCATACCGGGATTACAAAGGTACCTAAAATCCGAGGAAAAGGTCATTTGACGCCTACCGCTGCGCCCGCGTTAAGGCTCGTGCAGACCAGCGCGATGTCGCGGGCGCTACAGGCAGCGCGACCCTTGTAGCGCCCGAGATATCGCGCTAGTCTGCACAAGCCCTTACGGTCAACCATAATTATTTTGTCACGCATAATTTTGAATCTGAGATATCTATTAAACTATTAATTTAAATGAAATGATGTCAAGATTTTTTTTAATTTAAATTACATGCTCAATTTAAGACGCGTTTGCAAAATTGATAGGTATAGAATCGAACTACTACATTGACACAGGTCACACACAAGTGTACGCACAGTTAACTGCTGGAATAGTAGTCAAATGAACAAATTTTGATAATTTGAAAGTATTTTTTTTTCTTATTTCTTTATAATACATAGGCACATAAAAAAATATTTCGTATTGTAGTTTATATTATTACTAAATAATACTTAGATACAAATACCTACTTCAGTGACTGCCAGGCACTGGAAGCCCTCTACTAGTAGAGAGATGTGGGCTGTGGACTTCGGGCTGGTTTTGTTATTTATGATGAGACCTTACCTCCAGACTTGATGGAGTGACCTAAATGTGTGCTTCGGTGACGGCTACTAGAACTCCTCGACGAGTAGAAATAGGTGTGCCGAGTCTGGGCTCGTTTTGTTAGTTATCATAAGAGCTTACCTCCGGACGTGTTGGAGTGACCTGAACCTGTACTTCGGTGACTGCTGCTGGAACTCCTCGACGAGTAGAACTAGGTGTGCCGAGTTTGGCTCCTTTTGTTAGTTATGATGAGACCTTGCGTCCGGTCTTGATGTAGTGACCTGAATGTGTACTTCGGTGACTGCTACTCGAACTTCTCGACGAGTAGAACTATTAGTATAATTAGTAATTTAGTTATACCGTTAATATCCTGCCCAATGTTAAATATAAATTCGAAAGTGTATTTGTTTATTAGGTATTTGTGTGTTTGTTTGCTAGTTACGCCTTCACGCCAAAACGGCTGAACAAATCCGGATGAGATTTGGCACTTAGGCAGACTATGTCTAGGTTCACTGGGTTAGGACACAGGACACTACCGTCCCAACACCCCCACGGGAACGGGACCCACTCGGGTGGAATCGGAAGGCGCAGCCAGTATAAGTTTAGGGAAGTAGTGTTGTACTGAACCTAATACGAATTACGAAGCTACAAACTCATTAGTACTGCGTAAATTATATGCTTATAAATATACGCTATACTTCAGTATTATATCGCAGCGGCTTCCTGTTATACAAACAGAACAGCGCATTAATTGATTTAATTATTTAATCAACTGGTTTTTTCTTATCTTTGCAGGTAAGTTGCTGATCCAATCCTGCAAGTTGCAACGCACATTTCACAAGAGCGGTTGTCGTGTGGAACGGTTTTGTAAGTCACGACCGAATAATCAACTGGTTTGCGTTAAAATAAAGCGAGTTCTAACGACAATAATTGCTAATGTAAGGTTTGGTTAATACTGTAGAGCACGCCACCGACGACGCCACGCAAACCACGGACGAGGCGCTGCTCCACATGTCCTCAGATATCTTTAAGAGAGCGACATTGTTTCCACCTGCTGCATTCTTGTTAAGGAATACGTGTTCTTTTTGACTTTAGACCGACACATTTTGGGTTCGCCATAAGTACCTACTTTATTTTGCCCCTTGGCAGACTCTTAATGAAATGAAATTGTTTATTCTGTAAATCAGAATCACTTTTACACGTCATATTAAAAGTTAAATAAGAAATAAGCTAGATGAGTTTGGCGTTTCCTATCTGACAACTCTGAGAAGAAAGGCCGAAACAAACTCAGAGGTCGCAGTCTCTTTTAAAGTCCAGACATAATCTTGATCAGGCCATATGAGGACCATGTAGGTTACTGTCTGAAATGGTCTTTTGAGGAAATAACCACACAGATTTGAGTGGACATGTGTATACATATGTGTACATACAATAGGTTTTCAGAAATATATTGTGAGGCTACAGTCAGAACATTCATTTCTTTGTATTTTTCTCTAAGGGAAATCTCTTGGACCTAGGTTGTAAATGGCTCGAACAGCCCTTTTTTGTAGAACAAAGATAGTACGGGTTCTCCAGAGAAGAATCCCATATGACATAAGAATATGAAATAACTAAAATAAACAATTCTGGCTGTATCTGGGTCAATATTTGAGAGGCTCCAAATTCATGTCTTTGGAAATTTCTCGAGAACGTGTGCATGTATTTTTTTTAAGTAAAAAATATATTTTAATAGTAAAACAAAAAAAAATTAAAAAAAAATAAACAGTAAAATTGTCTCACGTGTCGTCTCGGCACACGCCTCTATATTTTGATGATATAAAAAATTATGACTACATGGGGCTTATTTGCTATTGAGTGCTGTAATTATACATAATCAACCTTCATGTTCTTGATAAAATTACTAATATCCGCTAAGACAGTAAATAAAAAACTCATGTTCAAACAATGACGCACATTTTTTCGTGACCCCAGGGATCCTATCTCCCGGGAGAAGTCTTGTTCCTCACCTCTGGCTTGCCTTTATTGGCCGGCTGGAGTTGAGATTGGCAAGAGCAAACGTGCTCGGAGAAAGGAAGTATCCAGTAAGTTAGTGCTGGTAGGGATATTGTCCATCTTCCGGGCTCTGAGATTCTGATAGACGTGGAATACCTCAAACAAATAACCAATACCCATAAATCAAAACTTAGCCCAGTGGAGCAATGCGGGACAGCCCAAAATCGGCGATTAATGAGGTAGGCAAATCTTTTGCCAACATTGGCAAAAACTTGGCTTCAAAAATAATGAATGACACTGCATCAGCACCGGCCGGTGGCCATCCCTCACCCTCACGTACGGACACCCGAAACTCACCCGTGAACTCTCTTACCATCCTGAAAGTAGACGAAGCCGATGTTGAGTCCCTAATCCTACAACTACGTTCTGACTGTACAGTCGACTGAGACGGCATATCATCGCTTATATTGAAAAGCTGTCGACATGCACTGGTCCCACTAATAACTTTCCTTTTTAATCGTTGCCTACAGGAGGGTGTCTTTCCAGAGGCTTTTAAAAAAGCTGTGGTCCATCCAATATACAAGGGAGGGAGCAGAGACTGTGTTAATAACTACAGACATCGGTCTGCCCGATATCGATCGGTCCTACCTGCACTCGAACTTATCCTCAATAACTCTACGAATATTTCTCGACAAACACCACCTCATTGCTAATAACCAATAGGTACGGATTTCGTACAAGTCTATCTACAGATGATGCAGTACTGGATCGCTCACGCAACAGGTTGCCTCAAATCTAGATAAAAAATCGAAATGCCTAGGTATATTTCTGGACCTTTCGAAGGCATTTGACACGGTCTCTGTTCCCAAACTCATGAAGCTGGAATGTATCGGTGTGCGTGCGATGCCGCTGGAGATATTTAAGGATTACCTAAAAAACCGTAAGGAATTCATTAAATTTGATACTCACCTAAGTGATGAGTTTTTCGTGTCCTATGGTGTTCCCCAGGGAGAGATCCTTTCCCCGACTCTATTTCAGATCTTACTACTTGTAAATGACCTCTGCAGACTGGAGTCTCCCAAATGGTAGAATTTACGCTTACGCAGACGACACTGCAATTCTTGTAGACGGAACCACTTGGGACATTGTGAAAGCAAATGCGGAGGTGGCCATGGCTAAAGTTATGATGTGGTTAAACTCGAACCTTCTTACATTAAACCTACAAAAAATTACCTATATTCCCTTTGCTATACGACGTAACGCTAAACCATCTCCTTCTTTTACTATAACTCCTCATTCTTGCACAAATCCGTCCACCCCCTGCACTTGTCCTCCGCTTGCTAGATCCGAAAGCGTTAAATACCTCGGAGTACACATAGACGTCGGACTGAGATTGGACCAACAAATTGACGCCGTCTCCACCAGAACTTTACGTCTTATACATATATTTAAGTCTCTTAGAGTATCCGCCGACCTAAAAACTCTTAAGATGGTGTGCCTTGCACTATGCCAATCATTGATTGGTTATTGCACAGTTGCATGGGGCGGTACCGCTAACACAAGATTTCTGAGAGTGGAAAGAGCACAGCGAGCTATACTTAAAGGCATGACGAAAAAGCTCTATCGGTATCCAACAACTGAACTATTCTCTGACTGTAAAGTACTTACGGTTTGTCAGCTTTATGTGCTTAAATCCACACTTAGAAAACACGCAGGCCTTCCTCCTCCTATAACAAATCAACGCACGTACCTTCCACCAAATATCCAACACAAGAGCTCCTCCTGCCAAACATCAATATTATATACTAAGTACTCATATCTATAAAAACATTAATAAACATCTCAATATTAGAAATCTAGACTCACATGCACTAAAATCTAAAGTAACAGAGTGGCTGCTCCTTAAGGATAACTCTTATACGGAGTCTTTATTCACCTCACTTGTATAATACACACACACACACACACACACACCACTCACATACACCTACACTCGCAACTGCACACACACTGCCCTGCTAAGCCCAAAGGCGGTATCTCTGATATCGACACTTTTAGAATTTTTTATACCATTCAATAGCTTTAACAATTTCGCATCTAATGGTATAAGCGAAATAGCGCTATCTAATTTAAAGCATTAAAAAAACCACTAAGAAGTTTTTTATATCTCCATGTTTCCTTAAATTTCAATTTGTAAAATGTCCGTTTTCTCAAAACTTACTCCGGTTGAGATACCGCCTTTGTGCTTAGCAGGGCAGCACACCACTTACACACAAAATACAATTCCACTCTTGTTTACCATACAGTAGAATGATACAGTCCACTTGAGATAAGTTTTTTAATGACCGTAAACTTTCTCAGCTTTAGCTTAAGAGGTAAAGGAGTGGTGAGGTGAGGAGATTTTTGTACAGATTTTGTAACTTTAGTTTAAGTTACAAAATCTGTACAAAAATCTCCTACCTTTAAATGTATTTCTAAACCAAATATCAAACTGTTTTTCCAACTCTGTATGTTTTTTTTTTGGATAAATAAAAATTATTATTATTTAATTGGTCTTTGACATTTCTCGGGACCCTGGGGTCCCGGACCTTAGAAAGGCGTACGAGGAGCCGAAGCCAACGCGCAGAGGCCTGTTAGACGTTTTTAAGTATTGAGGCACCAACTGACGATTATCCCTGTATGCTCTATACAAGTGCACCCAAGGACAACCCCCGGTTGGTGTAGGACTATTGTAGAACATGGAAACAAAATATATTAGGCTATGGATTTGGGTGGCTATGGATTAGTTACCTGGAACTATGGAAGTACTATGTCCTCTGCCTAATCAATGTGTAGTACTACACGGATAAAATGGCAGAGGGTGACTTGCACACTCAATAATGGGCCCCCGAAAACGGTCGCTAGCACTTAGTGTCGTAGTGACAAGGGGGCGAGACTTCCTGAGGTGCTTGGGGAGTGGAGAGGTATTCTACGGCTATCAGGACAATCCCGGAAGTACGGTCAAGATCCCTACCAGCATCTTACTGGAATACTTCGTTCCTCCGAGCACGCTTGCTCTTGCGAGTCTCCACTCAAGCCGGCCAATAAAGGCAAGAATGAGGTGAGAGCTTTGTTCCTCATCAGTGTTCACTCCAGTCAGCCAATAAAGGCAAGCCAGATGTGAGGAACAAGACTTCTCCCGGGAGTTAGGGTCCGTGGGGTCGCTACTGCCCAACTGCTCGCCACTTGCTGCCCTGCGGGTTTATGTATCTCTCTTGGTCTGGCTCTTCACCCTAGACCTGTTTCGGCAAAGTAAAATCTACCGATACAGACCCAGAGTTCAGGAGCGCGCAAGCCCCACCTCGTCGTCAACGTAGAGATACGACGGTGGGGTTATTATTATTATTATTACCTCTCCACTCCTCAAGTACCTCAGGAACTGTTGCCCCCTTGTCGCTACGTCACTATGTGCTCACGACAGTTTCTGGGGGCCCATTATTGAGAGTTGCACTCTCAGTCACCAGGTAGGGGGTGCCCTGCCATTTAATCCGAGTACTTATAAATCATTGATTAGGCAGGGGTAATAATCCTTCCATACTTCCATGTAACCAGTCCACTTTAGCCACCCAAACCCATAGCCCAAATCCCTTAAAAGTAAGGAGTTTTAGTGATAGTTCGGTGTACAAGAGAATCGGCACCAAGGAAATGGTTAAATCCAATATAACTGTAATATTATTTTCTACCAAAATACGATACTTCGACACATTGAAATTTTTTTTTGTAGTTGACGTGACTTAATATCAATAAAAATTGAGAATGAAACAAAGAAAAAAAAATCCTATGACAAAACAAACAATTCTCAGTCGAATTATGAAAAGAGTGAATTGCGTAAAAAGTGCAGATGAGTCTTTCTAGTTTACTGCCGTCTTGTCTACAAGGAACGTCATTTTTGTCTATTCTTCTGTCGACAAAACTCGTTTCTACGGTGGTCATGCTACGCGTGCAGGATGGAATTTGGTGTGGACAAATGTGCAGTCATGCACGTAAAGCGAGGGGAGTTTATGGAATCCGAGGGAACTCAACTCTCGGACTCCATACACCTTAGATTCCTCTCTTCATCCGAAAGCTAAAAGTATTTGGGTATGTCGGAAGCATTAGGCATCAACGTTGCTGATATGAAGCAATTGTTGAAGGACCGCTTCTTTGGTCGCCTGAAGAAGGTATTCATTAGTCTTCTTTCAGGCGGAAATAAGTTGCGTGCCTTCAACAGTTGGGTCATGCCGGTTTAGATGTACTCTCGGCATACTCAAATAGACTCAGACTGACCTTGACGCCCTGGATTAGAGGGTCCGTGCACTGCTGACCGCAAACCGGATGCATCACCCACGACTATCGGTGATGAGATTTTACATTCCGTGGAAGTGCAGGGGTCAAGGTTTTTTAATTGCGAAGACCCTCCACAACCGCGAGGTGTGCAATCTCAGAAATGTTTTTTTAAAGCCGAAGTGGATATGCACCGTTATGTGGTGGTTAGTGGACCTTGTCCCCGCGGGATAAGCCCCTTGGCTTATCCCGCTCTCTATGGCTAAAGAGAACTGGCACAGACCTGTGATACTTACGACAGATGACCGCAAGGAGGTATGGCAAAGCAAGGAACTTCACGGGCGCTTGTATCGGGCTCTTCATGAGCCCGGTGTAGATCTCCTAGCGTCCGTATCCTGCCTATGTTTTGGTATTCTTTTCGGGTAAACTGAAGGTTGCATCTGTGCACTTATGGACGAAGTTATTTTGACGAATAACTACCAGAGACATATTATGAGGGACAGGACGGTTTTCGTGTGTCGGGCATGCCACCTTCCGGGTGAGTACATTAGACATATTATTTCTGGTTGTCCTCGTCTGGCTAACGGCGAGTACTTGCAAAGGCATAACCAAGTGGCTAGGATTATCCACTAGCAACTGGCTTTGAAATATAAAATTGTGGATTCTGAGGTTCCGTATTACACAAGTATGTGCCCGACCCAGTTCTCGAAAATGACCATGTCACGCATGTTATACTTGGATCAGTCTATCATTACTGACAGGACTATTGTTGCCAATAAGCCTGACACATTGGTGATAGATCGATTAGCGCGCCGCGCAATGATATTTGATGTTACCATTCCGCATGACCATGACGAGAACCTCGTGAAAGCGAAGAAAAAGAAACAAATAAAATATCTCGACTAGCACACGAGGTTGTTGACATGTGGAATGTGAGCTCGGCTATCATTGTACCGATTGTTGTAACAGCCAATAAAAATACATTTTTTTTTATTCAAAGAATTAAATACTTAATTTTGTTCAATAAAAGATGGCAACCCTACCGACCACCTTTGTGCAAGCGCCCCGCCCGCTCGTGGGCGCTGTTGCTTTTATTACTGTAGGAAGTTCTATGTCAGTGCAGGCAAGTGTGCGTTACGCTCGCTGTTCTGTTTGTAACAGAATGTGAGTGTGTGGAGTTTCATCCAATGTCGTAGCATTAGAGACTCCCATCTATCTGCGAATAAACTCAAGATAGTGTTGGTACCGCCACGAAGACGAGCAAAATTCAAAAGTCATTTATTCAAACTAGGCTGAGAATCAGCACTACGAACGTCAAAATTACATAATACAGTCCCCCAAAACGCCCACCCTTCACCACTTCCTAGTGCCTGTAGTTGGAAAGAAGCAGCACAGCTGTCCGTCCAAGTTAGAAAAAAAAATGATTCTATACAATAGTATGCAAAATGATTTACATTATGCAGAACAAAAAATAATTTAAATGAAAAATTATTGCCCATATGTTGTAACGTTACATTTTCCCAGGAGGGAAAAATGTAAGGGAAAATAATAATATAATTGAATATTATAATATAATTAAAAATACAAGGGGAGTACAAAAACACAGTTTAACACTACTGATCGGCACTGCACGCTTAGGAGGTTAGGCCTCAGAGGTGGCCTGCAGCGGGTCGATGACTCCGAGGGAAGGAAGAGTTGGCTCCGGCAGGGAGTGGGTGAGCCCCAGAATGGCCAGGGCAGGCCAAGATGGACTGTAAGAGAGACAGACCTTTTTATCATCGTAAAGTCGGAGATAGAATCGGAGATAGAATGGGCGATAGAATCCGAGATAGAATGGCCTGTTACTTCTGACGGCCTCTGCTTTTATACCCTTCAGCTCGTTTCCAAAATCAATATTCTTTTCCATTTTCAAACAATGGTTTCTTCAAATATAATCGGACCTCCTTGGAGTGCGTAAATTTCATAAATAAAATTTAGAACAATAGTTAATAATTTGGTACAATCATAATATAAAAAAATAAATTATAATTAATACAAAGTTTTAGCGATATCAATAAAAATAATTAAAACTATATAAACCAAAAAGTAACGGACTAAGCCAAACAGAAAAATAAAAAGAAACTGACAGTTTTACATTTGACATAGGTAAGTGTCACAACAAGAAAATCTACAGAAAATATCAATAACAATGAAATACAGAGCCTCAG
Source organism: Omphaloscelis lunosa (assembly GCA_916610215.1). NCBI lineage: Eukaryota > Metazoa > Arthropoda > Insecta > Lepidoptera > Noctuidae > Omphaloscelis > Omphaloscelis lunosa. The sequence goes on along the minus strand of OU744250.1, from coordinate 316,179 downwards.
GAATATTTAACACACCGGCAATGGTCATGCATTTATCTAGAGAGAACGTATGATAAAAGACCAACATTTTAATAACCAAACCGTAAGTAAAAACATGCAACATTACATTTCCGAATAATTTTGCTCATGTTTACTAAGAGTTCTGCTCATATAAGCAATAACCACTTCAACATTGTTATGTTTTTGAGTCAACATAGCCCCTATACCATAATTAGAAGCGTCACAGTGAACAAAGTAAGGAAGGTCAAAGTCAGGGCAAGCTAGAATTGGAGTTGAAGTCAAGCATTCTTTCAGTTTGGCAAAACTGAAATCTGCGTCTGGATTCCAAACAAATTTTTTTGGGGAATTCTTTCCAGCAGCAGTTAATTTACATAGGGACGAGGCAATAGAACTAAAATTGGGAATGAAACGGCGGAACCAACTACATGTACCCAAAAATTGCCTAACCTCTTTTTTAGACGTAGGAATAGGATAAGCTAAAATAGCTTTAATTTTACTAGGATCAGCTCGTAGTCCTTGCTCGTCAACTACATAGCCAAGGTATTTGAGTTCTTTACGAAAAAACTTACTTTTCGCCAAGTTAATAGTTAGCCCAGCATAAGAAAGCTTTTGATGAACTTTAAGTAACAGAGAGATATGTTCCTCAAATGTGGAACTTATTATAATGATGTCATCTAAGTAACAGAATACTTTATTATCGAATTCAGGAGTAAATAAATGATCCATGAGTCTTTGTTGAGTTGCAGGGCTGTTAGTTAGGCTGAAGGGCATTGCCGTGAACCTAAATGAACCCCTGCCTGGCACATAAAATCCAGTTTTATCTCTATCCTCAGGATGTAATGATATTTCCCAAAAAGCTTTGGCAATATCAATACTAGACAAATATTTACAGCCTTTAAGGTTATCAAGTATTTCAGAAATAAAGGGAAGGCTATAAGCATCTTTACGAGTAATTGAATTTAATTTCCTACTATCAACGCAGAAACGCCATTCTCCATTCGATTTAGGCGTAATAAGAACGGGAGACAACCAAGGACTTTCGCATTTTTCAATTACCTTTAATTCAAGCATTTTATCGACTTCTTCAATTAAAATCTTTTGTCTTTCAGGAGAGAGGCGATAACAACGTTGTTTAATAGGTAAAGCGTTACCGGTATTAATCCGATGACAAATTAGATTAGAAAGACCTAATTTACCTTTCTTTTCAAAAGAAATGTCTTTAAAACGTTCAATAATATCTTTAGCAATATTTAATTGGTTATCGGAAAGGTGATCGAATGACATTAATTTATTTTCAATAGCACAGTTTCTAAAATCTCTACTATCAAGATTAAGTTGAAGCGAAAGTATTTTAGGACACAACTCAAATTTTTTCCAGAAGTCCCATCCAAGAATCAAAGATGGATATATCTCCGGAAAAACATAAGCTTTAATAACACGAGTCTGATTATTATATCTCAACGGTAATTGGAAATAATCAGAAGACGATGATTTTTGTTTATTAGCAACCATAACTTGAGCTGATGACTTGAATAGTTTAAACCCTAGCTTTTGAATATCTTTATGAGAATTATTTCCTAAAATGGTAAAACAGCTTCCGCTATCTAAAAGACCCGAAAAACTTACGTTGTTAATGAATACATTAATAAAAGGTATTACTGATCGTAGCTCTATAATTGAAACGCGCTGGTTAAAGTAGCCACAGTTTATTTTTTCAACCTCATAAGACAAAAAGTGGAAAAGACAAGGAAAAAACCAAAAAGCACCCGTCAAACCTGACAGTACTTAATGCTAGAATTTAGAATACAATGTTCCGAAAAGGTGTTATGATCAACGAGTTCGATTCGTAACATACTCCACATTTTTTTTAAAGTCTAGCCTAGAGCTCCTGGGGCACTAACTTCTTAAGGGGTCTCCTGATAAGGCCAGCCCCTGTTCGTATGTCCGCCACTCTTGCTACTCCGTCTGGGCCTGTGTATATCTTAATCACTCTACCTCTCGGCCAAGATCCCCTGGGTAATTGTCCATCTGCCACAATAACCAAGTCGCCTTCTTTTATATTTGGGGATGATCCACCGCCGCGCCGGGGCACCAAAGTCGGAAGATATTCGCGCACCCATCGAGAAATGATCTGTGAGCCTTACGGCTCTGCGCCAACCGTCTCGTCCGATGATATCCCGATCCGTCAACGTAGCTGGGATAGGTCTCCCTGAGGACGATCCCAGTATAAAATGCATTGGTGTCAAGGCTTCCTCACAGTCTGGATCAACTGGAACGTGTGTCAGTGGACGCGTATTCACTAAATTCTCTGACTCTAGTAGAAAGGTCTGTAGAACTTCATCTGAGGGGAAGCGTTGTCTTAAGGTGGTCTTGAGTGCTGTTTTGACTGATCTTACCATTCGCTCCCACGCTCCACCCATAAATGGGGCCGAAGGGGGAATAAATCGCCATGAGACCTTCTCGTCTGCTGCAAAACTGTTAATTTCCACTCCGTACAGCTCTCTTAGCATCCGGTTGGCACCCACAAAGGCTGTTCCGTTATCGGACCATATTTCACTCGGCGTTCCACGGCGCGCAATGAAACGGCGCAAACTCATGATGGCCGCGTCGGTTGACAAACTATGTACAACTTCTAGATGGACTGCTCGTATAACAAGGCAGGTATACAATGCTACATAGCGTTTCTCTTTCCTTCGCCCAACTGTGACCTGAACTGGGCCGAAGTAGTCCAAGCCAACGAAAGTGAACGGTCTACGATGATGGGCTAGACGGGCTGGTGGGAGGTCTCCAGTAGACGGTGTGAATGGTTGAGCGCGCTTCAGCCGACACAGTTGACAATCATGGGCGACTTTTCGAACCGCGCTTCGCAAATTGATGATCCAATAGGTTTGTCGCATTTCGTTAACTACTGTCTCGGAATTAGCGTGGGCAGACTTCACGTGATAATGGGCAATCAAAAGCTGGACAGCAGGGTGTTTGGAATCTAAAATTATTGGACTTTTCACCCCGTCACCAATATCTTGCATTCGGTTGATTCTTCCGCCCAATCTCAGTAAATTCTCATTATCTATGTAGGGGGCCAGATTGAATAATCGGCTTTTCCGGTGTAATGACCTTTTCTCAGAGAGGTAGATGATTTCATCTGGGAAGGAGTCGAGTTGACTTTTCTTCAGAATATGTGATTCAGCCACGCGTAGATCTTCGGCGGTTATTTCTTTTGAACTATCTTTGTTCTTCAATAGGTGCAAAAATTTATGGGCTCTTGCCGTAGCTCTCAATAGCCTTCCCCATGAGCTCAGTCTTTCTGGGTCAACAGTCAATGGTGTCGGAAAATGATGTGAGGAGATGAGATGACAATGATTCTGAGCGGATGGTTTTATTTCCAAACTACTGGCCGTATTTAAGTATGGTGATGATGGCCATTGTTGTTCTGATTCGAGTAGAAATTTTGGACCTGTAATCCAGCGAGATTCTTGATTGAATACTTCGCGTTTATGGCGCGTCGCATCGTCTGCCACATTTTCCGCGGTCGGAATCCATCTCCATTCCTTTACATCTGTGGTTTCGAGAATCTCGCCGATTCGATGTGCTACGAATGGTTTGAATGATCGCGCATCACTACGCAACCAACTCAAGACGTTAAGTGAATCACACCAAAATATACGCTTACTTGGTTTATGCTGATGTGAGTCGTGAATGAATGATGCAAACCGAGCAGCCACTAAAGCCGCCTGCAACTCGAGGCGTGGGATGGAGGCGGGTTTCAATGGTGTGACTCTACTTTTGCTACCGATGAGAGCGAGCTTCACTGTTCCGTCTGCATAGATATATCGCCAGTATGCCACTGCAGCGTATGCCAACTCACTGGCATCGCAAAACAGATGAAGTTCGCGGTGAATGATATTGTATGATCTTAGACCGTAATATCGCGGCAGGTACAACTGAGAAGCAAGTTGTACATCGCGGAGCCATTCATTCCAAAGTTTTTGGTCTCCTTGATCGAGTTCATCGTCCCATGATAAACCTTTTCGCCAAATTGATTGGAACATGACGCGTCCTCTAGAAACGAGTGGGCCTAAAATACCCAAAGGGTCATAAATTCGCATTAAGTGGGACAACGCGTCACGTTTACTTAGCTGAGCTGGCGGTTTAGAATCTAAGTTGAGACTGAAACCTATGACGTCGTTCCTAGGTTGCCAGTTCAGACCGAGCACCCTAGAAACGTTGTCATCGTTACCTAACATTACATCGTTAAATTTCTGAGATATCGATTCAGTTACTAATAAAGAGAGAGCTCTTGGGTCGTTCGAGACCCAGTCGCGCATGTCAAAACCCGCCTGGCGGTTGAGAATTACGATGTCTCGGGCCAGTCGCGCAGCTTGATCTACACTCTCTAGCGAGCCAATATAGTCATCCATGTACACATCGTGTATGGTTGCATGCGCAGCATCGGGGTACTGAAGTTTGTATTCCGTCGCGTTAAGGTTCTTTACATATAGAGCGGTACACGGGCTCGAACACGCGCCAAACATCATGGATGACATACGATACAGCTTTATTTTGTCCGCGGGGTCATTGCGCCACAGAAAGCGCTGCGCATCGCGATCTGCTGAACGGATTCGAACCTGTGGGAACATTTCGCGTATGTCCGCTGTAAGTGCTATAGCGTTTTCCCTAAATCTCATCAAGATCGCAAGTAATGGCTGTAATAGGTCAGGACCTGGCAAGAGGAGAGAATTAAGACTTATACCTTTAAACTTCGCGGCTGCGTCGTGTACGACTCTCAACTTACCAGGTTTATGGGCATGAGTAACACCAAAATGTGGGAGATACCATGTGATACCAATTGGAGCGGCCGTGCATTCTTCAGCGTATTTCTTATCTAACATTGCTTTAATATTATTTCTATACATATTGGCATATTGTACATCTGACTGCATTTTCTTTTTGAGAGATAAGAATCTAGAAAGGGCTAATTTAAAATTGTTCGGTACATCTTTAACATCGGGCCGCCAGAGGAGTCCGGCTTCAAAATGACCATCGGATAGTCTATGTACAGTTTCGCGTAAAAGTTTTAATGCATGTGTATCGGAATTGCCGCGGTGGTCTTTCTTTATTATGCCAATAGAGTCTAATTTGTAGTAGTCTTTGATTGCGGTTTCAATAGAAAAATGATCGTCTGGAGTTTCTGATATCTTGGCATGATGAAGAAAGTCAACTTTCGATGTTCTACTTGACACGAAGCCATATAAAACCCAACCAAGAGCAGTGTGAACTGCAACTGGTTGGTGATCTTTTCCGGCGCGAATAGAATCTGCTATGGTCAACTTCCAATTATCTACGCCAATGATTATCATAGGTTGTACTTCTTCACAACACAAAACGTCTCCTAAATCGGATAAATACGAATATTTACAAATATCTTCCCTATTTACAGAAGCTCGATAATTTATACCTAAATTCTTGACCGAGCGTGCACTATGTATATGGTAAGAGTCGGTACAGTCACGCCCTTTAATTATAAAATCAACGTACTGAATATCGCAATTGCGTGACAAGCCTCCTACACAATCTATACGTACTCGTTTACTCGGTCCTTCAATACCTACACGCTTTGTAATTTCAGAGTCTATGAATGTGGTTGTACAGCCATCATCTAAAAGTGCGTGAGTGTCCACAGTACCCTGGGGGCCAGTTACTTGAACTGAGACAACTTTGAGAAGTGGTCGAGATTTAGGTCTACTTACGCTTGACGAAGGAGGAATAGCGGTAGCATGAGCCGATACTTCGACATCGCAGTCGTCTGGTTCAGGTTTCTCGACTTTGACATCAATAGATGGCTTCGGCGCTATCTCCAGCTCAGAGTCCGAGGTGTCCTCTAAATCGGCGTGAGCTAGCACGTTCTGATCATTATCTAAGTTATGTAGTAGGCTATGATGTTTGTAGGTACAGCCCCCAACGCTGCATGGAGATTTTACTTTGCAAAGATTAAAACTATGTGACCTATTTTCCAAACATCTATGACAAACTTTATTTTTTTTTATAAATTGCCATCTTTCATTCACTGACAATGCCAAAAATTTGTCACATTTGTTTACATTATGCAACTTCGAGCAAAAAATACATTTATTTACAGTTTTATTTACAGCAGAATTTGGAGATTTCTCGTCGGGTAGGCTTTGATCTGTATGCATGCCCCTCTCGGTAGGTAACTGAACTGAAGCCGTCGAAGAATGGAAATCCTGAATTCCAAACTTTGTTTGGAGCTCAACCTCACGAGATAGGAAGTCAGAAAGCATTTCCAATTTGCTTATGCGTTCGCCAGTATGACTAGCCGCGAAGTCATACCACTTTCCGCGAATGATTGGGGATAATTTGGTCATTAATGAATTGAAAATTTCGGGAGAATGTAGATAGTCGAATTGGTCCAATAGTCTCATTATGCCAATGCAGTTTTTGACACGGCAAGTAAAATTAACTAAATCTTTACCTTCTGCTCCAACTTTAGGTAAAGCTCGCACAGCGTTGATCTCCTGCATCACAATTTTTTCGGGACGACCAAAACGCATCTCGAGGGCGTCTATAACTTCCATAGGGTCATTCGCTGACACCAGTAGGATGTAAACAGCTTCACGAGCGGCGCCACGTAAGGATGAACTAATGCGGACTAAGTTTTCTATTGTAGTGAATGACGACTGTGTATCTATAAAAATGCGCTTGAAGCAAAGCCAATCCGTGGCAGATTTTCCATCAAATACTGGCAGTTTGATGTCCGACTTCTTGGGCTTGTTAGTTATTGCTTCAAAAATGCCGATAAGATCGTTATGTCCGCAGTTGACGGTAGCTCCGTCAGGTGGCTGGAAATTATTAGGTATTTTAGTTGGAGAAACGTCAGTTGTATTCTGATTAGGCGCGTAGGTCTGATCGTGCGTGGCATTCAATATAGCGGGGTGTACGTATCGACCTGGGCCTGAACCAGAAGGAACGTCGAGCGTTTCGTTGTATGCCTTTGTGTAAGATTGATGGCGTGCTGTATTCGTTGCGGCGGAAGGTACTTTACCTCCCGTCGTGGTTTTTGGGATGATGTTCGGTTGTACATCATTGAGCCAACGACTGATGTTGTCTGTTCGCGCACTAGCGTGGTCGTTCCTATGATCGTTGCCTCTTACACTGTCTCTACTTACGCTATCTCTTACGCTTTTTGCGTCGATAGCGGCAAGTTCAGCCTCAAGATGTAGATCAGCCGCTTTACGTTCGAGTTCGGCTTGTTGAGCTGCCATATAGGCTTGTTGGTTGTGTTGTCGGGCTGTGATGTCACAAAGCTGACGTGCATGTAGTGCTTCAGCGGCGAGTTTTCTCGCTTTTATGGTATTCGAGGATCGTGTAGACCCTATCGATCGTGTAGTGACCGAGGTATGTGTGTCATGTGGGTGTTGTGGAGGGGAGTCACGGCTACCTGAGGGCGCACTGCTGTCGTCATGGACATGCGGTGCTTGGTGGGCCTCTAATAGGTATGGGAAATATACAGACTTTGAGTTGGGTTCATCAGCTGTCGGGGGCGCGCTGCTAATAATATTGACGGGCGGCGCTTGGTGGGCCTCCGACGGGTGGGCTGTGCATCCATTGTCATTTCCGCTCGGGCCGGCGACTCCGTTTGAAACTCCTGGTGGTGGTTCACTATTTCGATTTTTAGATCGTGTATTATAAACCATGGCTCCTTTTCACATGGGAGAAGGACCAAAATATTACTGATCGTAGCTCTATAATTGAAACGCGCTGGTTAAAGTAGCCACAGTTTATTTTTTCAACCTCATAAGACAAAAAGTGAAAAAGACAAGGAAAAAACCAAAAAGCACCCGTCAAACCTGACAGTACTTAATGCTAGAATTTAGAATACAATGTTCCGAAAAGGTGTTATGATCAACGAGTTCGATTCGTAACAAAAGGTCTATTACAGTCCCTCTCTTTGTCATAGATCGCAGAAGTTGTCTTAAAACAAAACATACAATTTCGGATAGTGTCTAACCACTGATTCCATTCTCTAAGATTAAATTTTTCAGTTTTAGTACTATTCAAGTCACTATTTAGTTTTTTGATTGAGAAGACGGGGTACATTTAGGACAGTTAGAAATTTTCACGCCTTTCAAACCACACTTGAAACAAATCAAGTATCTTGGTTGAATACACGCTCTTAAAGAATGACCCGTAAGTCGGCAACGAAAACAAAACTCTTCTTTGGCCTTATCTTGAGTTTGATAGGAAAGAGTTTGTGAGGAAGAGGGCAATTGTGAAGGAGAAGGTGTTTTTTTATTCTGTATCGCGTTAGAATGATTTAGGTTATTTTTAGAAGTAAATGCAAACTCCGCAGCGCAAGACGAGTTATCTGTATATTTGGGCTCACGAAAATTTAGATCTCTTTCTGAAATCTTTTCATAGCTCTGACAAGTTGAAATCAAAGAGTCTATTGATTTAATATCTTTTAGCGCAACGAAAACTGAATAGCAAGGCTTTAATTATGAAGTAAAATTTCCAATTGGTCGCTTTCTTCTCGTTTCTTGGAAAGACGATTGAACATGCCAAACATAATTGATACATAGACAATAATAGTCTCCGATGCCCCTTGAGTACGGTTCCTAATAGCTTCTAATAATTTGTAATCATAGTCCTGAATTCCAAAATCTTTTATAAGTAGAAGATGGATCTGATTCCAAGTCAACAAAGGATTCCGACTATGTTGAAACCTAAACCAATGTAGTGCATCTCCGCCAAAAAATTCGAAAGCATGCTGAACTAGAGTTGCATCTGGGATATTCCTAGAGAACTGGAATTCCTTTAATTTCTGAAGAAAAGACCTAGGACATGTTTTGCCATCATATGAAAACCTTTTAAAATCTTTAACGAACGGCGAGTGACAATTTTGTTCCATCAAGGAAGACTGTGGCATACTCCAAACTGCAGTGGTGTGAGGTACCGAATGAGACGTAGCGAGAACCTGAGAAGGTTCAGAAATTCGAGGGCCGAAAAGAAGGTCAGCTTGATTCTGAGTAGGAGGGTTAGATTGGTCCTGAGCAGAAGGGTTGTGTACCTCCACCAACGCGTCCTCAGTTTCAATGTGATCCAAAACGAAAGCTTCAAATCGTTTTTGAAGTAAAAAAAATCGAGATCTTAAGTTCGAGCATAACTCAATTAATGGTGGAACAGCACTAATACGTTCAAGACAATAATAAAGATGATTCATGAATGATTCTAGTTTCTTTATACTACTACGATCTCCCGAAGATTCAATATGTGAAATTTTATCTTCAATATAATTAATAGTAGTTTTCGCCTGCGATAGATCAAGGGAAAGAGGTATAGGGGAGGATTTTATGTCGTCTGGTAAAAGATGACTAAGTTTAGTCATCTGATCTCTCAGGTTTGTCAAAGTTTCAGCAGGTCTTTCAGCTCTGATAGAAACTTCGTATTCAAGCTCAAGTTTGTTGAGGTACGAGTATCTTATTGGTCTATCCATGTTTAAGATTTAAAAATATTAGTCTAGGTTTAAATAAGTTTTTAAGTAATTTAGTTACAAGTTGCACTAGCCGTGGTAACAAATCAAACTAAATGGAGTAATGATTAAAGTAAATTAATGTTCAGTATTGTACAAACGTCCACAGGATATTGTCCTGCAGGCGTCGTGGAGTGTCCCAGTCCCCAACTTGCTAGTGACAAGTTAACACACACAAGCGAAAACTGGGTACGATTACCAATGTATGGTAACCGCAGTGGTGTGCAAGTGTGTGGGATGCAGTGTAGTGAGGTAAAGAAAAGAGTAAAGAGTAGGTGGTAACGTCTATAGGATACTCTCCTATAGAACGTCGTAAAGTAAGCCAAACCCCAACTTGCAAATGACCAACGAACGAACGATGGTTTTAACACGTACAAGCGAAGAATGGATGACGATTACAATGCTAATCGTAGTGTGTGTGGGGGTGTAGTATTACGAGTATGTTCAGTATAAGAAGTGTTGAGTAAAGGTTGTAATGGATGAGGGGATGAATAAAGGTTCGCCAAAATATAATTGAAAAACTTGTGAAAGTTTAGTTTTAGAATTTAGAGAGGGAAGAGGGGGTGGGTAAGCTGAATTGGGCGCCAAATTGTAACGTTATATTTTCCCAGGAGGGAAAAATGTAAGGGAAAATAATAATATAATTGAATATTATAATATAATTAAAAATACAAGGGGAGTACAAAAACACAGTTTAACACTACTGATCGGCACTGCACGCTTAGGAGGTTAGGCCTCAGAGGTGGCCTGCAGCGGGAGGTGGTCTTCGGGAGATGGAGGCTCTGGCAGGGAGTGATTGACGGCTGGTGGTGGCCTCGGCGGGTCGATGACTCCGAGGGAAGGAAGAGTTAGCTCCGGCAGGGAGTGGGTGAGCCCCAGAATGGCCAGGGCAGGCCAAGATGGACTGTAAGAGAGACAGACCCTTTTATTATCGTAAAGTCGGAGATAGAATCGGAGATAGAATGGGCGATAGAATCCGAGATAGAATGGCCCGTTACTTCTGACGGCCTCTGCTTTTATACCCTTCAGCTCGTTTCCAAAATCAATATTCTTTTCCATTTTCAAACAATGGTTTCTTCAAATATAATCGGACCTCCTTGGAGTGCGTAAATTTCATAAATAAAATTTAGAACAATAGTTAATAATTTGGTACAATCATAATATAAAAAAATAAATTATAATTAATACAATGTTTTAGCGATATCAATAAAAATAATTAAAACTATATAAACCAAAAAGTAACACACTAAGCCAAACAGAAAAATAAAAAGAAACTGACAGTTTAACATTTGACATAGGTAAGTGTCACAACAAGAAAATCTACAGAAAATATCAATAACAATGAAATACAGAGCCTCAGGAATATTTAACACACCGGCAATGGTCATGCATTTATCTAGAGAGAACGTATGATAAAAGACCAACATTTTAATAACCAAACCGTAAGTAAAAACATGCAACATTACAATCTCAGCTAGCACACGCCAATATACCAACCAAAAACATCGAGAACTATACTCAAGCAGAAAAAAAAACGTAAACAGAACTAAATATCTAAATAAAGCCTCGAGGCATAAAGGGCGTATGGAATCTGGAGGCAAAGGTTCTCGCGCACATCTAGGAGTGGCGCGAGGAGGCGAAACTGCCGTGAGAAATCACGGCAGAGCGGACAGAGCTCCGGCGAGATCTCATGGCGTCACGTCATGGAGAGTGCGATTGTCGCAACCCAGCGCTGGGAGCGCCACAATTGCGGCGATAAGACCCCTCCTTGAGGAGTGGCTAGAGAGGCGCCACAGCGTCCTCACCTTCCGCCTGACGCTGTTTCGGGAGGTTCTTGTTCAGGATAAGGTTTGAGGAAACGCCCGGGTGTCGCCATTGTGTGGATCGCCCGGAGGATACGGTGGAGGTCTGCCCGGTTTGGGCGGAGCATCGCTGTGTTCTCGTGAAGGCGATCGGCGGCTGTGATCTCTCGCGTCTGGTCCTGGTTCAGGCCATGGTATGGAGCGAGAGGAAATGGGAGGCAGTGGCGGTACCTTCATATAAGCCCAAAAGCCCCGGCATGCCTTACTAAAATGCTCGATAGAGAATCAATATCAAAGCCGAACTATTTAAATGTTCGCGCGCTTAATTCTTATTAAAATAACACAAAGTATCTACCTATGCTACACTACTACACATCGCGATTGTTCGCGCGCAGAGTTTCGCATTTGTAGCATCTACATATATCTATCTCGCTTACACGCACCGGCTTATACGGGGCTTTCAAATACTATATCTGTCACTTTCGCACTTATAGCGATGTGCCGTATAACGAGTTAGAACCTTGTGCATAGAACAAATCGATCACTATGGCAGATTTATGCCGGGCTTTTTCGGTATGAAGTTGCACGCGTATGCGTGACCTTGTCAGCTTGCCAACTCTGCAGTGTTGCCGTTTTAGCCACGTTGTGCCGTCTTGGAGATTTTTAACGAGTTTGGAAACTTTTTTAACATTTAGCAACAATAAAAACTAGCGAGTTTTTAAAATAACGAAATTAAATATTCAAGCAATATCTTAAAAATAAAAAAATTGCGACATCTAGCTAGATTTTTCATATACCTGGCGACTTTTTTTGCCTAAATGACAACACTGAATAGTTCCCGACATCCGAGAATGGAACTAACTTCAGTTTGTTGTTGTTTGTTGTTTGTTTGTTTCATTTGCTTGAGTGGAAAAAGGTTATCTTGTTAAAGTTTTTTGTGTGTTTTCTTAGATTTCCTCAGTGATACAATTGTTTTGGTGACTTACCTACAACAATGGAGGTAATTGTACCTTGTGAGGATTTAAAATGCGTTCAAGTTTTGATTGGCGAAGATAAGGTAAAATCTTTAAATTTGCTCAGAAAAAACAGTTAATTTCTTCATTAAAACCGACGCCTAATCTGTGTATTTCTCAGACTAGTAAATCGCATAAACGAAAATTTAATAGATCAGTGTATAAAACTAGTTGGATTGTTGGCTGCTCGCATACTAATAAGTTGTATTGCTGGGGCTGCATATTTTTTTCGAATGAAGATTCCGTTTGGAATACATCTGGTTATAATGATTTAAATAACATATCTGGCGCCATTAAAAGGCACGCAAATTCCCATAAACACCTGTGTGCAATGGTTTCTTTCGGTAATTTTGGTAAATAACGAATTGAGACATCTATATCACGCCAGTTATCTGAGGAAATTTCAAAATATAACACGCGCGTTGAAAACAACCGTAGTGTTTTTCAAAGATTAGTCGATATTGTTTGTCATTTAGCAGAAGAGGAGGAAAAAGATGGATGGATGAATTCACTTTTAATTTATTGTACCTAATCAGTAGTTTATGAGAAAATTGCGATGATACATACGTAGGTACCTACATACTCAGTCGAAAACTGAACTTTCTTTTTTTGAAATCGGTTAATATTTTATTGGGCTTGCGTTATTTTGAAACCCTAGGCACGCCACTGATGGGAGGCTGTCACCTCCTTCTGCGAAGCGGTAATGCTCGCGAAGAAGGAGGCGGAACGCGTGAGGGAGAGGCCAATTTCGCGCCCTCACCCTCCTAAACGCCGCAGGAGGAGACGCCCTGGGCGTCGGGAGTCGTAGGCCGATTCCCGGCCACCGTAGGCGCGGGCTTGCGGACGGTGAGCAATTGGTAGCTCGCCGTCCGATAAGGACCAGTAATAATGCAGCACATAATGCTATATAAATCTGTAATTGGAAGTTATAAATGATAAACTAGGACCATTGAGGTAAAGTAAAGAAACAGTTAATTAGTAGTAAAAATAACAAAACCATGATCAGCAAGACGACCAATTACCATAAGCAGCACCTGTTCACGAGCATAAAGGCTCGTGCAGACCAGCGCGATATCGCGGGCTCTACAAGGGTCGCGCTGCCTGTAGCACCCGCGATATCACGCCAGTTTGCACGAGCCTTAAAATCTATTGGCGTTAAGGCTCGTGCAGACCAGCGCGATATCGCGGGCTCTACAAGGGTCGCGCTGCCTGTAGCACCCGCGATATCACGCCAGTTTGCACGAGCCTTAACGCAAAAATCAGCCATTACCCCCTCGCCATATTTGAGGGAAGGAGGCAACCCGACCCTCGACGCTACCGCAAGCAGGACTAACTTGCTGCCGGTTGTTTAGGCAAAAAATAATATGATCAATTGTCGAGGTCGCTAGCTAACCACAAATTGTAATACAACTCATAACAAAAACATTGTAATGAGCAGATTATGTCAACAATAAAATATAAATGAATTGAGTCATTAAAAAAAAAGACATAAATTCTAACAAAATAAACAATTATATAAACTCTTATCATTTATGTAGTCGTTGATACAATAGTATGCCTTTGAACAAAGGTAGGATTTTACTTTAGTTTTAAACGCATTGACAGGCAAATCTAGCAAAAAAGAGGGTAGCTTGTTATAAAACGTTATACCAAGCCCAACAAATGAGTTATGAACCTTATGAAGCCGGTGAAAGGGAGGTCGTAGTTTGTCCTTATTTCTAGTGTTAACATTGTGTATATCACTGTTTTTTGTGTATAAGTGTATATTTTGCCTGATATATAATATGTTGGCGAGCAAGCAGAGAACAGGGACTTAAAAACACCTTCATAAAGGTTACATTCTAAATCTGTTTTTCAATGTGTTAACCCAAAACACATGAAGCCGGTGAAAGGGAGGTCGTAGTTTGTCCTTATTTCTAGTGTTAACATTGTGTATATCACTGTTTTTTGTGTATAAGTGTATATTTTGCCTGATATAGAAGATGTTGGCGAGCAAGCAGAGAACAGGGACTTAAAAACACCTTCATAAAGGTTACATTCTATATCTGTTTTTCAATGTGTTAACCCAAAACACTTCCAAAAGTGTAACCGTAATATATCTGTAACAGATATAAAAGTGTTAACAGTGTTAAGAGCGTGTTAACAAACGTAAATCGAGAACTTGGGAGATTTTGAAGTGATTTTGATGATATAATTTATTGTTTTAGCTTCTTTTGACTTCAATCATTGTAATTATCATAGATTTTTATTTAAAGTCTATTAACAGAAACTCTTTCAAATTGGATTTTTGACTACGAAAACAGCGGATTTCGAAAGCACGATTTCCACATGACGCGCGAAGGCTCAACTTTGAAGTAATATTACAACAATTATTAGTACTAAGTAAGAAGGTAAAAGGTATTCATTCGAATAGGCATACCCTGAAATTTAAAATGCATTTAGAAAAATACAATTTTTAATTCATTAACTTGCATTTTTATCACGTCTAAGAAAATCAAAAATCGAGAATTCGACTACAAGAAAACACGTCATATTTCATAATCTAAGTCATTTGGCAACATAAATAATTTTATACGTAAGAAGAAAGATATTACTATTAATATGTAAAAAAGAAACAATATCTGTCTTCAATCATTTATGAAAATAATTTTTCAAAGTAATTATAAAATCGGGTGCAACGAGCGGCTTAAATCAGTCGCGCTCTGGCACTCGTCGACGCAGGACCTATGACGGTTGTCTTCCCGCCGCCGCGTAAGCGCCACGCGTAATATATACGTAAATTATAGTACGACTAAATATTTTTGATGCGTAAGTGTTTTTTATTTTATTTGTCGATCCAACTGTGTCGAGTCAACAAATAACAAACAACCTCATTCATATTCATGAATGAGGTTGTTCATTTATTATTATTATCTTTACCTATGAAATTGCCGTTTTTCATGAAATAAGTTAACGCCCTTGTTTCTCTATATTTTTTATTTTTATTAATTAAAGTAATGCAATCAATGCATTTTTGCTTATTGATGCCCTTTTTGAAAAAGTCTGCTGGACAGGAGGCAACAAATTCTTCAAAGGCATTTTGAACTGCCTCTCGGTTATTGATTTTTTTTTCCCCGCCAAGAAGTTATACAAATTCTGGAAAAAGTAGAAGTCTGTAGGGGCAAGGTCTGGCGAGTACGGTGGATGACGGAGGACTTCCAACCCCAGCTCTTGTAAATTGGCGACCGTCTGCTGGTCAGTATGAGGTCGCGCGTTGTCGTGCAGGAGCAGCGGAGCCGAACGATTGACCAAAGCTGGTTGGAGAAGTGCGAGCTTCTCCATCACCATGTTCAGTTCTTCACACTACACATCTGCATTAATGCTCATCCCGTTTGATAAGAAGCTGTGATGAATGACACCGGCGCTAGACCACCAAACAGTGACTATCACTCTTTTAGGGGGTCAGTTTTCGTTTGGGGCATTGTTTAGGTGCTGAACCAGGATCTAACCAACTTGCTGAGTACTTGCGATCGTCGAACAGAATCCATTTTTCGTCGCAAGTAACAATGCGATTCAATATGCCTTCGTTTGTGTGCCTGTTGAGCAGTGCAAGGCTCAACTCGACGTGTGCTTCGCGCTGGCGATCATTAAATTCGTGGGGCACCAATTTAGCTTTTTCACCTTGCCAATTCGACGCAAATGGAACAATATTATTTTGATGCAAACATCGAAGGCTACTGCTAATTCAGCTGTAGATTGAGAATCATCAGCTTCCACAATCGCCTTTAATTCGTCATTGTCGACTAAAGTTTTCAGTCGACAACACGGGGTTCATTTCTTAGGTCGAAATTTCCAGAACGGAAGGAGGCAAACCAATAACGGGTGGTGCGATCGTTAGTAGTATTTGCTCCGTATACGCGTGGTTGATATTACGTGTCGCTTCTGCCGCTTTGCTGCCACGACGATACTCATACTCTATAATCACTCGAATTCTTAACGTATCCATGATGATGATGATGACGAAAACCATATAAATGCGATGAAAACAGAACGCTAACCATTAAACAAATGACTTATTTACAAAAAAGAATTCCATATTTTAAAATAAAAATAATTCGAACTTAGAATTCTTAGCGAAAAAAGAAAAAATTGGACTTGAAATAGCAAGTACGGCATAACGGCAATGTCATAGGTAAAGAACTATTATTTTAATTAGGTAAAGAGGAACTATGGACTTGTAACTTCTTTCTCTACAAACTTGTTATTATTTTACTTACAGAACATGGGTAGAATAGCCAAAACATATTATTGTGGATCACAGAAATCTGTTAGGTCACGAAAAAGTTAAATGATTAATAATTTACAGAAGGCAAGAGAAGCTGCGTAAGTATCTATTTAATTTTTTAACAGGGTGTCAAAACATTTGTGAAGTTATTGTTTTTCTATCAACATAATACTCTTAGTCAGGTAAATGAAAAATCCACTAGCGGTCACCCATCAACCGTATACATTTCTTTTTTAATATGCATTACTATTACTGATTCAATTTAAATACAGGGTGACTTGTAATTTGACGTATTCCTTCCAGGACGTGAAAGTGTGACCCATTTGCAACAATTAAGCACCCCATAAAGCCGAGGCAGAAATACAATGGGATTCGAAAAGATACAAATTTTATGAATTTTTGAAAATTTACCAGAATTCGTCACTAAATATCACTTTTTTCTAAGCTCTCAAATTGAATGGCTTTCATTGCTATTTCATTGGGTACATAATACTTTAAAAACCTTTCGATGTAACCAAATTTACCAAAAAATCAAATATTTAAAAGTTAAAGGAAGATGTTTACTAATCATTTTCAAAAATTATTTACGGACATGAACTTTGACACCAGTTATTTCAAAAAAATTCTGAGTCATGAAGCGTACAAATTACGGGAAAGACATCTTCATTTAATCAGCTATCTAACGAGGTACAAACGTTCAAACATTTTAGAGGTGCCGATGAAACAGTCGATAATGCTGGCAAAGGTAGAATTTGCAAATTGTAGAAATATTTAAAAAAAAAATATGATAATCGAATTAACTGGTTTATGCCATTACTCTACTTTCTTACCTCCCAGGAATCCATTGCACGTTACAAACTCAGGTTATCATGACCAGGACACAAGTCACAAAGCGGCTGTTGAGTTTTTAACATGACACGGTCTAGTCACTGGTCCTTAGTTCGCGTGTGTTTAAACGTAATCCGCATGTACTTGTAGTTCATTGAGATCATTAACAATTACTTTTAAACTCCAATCTACTAACTTCTAATCGATTAAATGATTGCAACTGACTAGAGTGGTTTGTTGACATATTTGTACAAACATAACATAACATCACGCCTTGTTTCCCCGAAGGGTTGGGCACAAATTGTACAAATTTAATTAAATTGCACTAATAATCTATTTTGGACAGTATTTTTTATTTTCTCCGTAAACTTCTAGCTTTTCATTTAAAAAAATATAGGTACGCCATAGCTACAGACCAAGTTCTTTTAGTCGTCGCAGCGTTGCAACTGTGTGCCGTACATGAGGAAAAATGCACAGTACGCGCACTCACTAGGTTGCATCGAGCAATAAAAACCTAGAAACCCGAACGCCTAGATTTGGTACAACGCTCTTAATAAGTGTAACAGGTAAACGCGGCGTTGCCAAATTTAATTATTGGTTAGCCGCAATCTAGTCCACGTGTGTTATATCCGTGCAAAAACACGTGCTCCGAAATATTTAAAATATTCGTGATTTAAAATTGAAGTTTTTTTGAACACTTTTGTGTTTTTCACCTTTTATGACTGCAATGGATGAAACAACCTTTCTTTAAAAAAAAACCTCGTCTAGATGAGGATGACAACTATCCTAAAATCAACTGCTTACCACTTATTATTATTATTTTTTATATTTTTAAAAATCTCGGGGGCATGGCTCCCGGTCCTTTGGAAGGCGTACGAGGGGCCGAAGCCAACTCGCAGAGGCCCCTTAGAAAAATGTATATGGAATGAGACACCAACCGACAATTATCCCTGTTCGCACTATGCAAGTGCACCCAAAGCAAACCCCCGGTTGGTGTAGGACTATTGTAAGATATGGAAACAAAAGCTATTGGGCTATGTGTTTGGGTGGCTTAAGTTGACTGGTTACCTGGAACTATGGAAAGACTATGGCCCCTGCCTGATCAATGTTGTTATGTACACGGATAAAATGGCAGGGGGTGACTTGCACACTCAATAATGGGCCCCCGGATACTTTCGCTAGCACATAGTGACGTAGTGACGAGGAGGCAACATATCCTGAGGTGCTTGGGGAGTGGAGAGGTATTCCACGGCTTTCAGAACAATCCCAGAGCCCGGAAGATGGTCAAGATCCCTACGAGCACTTACTGGAATACTTCCTTCCTCCGAGCACGTTTGCTCTTGCGAATCTCCACTCAAGCCGGCCAATTAAGGCAAGAATGAGGTGGAAGCTCCGTTCCTTGTCAGTGTTCACTCCAACCGGCCAATAAAGGCAAGCCAGAGGTGAGGAACAAGACCTCTCCCGGGAGATAGGGTCCGTGGGGTCGCTACTACCCAACAGCTCGCCACAAGCTGCCCTGCGGGTTTTTGTATCTCTCTTGGTCTGGCTCCTCATCCCAGACCTGTCCGGCAAAGTAAACTCTATCGACACAGACCTAGAGTTCGGAGCGCGCAAGCCCCACCACGACGTCAACGTAGAGATACGGCGGTGGGGTTATTATTATTATTTTATTCATTTAAAATCTTAAAATTTACATTTTTTAATATTTCTTAAAATAAAAGTGTAAAAAAACATTTAAAAATATAAAAAATAGAGTTCCGCCGGTGTCGGGAGCAGGGTCCAAGCTACCGGTGGTTAGGGCTGCAGAGACAGGAACCTCCTCACAATGCGGGCCGTATCGAGGAGTACTGCTTTCTGAATCAGGCGTTTGATCCAACCGCCTAACGAGAGCCTCGAGAGATGTTGATCGAGGCTTTTGGCCATTAGGCCATTAGCCGTTACGACAATCGGCACAATGATAGCTGAGCTCACATTCCACATGTCAACAACCTCGTGTGTTAAGTCGAGATATTTTATTTGTTTCTCTTTCTCTGCTTTCACGAGGTTCTCGTCATGTGGAATGGTAACATCGACTATCATTGCGTGGCGCGCTAATCGGTCTATCACCACTATATCAGGCTTATTGGCAACAATAGTCCTGTCAGTAATGATAGACCGATCCCAGTACAACGTGGTATGGTCATTTTCGAGAACTGGGTCGGGCACATACTTGTAAAGGCTCTTTCAAACAGGCGCGACACGCGACGCGACACAAAGACACCGCTCTTCGCGCGACGGGCGGTGTCTTTGTGTCGCGTCGCGTGTCGCGCCTGTTTGAAAGACCCTTAATACGGTATCTCAAGCAAGTTGGTGGTGAATAATCCTGGCCACTTGGTTATGTCTGTGCAAGTACTCGCCGTTAGCTAGACGCGATTAACCAGAGATAATATGTCTGATGGACTCACCCGGACGATGGCATGCCCGACACACGTCAACCGTACCGTCCTTCATAATATGTCTCCGGTAGTTATTCGTCAAGATAACTTCGTCCATAATTGCACAGATGAAACCTTCGGTTTCCCCGAAAAGGTCGCCGAAACGTAGCCAGGATACGGACGCTAAGAAATCTACACCGAGCTCGTGAAGAGCCCGATAGAAGCGCCCGTGAAGCGCCTTGCTTTGCCATACCTCATTGCGGTCATCTGTAGTAAGTACTACAGGTTTGCGCCAGTTCTCTTTAGCCATGGAGAGCGGGGTGAGCCCGTTATCCACTGCGACCACATCTCGGTGCATACCCACATCGGCTTTAAAAAAATATTCCCTGAGGCTGCACACCTCGCGGTTATGGAGGGTCTTTGCATTTAAAAACCCTCGACCTCCACATTTCCGCGGGATGTACAGTCTCATCACTGATGAACGTGGGTGATGCATCCGGTTTGCGGTCAGGAGTGTACGTACCCTCCTGTCCAGGGCGTCAAGTTCGGTCTGAGTCCATTTGAGTATGCCGAAAGAGTACATCAAGACCGGCATGACCCAACCGTTGAAGGCGCGCACCTTGTTTCCGACTGAAAGAAAACTAATTAATACCTTCTTCAGGCGACCAAAGAAGCGCTTTATCAACGATTGCTTCATGTCAGCAACGTTGATGCCTAACGATTCCGACATACCCAAATACCTATAGTTTTCGGCTGAGGAGAGGGATCTAAGGTGTATGGAGTCCGAGAGTTGGATTCCCTCGGATTCTATAATCTCCCCTCGCTTTACATGCATGACTGCACATTTGTCCACACCAAATTCCATCCTGATGGCGCCACTGAATGTTTCAGTTACCTTCAGTAGCTCCATCAGTCGCAACTTGTTGGGGGCAAAGAGTTTCAAGTCATCCATGTAGAGGAGGTGAGATATGACCTGACCACCTCTCCTCAGCCTATAGCCCAGACCTGAATCCTCTAGCAGTGTGCTTAGAGGATTCAGAGCTAAGCAAAACCAAAGTGGACTTAAACTGTCGCCCTGGAATATTCCCCGTTTAATCCATACAGGCTCGTCATTCCCCGGGGTCTGTCGACATTCTGGGTAGCGAAGGACCGTCCTCCATTGCCCCATACACGACATCAGGAAGGTGCGCAGAGTTGTATCTACTTTATACAACTCCAGCACCCTCATGAGCCATGTATGTGGCACCGAGTCATAGGCCTTCTTATAGTCTATCCAGCATGTCGACAGATCCTTGCGGGATCGACGAACCTGTTGGCTTATGGCCATGTCGATGAGGAGAAGCTCCTTAGTACCGCGGGATCCGTTCCTACATCCATTTTGAGAGACTGACATAATTGAATTACTATCAATGTGTGTGTTAATTTTCGTTCTCAAAATGGATGTAAGAAGTTTTTAGACCGTCGACAAACATGTGATCGGTCTATAATTCTTGGGTTCCGCGGGATTACCTGACTTATGGAGCAGGTGGCTAACGCCTGTTGTTAAAAACTGAGGTAGCGACCCAGACTCTAGGGATGACTGGAATGGGGATGCCAGGCGAGTGTGCGAACTACTCAGCCATTTTAACCAAAAGTTATGCAGTCCGTCCGGTCCCGGTGATTTCCAGTTCGGTAACGGACGGACTGCTCTGGCTACGGCTAATGGCGTGACAAATACAGCATCCATTTCTGGTATAGTTTCACACACTCGCTCGACATCCTGCATCCAGCCAGCCTCAGTATGACAGACGGGCACCGACCAGATGCTGCGCCAAAATGCACTCGTGGCGACATCATCCGGGCGGCACACGTCTGTCACATTTGGTTCAGGTCGCTCCCAAGCTCTATATACCCACCTCTCATCGCTCTGGAACATGCGATTCTGCGTGTATCGGTCAACCCTCCGCTTATACCGCCGAATACGGCTCGCCCATGCACAAACTTTCTGCTTCAGGAAGTCGATGCGCTCTGTGACACGGGACATGTAGTCTTGTGGGCTGATTTCAGTCCCCGAGAATGCCCGCCTTACAAAGCGCATCACTCGTGGTCGTGTATTTCCCTCCCTGAAGCAGTATAGTTTGCCGATGAGATCCCTGGCCCCATCGATACGTCGCTCGATCCTGCACTGCCAGGCTGGTACGACTGGTTTAGGTCGAGTAGCTCCGTCGCAGTTTGGAAACTTGACGTTATCTAAACGACATGCCGCAACAGCCGCGCAATACAGGATCGAGTGTGTATCAATGATATCCTCGCTGCTCTCGAAAAATTCGTAAGCTGCGAGTCCAGGGCACGCACCAGCGCCCTATTTTTTTTGTGCATGGGTAGGCGTGGTAATCGTGGTCTAAGTTCGGTCGGAGTGTACATATACTCGCGAAACGCATCCTCCAGTGCGCTCCTCAATCGGTTGTTACACTGGCTACTTACTGTGGCAACCCTATCATCCTCCTCTTCAACTCCATGATTGAACCGCGGCGGGGTTGCATCAATATTTGACGCTTCTGCCGCGGTTTGTGCCCGAGTTGAGACGATATGGTTGCTCAGTACCTCTGAGCGCAGCCTATCAAGTGCGGTATCGTCCAACCTATGGTTGCGTTGGATGACACGCACCTGATCCGACAGTAGTTGGGCCGAGACGTTGACGGTTGGCTCTAGTTCCTGAAACAGAGACAGCATCCTAACACGGTACGCAGTGAGGTTAGTTCCTCCCTCTGTAGACCCGTAATATGCGCGCATGACGTTCTCGTTCATAGACTGAGTCCATCTCATGCGCTGCACACAACCACCGGCAGCGGGGACCCGGCTCGGGGCCGGTTGGCCCCTAAGTCCCAAGCTCTTCGGTGGGCGGCCTCTCCCCTGCCGACGTACAGGTGTTGGCGACGTCGGCGGGGAGAAATACTCGTCACTCGAGCTCGACGCAACTACCGCGGCCGGTGTCGATACAGCGTTCACGATGGGGCTGGGTACCGGCGGCGGCGAGGCGGAGCTGAGCGGCGAGTCCGGGGGTGGTAGGCGTGCACTGCGAGCTACTGATCTTGTCAACATATTACGTTTTCATATCTTGCAATTATTTATATGTGGGTCTGTATCTGACAGCGTCATTTTTGATGTATAATGGTATTACTTTTTTTGGTTTCTTCATTGTAGATAAGAGTTTATTGTATATTATTTATTGTTTATTCTAATGTGTTTTACAGAGCTTTTTGTATGTATACGATATATGTAAATAATTAAATATGCGAATTATGAGATAAGAAAACGATTTTCGTTGTTGACGTTTCAGTGTTGCAAGTTTATTATTATAATTATTATAGTATTTCGTCTTGAGACACTGTGGTATGTGGGACGAGAAGATATTGCGTAGCTTCCCGAACGCTGCCCTGCCGAGTCGGATTCGACGATCGACCTCTTTCTCGGAAGTTAGACCTACCTAGCTGGATGGAAATTTTGTCCTAGGTAAACATACTCGTCCACAACTTCGAGTCTTCGAGTGTAGCATCTCCGATTTTCATGAGAGTGAGTGTTACATGGCCATTTGACATGATCTTTGTTTTGTCCATGTTCATTTTAAAGAGTGGGACTTCTTTTGGAGGCTCTACTGAGGTCATCGAGCATTGTACTGAGGTCCTCCATGGTCTTAGCCATGATAACTCTATTGTCGGCAAACCGAAGATTAGTGATGCATTCCCCATTGATGATGATGCCTAACCCATTTCAGTCCAGAACCCTGTAATTCTACAGGTATGTAGCAGGTATCCTCCAGTGTAGCGGAGAAGAAAAGAAGAGTGCAACGTCGAACAGTTTTGGAGAGATACCGTCTCCCTGTCTCAGACCTCTCTGCAGAAGGATAGGTTTCGATTTTTGGTCCTGGAGTCGGACTGACATAGTGGCGTTTCCGTACAGACACTTTAGCACCTCGATGTAGCGATAGTCGATCTGGCACCGTTGAAGAGACTGCAGTACAGCCCATGTCTCGATCGAGTCGAAGGCTCTCTCGTAGTCCACAAACGCTAAGCAGAGAGGCAGGTTATATTCTTCGGTCTTCTGTATAACCTGCCGCAGCGTAAATATGTGGTCTACGGAGCCTTTACGGAATCCGGCTTGTTCGGGAGGCTGGAAATCGTCAAACCTGCACGCGAGAAGGTTCGTGAAGATTCTGAAAACAGCTTGAAGACATGGCTCAGATATGGCTCAGTCATGGCCTTGTTGTTTTTAAGCTGAATCAGAGCCATCCTAATCTCGTACAAACTGGGGGCCTAAAACGGTCACATTGAGCAATTTATTTTCTGAATTCCCAGCAATTCTCTATGGTGAACACATATTTTAGCTGAATATTCAATTCAATTCATATCAGAATCATATTTGGTGTAAATATTGCCGCATGAAAAAAGTTAAGACCGTAATTTTACTGGATCTTTTTTTCTTTACAGTTTTTATGAATTAAATGAGATATATATTTCTACATTTTTAATTTTATTTCATTATAATACAAAACTGTCAAACAAATGAATTGCGTAATATGAATTGAACGCTGATAATATTATAATAAATTGTCAGTTTGTGACAGTTTGTGTGATTAATAATAATATCATATTATGATTCTGCCAAAGCGGCCATTTTAGGTCCTCTGACGTCCGGGATGTCTTCGGTATAATGTCAATCTAGGGTCTCTTGGGTCGTTTGCCAGATTCATGACGGGGTTACTGGTTTACGTGTGTAACGGTCAATAGAAACTCCCGATCTCTCTCAACAGTTCAGGTTTGGCGGGTACGATTCTGTCATCATCGGTCTTCAGTTTCGCAAGCTATCTGAATTCGGAGGATTATTCTCAATAAATCCTTTCTTATAAGAAAAATAACCCGTCTGGATGTGGACGAAGACTATCCTAAATCTTCGGATTCGAAACGAAAAGTTCGACTGCAGAGAAGTATGGAGGGAAATGTTCGGAGTGTGCGTTGCATAGTGACGGTTTAATTGAACGAATGGATCCAAGAAACAAGCATTTTAGTGGATTAATTGCACAGGAACTTCCACGTGTAAAACCGTGCAGGCGTGACTTTGACTTGACTTTGAAAGATTGTAACACCAATTAAAATTTAAACATACCGAAATGCACAAAGAGTAAAGCATATAACACCGTTATTGTAACATTGTAAGTAAAATGGCGACTTGAGATGAAAAAAACATTTTTACAAAAAAAAAAATATATTGGTCCCATATAAATTTTATTAACAAAAAAATAATTTTCAAAATCGGTCCATAAATGACAAAGAATCGGTTTTAAATAATTTTTTATGTATGTATAAAAAATACATACATACGCTACGATCGTATAACCTCGTCCTTTTTGGAAGTCGGTAAAAAATGAAAACAACATTTTTTTTTAAATGCCACTTGCTTCTTTAACATGGTCTCATTAGTACCCTAGATTAATGGGATATCAAAAGGAACACGTTGTATATCCTAAAAGAAATATATATCCTAAAGGAAACCAGTTTCTGAATTTACCCGGAGACTGCACGCAATTGGTATTGGTGGCCTCAGCGGAGTCTTATGTTCCTGGCACCGATTTCTGCTTCAATCGTTTTGTTGTGCTCGGTGATTGAGTCTCTTCCGTTTTAACGATACTTTTTATTTGGACCAGTTTCTTGCCTTATCTTATTATATTCACTCATTGTATATTTGTATCAATACCTCTCGGTATAGAGTAGTATATTTATATTCTTCTAACAATACTTTAATTTATTTTTCGTCCATACTTTTTCGTCCAACTGTATTGCTTTTTTAAGCATTGACAATCGAATACACAGACTTACACAATATAAACTTTATCATAGACTAGTAATGTCAATTAATGCGATTTCGCATAAATTTCATTAGCATGTGAATTATTGACTGTTAACATGCTATTTGCTAATATGACGACGATTGATGATAATGAAGTAAGAATGTGAATTTTGTTAATATGCGAATTAAAAAGCTCTCACTATCACTTGCCAAAACGTACTGAACTTTGACACAAAACGACGCGCGCCACGCGCGTGCCACACAAATTATTATTAAACAATCATGCATTCATTCAATCAATACACGACCCTAAAGGACGAGCAAATTTTAAGACAATAAGGTAATAATTGCTACACGACCCTAAAGGACGAGCAAATTTTAAGACAATAAGGTAATAATTGCTAAACATCATTCTTCGCACCACCCTGCTAATGCTAATAATTTAAATATATTAAATAATCACAAGCATTCATTCAATATACAACCCTAAGTACGCGCAAAACAAAGATAATTAGATAACAATTGGTTAACCCGTTTTTCGCAAGTTCGCAGCACCTGCTAATAAATTTCACTCGCGAACGAGGTCACGGTCACGTGAAACCGATAGATTTAGAATTCCCGACTTCCCGTGGGTGCGACGGAGAGCGCACGCTACCGCTGCGTGCGTCGACGTTCTGAAATATGATAGTATAAAAAGTACGAAGCGATAAATTCACTTCGCACTTCACAGAATTTCGCAACTACATTTCATTTGCTAAATGCTAAATGAGCATTCGTATGCTAACAATGAATGCGAATGCTAATTAATCCATCACTACCACAGACTATAACATCATGAAGTGCGCCCGCGTCCCTTTACTTTTCATGCACCATGCCATAGAAATGGACAAGTGATGTTGGAGCGTTGGGCGTATGAGCCGATTGCAATATTGGTGAATATATTTACGGTTTTCATATAAACTTTTGTTTTTATTTTTAATAAAAAAATATTGTTTATTTATTTATTTATTTTTAATCCCTTAGTGGGATTTATGTGTCCGTAGGTGTGTCCGTGGCATCACTGCGGGCCCTATCAGAATACCAGCGCTGCGGTATTTATTGTTTAAATATCGAGCCTATGCTGAGATAGCTTTTTGGCCTCGCACAGGTTGTTTATTATTATTTAATTCTTTTCGGCAATTCGAAAAAAATGTTACTTTTAGATGCTCCTTTTTAGTTGTTATTATTGTTTGTATTTCCTGTGCGTGTTCCAAATAAAAAAAAAAAACATTCTTTCTTTCTAACCAGCACAAAAGATTAGAGGAAGCATCCTTAAACAAGTTTGACATTACTCTGTTGTCGTCCACGAGAGAGCAATCAAACCAGTGAAGTAATAAATAGTGTATTTAGTGTAATGATATGTACAACAAACTGCTTGACGCTTCTGATTTCGTTTGATTGCTGTTTCCGCGTCGATCTACAACTATTCACGCTTTCTGCCGTTTACGACACAAAGATCGGTGTTCGCCAACATTAATCAACTCATTGCACAACAACTCCAACTACGTAATGAAAACAGTTGATTATACTAAAGGGGCGCAGCCATAGAAATATAAAAAAATATCTATGGGTGCAGCAATATATTTACAATCAACAACAGTATATGTAATATTTGCATCAAAACGGGCAACAATTGCTGACGAAACAGTTCGTGCTTCGGCGGCGTTTAGGATCAAATTACATTGCCTCGATAGCAATCGATTTTTTTTTGTACAATGCATAATGAACTTTATGTCAATAGCGTAAAGCACAAACTAGATACAAATAACAGGTCGCACGTCTTTTGGAGAATTAGCGGCTCATCCACTAACTTTCATTCCTGGGCACTGTCTAATAAACGTTATTACAATCCTACAATTTTGTAAGAACGTAAATAATTAGCGAACGCCTGTAGATTTCGATCACAATATTGTATTTATAAATATGTAGTTGTAAGTTACAATATACATAAAA
The DNA here is from genome assembly GCA_916610215.1 of Omphaloscelis lunosa. NCBI lineage: Eukaryota > Metazoa > Arthropoda > Insecta > Lepidoptera > Noctuidae > Omphaloscelis > Omphaloscelis lunosa. Next base: position 288,496 of record OU744250.1, on the reverse strand, counting down.
TGTAAGTTTTCAGTGCTAATTCTTAATAAACGAGGATAGATTTCTTACTCTTGAGTTTAGAATTTTAGTGTTTCACGGAGAACTTTGTTATTGGTTTGGTGCATCACTAAAGTAATGAACAATAACAATGAAATTACGAAATTTTTCGTTAAACGTACATTATGATACAAGTGTGCTGTTTTGGTAGACGAGCGCGATAAGGTAGCCGAGTGTATAATGAAAAATGCAAACGCTGATCATACGACGTTTTTCAACACTCAACAACAACACTTAACACACACGAGGAAAAAACAGACTTGTAAGAACTTATGCTACAATAACGTAACTATAGAGATGATACATTAAGATTTATAAAGTTCAAATGACCTATGTTGCCTTTGTTGACTTACTATCCGGAGCTTCTTTTAAAAACTTTTCTACGTCGTTTGGTGACAATACTTTAAATTTCCTATTTTTGATAATAATTAATTACACAACGAAAACGATAGCAAATATGTATTGTTAGTTATGGAAAATGGCGCGCTGGTTTTGTTTTTCCGCTAGCGATGCGCGCGCAGCCGCTGAACAGCCTTTATAAAAAATATAATAAACACACGGACTGCCTCGTTGGTCTAGTGGTCACAAAGCGCTACTGCCGAGTATGAGGTCCTGGGTTCGATTCCCAGGTCGGGCAAGGTGTTATTGGGTTTTTCCATCCGGAATTTCACAGTAGCAGCCCGGAGTCTGGATTTGTGCCCGGTTGATGGCAATAGGCTTGCCCCCTATTACATGGGACTTAAACATAATTGGCGAAATGTGGGTGTACTATAGGTACACCTCGGCCTAACCCTTCGGGGAATACAGGCGTGATTTTATGTATGTTATGTATAATAAACACAAAATAATGTTTTCAGTACGCAATATGTAGTGAAAAATATATAATTTGAATTAATATAAAGATGATTTATCATATTTTATTTATTTATTTACGCAGTAGGCATATAAATGGACACTTCATCCATTTTCATCCCTTTGATGAAATTAAAAAAAAGTGGTGGCACTCCGGGAGTGCCGATAGAAGTGAAAACTTGAACAAGATGGCCTTGGAGGAAGAAAAATACTTATATAGAATATTGGTCCGTAACCTTATCTATATAAAGAGCACACTGCGATTCCAAAAAAATAAAAAAACTTCCGTAACCTTTAAAGTAAAAATACTTGCATAGAACATTGATCCGTAACTTAATATAAATAAAGAGCACAATCACGTTTATTAAAAAACTTTTTCCAAAAAAAAAACAACTTCCAAAAAAACACTACAAAGTGAAAAATAACCTTAATTTCGGAAGTCGGTGGCAAAATACGAAAATTCAAGACCAAAGACACTTTTTTTGTGGAAATAGTTTTTATTTTTCACTTTTTAGTTGTGGTACGGTAACCCACACTTCGAATACCACTACCTGCTATGTAAATACAAAAATAGTCGCAGGAACTCACTTATCATCAGTGATCGGAGTAGGTAGATTGATTTTACATACTCGCATCATGAATAGTCATAGAAGTCATAATATGGATAAGCCTTTTTTCCGGGATTTCATTTGGTACTTACGGGATTGAATGAAATATTGTAAAAGTAAGGATTTTTAAACTACTACATCAGAAATTTATAGAATGCGATAGATAAACATTTAAAATTGTTTTTTTCTTATTTATCAAGTAATAAAGTGAATCTTACTGTTGTGCGTCCATTCGAAACATAATATGACTAATTTAGTAGTTATTTCTTGTACTCGTAAGTATATTATCTGCTGCTTGTAATCTTTACTGTACTTGAATAAATAAATAAAAATATATTTTTATACTTCTTAATATTTTTTCGCATTCAATGCAAAATAACAGCAAAAGGGTTAAATATTTGTTATTCATATTGATGTATTCTTTATTCTACACATTACAACATTTGAAATTCCTTAAAAAAAATCTTAATAATTTCAAAATCCCGGAATCCCGGAGGCATATCCATACTATTATTCCAGTTCATTGACCCCAAATCAATCTATCTACTCTGATCACTACTTATCATACATATCATCCACATACTAAGTGGGAAATAAATACGAATTATTGAAGCTAACTCAAAAACTATCCAAGCAAAGTTAATAAAATATATGGGACCACCTTGAGAGCATACCCTTTCAAACAAAAAAAGAATTTTCAAAATCGGTCCACAATTGACGGAGGAATGGGCGGACATACATAAAAAAAAACAAACGTACGCTACGAACATATAACCTCCTCCTTTTCGGAAGTCGGTTAATAATGAGGTGTCATCACGGTGTCGCTAAATCAATGCTTTAGTCCTATCTCAAAAATGCCCAACGCGTCTAACGAAGTTTTTACTTCAAAAAGCGCACATATCTATCTGCTCAGGTGAAAATAGAGAATGCCCATTCGTTCGTGCATTCTGAAAATAGGCTACGTAGCAAACAGCTGTCAAATATTAACCTGTTTTGATTAATTTGGTAATATTACTGTATAGAAGAAATATGGCTAACTAGTGAACTAAAATATTGATTATGAAATGCAATTAATTAATATTGTTACACGGAATATTTAGTTTTAGATGTAAAAAAAGTATATGGATAATTTCCAAATGCCTTTTTTACAACTAAAACGGTTACAACATCAAATTATAATGCAGTGTGTTATACTTTAGTTATTTATGATATAAGTGCGGAAATCATCTTACGCACGTGTATCATGCAACGTTTAACTATGCATTGTGCGAGGAAACAAAAAACGAGCGAACCTTACAGAAGTCGCATATGATGTGTAACATCTGACATCTTGGCTGACGTATATAAATAATACAATCAATATTCTTCATCATCATCATCGCCATCGCCATCGTCAAGACTTTGACTTTGACTTTGAATTTGACTTCGATTTGACCATTGTCTTCGCCATCGCCGTTGCCATCGCCATCGTCATCGTCATCGTCATCGTCATCGCCATCGCCATCGCCATTGCTATCGCCAATGTCATCGTCACTGACGCCATCGTCATCATCATCATCATCTAATTTCTCAAATTATAAAAACTCTGCGTCGGGCTGATGACAGAACTAAAAATTAAAAAAAAAAAACAGAAAAGTAAAAAGCACTAGTAAAAAAAAGTGACACTTTCCGCCTAGTTTGAATGCTTGGAAAAAGCTATTTTCGAGCCCATGCATTGTAAATATTATTAATATTCTAGTTCACTAATTAACTATATTTCATATTCCCAGTAATATTACAAAATTGATCAAAACAGGTAAATATTTGACAGCTATTTGCAACGTTTCCAACTTTAAGAATTAATAGTATCGGATGGCTCATACTAATTTCATACTGCCATAATAAACTCTTTTGCAAAAAAAACGGGCACTTTAGATTTTTTCTCTACTTCAATGAAGAAGAACAAGAAATAGGTTTTATTAATTTGACGATGTATTGGCATGTTATTTGAAGCATCCTGGCATGATTCTTTACGTTCCAAATTTAAAATTTGAAATTAATAAAAAAAAAAGGTTATTGTGGATTATTCTAAAATTGCTTTACTAATAGCGTGAATTGCTGAAACGATTTTTAACTAATTACGATATTTTAAAACTTTTTGGATATTTTCTGCAAATTAAACAATTTAATCTTTCTTTTTACATTAAATACCACTTTTTGATATGAGTGATGAAGCGATTAAGGGCCGGTAAAATTATAGCCCTACTTGAAGAAGGTTGTTCGCAAACTTACGTGTCTCAGCGGCTAAATGTGAGTCGTTCAACTGTCCAGAGGACTTGGCAACGGTATCAAGAGGGAATCTCTTGAGGGTGGAATTATCTGAATTCCTTTCTAAGTGCTCATTATTTTAAGCTAGAATAGAACTCTGCAAATTTCAAAATGCTAAGTCCAGTGGTTTTTTCATCAATCTTTACCTGTATGGTGTGTTTATAAAAAGTAGCCCTATGTCCTTCCCCGGGCTTGAGATTATCCTATCCAGCACAAACGGATTACTAAACACTGACTAATAAACAGGTTGGACCAATGTTACTTGCATTTAATCACTACATAGTATAAAACAAAGTAGCTTCCTTTGTCCCTATGTCCCTATGTATGCTTAAATTTTTAAAACTACGCAACGGATTTAAATGCGGTTTTTTAATAGATTTTGTAATAAGTAAAGAATTATGTGGTATACAACTGGAATAGGTGAACATCTGTGTTAATTTATCTGTGTTTTTACTGCGATATACTCCTGTATACTATGTTATTTGTTTTTTTTTGTTTAGCGTAAATATGTAGATTTTGGGATTTAGATACACGTGAGCAAGCTACGTATAGCTGCCCATGGGAAAAACAGGGCGTGCCTAAATGTATCCCCGCTACCTTCAAAGTTTGCCCTTGCGATTTATAAATAGTCATAGATAATGCAACTTTATGTGGGAACTGTTAACTTTTGAAATTGAAGGGTAAGTTATTGGGTATTATTGGGATGCGTGGAATAACAACATTTTCACCCTTAGCTTCTCCAGTTAAAATTGTGGCCTTAACAATATGCCTGCCTAGTTCAATGACTCTCAATATAGTGCCATTACATAGTCTCGGGGCGTCAAGTTGCGCATTAACAAAACAGGTATACCGACTTTTAATTCGAGCTTATGTGATGGCACCTCGGATAGCTCCAAAGAGTTAAGAAACTCCACGGGGTAGCTCGTACAGTCTTCAGATGACATGACTGCGTCGATGGAGTTGTAGGTTGTTGCATCGCTGGTTACTTGGTCCAAGATAATTTTATTGATTTTCGCAACTGTCTCATTTCTTGGTGCTAGTATAGTTCTTTCACATAGCCAACTTTCATCGTGGATGTACTGTTGCAAATTTGGAAAAACTTGAGCAATGAGTGCGTCTTCCGAATCCACAACGTGACAAAATTGGTTAGTGAATAGAACCATACCTCCTTCGTCAGTTTCGATTCGACCTTCACCTATCTCGAGCAGTTTTTCAGCGTACGCGCCCGACTCTAGATCATTGAATAACTGGACACGCATGTTGGTGATAAGGTGCAGCTTTTCAACTTTGGTCCATAAATATGAGGATTTTAGACATGCGTTAATTTCGTCTGCTGCAGTGCCTCGCTCGATGACAGGCAAAGTTTGCCTAAAGTCCCCAGCCAATAAAACAACCACACCACCCATTATTGTTTGTTTGGTCACTATCTACTCCACATAGCCACACAGGCACCTCGCAACCTTGCTCCACTAACATATTACTGTTTTTCTAGTATACGTTACCTTAATATTTCAAAACTGTAATTGATTTTATTTCTCGTAAAATACCGCCTCGTACTGGAAATGTTTGAAATGATTGAATGAAAATATTGGGGAAAGTTAATATTTTAGGAGCCAGAGCTTACAGCTGGATTGAAAAGCCATTACAATAATAAATAAATATAAAAAACGTTTATTTCTCACTAAAATTAATATTTGACAGTACAACAACTACTACTACTTACAATTATGCACTACAAGGATCTGATCCTAACTCCCAAACTAGGCCTAGGCCTCTATTTTGGGGGTCAGTGATAAGCCAAACCATACAGCATTTTTAGAGAGCACTGTTAGCAATTATTATCTTTTTATTTATTTTTATTCATTTTGTGTGACGTATGTGGAATCGACACTTGGATCTTCATCAAACAGGTGATGGGACATCCAGCACAATATGGAAGGTGGGCATTGCCTGCGGCGAGAAAAATTCCTAAAAAAAGTATGGTCTTAAGGCAACGATAACCGACTTTTAATTATTTTATACTGAAGTCACGTCTAAACGAGTAATGTTAATGATTTGGAAAAAATATGTAAAATTAGAGCATTTTCATAATAACTTAATCTCTGAATCGCGGATAAAAACTTAGAATCACGCAAAAACTTTCAATCGTATTTTTCTGAAACCTTCAGCATTTCAAAGATAATTTAATTTTTAATCTCTTAACTTGTTTTATTAAGTACTCAGGGCCACTGGCATTTGGTGGCATCTTAATATTTAGAGTAAACTGGTTCCAAGCGATAGTCAGCGATTCCTTCAGTTGCTCTAGGAGATAATGTAGTAAACAAAGCTTTTAATGTCTCATGAATGGTGTGTACAGTGACCTCGAGGCGCGACGTGCGCTACAAGTGTACAAACAGGCGCAGACCTTGACGCACGCCGGTGTCACGCTGCAGATATTAGCGGTCACAGCTCGGCAGCTCGCAACCAGATCGATACCAAATTTACCAACACGGAACACCCATGTATACACAACTTGGATTCAACTGTTCGACAGCGGTGACATACACAACTTGGATTTAACTGTTCGACAGCGGTGGCGATCGTCTATGCAAACACTTTGTTTTTTGTTTGTGACGCTATATAATTTTCACATAAAAGTGTGGCGGCCTATATGTGAGCGTGAGTTCCGTGTGGAAAGCGTGCCGACCGCCGAGCGTGGTGGCAGCGCGGCACTCGTCTCTCATATTAATTTGTTTGCAGTTGTATTGTTTACTGCATTTTACCCCTCTTCACTTTAGGTGTGGTTCTCAAACATGGTATTTGAGTAGTCAACAAAGGTTCACGCTCGTGGTTCCAGATTCACCAGAGATTTATACTCTGAATATTCTGAGCATCAAACTTGTGAACCAGGTTAAGAATAGAACTGCCACGCTGAAATGGAATTAGGCTGGACTCTACCGCCGAATGAGTGAATGGGCCCAATTCAAGACACAATGGATTCCTCTACCTTGGCAAGAGTCATGCGGTAGTTAGCCCAGACGGAGGCAGTGGGATGAGCTGGACCCGTTCCATTAAGACTGGTCTTTAGCAGCCCTAGATAGAGATAAGTGGAAACAGAGTAGTTTGGCTCTGCACTGGATCAATCAATAAGGACTTGTAAGTAACTAGCTGCGCCCCGCGGTTTCACCCGCGTAAGTTTCGATTCCGTAGGAATATCGGGATAAAAAGTAATAGCTATGTACCTAACAAGTTTCATCGCAATCGGTTTATTAGTTTTTGCGTGAAGAAGTAACAAACATAATTATTATGTACATACTTACTAACACAAACTTTCACTATTAGAGTAGGATTTGATTAATGGAGACACAGTAATAAAATCTTTCACAGCTAATATTTCAGTATACCTGGGCGACCGAGCTGGGCTGTGGTGAAAATAGAGAAAGCTCATTTAATAGTATAGGGAATTCTTATTTATCTCCTATTTATCATCTATATAAATGACCTCCCTACAATAATAAATGAATCATGTGTTCTGTTTGCTGACGATATCTCAGTACTAACTTCTTGCCACGACAATACCAACTTAACCGAAATACTTACAAGCATACTTGACAAAATAATAACTTGGATGACTGAACACAACCTTGAACTAAATTTCAATAAAACTAAAATCATGTCCTTCCATCCACGTCAGAAAACCCCTTTAGACTTAACATTTATTTACAACGACGCAAAAATTGAAACAGTTAAAGAATTCAACCTACTCGGCTTATCCATAGATACACATTTAAATTGGAAATCTCATATTACAAAAATCAGGTCAAAGTTATCAAAATTTGCCTATGCCCTCCGTGAAATAAAAAAATCCACAAATCTCTTCGCTGCTCTGGTTACGTATTATGCTTATGCATACGCATGGTTAAATTACGGCGTAATATTATGGGGAAATAGTACAGACGCACACTTTTCATACTACAAAAACGAGTGATTAGAATACTAGTTAATATAGATAACACAGACAGCTGCAAACCCCATTTCCAAGAACATAAACTTCTAACCCTAGCTTGTATATATTGTAATGTTGCATGTTTTTACTTACGGTTTGGTTGTTAAAATGTTGGTCTTTTATCATACGTTCTCTCGAGATAAATGCATGACCATTGCCGGTGTGTTAAATATTCCTGAGGGCTCTGTATTTCATTGTTATTGATATTTTCTGTAATTTTCTTGTTGTGACACTTACCTATGTCAAATGTTAAACTGTCAGTTTCTTTTTATTTTTCTGTTTGGCTTAGTCTATGTTACTTTTTGGTTTATATAGTTTTAATTATTTTTATTGATATCGCTAAAACATTGTATTAATTATACATTTTTTTATATTATGATTGTACCAAATAATTAACTATTGTTCTAAATTTTATTTATGAAATTTACGCACTCCAAGGAGGTCCGATTATATTTGAAGAAACCCTTGTTTGAAAATGGAAAAGAATATTGATTTTGGAAACGAGCTGAAGGAAAGCAGAGGCCGTCAGAAGTAACGGGCGATTCTATCTCCGATTCTAACTCCGATTCTATCTCCGACTTTACTAATAATAAAAGGGTCTGTCTCTCTTACAGTCCATCTTGGCCTGCCCTGGCCATTCCAGGGCTCACCCACTCCCTGCCGGAGCCAACTCTTCTTTCCCTCGGAGTCATCGACCCGCCGAGGCCACCACCAGCCGTCAATCACTCCCTGCCGGAGCCTCCATCTCCCGAAGACCACCTCCCGCTGCAGGCCACCTCTGAGGCCTAACCTCCTAAGCGTGCAGTGCCTATCAGTATTGTTAAACTGTGTTTTTGTACTCCCCTTGTATTTTTAATTATATTATAATATTTAATTATATTATTATATTTTTTCTTACATTTTTCCCTTCTGGGAAAATGTAACGTTATAATATATCTTAGAAATTTGCAAATTTGTTAGAAATAATCAAAAACTCTTCACTACACGCGAAAACATACAGACCCGCTACACACTACGACACAAAAATAGACTAAACCTACCAGGTTCTAAGCTGAAAATACACTCCACAAGCACTTTAGTAATGTCAGTTAAAATATATAATAAATTACCAGATGAAATTAAAAATTAAAAAAAAATTAATATCTTTATAAACAAATTAAAACAATTTCTAATCTGTAAATGTTATTATAATGTGCATGAATATTTAAATGATAAATTTAATAAATAAAAAATAACACCTAAAAAAAAACGCAATAATAATTTATAATAATATATGTATAATTTAAATAAATTTTAATGTATAAATCCAATATGAGTAGTATGTATTCAATTAGTTATAAGCTTACCTACCCACACAAAACGAAAGAATTAATATTAAAACAAAACTGTAAACAAATATCTATAATAGCCCTCCTCTTAATTTTTATGTTGTTATGCCCGACAGGGCCCACAATGCTCCAAAACTAATGTATATCCTTATGTACCCACCACCTAATAACTAAGTTCACATTGTGGAATGCAATAAACATATTGAGTATTGAGTATTGAGAATTTCATACTAATTCATGTATAGTACCTAATTATTCCATGCTGCCATGTCAGTACGTACTTACTAATTTCATGTTGCCACGTCATTATTCTCATTATTGATTATCTTGTTCTAAACTTTGGGCGACCGAGCTGTGTTCGGGCGAAACTACGGAGAAAACTAGATCGATTTTGCGCCCCCGTAAACCCCTATAATGCAGCTTTCATCGAAATCATTAGAGCCGTTTTCGTTTCGTTTTTTTATTTCAAAACACCAATCAGCGTTAAGTGACGTCACTCCTATTATGACAACTTATTTGAGGTTATGGTTGTAAAAGTCAATATTTTATAGGTATATTAGTTACGCTTTTTCAAGCATTTCACGTTTTTTCCTTTTCATTATTACTGATCTAGGTTTCAGTGGCATCATTCTATCTTGGCATTAAAAAATATGAGGTACTTACCACATCTTTTTTCAGATAAAATTTTCCTCCACACATTTTAAACTTTATCCAATTTTCGACGTTTTTCTCTAACTGTAAAACTAAAAACATGTTACAGACAAGTTTTGTAAGTATTAGGTCGGTAACTAACATGTTTTTACGTACAAGCATATTCGCCGACTTACGACAAAGTGATCTTCACAGCATCGAATAATTGGGAATTATACTTCATTGCTTCGTCCTTCGAGATTAGATAACATTGTAGTAATACGTCTAAGATATCGCCTTTCACCCACTAAGTTTGAGTTTTTTTTTTTTTTGTATGTAGGTAGGTTCGTCTTCCTTCTCGTTATGCCTGTAGTGTCATTCATTCGCGTTTTAGTGCGTCGCCGATCACCACTTACTTTCTACTTTTCGTTGAAAATTTAAAGAAGATGCCGAAACGGAGTCACAAAAACGACGACAGTGATTATTTAAGAAGAAAGATTAGAAAACTGGAAAAAAAAATCAATAAACGTGCCAAACGTTCGCGAGTTCAAAATTGTTCCGAAAGCAGTAGCTCATCGGCGAATATTAATCTATCGCCTGAGTTATCGGATCATCATGAAGGTAAGCTGAGTGTTTTGTTATCAATGTTATAACAAAAGAAAGATATTGTGAATAGTTTTTAGGACTATATCCGTATCATAATTTGACTTGACGTCATGTTCATGTTCCAAATAGTGTTGTGTACATCTTATGGGGATGTTACCTTCACATAATTTTGGATTCCCAATTCATTGGGAGATTTTATACCTACCTACATTTTAGTGATTGTGTACATTTGAAAGGAATGTTACCTTCACATTAGTTAACGACCTACTTAAAACTTATGTAGGTACATGGGTATAGATTCAATATAAAAAATAGTGTTGTGGATAGTTTTTAAGGACTATCGCCGTGCTATTTTCTCTCCAATACCTACATCTGGTCTTATTATATTCCAGATGAAATGGAAGTTCAGCCCGAAGTCGAGTCAGTTCCGCTTTTTAGTGCAGAAGAACCACAACCGGGTACGTCCACCTCAATTACACAGGTACCTGCTATAGATGTGGTACAGACAGTGCAATCCGAATTGCCCGTTGAAGCAGCGCTCGATCCCCCTGAACTGGATAAAGAGATTCTGAATCTCTTGGGCGAAACACCTTCAAAAGAAAAAAAATATGGACCGGATATAAGAGGTGAATTATCTGTTCGCTGGGAACACATCGCAACGACAGGCTTGACAAAGGATGACAGAAAGGAGCTGCTAGAAAAGCATCTTGTACCAAAAAACTGCACAAAGATTGATGCGCCAATATTAAATCCAGAAATAAAGGCAGCTTTATCGGAAGTGCTCATCAAAAAAGACAAAGCACTGGAGAATAAACAGGTGCAAGTCGCTGCAAGTATATCTTGTATTGGTAAAGCTCTCAATACTTTGTTTTCTTCGGATCACAAAGACCAGACAGTAATAAAATTGCTGATCGAAGCAGGTCGACTGATGTGTGACTCACAACACAACGAGTCGATGACAAGGCGTAGTTTTATATGTTCTACAATAAAAAAAGATATTAAAGATCATTTGTTTAACACAGAAATCGATCAATTCTTATTTGGTGAACAGCTGACCGATACTCTCAGAGCTGCAAAAGCCATATCCAAATCAGGCGCTGAAATTAAAATAAACACACCAGTCAGAAGACCTGCACCAGCGCAGAGACCAAGGAAGGCCCCTACTCAGGCTTTAAACGAGAGGCCTCCGTTCCCGCCGACGCGGCAAGCGGGAGCAGCGAGGAGGACCGAGCCGGCGCCGCGCCCGCGGCCGCAGCAGCAACCGCGACAGCCGCCGCGCTTGCAGCAGCGCCCAGCCCCCCGGCGCTAGACCTGGTACGTTCCGCAGGACGATTATCATATTTTTATGATCAATGGCAATTGATGACCAGTGATCCTGTTATATTATCGTGGATAAGAGGTTACGAGATACCGTTTACGAAACCGGTGCATCAGTCATACGAACCTAGTTTACCTACATTATCTTCATCAGAATCCCTTCAATACAGGGCGGCCATTACTGATCTTATAAACAGTGGAGCTATTTCACATTGTGAACCATGTGAAGGACAGTTTCTTTCTAGTTATTTCCTGATTAAAAAACCTAATGGTAAAAACAGATTTATATTAAATTTAAAGTCTTTAAACAAGCATATAACAACAGAACATTTTAAAATTGAAGATCTGAGAACAACTTTAAAACTAGTATCAAAAAACAGTTACATGGCCACCCTTGATTTGAAGGATGCGTATTTTCTCGTATCTATACATCTGAGCTTCAGAAAATACTTACGATTTAAGCACGAGGGTAAAATTTACCAATTCAATGTTTTACCATTTGGCCTAAACACAGCCCCATTTGTTTTTACAAAATTATTAAAACCGGTAATTTGTTTATTGAGATCATTAGGCTATTTGTCATCTATTTATTTAGATGACATTTGTATTATCTCTAATAATAATCAAGATTGCCTAGATAATATATCAAAAACAAGAAATATTTTGGAGTCCTTAGGATTTATTATTAATATACAAAAGAGCTGTATGATTCCGAGTAATGTTTGCAAATACCTTGGTTTCGTGATAGATTCGAAAAAATTTAATGTAAGCCTACCTAAAGAAAAACGAAATTTGATTAAACAAGAATTACAATCGCTCCAATTTAAACCTCGTTGTAAAATAAGACATTTTGCGCGCTTGGTAGGCCTCCTCACTTCATCTTGCCCCGCGATTCAGTACGGTTGGCTTTATACTAAGCAAATGGAAAGATGCAAATACCTTGCACTGTGTCAAACGAATAGTTACGATAGCCACATGTCTTTACCACATTACCTGCAGGACGATTTCTCCTGGTGGTTAAAATCAATTGATGACGCAGTCAATCCCATTAGACAAGACAGCTACTCGCTAGAAATATTTTCAGATGCTAGCAAAAAAGGGTGGGGGGCAGCATGCGGTGAGGAGACCGCCAGTGGCCAGTGGAGTAATTCAGAATGTATCAAACATATAAATTATCTAGAACTCCTAGCAGCATTCTTGGGTTTACAAATATTCGCAAAGGGATTAAAAAATCGTCAAGTTTTACTCCGTATTGACAACACAACTGCTATTTCGTACATCAACCGTATGGGTGGAGTAAGATTTCCACATTTAACTGAAATCACAAAATCCTTGTGGCAGTGGTGTGAAGCTCGCGGTATATTTGTGTTCGCCTCATACATAAGTTCAAAAGATAACGAAATAGCAGATGCGGAGTCTAGAAAATCTCACCCGGATACTGAATGGGAGATCAAGGATCATGCTTTTAAAAAGATTGTACAGGCCTTTGGGCAACCTAAAATTGATCTTTTCGCATCAAGGTTAAATAATAAATGTGTTAAGTACATATCATGGGATAGAGACCCTGGAGCATTCGCTGTAAACGCTTTTACTTTAAGCTGGAAAAATCTTTCTTTCTACGCATTCCCTCCTTTTGCAGTTATACTAAAGGTTTTAAGAAAGATAATAACCGATCAGGCCGAGGGTATTGTTGTGGTCCCTCTTTGGCCCACGCAACCCTGGTTTCCACTATTTCAAAAACTTCTCTGTTCCGAATTGATTCAGTTTACACCCTCTGCTAATGTGTTATTGTCTATTTCCAACAGTCTCCCGAAGCTTACGTTGATTGCAGGGAAGTTATCAGGACGGCACTATGGAACAGAAGAGTACCACCGTCAGCTTTAGATATTATGATAGCTTCCTTGTCTGAAAATTCAATAAAACAATATGATGTTGCAATTAGACGTTGGGTAAGCTTTTGTAAAACTCAGAATATTGCAATACATGAAGCGTCAATTCCGATGGTAATTTACTTTCTCACTGAATTATTTAATTCTGGTTTACAATACGGATCTTTAAACAGTCATCGCTCCGCTCTGTCTTTGATCTTAGGATCGAGAGTAGGGTCTGATGACCGTGTTACTAGGCTATTCAAAGGTTTTTACAGACTTCGTCCCCCAGCCCCCAAATATAATATCACTTTGGACCCCTCAATAGTTTTAGATTCATTATCGAAATGGTACCCAAACCGTAATTTAAGTTTAGAACAATTGACCAAAAAGACTGTAACTTTGCTCGTGCTAATAACTGCACACAGAGTGCAGACGATTGGCAAAATAACACTAGAAAATATAACTCTCCATGGTCAGCTTATATTAATCAAGATAAACGATTTTATAAAAACATCTCGCCCAGGTTCAGCTCAACCTTGTCTTAATATTCCATTTTATAAAGATCGTCCGGAAATATGTCCGGCTGAAGCATTAGTAGCTTATATAGATAGGACAAAGTTTTTGAGAAACAATGCTAATAGCCTATTCCTAAGTATTAAAAAACCACATAAACCGGTATCCACAAATACTATCAGTCGATGGATAAAAGATATGTTATCAATTAGCGGAATTGACACCTCAATATTTTCTGCACACTCCACCAGACACGCAGCCACCTCAGCCGCTCATAGAGCTGGTGTCAATATTGACACGATACGAAAGACCGCTGGGTGGAGTGGCACCTCCAACGTTTTCGCTAGATATTATCATAGAGATATTCAATGTGAACAATCTGATCAATTTGCCTTATCAATCCTAACCTCTGATTGATGCATTATGTTTAAATGTTATTAAAAATTAATTACTTATAAGTTACCCCTAATTAATGATAAACTACATTTTAGTTTTAGAAAACAATTATAATAAATATCGTTTGATCATTATACGTTTACCTAATAGTTAAACATTAGTGATTTAATATTTCAACATCTTTCAAAATCTACAATGTTATCTAATCTCGAAGGACGAAGCAATGAAGTATAATTGGAGATTAAACGAACTTACCTGAAGTGAAGTTCTATCCAAATTATACGAGTTGCTTCGTCCAAAGAGATTAGTCCCCTCCCAACCCTATAACTCCCAATATCTTAAGGGAAATATTAAAAGGCTTTCAACTAAATGAATGACACTACAGGCATAACGAGAAGGAAGACGATGTACCTACCCACATACAAAAAAAAAAAAAACTCAAACTTAGTGGGTGAAAGGCGATATCTTAGACGTATTACTACAATGTTATCTAATCTCTTTGGACGAAGCAACTCGTATAATTTGGATAGAACTTCACTTCAGGTAAGTTCGTTTAATCTCCAATCAAACGAGCTTACCTGTTAAGCGAAGTCTTGATTCTAATTTTACGAACGGCAATCTGAAATATAATTCGTTAAACAAAGTAGTAATTCTTATGCACAGCGTAGACATCGCGTTCGTTTAGATATAAAATATTATAAATTAATAGAATTATCGTCCTTGGTGGCAACACACGCAGGAATGTCACTAATTTTAGAGATCCTTATGATGGAGAACAAGCTCTGTTTTCTGTACAGAGTAGTTCCGCATACTTACATTCACTAGGTTTTCCTGGAAAAATAAGTGAATTAAGTAGACTAATTATTGCAGCTTTGGGGATATTAGCTAGTGGCGGGTGGGTAATTATATTTCAGATC
Organism: Omphaloscelis lunosa; assembly: GCA_916610215.1. Taxonomy (NCBI): domain Eukaryota; kingdom Metazoa; phylum Arthropoda; class Insecta; order Lepidoptera; family Noctuidae; genus Omphaloscelis; species Omphaloscelis lunosa. Next base: position 273,130 of record OU744250.1, on the reverse strand, counting down.
GCCGTTCGTAAAATTAGAATCAAGACTTCACTTAACAGGTAAGCTCGTTTGATTCCCAATTTTACTTCACGGCGATCTGAAATATAATTCGTTAAACAAAGTAGATGTTCAGGGTTGTCTGCAATAATTTGGTTAGTTAATAAGTTACGGCATATTCTGATTTATTAAGTACTTTTATCATTCTTTCTGAATACAATATTTTAATTTTATGTAATTTAAGAAGGTTGCTTTGTTTTATGTGAATGTCATGTACATCTGTTATTGGTATGTGTATAAGTCCATAACTGTTAACATTTAATATTTAATGTACAATATATATGCTTTTGGCGTATCCATTTTAAATAAATTCTTAATAACGTTGCTTAATTAATAGTGTTTAACTATTTTTCATCAGTAATGAGGTATAATCATCAACACAATGTTGGTTGGCACTGTGTCTATTTCAATTGATGCCAGCACTAAGTTGAGCTACTGTATGTTTTGTGCTGTGGGAGGTGAATTATTAGTATCACTCTCACTTCCTACCACATTTAACCCAGCTTGTGTTTATACAAATTTTATAAAGTTGTTCTGAATTAATATACCAGGAGGATATTATGATATGAATACTTTAAAAGTGTAAAACTGGGTGAACCTGCTACAGGGACACCTTGCCCAACCATTCGGGGAAACAAGGCGTAATGTTATGATGTTACTTTAAAAGTTTCCATGATTGAGAATAGCATTCTCAGATCTGTCTGTAAATAGTTAATTATTTGGGATACTGTTGTGCTTAATGAGTGAGTATTGAGTTGCACATTACATCTTGCTGTCAAGGTAAGTGTCGAGCTCAGTGAGTCTAGAAGATGAATTGTAAAGATTATCATTAGGGTATTTTAAAGAATGTCAGTTATCTAGTGATCTGAATAAGAGGCACCATGGCTGTGAAGTCCTTAGTAGTTAAACTTTCATAGGGTGTAACAGGATCTTTTAGCCCCTGAATGTTGTAAGCAGGGAGGTATTTTTGGTAAGCATTTGTGGAATTGTATTGTACCTAAATTGTACTGACAGGAACTTAGTTTTTTTTTTTTTTTTTTGAAAAATGTAGTACGATTTTTTGGTCAAATTCTTGTGATCAGTTGATGTTATTTCCGTTTAGGTAAGTATATACTTTATGATATGGTTTCATTTCATTTTTGGATGGACTAGTTTTCCATAACTTTAGTTATTAAAGGTATTTTGGAAACTGAATTTCAAATACGGAATAGGCTTTTAACTTGTAAGCACCAATTAATAAGGGCAGTATATTATGCCCTGGATAGGAGAGAGGTTTGAACAAATTTGAGGTGAAAGGGTCTATTTCAGATGCTTAGGGTTTTTCCTCAACGATACTAATTTCCATATGAGTTTCACATATTCTGCTAGCAGTAATTACTTGACGAGTTTAGAGCTAATCGAAACTAGATTCATTTTAGAAGTATAAAGATATGAACTCTTTTCCCTGACCTCATAATATGTCCAAAATTGGGATTGTGTAATGAGTTGCATTTTTAAGTGAGGGAGTTGTATAATTGAACTTGTTATGATGTGCACTTGGTGAGCAGATGGAGAGTTTTAGAGTAAAGCAATTTATAGATAATTCATTCATAGTACCTACATTTATTGTATTATACCTTATCTTGTTCATGTTCTACTCACAATCCATCAATACCTACGTTGTCCTCACAATGTTCTCCCCCCCTCCTTTTTTTTTTTTGTTTCCTTGATAATTTCACTTTAGTGCTGCAATTATCATTTAAATCTACTGTTAAATATGTAGACTAGTAGTTGGCAATCAAATGATTAATTAGGTATTTTGATTTTATAAGCTTTGAATAAGATCACCCACTTCTGCCCAGCCCTTCGGGAAGTCCGGGCGTAATGTTAAATAATGCGACTAAGTTTACTAGCTCTTTTTTTTTTTTTTTTTTTGTTCTTTTGTTTCAAGGTTTGTTTAAAGTGAAAAAAAATAAAACTTAATAATCAAGCCTAAAAAATAGCATTATTAGTTTTCAAGCCCAAACATTTAAACACACTTATAGTGGTATTTATTGGTATGTCTTATCGCAGTCTCGATATTTTACCAAATAAACAGTCAAGTTAGATTGTAAGAAAACCTTGTTTTCTGTAAGTGGCACTCACTACTGGTAATTTAGTAGGTAAAACAGAGATAAGAGACTATTCAAGTATGAAAAGTATTAGTAAATGTGTATGTAATTAACCCTTTATTGGTTATTTGGTAGGTAATGTTATCTTCCAGATAGTCCTAAGTGATACCCCTGTACCTATAGGATGAAATCATAATATGATTTCATAAAGGTAATATGGTATATTATACCTATCTATTTTGATATGCTAAGCTATAATTGATTAGTGTACAAATTGTCAGTTTGTAACATACTTGTAGTTATTACTGGGATTTTTATTTTTATTTTCCTTCAGTATGATATTAGACAGTCTTGATGTTTTTTTTTTTTTTTTTTTCATAATGAAACTGAATTTTCTATTTTGTTTGGGACTGACTGAAATGTATTTTTCTGATAAATTCTTTTTAGATCTATCTATTGTATTGTTTGTAAATGCATCTCAATATTTGATAAGTTCTTTGATGGTATTGAGAGGATCATCATCTACCCGGCCTTCTCCCAACTATGTTGGGGTCAGCTTCCAGAGAATGGCTTTGAGAGGTTAAGATATTGAATTTGGTAGGTATCAAATATTTTCTTATCTATGTCCATAGCCAATAGCAGAATCAGAGGAATATAGCTGCTTTGCCAGCATTTATTCCAGTATTGGTCTTCTTGAATTGTTATTTTGGAATATAAGCCGGGTTGTTGTTGAGGTCCACCATATATATTGATTTTTATTTTCAGTGACAAATATAGTTCATTTATTTTTCAGACATAGTCCATTCCAACCGATTAGATTAAACCAAAACATCATAAGGTATTGTGGTGGTGGTTTTCAATGGTGTGATTCCTGTTATTAACCCGGTAGAAGGATGTTTTATTTTGTTATTTACAAAAGTAAGTAAATCAACTAATGTTGTGCTTGTTTTACATTTTCGCCATAGAACTGGTAAGTTTCACTATTATCATGAGAATGTCTTGTGGTTTTAATATTGATTGAATAGTTGTTATTGTTTTTGTTTGTAGCTAAAACATTGTGTACTCAAGTTTGTGATTGTTTCGGTTTGTTTATCAAATAGGATGAATTAAAGTTAATGTCAATTAGAGATTATATAACTTTTTTTCTGGTTTTAGTTTGGTGGCAGTGGGCATTGCCAGCTGGTTTTGCTGCATCAGCCAAGTTAATCAGCAATTTGTGTTTGTCTTATGTTCTTCATAAGCATAGGGTCAGTCACTGCTTTCCCTATGATAGGGGTAATAACCAGTACGGCTTGTTTCTGGAATATCTCAATCCCTTGTTTCCTCAGTTTAGAGGAATCTAAATGGGGTTAATAAGTATGGGAGCATGGAATAATACTTTGTATTATTCCAATTATGGTTTAGTCCATTGCACTTGTATCCAAAAATTAAGGTACCTTTAAATTTCAGTATGACGTCATACCATTAAATAAGGGTTACCGAAATATTTCGATAACGTTATTTTTTTCAGTAGCGAAATTTTGAGGTTTGAAATGCATACCGGTATATTTCGGTAGCAATACCATTAACCTTTATAAATGTATGGGTAGCAGAACCTAAACCTTAATAAATAAGGGTTTTCTTTGAAGCACCGCCGCCCCGCTCTGTCTGTCCTTCACTTGCTGATCGTTGCACATTATTATAACTCAGTATTGGTTTTTATTTCCAATCTGAAGGACACGACTGTGGAAGCCGGACTAAGCCGAGTGCCTACCTAAGGTTTTCTTATATTTCTTCTTTAAGGTTTTCTTTCGTTCTTCTTATCTGACTGGTGTTGTGGAAAAATGTTACCTCATAAAGGTGTAGAGCATATACGTAAATTTAAGTACCTACAAGTCTGTGAAGTTTAATTAGGTTACATTATTTACATTAAATGCAAGTAAACTGTAAAATTGCAGGCAAAAATGTCATCATAGATGAGTCATCTGAAAGCTCAGATGACTCTATTACAGATGACAAAGAATCAGACCTAGTGTCTCAGTCAGATAAATATAATTTTGAAATAGACCCCGAAGACACAACTCCAGAACTGGTTTCCCCAAATTCACCGGACTTATTTGAGACCAACAAAGTAAGTCAATTTTTATAATACCCTACAAAATACCTAACACCAAGTGGGCATGCTAAATTGCACATTGCTATTAGGTACTATGTGTCATATCTCGTCCCTAACATAGATACCTACGCCGCCACTGGGTTGTTTGGAAACAAATTTATAATACGATACTTACTTATGAATATTTTTATTAATAATTGTTTCATATGCCCATTTCCAGCAGTGGGACAGTAATGGGGATGAAGGAAATGGTATTTTTCACCATGCAAGTTGTCCGGCTCCAGCGACGGCAAGTGCCTGTCTCAGGCTATGGACACGAAGTCAGCGGGCGTGGGGCGGCGGCGGTGGCGCGGGGAGCGGCACGTTTCAATGCATAGATTTAGCCGACGTTCGCACGTACGTAACAAAATCGCGGCGGAATTTTATCGCGCACTGGATTTTCAACTCTCGGTGTTGAGCCGAGCGTTGATAATCCAACACGCTGGGACACACTCTCGTCCCAGCGCGTTGAAAAAACACAGTGTTGGATTTTCAACTCTCGGCACTAAGCAGAGCGCTGAAAATCCAGTGCACGAAAAAATCGCCGCGATTATATTACGTCCGTGGGTACAGGTCGTACCATTAAAGATGAGACTTGACGCACCACGTGGTTTGACTTGCGCAGTAGACGATTTATGGGTCTCTTTAGCGGTATGAGGTCCCCCCCAGGGCGTCATCGGGGCGGGGGAAAGAGCGGCGGGAGGCGCGGTCAAGTCTCATTTAATGGCACGACCTGTACGTCGGCTTATATGGAACTGGCCTCAAAGGCCGCGATGCGGGGAGCGAGCGGTTCCATATAAAACTATGCATTTGCATTCCATATAAAACTATGCATTGCTGCGCCGTTCCCCGCGCAGCCACCGCCTCCGCCCCCGCCCCGCAATTGCTGACTTCGAGACCGAAGCCTCAGGGCTGCCCCAAAACTGTAGTAGGCTATTTAATGTGTCCGGAGCGGGAGTTTCGTTTCAATACAAAGTATTATTACTTTTTCTATGGAATTATTTATATGTTTATTTATTATTATGTGTTTTTATTTATTGAATGATAATGTCTGTATAAAATGTGTATGGTCTATGTTTGAAATACAATAAATTAAATATAAATAAATAAGTTAAAATATTATTATATTATTTCGTCACAAGATCTTTGCCCTCGAATATAACTTACAGAGATTATTTCCACTAATTACCAAAATATATTAGGTATCGTTATTGTAATGGATCTTGAGCCCCACTGCAAGCAAGACGAGGGCCTTGTTACAATACGCGCCACGAAAGATTAGACTTGACCGCGCCTCCCGCCGCTCCTTCCGCCGCCCCGATGACGCCCCGGCGCAGACTCATACCGCTAAAGAGACCCATAAATCGTCTACTGCGCAAGTCAAACCACGTGGTGCGTCAAGTCTCATCTTTAATGGCACGAATTGTACTTTACTAATACGTATTTATATTTACTTTTTTTTGTTTTAGGAGATTGATAATAATCAAGTGAAAAATAAAATATCTGTCGGAGTAAATACTGATCCTTTCATGAATGACGAACGAACGAACGGTTTAGATACAGAGACAATTGAAAAATGTTACACATTGGGGCTAATCATTGGAAGAGCAATGACTAAGATGTCAAGAGAAAGAAGAGAAGATTTTATTCACCAATTATCACATTGTTTCGAACTATACGAAATGAAAAAGTAATAAAGCTTATAATATTAGTTTGTTTAACCATAAATCATAATATTCTTAATCACTGGAAAATATAAATAAAAGCAAACATATTTTTGTTTTGTCTTTTAATTACCCATAAAAACAAATGATAAAAAAAAAAACAGCAAGCTATAGGAGGGTTTATCCTATTCTATTCTAATTTAATAAATGGCAAGCAAAGCCGATGTCGACTATTCTGCCAATGTCGAAAGTGAGTTGGAAAAAGCAAGTGCGCATGATAAAAAAAGGAAAAATTAAAAACTAATAAAATTCTTCGATTGATATTGGGTTTATCCTAAAAGTTGGCAACGTCGTAAATAGCTGTCAAATATTTACCTGTTTTGATTGATTTAGCAATATTATTGTATGGAATTAAGAAATGTGGCTAACTAGGGAACTAAAATATTGATTATAAAATGCAATAATTCATATCATAATACCTAATATTTAGTTTTAGATGTAAAAAAAAGTATTTGGAAACTTTCCAAATGTCTTTTTTACACCTAAAATTGTTACAACATCAAATTCAGTGTAATAATTGCAATTCATTATTAATATTCTAGGGAGCTAGTTAACTACATTTTTTATTTCCATACAGAAATATTGCCAAATTAATCAAAAAAGCGAAATATTTGACATCTATTTGCGACGTTGCCCACTTTCAGAATAAACGCTCTTAACTATTGTTTCTTAAGATTAAAATGTCCTCGACTATGTTGTCGTTTAAATTATACCGCAAATCATTTAAAATGAATTTTAGGGATGAAAAGAAACGCTCCACACTAACTTGAGTAGCCGGACTAGCTAGAACTGTAGTTGCCAAGCGACATAGTTGAGGTTCACACACGACTTTACTTTTCCAAAATGTTAATATATCTTCTGTGGGCGGTATTCGTGGATAGCAAGAAAAATTCTCTAAAAGGGCTGTTATATTCGCCTGAGTCTGGACATAATGGTCACGGCGGTTACGGTTTTTAATTTTTTCCGATTCGGCTAGAATTGATTCCATGTCATCCACAGCATCAGAAACTAGGTGCGATGTGCTCGCAGTTTCATCTTCAGGTTCCTGCATAGAAACTTTCTCTACTTTTAAAATTTGCCTCCAAGTCATATTAAGATGCCTAATAGCTAACGCTTCTTCGTCAGCTGACAAGACCACATTGAATCTAGGATCCAGATATAAAGCGCTTACAAATGTTGGGTTAAGCATTAGCTGCTTTTCTCTTATTTTTATATATTTACATATAAATTGGGCCAGAGGTAAATATAAGCGCGATGTCTCCAAATAACATTTGGACCAATGGTAATAGAAGTCACCAATCGTGAGTTGTTCTCTCTGAAGTACCTTGGTCAGTATTTTTGCCGGTTTTAGTGATGTAATAAGATCATCTAAAGCATCCCAGGTTTTTGGTGACACATACAAGGTTTCACCTGGTGTTTCAGAACAGTACTCCTTTAAATCTACGAGCCGCTCTAACATGTCCAACGTTGAGTGCCATCGTGTAGCCACGTCCAGGAGCGGCTTATTTTTTTTTGATGCTTTAAGTATGTTTCGCATCGTAGGAGTTCGAAGTTTGCGCACAACACTGCGAACTTCCTCTATAGTGTATATTGATTCATCTTCCTGCAACGCGTCATTGACTGCAAGCTGCAATGTATGTGCAGCGCACCGTATCGAGGTGACACTGTAAGGAATATCGGGCTCTGTATTGTCGACGTCTTTATTATTAAGTAATATTTCGAGTGGCTCCGTATCCATATCATCATCGTCGGAATCATTATCTCCATCATTTAACAATTGGGTCATTTTAATCATATTTGCACCGTTATCGGTAGTTATAGAATATATTTGTTGTCCTAAAATACTATATTTTCTTATTATATAAAACAGTTTTTCTTTTAAGTATTCAGCAGTGCTCCTGGCATGCAATTCTGTAACGCCCAGATTTTTCACATGAATTTTGCCGTCCAGTATGTATTGGGCATTAACTGCAAAAAACGATCTATCTAAACGTGTAGCGCTGTCAACTTTTAAAGAAATCATTCGCCCTTTTATAGCTGCAGTTATTTCAGATCTTTTGGTTTCTGCTGCATGCGACACAAACATTTTGATGGAATGAGAATTTAAAGATTGAGCTTCTCTTGGACATAAGCCGGTCATAGATATAATATTTTTAAAGGCTAAATCATCAATTATGGAGAATGGTCTTCCGTGTATCGTTACCAAATTGACACATTGGTTTTTCAAAAAAACATGTTTTTTTGTAGAAGATTTAGTTGAAGTAGTTGGTTGGCTGTTGTTCAAACTATCTGCACTAGTATTTGCAAGAGTTGAATCGTTCTCTTTACTTGATTCGTCTTTTGCTAGACGATTTCGATCGGTAACTATTTTGTATTCATCTGGGTGTTGCGTTGATAAATGGTACAAAAGATTCGTTCCATGTTCGCCCTGAAAAGAAATTAATTATTCTTCATATTTATGATTGTTACTATTACTTAATAAATTAAATATAGCTTAAAATGTAATAGCTTTTGGCTTTTAAATTAAATAAAGACAATAACAATAAAATATCCCAATAATTTATATTTATGTGTGAGACAACCCTAGCGCCGTCCATCGGGACCTTGCCACCACCCACTTGCCGCACGATACCGTAAAATTATGAAGAAAGTTATTGTTTATTGTAAAACACTTTCAATCGTTACCTAGTTGTTTGGAAAAGTAATGGTCAAAGCTTGTATGTATGATCGTTGATTTTGTTTGTTACAAAAATAAAAACAACATGCCGTCTGAATTAACGATTTTAAGCGTGACAAAAAGCATATTAGATAGGTACCTACATCCCTCTAATAGGTTAATTTAGCACCATTACAATTGGCAAACATGATAATCTATTGAGTTTTAATCACTTCTTAGGTAGGTAGTTGATTTCGATTAGGTACCTACCTAACTTAGAGGACTCATAAGCAGGGTTGGCATAAAACAAGTTGTTTTAAAACAAGTATTTTAAACAGTGTTAAAACAGTTTGAAATAAAACAATGGTTTTTGCTAAGTTTTTAAAATCACAGTATAAAACAAGTTTAAAATAATGTAAGTATTAAACATTAAGAAAAAAAAAACAGGTTTTAAATCGTGAATGAATGGATAAATGAAAGTTATAAATTTATAGGACTTTAAATAGCTCGAAAGAAATTAAAAAGGTTAGATAGTTTTAGACACTTCGCCACCGGTCGAAATAAATTCCTCGCAATAATGTTGGGGATTTCCCTTGCCGGATTACCGCCATGGGATCTGGAGGCAAAGGTCCTCGCGCACATCTGGGAGTGGCGCGAGGAGGCGAATCGCCGGGGCTTAACTCCGCTGCCGAGAGAAATCACGGCATAGCGGACAGAGCTCCGGCGGGATCTCATGGCGTCATGGAGAGTGCGATTGTCGCAACCCAGCGTTGGGCACGCCACAATTGCGGCGATTAGACCCCTCTTTGAAGAGTGGTTAGAGAGGCGCCACGGCGTCCCCGGAGGACACGGTGGAGCATACGGTGGTCTGCCCGGCTTGGGCGGAACATCGCCGTGTCCTCGTGGAGGCGATTGGTGGCTAGGATCTCTCGCGTCCGGCCCTGGTCTAGGCCATGTTACGGAGCGGGAGGGCATGGGGGGCCGTCACCTCCTTCTGCGAAGCGGTAATGCTCGTGAAGGAGGAGGCCAAACGCGTGAGGGAGAGGCAAATTTCGCGCCCTCACGTCCCTAACCACCGCAGGAGGAGACGCCCAGGACGTCGGGAGTCGCAGGCCGATTCCCGGTCACCGTAGGTGCGGACTTGCGGACGGTGAGCAACAATGAGTAGCTTGCCGTCCGATAAGGACCAGGCCCGGGTCAACGGCGCGTTGTGTTCCACGCGCCCCTCAAAGAGTTGACGCCTGCCGGGGTTGCGAAGAAAGCCGAAAGGGAGATCGCGGCCCCTGGCAATATACAGGCAACTGAAGGAACACAGGTGGGTTTTAGTCAGTAAGAGTCTGACACGCCCTCCCACTCTGCCCAGAGCGGGAGAAGTTATTTGATAATTTCCCAAACAAAAAAATGTACGGTGCATCTTAAGCGCAGTTTACGGAAGAGACGTGGCGAGGGCGTGTGGCGGTGGCAGATAATCAAAGAAACTTGAAATGTACCCAATAGTTATAACGCATAGCGTCGTTTTTTTTTCGGAAAGAGAATTGAGTCACCTGGTGGCGGTGACGTCACCGGTAAACACGAGCGCAATTCATTTCCGACAAAAAAAGGACGCTATGCGACATAACTATTAGGTTTAAAAAAAAAACTCTTGTTTAAAACATTTTGAACTGTTTGTATTATAAAATTTAAAAAAAAAATTATTTTTTCCAACCCTGCTCATAAGCAAGCTTGTATCTACCCACTGACAAGGTATGTAGGTAGTTACATTTATCTTACGAAGTTCACGACACAAAATAGATGTAAGTAGGTAGTACAGAAGCTCGGCTCCGTACGCCTGAGGTAGGTACCTAGTACGGCTAGTACCCAGTCATTAGAGTATAATGTTCTGTGACCTAGGTAGATATTGGCCAAGCAGCCCAACACACAATACGAACACAAAAATTCCCGAGCATTGTGTAGGTACCTACCTGATATGTACATAAAATACGAATAATGCACTGCACAGTGAATGTGTTATTAAGAAGGTAAAAAAATACCTAGGTACCTACCTACAGTCAACCGCACTTCAGCGGTACTTACCAGTGTAGCACACTACCCCAGTTTCTACAGGTTTCTACAGGTAAACAAAGAAAGTAGTTAGGTACTTACTTTTATAACAGCTGAACATCCGATCACCAGGCAAGTAGAGGCATTATTTTCCTTCGAAAATGAAAAAAATGCGAAAACTGCGTTTCTACGCTTTCTTCCCATTTTATTATTAACGATTATAATATTATATATTACGTTGAAGAACGATCAGCGGTCGACAAAATAAAAATGTATTACCCGGCACACAGTCGACAACAAACAAGGAGATAAATAAAAGAGTACAGCAAACAACCCCCTCACGCACCCCCGCCACGCCCGTCTCGTACGATTTTCGGTACCGAAATCGTTTAAAGGTTAAATAACAATTTAGCTCAACCTTTATTTATAAAGGTATCGGTATAGCTCAACCTTTATTTTAAACTGCTACCGATATATTTTTGAGGTATCTTAACCTTTAACCGTAACCGCTTTCAGTCCCTGCTTGTATCTGAAATCAAGAGTTTCCAGAGGTAGCATTTGTCGTCAGCCATTGTATCATAGAATCAAGTTTACAAAGTATATTGTGTATTTAACTGTATGCCTGTAAAAATTGCACAATTTTGCATTATTGTTTTAGTTTACAAAATAGATATCATTTATCAGTTTTTGGCAGGATAATTAAGCCACCTAGAGCTAGATAAGTCACTGAGTATCTCGTACACAGTGATATCTTTTAATTAGCTATATTTTGTTTGTTAAAAATGGCAATCCTCGATATGAAAGCTAGATCACATAGTATTGAGATAACATGCTATAAGCATCTCGCGCTAAGCATGTGCACACCATGTCAGATATGTGCCAGTTAGCAACATAGAATCAATGTTGTTTAGATTTTGTTTGTTAAAAATGGCAATCCTCGATATGAAAGCTAGATCACATAGTATTGAGATAACATGCTATAAGCATCTCGTGCTAAGCATGTGCACACCATGTCAGATATGTGCCAGTTAGCAACATAGAATCAATGTTGTTGAGAGTACCTTGTACTCGTTGATAACAATCTAGTTAGCGAGGCAGAATTCCACACTCACTATAGGAAGTATAATGCTTTTGCAAGTTTATAACACACAGACAGTGTGCAGGGTTAAGTAAGGCTGTCTCGCAACCTTCATGTTTGTAAATTAAAAGTATATAGAACCACTTTTGACAATTCCTTAGCCAAGATCATAGAAATGTGACTTACCCCTGGTGACGAGTACATACCAGCGTTAGCTATGTAGAATAACATCGCTAAGTGCATCACGTACTACATTGGTAGTTTCATATTCAGCTGGTAACGTAGAATTAGCGTTACTGAGAGCATCTCGTGCTTACTGAAGGGGTAATGCTGACAAGCGCGTACCAGCTAGCTATGTACAGTTACATCGCTAAGGGCATCACGTGCCTCTCTGGTAGCTTCTCATCCAGCTAGTAACGTGGAGATAACGTTACTAAAGACATCTCGTGTCCACTGGAGAGATAGGTAATGCTTTAACAAGTTGTGTTGTGTTAATGTCCACCATAGTGCTTGTAAAACACTGTCAGTATCACGTACAAAGTGGTCAGTTAAAGCCAGGCATTCTCGCACATTAGGATTGTGGGAGGCCTCCGGATCTAAGTACATCTAATGTGGGTCAGGAACTCAAGACTAAAGCTGCTTCTAGTTAGTTCTGATGTAGGTAATTTATCAGCTTTCCTGTTAATATCGTTGATGGACGCCTTGTCCGTCTCAGGTTTTCACTAACGATGCACTTATTGCACTTTCTATCACTTAACATAATTAACATTTGTTATTCTAGTAAAATGTTCCGTAAGCTTATTTTAAATGAATAATTTTAAGAGAGCAAATTTTTTCGTGCGATGAAAAAACGCGCGCGAAAGAAAAGTGACATTCCTGCGTGTGTTGCCACCAAGGACGATAATTCTATTAATTTATAATATTTTATATCTAAACGAACGCGATGTCTACGTTGTGCATAAGAATTACTACTTTGTTTAACGAATTATATTTCAGATCGCCGTGAAGTAAAATAGTCTTTGGAGAATAATTGTCATTTCTCACTTTTTTCTTAGTTTTGGATCAGACGGTCCAGTCAAAATCAATTTAAGTATTTGGAAACTTTTTTGAAGTAGATGGACAAATTGACAAAAAACATGAGTCAATACGGCTTTTTTTCGGAATATTAGTGGTATTGTTATGATCACCTGATGTAGATGGATACTCAATTTTAAATTTTTACAAAAAATATCTCGAATGTCGAAAAAATATGCAAAAGCATGAAAGCCAGCGATGAACAAGTACGAACAGTGACAGGCAAGAATGACGTCATTGGAACTATAGGTCCGTTTTCGCGCGAAAATTTAAACTGATAATTTAAAACCGCATTTTTTCCGATAAATTACAATGTTTTTAATTTTGATATATTTGGTGGTCTATTCTACATGGAATTCTTTAAAATAAAACCCAAAATAGAAATATTGCATGTTGCCTATTATGATAGCCCGTTCTTATAGTATGACTTGGGTAGTGCAACTCGTTTGGGTTCGATGGATTTGTATTTAAAAGTACCTTTCAAGTGAAGATAGAACAGATATTTAAACGAATTGTAATGCTAAAAAGTATAACATAAAAAAGTAAAAACCTTTTAAAAACAAGCTTTTAATGAACTAAAAAGTACAAAATAAAACTTCCGTAAACATAGAACTTAATATTTTCTTAAAAGCTTGAGGGTTATCTTAAAGGGTAAAAAGGACGGTCAAGTGACCGTCCTTTTTACCCAAATTATTAAATTAAAAAAATATTAAATTAAATTTAAAAAAATATTCAAGTTCTATGTTTACGTAAGTTTTATTTTGTACTTTTTAGTTAATCAAAAGCATGTTTTTAAAAAGGTTTTTACTAAAATTTTATTTTATTAAGGGTGTTATTTTTTTTTTGGTCCCTGTTTTGATTTATTGTATACATTTGGAAAAAATCTCAGTCCGCGCTGGGCCGTTGTCGTGAGTGGACCCTGTATTGCCTTTTTGCACCGGCTCGTGTGGAAAAGATCGCTGTACAAATACTAAATATTCGATAATCCAAATTTGATACTTGATACGGTAATTTTACGATAATTTTATGATCACATATTTTGATTCAAATATTTTAATTATGATGAGACCTTACCTCCGGACCTGATGAAGTGACCTGAAGGTGTACTTTGGTGACTGCTAGTGGAACTCCCCGACGAGTAGAACTAGGTGTGCCGAGTTTGGGCTCTTTGTTAGTTACGATGAGACCTTACCTAAGGACCTGATGAAGTGACCTTTTTTTTGTGGGAAATCATGAAATAACTTCTCCCGCTCTGGGCGGAGCGGGAGGGCGTGTCAGACTCTTACTGACGAAAACCCACCCGTGTTTCTTCGGTTGCCCTGTTGCCGGGGGCCACGATGTCCTTTTCGGTTTTCTTCGCACCCCCGGCAGGCATCGAACCTAACGGACCCCGTCAAGCCATCTGATAACCTGGACTCTCTCTCTGAGTGGTTAGCTTGCGTGTTCTGTACTGAGCTCACGCAACGCGTCGTACGTCCAGCCAGTAATAGGACTCGCCCATCAACGAGACTAAAGGCTCTTTCAAACAGGCGCGACTCGCGACGCGACACAAAGACACCGCTTGTCGCGCGACGAGCGGTGTCTTTGTGTCGCGTCGCGTGTCGCGCCTGTTTGAAAGAGCCTTTATGCGGGTGAAACTGCGTGAAACCGAAGCTAGTGTGTATATAAACATAATCCAATATATGCCTATATTAAAATATTAAGAAAATGCTCTAATTTAACATATATTTTTTCCAAATCATTAACACAACTCGTTTCGACTTCATCTCCAGTATAAAATCATAAAGTCTGTTATCATCGCCTTAATACCATAAAGAATTCCATAAATTTCAATTAATACCTTATACAATGTCATTAACTCCCAATTAATACCTTATAAAATGTCATAAATTACAATTAGTACTCCATACAATGTCATAAAATCATTATTAATACCTTATCTATTATATAAATCTAAAACAGTCAAAACATAATTAACAAAACAAATAAAATATTAGATTGTAACATAATAATCTGATAGTGTTTTAAGAAACTTTATTTTATTTTTTTCGTACAATTAAGCTTAATATTTTATTGAACGTATAGTCCATCATTATCAATGACCTCCTGCCAACGTTGGGGAAGCGACGTTATACCATTCTCGTAAAATTTGGACTCACGAGAGTTAAAAAAATCTGTCAACCACTGTTCCAATGTATCTCGGTCATCAAAAGATTTTCCGCTAATATGAGCCTGTAACGATCGGAACAAGTGGTAGTCAGATAGAGAAATTTCCGGCGAGTATGTAGTAGTTTTACAGGTCATCGATGCGGTGTGAGGTCGGGCATTGTCGTGGAGGAGATACACATTGCCATGTTTTCCTTTAAGATTCTCGGCTACTTTATCCAACATAGCACAATAGCGTTCACTATTTATGGCGTGCATGTTCCACCAAACACTCAACATAACCTTCTGCGTAGTCATTTTAGATTTAACCGTTGGTACTCCTCTTTTACCCGCGCTAAGCCACTGTCGCTTATTGTTCTGATTAACGTAAAGTAACCACTTCTCATCTCCTGTAACTAGATCACGAAGCCACGTAAAAGTACGATGTAAAGTCAGTAATTGTGTACAAATCGCTACTCGCATCATCCGTTATCCATCCGTCAATTCGTGGGGTACCCATTGACCGTGCCTGTATACTTTACCTATCGCTTTCAAATGTCGATCGATGGTAGTATGGGAGCATCCGAGTTCTTTTTCAAATTGGCGAGTAGGCCTCCTTGGATCTTCCTCAATGAGCTGCACTAGGCGATTAACATCTACCTAAGCCGGTCGCCCTTCGTGAGGTTTATCTTGAAGATCGTAGTCGCCATTCGAGAAACGTCGAAACCAATCTACTGCTGTATTATAAGAGACTGTATTTTCTCCCATACATTGACATATGTTTTGTGCCGCTTGCTTAGCTGTATGTTTCAAACGGAACTCGTAAAGTAGAAGGACGCGGATGTCTCGTCTTTTCAAATCAATTTTTTCCATAATGCCCCTTGCTGCGTTGTCAATTATTGCATTATTATGTTACAACCTAATAATTTTAATAGAATAAATCGGACTCAAGTATTAACCATAATTATAATATACGTGTCGTGGCTACATCTTAGAATTAACCGTTTCATGAAATGGCCAGCTACAATTGGCCATTTCGTATAAATATCAACGTACAAACAACGTAACAAATTTCAGTCGACGTTTGGCCATATCATTAATACACCTTAAACCATGGATACCCTACATCCATGGTTTAAGGTGTAGTTAAAATAGCCAAGTAACTACGACCAATTTGAAAGTAGCGCTCGCCGGCCGCTGCTGCGGCACCGCTCGCTACGCTCGCTCGGTTCGCGCGCGGTTACTCACAGTTCTAACCTAACCTAACCCATTTAGTCGGAGTGCCACATAAGCGGCGATCAAAGTCCATCGACTTTTTTGCGTGGTTACCCACCCTACTTTGTTTGATTTGTTGTGTATCGTCCGAATAATGCACAACAAAAAAAAAAGCGACATCAACGCCTCTACCGGTGGATAGTAACTATTTTACGATATGTTCATTAATGTTTGGCCACATCATGAAGTAGTCGTGCCTTTAACTGGTCATATAGTCAATCGTATATTATTCGGAGTATTCAATGATCTGGCCAGACCACATCATGATGTGACTCATGTGACCAGCGGTCGATGTTCATTTCATGAAATGATCAATTCTAGGATCTGGCCACGTCATATGTATTATTATTATACACACAAATTTCTATCTGACAGGTATTCATTACTTGTGTAGTATTTCTTACGTTGTCTTCTTAAATACATTGATATCTTTAAAATTTAACAAAGCATTAGGTAATTAAATATAAATATGTGGTGCCATTCCTAGGACGTTTTTACGGAATATTGCTTTTTTGTGTTGCCTACTGCTTATTTTATTTCTGTGTCGCGAACTGTGCAGTTTTCTAAATAGGTTGAAGTTCGTTATGACAAAACGGCCACCTCATATATGTATTGTATAACCACGGTACTGTTAATATACGTAAAATCACAAAGAATTGTCTGCAGCTATCCGTGCTTTGAATACCGCATATCGCCCTAACACACCTCTTTTGCGCTGTAAATACTGTCTCCATGTTGGTGGAGTTACCCTAATATATAAGCCCGTATCGTAATGCAAACGTAACATATGCATGATACGCCGTCACCAAAACTTTTTCATTTACCTCCTTTGCAAGATTACGTAAAGCATATGAGTGTTGACTCAGGAGTTTACATACACTGTCATTATGAGTTTTCCAGATTAACCTTAAATTTTTTTGTAGTTGTCGTTTCTAAAATTGTCTTGTCTCCATATTTTATGTCAGGTTTTTTATGATTTGTCCTTTGCACAAAATTCATTATTTTAGTTTTATCAATATTCATTTTTAAATGATTCGCGCCCATCCATTCTACTAATACTTGAAGACAGTGGTTTATCTCTCCATCAAGTGTTGTCGCATTATTCTTACCACTAAAAATGACTGTGCTATCATCAGCATGCAAAACCATCGAATGATGTGTTTCTCTGGGTATGTCATTAATGTAAATAAAGATCCTACAATACTTTCTTGGGGTACACCGTAGTTATTAGCTTTCTGACTCGATAAATACGTACGCTCGGTTTTTGATGTAATGCAGACCTTATCCATTTTAGTAACTTGTTTTCTCTCTGATAAGTACGATTTCAAAAGGTTCAAAACACTTCCTGATAGTTTAGCTTTGTATTGGTGAAAAAATGGTTAAAATCGGTTCAGTAGTTTCGGAGCTTTTCCGGTGCAATCAAACAAAAAAATGTTTTCTCTTTATAATATTATTATTATTATAATACATAGATAATGAAAATTGGCATTAAATGTATTTTCTCAAACATGCTTGGAAATAAATAAAGAACAAAGAAACGAAGAAGAACGAACATTATTTTGACAATCTTCTTCGAGATAAATGGAAATTGCTATACTGGTCAAAAATAAGTGACTAGGCGGCCGACAATGTTAATATGAAAATCCTTATCTGTCCTGTTTTTAAGCAGCCAAATAAATTACTATGAAAATTCGTATCTGTCGTGTTATTTAAACATGGAACTAACTTTTTACTTCGACCCATGGCAACCAAGGAGGTAAACGATGATGCGACAGGATGTCCCCACGGACCAGGAACGACTGGACGTGTGTCGTTGCAAAGCTCTTTTTAACCGAATGTTTGTTAGCTGATTACTCGAAGACGGCTAAACCGATTTAAAATATATCATTTTTGTTTGAAAGGGTATACTTTCTAGTTGGTCTCATTGTCATTCATCACGATCTGATGATGGGATCTTGGAGAAATCAAGGGAACTTTTCAAACATTATAGGCACACCTATAGCGATTTGGGTATTTTTTATAGTAACTCGTGCATTTGCTCTCGGAGAGCACCATTTGGTATAGAGGATCTGATGATAAAGGACATAACAATAATATATATGACAATAATATATATTTCACGGGTTGCGATTCGATTACCTTAATATGGTTGGTTAGCAGTTGATACTCGTCACAATTCATATGGTGTAGTGGAGCTGACGGTGATGTACCTGGAGGACTTCATGAAAGTCCCTGCATTGGGAAAAGCAATATTTTGTAAAAGGTGATGAGCAGTTGACATTAGGCTATTGTAACTTAGATAAATTACAAACCAACCCACTAAAAAGTGGAAAAATTAAAACTTTTTTTACAAAAAATAAAGAGAGTAAAAAGGCTAAGGCGGTCAGTCTCAAATCATGGGAAAAAAATACAGCTGAAAGAAAAACCAGGTTAATTGTGGCTACAAAATATCCGTTACAGAAAAACATACATAAAACAGAACGTTTTACTCTAAGAATAACAAAACAAGCTAATCATCATGATTATAACTGATAATGCAAGCATAAAGGCTTCCGCAGACAGGCGCGACGCGACTCTGGTGGACCAATTCCTATGAAAACTTCACGAAATTTTTTCTACCAGTGTCGCGTCGCGTCGCGCTGTCTGCATTGACTTCTCTTAAGTTATTGCTTTAAAAGCCTGTGATGTCACCTACAAAAACCGAACTGATTTTCTCCACAAAAAAGAGGGAATTAGCGACACTACAACTACCACGATTCTTTGGAACAACCGTAAGAGCCTATCAACTGAAACCAAATACTTGGGCATCTTTTTGGACAAACAGCTGAATTGGGCAAAATATACCAACCACATCACTACAAAAGCCAGCATATCCCTGAGGCAGTGCAAGCGACTGCTTGGCAGAAACTGGCGGCTTTTCCCCAAGGTTACTTACTGGCTATACAATCTGACCAATTATCACATACTGCTCACTAGTGTGGTGACCCAGGACAGACCTGAACACAGCCCACAGAGATCTCAAAAAACTGCAGCGGTTGCTTGTGTAGTAATCACTAGCAGTATGCGAACTACACCCACTGCCACCACAGTGCACCATAGGCATTGCTTGGCCTGCCACCTCTACACCTCATCGTGCGGGAGGAGGCGGCCCTGACCGCCTTTAGGCTCCATATATTAAGAACCTTGAGCAAAGACTTCAGAGTCAAGCATACACGTATAAAGGAAGATGTGATCAAACGAGAACCAATAATGGCATCACCTTGTGACAAAGCCCCGAAACTACACTACTTTCAAAAGCAGTACAGCATAACATTCACAGAAGAACAGTGTTACTATTCAGGCCCGAAAGAGATGAGAGTATACACCGACGGATCAAAGAACGACTCCGTTCCCGGAGTCGGAGTTTTCTCACACGACCTTAACATAAAATATATCCGGCCCGCCGGAAGTGTTCCACACCGTCTACCAGGTATATAATGCCCACACACTCCGTGTGGGCATTATACAAGCGGTTTACATCATAGAAGCCTGGAGAGTTAGGGACAGTCATATACGTGTACTCTCCGACAGCGTCTCAGTTTTCCAATACTTAGGGAAAAACAGTGATAGCCTAGTGGTGTGCCCGTCGGACTGCCAAGACATAGGTCTCGAGTTCGAATACAAGGCAGGCACCTCTGACTTTTCGTATTTATGTGCGTATTGTATAATTATCACTTGCTTCAAAAACGGTACATTAAACCATCGTGAAGAAACCGGCATGCCTGAGAGATATTTCGCGACGGCATGTGAAGCCAAGTCAGAGGCCCATGGGCGGCTTTAAAACTCTGACACCAGGTATTAACCTGGTGTCAGAGTTTTAAAGCCGCCTACACCCCGTTAGTGATGTGACTGTACCTAAATTACCCTAGGCTGATAAAATTTTCGTTTTTCCTAATTATGCTAATATTAGTGTGTTAGGTCGGTTCCCCTTACGAGGAAGAACAGTGCCCCTCCTTTCCGCACTGTTCTGCAGGGCTCGTCCCAGTCTGGTCACCCTCCCACCGTTATAAGATAGAAATGGATTCCCATAATCTAAACTACCTTGGTCCGACTTAAATAAGTTAAGGGACAGGGATGGATACAGGCAGGCAAGTATTGAGTAGTTCTAATCGCGAACTTATGTCAAAGACACCCTTCCGGCGGCCTAGCCCCTATTTATTAAGATAATACATAACTAGCACCAGCGCACCGTAGACTCAGTCTCTAGCAGAATACATTACGATCGTACCTGGTGAACGCCGAAGTGGTGGATCGTCACTTCTAACTCCCTTAATCTGCCCATTTAGAGGATGCGGTGCGGCTATTAGCGACTTTGCGTCCCAGTAGCGTGTCTCGATAAACAGTGACGATTTAGTAATAGTCCTACAGAACGGACGGGGTTTTTTTTATCGAGATACGGTCCCTAGCGTTCTTTGAACGTCTACCAATTCAGTTTGGGGTAATAGGTGAAGCCTACCCTCACTCCCTGGAAATGTGCTTCAACAAGCCTCACGCAAAGTATTCTGTGGCGAGACCTTTTTGGATACAGAAATCATCACTAACGTTTGGTTGTTTTATAATGCAATTACAGATTGGCTTTATAGCCTAGTTCAACTTTAAACGAGCTGTGAGTATTTATGGTTCTGCCTTCCAAATGTAGTGTGTAGAATAAATGCTGTGGAAATACGTTCCTTGCGAAGCATGTGTGGTTTGATGAATGATAGGCTGAGGAATGATGTGATAAGACAGCGGTGTGATTTAAAAGATGTAGTGACAAAAATTGAAAAGGGTATGCTGAGATGGTTTGTGCATGTTGAGAGGATGAATGAAAGGCGACGAACAAAATGTATTTATAAAGTAGATGTGAAGGGAAAGGCCGGTCGGGGACGCCCTAGGAGGAATAATACTGACCTTATTGGTGATGTTCTTCAGAAAAGCCAGGTGCGTAGTTCTCGCAACCGGCGGGCGTGTAGATGTATGAACGTAAAAGAGGCAAAAGGAGTATGTAAGGATCGTAGCAGGTGGCGTTCTGTAGTTTCTGCCTACCCCCATCGGAAGAAGGCGTGAGTTTATGTTTGTGTAATAATGGAGAAATAAAGTTTTTTTTTTTTTTTTTTTTATATCCTATCCCAGGTCAAATGCGTTCAGCCATTAAGACGTGAAAAGATAACAATGGACAGAGATCCTTTCGCATTTATGATATTAACTAGGGATGTAATGAATCCGTTATATCGGCATCATCGATTATATGCAACCGATATCAAACACTTTTAAAAGTGCGCAAAATGATGAGGCTCGCGCAACGTTGTCGCTCTGTCGCGGAACTAGCGGGAGAGTAACGCAGCGCATGCTTAGCGACATGGCAACACGGTACACGGCAGTGTTTGCAATTTGCTGAGCGTTAGCTGAGCGATGTATTGGTTCGTGCTTGTTTCACGTCACCGCTATTCTGTTTATTCACTCAGTGAAGTGAGGACTTTAATGCAGTATTCACAGTTGTGCCCGAAATACAAAATACATACAAACGCCCCAGGTAGATACTTAATTATTTATTTGATTTATTATCTACTAAGCCATTGATATCGGCATCTGTATGTGTATCGCTGATTATTTACTACAATAATCGGTATCGGTACCGTATCGGGAAAATGATGTATCGTTACATCCCTAATATTATTATTACGGATTACAATGGATTCCTTAAACATTGTCTAACATTTTAATACTTATATGGACTAAAAAAAACTAGGAGGTTCTTAATTCCATATTTTTTTTGCGGTATATTATCTCATATCTCCGGGCATTTCTACTCCGAATGGGATGATCCTTTTTTATTTGAAATACCCTATTTTGAGTGCGGTCTAAAATTTAGATCTAATGAAGAACTTCGGAGATGGAGTATTGAACTCCTCAACGTATACTTGGTGCAAACAGACTTTCATAAAAACTTTGATAGGGTTATTTAACCCTTTAGGATTGGTATGGGGGGCACCTACACCCCGTATAGAGGAACTTATTTGCCAAATTTCAACTTTGTAGGTTTTATATTCATTGAGATTTCGTGTTTTGTCAGTCAATCAGTGAGTCAGTGACCGAGTGGTATTTCAGTTGTATATGTAAAATACCTTGAACCCATCAGCACACACAATCACAACACAGCGCATCCCAGCTGTTACATAAAACATCATACCTGTACAAAATTGACCTTAATTCGCTTTGATCGACATTTAAAAAGGTTAATTACTCAGTTATGAGTGTTATGACTGTTTCCGTTGTCTGCATTCAACGGGATTCTAATCGTGGTCTTTGATTTGGGAGACTCTGGCCCAACATGACCTAAGTATTTGTGACGTTGTGGCTCTAACGTCCTACGATAAGCTTATTGTTTATGCGTGACAGAGACATTATTAATGCCATTTTGTCTCGTTCTGGCGGGGAGCGGGGGACATGCGCAGGCGCCGTGCACTCGTAGCGAATAGCGTCGGCGTCGGGCCGAGTGCGGGAGTGCAGGCAGCGATCAGTCAGCGCCGTGATGTGCCACGCAGTAGTGCTCGGAGTGTTATTCTCGCTGCCATCCTACCTGTACTCGGCCGTGCCGTTCAGGTGAGCTTCTCACTTTTCGGATAGCCAGCGTTTTTTGGTGTGTCCCACTGTGGTCTCGCAATCGTCTTGTGATAATTATGTAGTTTCCGTGTGATCTTGGATATTTTTAACGATAAAAATAATTACGTTCAAAAATTCTTAAAATGGTTTATACTTAATCGTAAGTGATTAACATCCTTCAATCTCTAGTCTTTAACAAATGTGCATTAAGTCGCAAAATAAATTGTCAGGACCTTACGGATTACTCATTCTGATATACCACTTTCGCGTCAGGTTAGTGATTTTATAATGAATCGTTGTACACGGAACGCATACGAATTGACGCATTAAGTATTGCGGTCACGAGCGATGGCTACGAATGCGGGCTCCGACATTGAACCGGGCCGCTCTGCCCGCCGGGCGCGCGCCACTTGACCCCGGCCTGCCAGCCGCTGCACCGGACCATGGATTCCTGCCTGGAGCTCCTGATGTTATTGCTCTCCGTGCTCGCCGACACTATACTCGGGGAGTTAGTATCGGGGTGATTCTGCTCCTCCCCCAACATCGTCGTCAGCACTCCGCTTCTGTTCTCTACTACTTAGCACTGCATCGTGCTCCTATTTCAGTCTGTGTTTACATGATAAAAACTGAATTTCTGTATGCGAGATTGTTTTATTACTCCAATTTCTGATTTTAATTTCTGCTCAAAAGAGTGAATCGGTTCTGCAGAAGTGTTTACTGCCCTACAAAATTAACTCAAACTCAAAGCATTTATTTCAAATAAACCAATTACAGGTTCTTTTGAATTGTCAAGGGCCGACCCCTTGACAATTCAAAAGTACCTGTAATTGGTTGTCAGTCAGATAGATAAAACTAGTTGCCCATTCCAAAGCGTAGTAGGTACCTATGGAGAAGAACGGGCAAGAAACATTAACATATAATAGTAACAATAACGTTCATCAGCAGCAAACCTGACATTTATATTTGCTGGTTGCGGTACGTTCAAGTACTTACTGATAAAGTTATCAGTTGGTTGTTCGACACTGCGACTCGACTGATTACCCAAGTGAACACATGCAGATAACAGAATGTCAAAACTGTTAAATGTTGAAATATTGTTCTTCTTATACATGTGTTTTTTTGTTAGAAGCCAATCCCCTTTTTGAAGAAATTATGCAACAGCAAACCTAATGACAGTGCACCTGAAATAAACCTATCAAGCAAAACTCTGATAAAGGAATGAATTAATATTTACTACACTCTATGTACTTATTGAAATAATAAGAACATAGAGTGGCCCGTTTGCACTGAAACGGGCCACTCAGTATATCGAAATAACGTTTTCTGAATATAGATATATAAAGAAGTTGATATATCCACATAACAATGGTAACGTGATCGGAGTGCGACACGATCACACGACGCTCGACAACGGCGCGTGTCGAGTGTCTCACTCCGCGGTGCAGCGGTGGTCGCGGACTGGGCCGCTCTTGCTGCTGTCGCTTTAAGGCTCTTTCAAACAGGCGCGACACGCGACGCGACACAAAGACACCGCTCGTCGCGCGACGAGCGGTGTCTTTGTGTCGCGTCGCGTGTCGCGTCTGTTTGAAAGAGCCTTTACACACAATGGTTCACGCGCGCGGAACACTTCACTGACCTCTTGCACTAACACGCGACTTTAACGGTTCCTAATGCCTTAACCCAGTTATATAGTATCTACTTTAATATGCTACCTCAACGCTCGGTTCCCATGACAACGCAAACCGACGCGCACTTCTAAAGCGCGCGACTTCTATCACCAGTACTGCGGTACTACTCACTACCACAATCCATAGAACTATTTTTGAAAGTTGCGAGCCAATTTTTGAAAATAGTTTAAAAAAACTCCATATCGACTGATGAAATAAGTTCGTTATAAATAAAGTGTACTTAAGTATGAATAAAAGAAGTCTAGGCATGCAGGCACGCTACATGTATGGTGAAAAAAAAAATAACGAAGTCTAGGCATGAAGGCATGCTACACGTACGGTAAAAAAATAAAAGAAGTCCAGGCATACAGGCACCTGCCGGGGTTGCGAAGAAAACCGAAAGGGAGATTGTGGCCCCCGGCAACAGGACAACCGAAGGAACACGGGTGGGTTTTAGTCAGTAAGAGTCTGACACGCCCTCCCGCTCCGCCCAGAGCGGGAGAAGTTATTTGATGATTTCCCACCCAAAAAAAAGGCATACAGGCACGCTACATCTATGGTGAAAAAAAATAACGAAGTCTAGGCATGCAGGCACACTACACGTACGGTATAAAAAATACGAAGTCTAGGCATGCAGGCACGCTACATGTACGGTAAAAAAACCTGCTACTCCATACATTTTTATTTGCATAACTCCACAAAATATAGGGTCATCGACGCGCAACCTGTTGTCATGGATTCAATACATGATTCTGATCTTTTTACGTTGGAATTTTTCGTAGGCGATTTAAAAAAAAATATATTGCCTCTTCTATTTCATAGCCTAAGAAATAGAAGAATATTATGTTGCGATCATATTATTTGCTTCATTGGGGAAACTTAGAGGTCTATAATTGGTTTTTAATAAAGAAAACACGAACAAGTTATTGTTGTTATTGCTTATTGCTTAATATTTATTTTTATAATCATCCATTTACAATCTTATTTCAAATTAAATTCCAATAATCGTAATTTACATATTCTGTGTTCTATCTTGTATTTCTAGTCGTGACGCGACTTCCATTTTTCATGCCTTCCTGTTTTTGAAGCTCCATATCTCTTTAAAAAGTGTTTGGCATATCGGGTCACCCTCCAGTTTTCCAAAGTTTTGTCTTTTATTGGGTCCATCTCATTTTACATTCCCTCAAACATATTTAACAAAAACACTGACGCATAACTTTTGCATAATAATAACACAACATATTACATCATTGGCCATTTTGTAATTTCTTACATCATAATTTAGAACATGTTGGGTGCACGCCAAATAAAGCCACTGACACATTACTGTGTCGTGATGCGGGATACACCAATCAAACCAATCTGTTCAGGACTACGTCAAATTACAACGAATTTTGATTGGCTAACACTGCGTCAGAAGGCGTCACGAAAC
Source organism: Omphaloscelis lunosa (assembly GCA_916610215.1). Lineage (NCBI taxonomy): Eukaryota > Metazoa > Arthropoda > Insecta > Lepidoptera > Noctuidae > Omphaloscelis > Omphaloscelis lunosa. The sequence continues at coordinate 247,158 of OU744250.1, read as the reverse complement.
GACACAACACAGTAATATAAATCTAGCTTAAAGGCTCTTTCAAACAGGCGCGACACGCGACGCGACACAAAGACACCGCTCGTTGCGCGACGAGCGGTGTCTTTGTGTCGCGTCGCTTGTCGCGCCTGTTTGAAAGACCCTTAAGACGCGTCGAAATGTTGCCACTATATAAAACGTAAAACGTTTTTTAAGGATGATATTCTCGTTACTTAAAATAAAGTATGTCTATTTCTTTTTATGTTTTTTATATCTATTTAATATATTGAAGCACATTTTACTTTTAATAAATTATTTTTCTTTAAGTACGCTGTTCATATATTTAGACGGTGTACCAGTAGATACACCGTCTAAATATTTGTTTGCTGCACCGGTCGACGTCATTACGTCGGCGCCGGCTGTCGCTGCGGCTCTGTCTTGACCAGCGCTCAGCCCGAGCGCTGTCTTGCATAGGGTCGTAGCATAATGTTGAGCGATAGCCGATTTGCGTGGATGTGACGGATGCTTCCCCCAACCTTTTCTCATTTTTGTATTTTAAACTTTTTTTTTTTGCATCGTATTTACCGCAAATAAACGTTTTTTCTTTAACATCAAAAGTTTAATTGCGGTAAATTCCGAAAGAATGGCCTTCTTAAAATTTTCAATTTGAGGATTGGCTGGTTTCTGTTATTCAGACGTATGCACCGAACAGAAATAAAATATTATCCGCTGGTATGAAATCCTTCGTATGCGAGTCCAACTCGCACTTTGCCGGGTTTTTTAGTTCAGTTAAATGAAAATACTAAACGAATTATATTTTTCAAATTTAAAAAATCGCCAAGATATATCATAATGAATTAATGATACTGTGAATTATTACAAAGTATTTTTTTGCAGTTGCAGAATAGCGCCCATATTTAAATGAAATACGTTAAGCATCGGCGTTTTTAATATTTGTTGATAATATACAATATATGGTACATGATATACAGTAGTTTCAAATTCCTAACTTATTTAGTTGTCCTTGGATAAGGGATTAATATTCAAGGCACAAAAAAGGTACATTAGAGCCATGTGTGGTCTGAAAACAGATGACACCTGTGCACCGTACTTTATATCATTAAAAATACTTACGCTGCCGGCGATATACTACATATTAGAAATTAGTATCGTCGTCAAAAAGAATCCCAACCTATTTGAAAAAATGACAATGGTACGAAATGTTCCAATTCGTAGTTAGTACAAAAATTCTTTGAGTAATTATAAATATAAAACAGCATTCGTAAAAAAGTGTCTTTTTTATTTTTTGTTGTTATAGTGGCAATAAAATAATAATCTCTGAAAATTTCAACTATCTACCTATTATGATGGTTCATGAGCTACAGCTGACAGACAGACGAACGGACGGACAGCGGAGGCATATTAATAGGGTTCCATTTGGTACCCTTCGGGAACCATAACAATGAAATAGATTTAATACTAACCAATAAGAAAGGTTCATTCAATTAGTTCTAAGTAGTACTTAACTAATTAACATTGAATCCGTTAATTAACGGTACGTCCCAGAGACATCATTTAAGGGCTCGTTAGCTAATGACGAATGACGATTTTAAGTATCCGTAGGGCGAAGCATTATCAAATCATCTTATCGATGGCATATCGATAAAGCCTTTGTGTAGCCACATTTAAAAAGTGTTGATATTAAAAAGAAGAAAAAAGGGCATAGAAAATTGAGATAAAGAGAGGTCTGTCACCTAAATTATTTATTGGGGTCCTAGAATAGATATTAAAGAACTTTGATGGAAAGGAAAAGGTATTGAAATAGGTAACAGTCATTTGAACAACCTCAGATTTGCTGATGACATAGTCATTTTCGCCAAAAACGCCACAGAGCTCGAATACTTATTATTAGATACACTCGCTCAAGAAAGTTTTAAAGTGGGCTTAAAATTGAATTATATGCAGATAAAACCAAAATAATAACAAAAAATCCGATCAAAGCAAGGGATACAGATTTGTTATTACATCTATCTAAGGAACCAAGTGTCATTCACAAAAATATCCAATGAAGAAGAAATATACAGACGTATAAATATAACTTGAAAAAAAATTGGAACCTGTCAAAGGGGAATGGAAAGGAGTATATTATAAATAAGAAAAGTGCATAAAATTAGAAGCGAAATTAGTAGAAACAAGACGAAGGTAACTGCAAAAACGGGTGCTGCAGGTACTGCTGGTAAATATTGCTGTGCCCGACAGGGTCCATAATTGTTTCTATTTATTTTTACCACCTCGTACCACAACTAAAAAGTGAAAAATGAATCTCAAAACTCAAAGTATTTATTTCAAATAAACCAATTACAGGCACTTTTGAATTGTCAAGGGTCGGTCCCTCAGAAAGATGAAGCTAGTTGCCCATTCCAAAGCGTAGTAGGAGGTACCTATGGAGAAGAACGGGCAAGAAACTCCACGGATACTGTTTTCTCACTCTAGATCAATTATTACTTTAATAAATGAAATAAGAATTGATTCTGTGCTCGAACACAACCAAAGAGCGCACGTGATATTCAACTTTATTACTGATGTGTTAGCGTTTAGCACATAATGGAACGGTGGGGTGCATGGGGGCGGAGTTTGCGTGGAAAATGTCCTTGGAGAGCCTGGTCCTCCGACTCTAAGTGTACGGCTTGAGTGAGAAAGCGTCCAGCGGAGCGTTCAGCGTTGCGTGCAAGCGGCGAAAGAGCGTTCGCTCAGTGGCCTTAGTGCACACTCAGCGTTCGTCTGAGCCGGTCATTTTTCATCATGGGGTTGGGGTCGTACGATATTATTGATATGTATTTTTTAACATATTTTTATAACTCGAGACAAGGTCCAAATGAGATAATTAAACAAAGATGTGTGGGGAGTTTTCCACGTTTGTATGAAACTTTGAGATTAAATGAAGATAAATTCTATTTTTATAAAGGGGAGGAGATGTTGACCATAATTCTCGTTTTTGTTGAATTTCTGTAACAATATCTTCGAACGAAAAGGTGTGCACGTTTCCGTCAACGCTGCAAAGATAAACTGGTTTGAACTTGCACGCGACGGCACGCTCGGCGCAAACAATCACGCTCCGTCTGCCGCGCGCGCCGCCTCGCACTGCCGCTCGGCCGCCACTCAGGACACGAATGAAAAGGCGCACACGCTTCCGTCGTCGCTGTAAAAACAAAAAAAAACCCGATCCCTTTAGGGATCGGGTTTTTTTTTGTTAGGTTATTTCAATGCCAATGGCACACACGGTCAACGCGATGAGATCACGGCTTTCCTCCGTGACCATCAAATTGACGTCCTTCTCATTCAAGAGTCATTCTTAAAGCCCTGCCTCCGTAACCCGTCATTGCCAACTATCGCGTGGTTCGCAACGACAGGTTACGATGTCACAGAGGCACTTTAATTTATTATAAAAATAAACTATACTGTATCCCTATGGATCCTCCCCTCCTCTAACGATTAGAAGTCTCAGTCTGCCGCTTAGGAATGACCGGCCATCAGCCGATTACTCTAATATCGGCCTACCTTCCTCCACAGTAATTTACGGAGAACTTCCAACTCCTTCCAACTTTCAGGAATGAGTGAATCCGTTATTATAGCGGGCGATCTCAACGCCAAACATCCCTCTTGGAATAGTTCCAGAACCTCCACCAGAGGTCGACACTTGTTCGACCTCTTAAATTCCCTAAATATCGACATCATCGCCCCGATGAATCCCACTCACTTCCCGGGTAACCTCTACCACTTACGATTAGATTCAATCGCGTCGGTCAACGAGCTTAACTCAGACCATCGTCCAGTAGTCATTAAACTAGCCCCCCGCATAGATCTCCCCGACCCCAACCAACCTCCTCTCACCAAAAGGGTAACGGACTGGAAGAAAGTAAGCACCTAGCTGAAATCCAACACCCCCCCCCCCCAGTTGGACTCAATTCCCGATAAAATCGACTCAATCGCTGACACAACGGCCGCGATCGACTCACTCACGGTTCACGTACAATCAGTCCGGAACGAATGTTCAAGGCGACTCCCGGCGACGGAAGACCCTCGCTGGAAGTTGCCAGACGATGTGTGTGAGGTGCTGACTGAGAAGAATGCGGCCGTTCGTGCCTTCAGTAACGTTCCCTGCGACGCTAACAAAGCCCTCATACGCTACTTACAGAGATCTGTAAGGAAATTATGGTGAAACTGCGTGACACGGGCTGAGATAAGATGCTTAGCGAACTAGAGCCCACCCATCTAGCCTTCTGGGAACTTCAGAGGAAACTCAAATACCAACATGTCGCCTCCATACTTCCCCTGGTCCGCCCAGAAAAGACCATAGCTATCGAAGACATCGACAAGGCCGAATGCCTAGCCGCCAGTGTAGAGGCTCAATGCTCACCCAGCACACTACCAGTAGACCAAGCTTTCCTCTCTGAGGTAGACGACGAAGTCGAACGTAGAGCATCCCTCCCTCCCGTTGACGACCCTGATTGCCCTCTGCCTCCCGTCACCCCTGACGAAGTGTCTGACATTATCAAAAGTCTTAAAGTCCGAAAACCCCCCGGTTCAGATGGAATCACCAATAGGGTAATCCAACTCTTCCCAGCCCACTTAATAATGCTCTTGACCACCATCTTCAATGGTGCACTGAGAAATAACATCTTCCCAAAAGCATGGAAAGAAGCCATCGTCATCGCTATCCCTAAGCTCGGCAAGCCGAAGTCCGAGCCTGGTAGTTACCATCCCATTAGTCTGCTCAAAGTCCTAGGCAAAGTCTATGAAAGGCTTATTTATAAGCGTCTCAGAGACTACGCCGAGACCAAGGGCCTCATTCCCAACGAACAGTTTGGGTTTCGTTCCCAGCACTCTAGCGTACATCAGGCACACCGGATCACCGAACATACTTATTTATAAGCGTCTCAGAGACTACGCCGAGACCACGGGCCTCATTCCCAACGAACAGTTTGGGTTTCGTTCCCAGCACTCTAGCGTACATCAGGCACACCGGATCACCGAACATATAAGCGCTGGGTTCGAACGTAGTTTGTTGACCGGTGCAGTATTCTTCGACATAGCAAAAGCGTTCGACAAAGTCTGGCACAAGGGCTTAATATATAAGCTTTACAAACTCGGGGTGCCCGACCGTCTCGTCCTCTCTACGAGACTTTTGTCAAATCGCACCTCCCGCTATCGAATCGAAGGTGCTCTATCCTCCCCCCGTCCCATTCGCGCCGGAGTTCCTCAGGGATCCGTAGTGTCCCCTCTCATTTTTACGCCATTCACCAGCGATATCCCTATAAGTAAAAAGGTGCAGTTGGCTCTGTTCGTAGACGATAAAAGAAGCAACCGAATAAAAAACTGAAAATTCCGAAAAATTAATACAGCATTTGCTGACGTAATATTTTTCAAGCAACACACACCATGCTTGCAGCATGTAAGCGAGCATGCAATATGCAGCAGGCAAGGTTTCTGTTACGGCTCTGGCGCTGCGAGGCTCCGGCGGTCCCACGCGAGCTTATCCTCGCAGATGGTTTTAACGCTATCCACCGCAGGTTTGGATTGCTGCAGCCTCAGCCGCGGGCGGCAAGAGTTATAAAACCACCTGCTCCTCAGCTCGCGGGTCGCCTTGCCCCTCCGTGCCTACGCGAGCTTAAATTACCCTCTAGGAGTGTAATTTAAGCTCGCGTAGGCGCGTAGGGCAGACAAGACTACGTGGAGTCGGTTTTGCAACCATTCGTTTCTGTCACGAAAGCTTTATTATTTCCCCTTTTTTTTCTCGCTCGCGCTCGAAGTCTCAGTTTATTGCTTTCTGTATGTCAGACGCGTCACGTTAATTAAGTAAGAGCGGTTTAATTGTTGTGATAAGAAAATTTCAATATGAAAAAAAGTGTTATATGAAACATCTTTATTCTACCTCCACCTCCGGTTCTAACTCCGATCAATGAAATGTAAAACCTCCGCGACTCCGGCTCCGGTCCCGGTAAAACATCCGGTGTAACATCTCTAGTAACAGGTCGGTGTCGTGTGTTCACATTGTGCTTTTTGTGTTCCAGGAAGGCGCGGCGCAAGGAGCGCGAGGGCGAGCCGGCGGGCGACCCCAAGCTGTACCTGCAGGAGGCGCTGCTGGAGCGCAAGCTGCCCGAGCTCGACATGCGCCAGCTCGTCGACCTGCCGCTTGGCCTTGACTACAACGAGTGGCTAGCCTCGCACAGTCAGTATCATTCCCTTCCCGACAACCATGCCAAGCACCGACGGCTACACGTGGTCTCCGAGGCATGCAGCTATCCTACCACCATCTTGCTTACTCCTAGGCCCTGGCTGTTACTGAGAATAGCATCTCTTTTATCACGACCTGAAGTTCATACCCTAATAATCCGCAGCCGTATGCCTCGGTGCTCTAGTGGCTAGTTTCGCTTAGTCATCGGTAAACAGTACACCGATGACTACACAACACATTAGGGGTCTGATCAGGTGACTAGCAGGTAGTGTTATATGTTGTGTAATTCCGGCCACCTGTCTGATTTGAACTGCCCATCATCCTCAGCTACGCAGCTTTTTCTCAACTATGTTGTATGTTTTCCAACTATGTACGGCGCAGCTATCAGTGTTTTACATGAAACGATAGAGCTGCTTACCTTTTTTTTTTTGCGCGGTGGGAAATTATGAAATAATTTCAACCGCTCTGGGCGGAGCGGGAGTGCATGCCAGACTCTTACTGACTAAAACCCACCCGTGTTCCCTCAGTTGCCCTGTTGCCTGGGGCCACGATCTCCCTTTCGGTTTTCTTCGCACCCCCGGCAGGCATCGGCCCTAACGGACCCCGTCAATTCTGCTGACATCTCTTTGAGGCGCGCATGGAACACAACGCGCCGTCGACCCGGGCCTGATCCTTATCGTACGGCGAGCTACCCATTGCTCACCGTCCGCAAGCCCGTGGCTACGGTGGCCGGAAATCGGCCTGCGATTACTGACGCCCAGGGCGTCTCCTCCTGCGGCGGTTAGGGGCGTGAAGGCGCGAAATTTGCATCTCCCTCACGCGTTACGCCTCTTCCTTCGCGAGTATTACCGCTTAGCAGAAGGAGGTGACGGCCTCCCATTTCCTCTCGCTCCGTACCATGGCCTGAACCAGGGCCGCGAGAGATCACCGCCGCCGATCGCCTCCACGAGGACATGGCGATGCTCCGCCCAAGCCGGGCAGACCTCCACCGTAGGAGCTACTTACCTGACATCCACAACCCAGTTACTGGAAAGTCAAATAATATATTTTAATTTACGCACATAAAACTTTTGAACGTCAAACTTTACAAAACAATTGGATTGATTCTAGTCGCACCTTCCAAAAGGTAGTTTTCAGATGGAGAAAAATGGGCGAGAAACTCCACCGTTACTCTTTTAATAAAATACTTAGTACACACGGCGACACATCAACCTAGACTGTTTGGATTTTGGACTATTAGAAGTTGAACGCTGCGAATCGTGCGAGAGGGTGCGATATATTTTTATTATTTCATCCCACTCACGCACGTCATTTGCTGGGAGCGCATGGCACGTGTCGCTGCCAACTGCGGCGCTATAACTATAGATACGTATTATGTATATTATTTTGTAAAAAAAATGTGCTCCTTGCGTTGACTTATAAATAAATAATATGGGGTGTTTTTTCGATTTGCGCTGCGCCTGTTAATGTGCACCAATTCATCCGTTAGTTATTATCAATTATAATATATTTCCAGCTTTCCCCGCGGACACACGCTTGTAATTTGGAAATCTACATTATGTCCAATTTAAATACAGATTCCATTCCCTTTTTTATTTTATTTCGTTTATTCATTTAAAATCTTAAAATTTACATTTTTAAATATTTCTTAAAATAAAAGTATAAAAAAACATAACATCACGTCTTGTTTCCCCGAAGGGTTGGACAGAGGTGTCCCTGTAGCAGGTTCACCCACATTTCGCCAGATATGTTTTAAGTCCCATGTAATAGGGGGCGAGCCTATTGCCATCAACCGGGCACAAATCCAGACTCCAGGCTGCTACTGAGAAATTTCAAATAGAAAAACCCAATAACACTTTGCCCGACCTGGGAATTGAACCCAGGACCTCATGCTCAGCAGTAGCGCTTGCGACCACTAGACCAACGAGGCCGTCAATAAAAGTATAAAAAAATATTTAAAAATATAAAAAATAGAGTTCCGCCGGTGTCGGGAGCAGGGTCCAAGCTACCGGTGGTTAGGGCTGCAGAGACAGGAACCTCCTCACAATGCGGGCCGTATCGAGGAGTACTGCTTTCTGAATCAGGCGTTTGATCCAACCGCCTAACGAGAGCCTCGAGAGATGTTGATCGAGGCTTTTGGCCATCAGGCCATTAGCCGTTACGACAATCGGCACAATGATAGCTGAGCTCACATTCCACATGTCAACAACCTTTCGGCCACTAGGCCATTACGCACAGCTGGGCACCGTTAATCAAATAGTTAACTTCGTTAAGGCTCTTTCAAACAGGCGCGACACGCGACGCGCACGCCTTTAATCGTTATCCCCTACAAAAAAAGTTAACTTTGTTAAACGTTAAAGCGTTACATTTCGGAAGAATTAACGCAAGTTAACGTTAATCGTTAATCCGTTAATATGTGTAAAATTGCATTTTTATATCGTTGCGTTAGTGAACTTATAAAACCTATTGGTTTAGGTTCTGGAAGTTAACAGGTTAGGAACGAGACAAAATACTTGTATAATTCAAATGTGTGTGTAATTTACACTTTTTCTACCTAACTAAATTACACTGCACTCTTCTTTATCAACACGCAAATGATCACTGACAGTAATTTATAATAACAACAAACAAAACACTCGTCACTCTAAGCACCGGCGGCGCTAAGAAATGAAATATCAAACGAAACAAATTTCTTCGCAGTTTTCTCACTCGCACGCGCCGGCAAAATTTATCTAGTTTTGTTTTTGTTTCACTCGCTGCCACGCGCCGCCCGGCACTTGTCGTTTCATACTAGTCTGAACCTGTTTTTCGCGCCGCGCCGCGGTGCCGTGCGGTAAATAGTAGGCATAGGATTAACGATTAACGGACTTCTGCATATTAACGGAAGTTAACGTGTCCGTTAACATTTTTAAAAGTTAACTTAAAAGTTAATCCGTTAATCAAAATGTTAACTTCGTTAATTAACGATTAACGGATTAACGAGTTAATGCCCAGCTATGGCCATTAGCCGTTACGACATTCGGCACAATGATAGCTGAGCTCACATTCCACATGTCAACAACCTCGTGTGGTAAGTCGAGATATTTTTTTTTTTTCTCTTTCTCAGCTTTCACGAGGTTCTCGTCATGTAGAATGGTAACATCGACTATCATTGCGTGGCGCGCTAATCGATCTATCACTACTATATCAGGCTTATTGGCAACAATAGTCCTGTCAGTAATGATAGACCGATCCCAGTACAACGTGGCATGGTCATTTTCGAGAACTGGGTCGGGCACATACTTGTAATACGGTACCTCAGAGTCTACAAGTTTATATTTCAAAGCAAGTTGCTGGTGAATAATCCTGGTCACTTGGTTATGTCTGTGCAAGTACTCGCCGTTAGCTAGACGCGAACAACCAGAGATAATATGTCTGATGGACTCACCCGGACGATGGCATGCCTGACACACGTCAACCGTACCGTCCTTCATATTATGTCTCCGGTAGTTATTCGTCAAGATAAATTCGTCCATAATTGCACAGATGAAACCTTCGGTTTCCCCGAAAAGGTCACCGAAACGTAGCCAGGATACGGACGCTAAAATCTACACCGGGCTCGTGAAGAGCCCGATAGAAGCGCCCGTGAAGCGCCTTGCTTTGCCATTTCTCCTTGCGGTCATCTGTAGTAAGTACTACAGGTTTGCGCCAGTTGTCTTTAGCCATGGAGAGCGGGGTGAGCCCGTTGTCCACTGCGACCATATCTCGGTGCATATCCAAATCGGCTTTAAAAAAATATTCCCTGAGGCTGCACACCTCGCGGTTGTGGAGGGTCTTTGCATTTAAAAACCCTCGACCTCCGCATTTCCGCGGGATGTACAGTCTCATCACTGATGAACGTGAGTGATGCATCCGGTTTGCGGTCAGGAGTATACGTACCCTCCTGTCCAGGGCGTCAAGTTCGGTCTGAGACCATTTGAGTATGCCGAAAGAGTACATCAAGACCGGCATGACCCATTCGTTGAAGGCGCGCACTTTGTTTCCGCCTGAAAGAAAACTAATTAATACCTTCTTCAGGCGACCAAAGAAGCGCTCCATCAACGATTGCTTCATGTCAGCAACGTTGATGCCTAACGATTCCGACATACCCAAATACCTATAGTTTTCGGCTGAGGAGAGGGATCTAAGGTGTATGGAGTCCGAAAGTTGGATTCCCTCGGATTCCATAATCTCCCCTCGCTTTACATGCATGACTGCACATTTGTCCACACCAAATTCCATCCTGATGGCGCCACTGAATGTTTCAGTTACCTTTCAGTAGCTCCATCAGTCGCAACTTGTTGGGGGCAAAGAGTTTCAAGTCATCCATGTAGAGGAGGTGAGATATGACCTGACCACCTCTCCTCAGCCTATAGCCCAGACCTGAATCCTCTAGCAGTGTGCTTAGAGGATTCAGAGCTAAGCAAAACCAAAGTGGACTTAAACTGTCACCCTGGAATATTCCCCGTTTAATCCATACAGGCTCGTCATTCCCCTGGGTCTGTCGACATCCTGGGTAGCGAAGGACCGTCCTCCATTGCCCCATACACGACATTATTTTATTTTATTATTAGATTTTATAAAATCACCGAAACACGAATTTCTCCATTACTAACCAAAAAAAAATTATTACTTCACAATAAAGCAATAAATACCTACTTCGACGTGATTTTGCACATACATAGTTAGAAGCCCAGAAAATATCTCATTCCCTTGGGAAAAAACCTTATGATTATTAAACTGTATGTTTGTTTGCCTGTAAGCGTTTGACTAGTTTGTAACTGTTTGATTTATTTTCACAGCAAAACTACTGAATCGATTAGGGGTAACTTGAACCCATAGGATTGTTTCAAAATGGGTCAACATTGATTACCTACTTGCTTTATTTTTCATAGTTAGGTTAAATATAAAACAACGTTTTAAAAATTAGCTCTTTATTTTAATAAAATTATGACAATTAAACACACACATACTTAACAAATTACATACAACATTTACCTCTTATTGGCAAATAAAACTTAATTACTAATAAAAACATAAAACATTAGCTATTTAAGTCCTATTCTATTCAGATACCTATATTTTTGACCTATATTTTGTGCGAACGTTTTTAATTTATTATTATCGTAATTTAGCACGGTCTTGGGTGCAAACTGGTCGACGAATGGCGCGCTGTCGCGAAATGTAAAATAAATACCTTACAAAACTTACCTAATGAGAAACAATTAACTAATTACCTATCTATTGTTACGCGGTGCCGCCCGGTCGGCGCAGCCTTGAAAAGAAGATGTTCAAAATGGTAGCCATTGTCTTGAATACAATGAGTCTCTTGGGTAATTATTAAATAATATTAATAAGCCCTTTGTTCTGAATATCGAAGTTAACATTTCATATTAAGACAGTGTTGAGGTTTTTCTTTTGCATAGGCCTCCTCTAGCATTTTCGATTGCGTTCTGTCTCGCGCTACCCTTCTCCAGTGGTGTCCAGCTGTTATCTTCAGGCCATTACTAAATGTTATCTATCAAATACATAATTATATTAAAAGTGTATTGAGTGATACGCTTTTCTTTTATCCTTTTTTTCGGTTATCCCTGGCCTCCTTTAAATTTTTTTGATGGTCAGACCACCCACCCTCTCGCAACATCACTAAAGTTCCTAAACCTAAACGTTCTATAAACCTGTTATAAAGTTATGAAAGCCAGAACCCTACTATAACAGTACTATAAGGAAAAAATGGCCGACTCAACAACAGCTGATTAATAAGAAACCGCGAAATACAAATGTCAGTTGCGTAAACTGTCGTAAGCAATCGTACTTCGAGGAGCTGCAGTTGTATTTAATTTATTTTGCACTTCTGTTTAACCAATTTATATTATTATGATAATAAAAAATGCAAGCTTTACATAGCTTGGATACTATTAAAAGAATTGTACGTCTTGAAAACCATCCGCTGCGGTGAAAGGTTTACCGAAATAAAAATGATCCATGTGCTTTGGCCGACGAAGGGTTTCGGAAGCGTTATGCTTTATTAAATCTACAGCGACCTTCATAATTAAGCTTGTTTGTGAGGATCTTCTTTTAGATCGTAGAGGATCTGGTACCTCACCAGAAAATTCTAGTGGGATTATTTAGAGAAGGACTTTTAGGTAACCCTGGATACAAATTAGAGCCCTATCTCTTCATTTTGCAAACTTTTATAAGAAGACATTTTAGCGAGTAGTTCATTAATAAAAAGCTTTTATTATAAATATCAGTTAAAATAATTTTTTATTACTCTAATTTGGCTTTTAGAACAAATTTTTATAATTTTTTATTTCGTTTGCCATCTGTGCCTCATGTTATTTTTTTCTGCAGGCCATTTCAGTTTCAATTATTTGTACTAACTGAAATACAAAATTAATGTAATCATTTGTTTACAAATTATAATAAGGTATACCAAATTAATTAAATCAGTAGCGGCATAAGAATGACTAATATTACGAGTCATTACTTATTTTTATGGCTTGTGGCTTAGTAAGAACAGCTAGCTGCATGGGTTGATCGATCAGGTTAAGCTAAGCTTGCTGCGGTTGGTGACCGTCTTTACATACCAAAACCCCTCCGTGCTTTGGAAAGCACGTTAAGCCGTTGGTCCCGGCTGTCATTTGTAGATGTTTGACAGTCGTTACAGGTAGTTAGAAGCCCAAAAGTCTGATAACCAGTCTTACCAAGGGGTATCGTGTTACCTAGTAACTAGGTTGTGGAGGTCAGATAGGCAGTCGCTCCATGTAAAATACTGGTATTCAGCTGCATCTGGTTAGACTGGAAGCTGACCCCAACATGGTTGGGAAAAGGCTAGGCAGGTGATGATTAGTTAGGGCTGCGGTTTTTTTCTTGTTACAATGAGTTTTGTATAGGCAAACAAATTTCATGATATGCCTACTTAAGAAATTTGTATTTAAACGTAAAAGTAAATTGAATAGATACCTAAAGGCTCTTTCAAACAGGCGCGACACGCGACGCGACACAAAGACACCGCTTGTCGCGCGACGAGCGGTGTCTTTGTGTCGTGTCGCGTGTCGCGCCTGTTTGAAAGAGCATTAATTCGTAAATCATGCCAGGCCGCCACCTTTTTTGTGTTGGTGTTTGCATCGGTGTTTTTATTTTCTGATATGGAGACCAGGGACTTGAAACGTTACTCAAAATAACGATACGCGAAGTTCCGGTAACGAAAATTTGTACCGTTCCACCAGGATCGCAACAAAATTAATTCCTTGGCTGTAACGATAGCTACTAACAAACGGAACGAAATTTTTAACTGTTTAATAACAATATTAAAAATATATTGCTATTCATATATCGGTATGACGAAATAATAACGTTATTCATTTCGATACGCAACATTGCCAAAACAAAAAACAGTGAAGATGACACTATCACATAAATATAAAAGTAGGTAGGTAACACTGTCCGTAAAAGATGCGCACTCTCGAACGAATTTAATGTTTGAATCCGGCGGTGGTTTACAACATGTGGCAACATGTGGCCGGTGGCGGTCGTGGTGGTAGTGGGCGACGACGGAGCGGTGCTCAGAGGGAAAAGTTTTTAAGAATAACGTTATACAAATGAATCTGTAACGTTATTACAATCGGATATAAGCGTAATTTTACTGATACGTTTAACGTTACTTAAAATGTTGTTCTATAAAGATACACAAAAATGATATTATGTAACGTTATTGATATCATAAGGTTTTAGTATCGTTACAAACTTTGGAGCGTTATAAGATAACATTTAGTGTACCGGAACGAAATAAATTTCGTTTTCAAGTCCCTGATGGAGACCCTCTCCCTGACGAATTTTTTCAAAACAATTTAAGGAATAGAAGCAAAAGTTTACATAAATATGAGAGATTTAAAATGTTTACAGAACAAAACTTACTTCGAACACATTCTAGCTGTAGCAGTACAAACCTTATCCTCCTCTAACCAATTTTGTTGGAACTAGTTTCCGGTCTTGATTCCATTTTTTTATTACAAATAACTATTTTAAAGTTTTCGTTGCTTCAATAATAAATTCATTGACAAATTTTAACGACGCGCCGCGTCAAAAGTTTTGAAGTGTTGAGACAATAAAATAGTTTACAGTACGTAATAATGTCTATGGTCACAATTATCGGGTGCTTAGACTGACATTCTCGTTTGACAATTCGATATGCTGGTCAATTTGTTGGGTGAGTTCATTATAATGGCAACATTTTGATTTAAAACTGAACCTAAACGACATATTAGTTACAGAACGTTTATGAATGCAAAATTTTATGTCCGGCCAAGCAACTATTCTTTTAGTTTAGTTTTGGCCTCAGAGTAGTTGTTCGGTACAGTGAACGTTTTCCTTATAGCATTAAACACCCGTTTGGGTAAATACGATGGAAACCGGGTCGCAAAGAGGGTTTTTGTTTTTGGAAGGGGGGATCTCTCAGGTATTTTCCTACCCCTCTTACTGCAGCTAGAGCGTTTTGTGTTTACTTTTATGAGGTTTACAAGTGACCCTATGATGAACAGCTGGCGTACGCGTAAAAGCCCAGATTCCGTATATAGTTCGTGCGTAGAGAAACTCCGCGGCTTACCCAGAAGTAGCTTGAGTACAGCCCGCTGGGCCCGTTCCAGTTTCAGCATGCTTCTCTTGGCCGGCACTGTCCCAGACACTTATACAGTATTGTAAGACAGATTGGCATAGAGAGATGTAAACCTGTATACATATGTTCTTAGGAGCACAGACTCGTAAGAGTTTCGCAATGTAGATGAACTTGCGAGTCTTTTTTGCGAGTGTTCGAATTTGTGCTTTGAAAGACAGGTTTTGATCAATTATGACGCCTAAATATTTTGTGGTTTCTACTCTGACAATTTCGCTGCAGGTGTAATCGCTAGCGGAGACGGCTGCTGCTGTTAAGCCATTGCATTTGCTTTTGTGTACTTTTAGTGAGTCAATGTTTGGTCTACAAGATGGAGTGACGTGAAAGGTCAAGAAATTCGTTTTTTTTGTTAAAGTTCAATGTTAAGAGATTTTGCTCGAGCTATGTTGTTATGATCCTCATCCCTTTTCAGATGCATCCAGAGTATCTTCCTAAGTAGGTCCATGAAAAATAATGCCATCAGCGATATCATCAGCGTAGCTGATGACTTCCGCTTGTGCAATGTTCAACCTCAGAATGTCGTCCATGAACATGATGAAGAGGGTAGGTCCCAAAATACTTGCCTGAAGATTCCCTAAGGCAACCGAAAGTCTCCCGCTGACGCCATCCCCAATTTTGACGAGTTGACGTCGACCAGACTGCTGAACCAATCCAACGACAGGCCTCTGACACCAAATGATTCGTAGTTTTTTTTGCAGTGTAGGAATTGACACTTGTGTCAAAAGCCTTGACTAGGTCTAGGAATACACCAGTTGAACGGTGGCCCTTGTCGATGTTTGAAGAGATTATGCTAATCAGCAGACTGACAGCTTGCTCAGTAGTCTTCCCTCGCCGAAAGCCAAACTGTCGCTCTGAAAGTAAAGAGTTTTTCTCTAGAAAGCTTACGAGCCGGTTGTTTATAAGTTTTTCTTCTCGTTAAATTTTAGATGTCACGGAAAGCAATGAAATTGGCCTGAAGTTATCAGGAGCATGCTTGGCACCACTTTTGTGAATGGGCGTGATAACAGCAGTTTTCCAGCAAGACCGGTTCCAGTTTCCATAATCAGACTGCAAGTTTGTTTAAGGGGTTCCAGTATGTGTTTCTTTATGTATTTAAGAAGCACAGGCCGAAATTCATTGAGACCTGTCTTTGAGATTGTCTTTAATGTTACCAATTTCTTTTTTTTTCTTGACAATATTCGGTGAGTCATTTAGTATGTTAATGTTAATATCACCCGCCATAATGACACATGATTCGTTTTTTTAGTTTGTCTAAGGCATCGTTTCTTAACCTCGGGTCGCGACCCAAATTTGGGTCGCGGGCCATATCAAGATGGGTCGCGGGACCCGCGGGATCTTTGTTCAAGAAAACAACATCAAGGTAGTCACTAATAAATTGGAATTAGAGACCACCTTGAATTTTGATCAAATGTCATTAATTTAATTATTATTACTAACAAATAACTCGTGCCATGTTTTTTTTATATTTGTATTAGTTGATTTCTAAAAAATGTTTAACTTACTATGAATAAAGAAAATGTAGTAAATTGATGTTTTTATTTTTTATCGGGTCGCGGGTTCTAATATTTTTGAAATATGGGTCGCCAGCCAAAAAGGTTAAGAACCGCTGGTCTAAGGAATCGTCTAGAGCAGGACTGTCCAGACAATGGCCCGCGGGCCACATGCGGCCAGAGCGGCTTGTTTTCATGCGGCCCGCGACGCATGTTTTGGATCAGAAAATAGTTTTGGAGTAAATTTAATTAGCCCGCGAAGGTATGTAGTTTTTACAGCCCTGGTCTAGAGTTTAAAAAACGTTCGATGTTGGTAAATGAAGGCGAGCGGTATTTACCAAAGGACTGTAATGTTATTGTGAAGCTTAATCTGTAGACAATTAGCATCGTCAAATTCTGGTTCTTAGCCACTCTTGTTTATAGTAAGCAAGGAAGACTCGCATAGCACGTTGTGTTAGTGAAGAAGTTCATTTACTTTCTAATCGACACATTCTTTCAAATGCCTCATAAAAGAAAAAAATATCTGTTTAAAAAAACTGAGGCAGTCGTCCAGTTCAAACAATGAGCATTGGCGAAAGTCCAAGTCTAGACAGCCATCTAGAATTACGTACAGGTGACGGCCGTCCTCGCCTACTAATATGCCCTTGCACTTATGTTTCAAAGCAAACTTAGAACGCTGAACAAACATTGCAAAAAAAAAATGATTTTCTTGGCTGTGACAAAGTATACAGAATGTTCGCGGCCAAAATATAAGAACAAATATGCTGTTATTTCCTTATGTTTGATTCGGAATCTATTTGTGTCGCGTAAACCGATGACGTCACGGTGGAAGAGACGCGGCTAGCGTCGGCCAACGAATACGGACGTACCGTATTGCACGTCCTTGGGGCCTAGAACAAAACCCCTTTTCTGTAAGCGTTAACGCCAACGAAAAGATTAAATTGTATGGAATTGACATTAGCTTTAGAGATGTCACGTGACTGTTGCTAAATTGGTAGAAAAAGCAGTGGCGGTACCTTCATAGAAGCCAAAAAGCCCGGCTTGCCCTAATAAAATTCTCAAGAACAAACCTAGGCCTACCAATAAAAAAGAAACAGTAAGTTTCTGCCGCGCGCACTGAGCTAGGTTGCCAGATCTACGCACTCATTGAACTCGAATCATTCATTTAGTAATCATATGAATAAAATTTAAATTCCGCGCGCTTTGTTGCGCGCCAATACAATGCATTCAATTGCGCCTTCTCGCTCACACTCGTGGGCTTCTTATCTGGCTTGCCTTACCTTTCTTTGTCTCGCAGTTTTCGCCTACAAATTGCTATAGAAACATTTACATTAGTTGATATATTGGTAAGTACATACACGCAAATTTCTATGAAATGAAAAGCCCGGCTTTTGAGCGCACAGAGTACTTTTTATTTTGAGAGGCATTAAGTTCGCGCAAACGGCGCAAATGCACTATCCACTTTGTTGACCCGCGTAAAACGAGTTGCAAGTCCGTGCGACGCGACGACGAATTTGTTATTGTATAAGTTTTGAAATTAATATTTTGAGACTAGTATTTTATTTTCCACGTGCTGAAGTAATGAATTGGTTTTATTGTTTAAAATGATGTGATAGTTATTGCGGCGATGTCATTCCGCGCTTTTGTAAGTGATTATAGTATAAAGGGTCTTTCAAACAGGCGCGACACGCGACGCGACACAAAGACACCGCTCGTCGCGCGACGAGCGGTGTCTTTGTGTCGTGTCGCGTGTCGCGCCTGTTTGAAAGAGCCTTAATGTTATTTTTATCATCAAATTCGGATACTGTGTTCGTAAAGATACCTATTTATATTGAGTTTTCTGACAATAAGTAACTCTACTTCACCGTGACCAACCTCAAATTACCGTACCTATTTATCGGAAATAATAAAATATATTTTTGTTAGTCGAAGAATATATACACAAACTTATGTAGGTGAATAGCTGGTGTCATGACTAGGGTTGTTCTTATGGAATTTGTAGTTTTAGTAAACCACTGAAAAATAAACCATCTTATTTATTACATCTTGAGATCATAAAACACAATAATGTTCGTATCGAAGAGATTCTTCATAGGTGTTTTGAAATAAAGATTAGAGCTATTAGCTATTTTCATTAAAATAAATTATAAAAATATACACACATCAAAAGTGTCTAGGGATCAACATATATTTTTGCAATAACTTTTCTCCTGATTGATATTAATTAAAATTTTCTTTAAGGATTCATCAAATAAAGTGTTTTCGTTTGTCACAGTAACGATAAACCAAGTCACCTTTGCATTAATAAAGAAATTTGCCATTTTCCTAATAAAGGGATTTTTGACATTTGAACCACTAACATTAAAGTTCGAAAAAAAGACTGAAATAACAGTTTTCTTTAAAATTTTATTGGGTAACTTAAACAATTAATAATCCGTGTTTCTACCGCGAACACTAACAACACAAGAACATTGGTTTGGCATACTCAAAATGAGTTCATCCAAATCACGCTGTGGAATGGCCGCCCATGTTCGTTGCAACAACAAAAAAAGGTCTTCTTGCGACTGGATACCCTCCATATTCGGCAGAGCTCTTCTCTGTAGCATATCCCATGCATGCTCAATCGGGTTCAAGTCTGGCGACTGAGCAGGCCAGAGCAGGACATTGATGTTAGCTGCGGCGAGAGTCTGTCTTACAACTCTTGCGGTGTGCGGTCGTGCATTATCATGCATTAACTGAAATAAGGGACCGATTTGCACTTGTAGAGGAACGATGACGTCAGATACAATCGTCTCAGCATAAATTTGAGCGTTGAGGTTGCCTCTGATCCAAATCAACTCAGTTCTTCCGCCGATCCAAATACCCGCCCATACCATGATGGTTCCACCACTATAAGGATGGACTTCCTGGCAGGATTTTAATCGCTGTTGGCGTCCAGGGGTTCTCCAGTGTCGTATACGTCTTGTATCCGGTCTCATACCAAAACGAGACTCATCAGCAAAGCACACGAAACGCCATTGTTCTTCTGCCCAATTTCTGTGTTCAAGAGCCCATTGATATCGAATCCTACGATTGTGCATTGCTATAGGTGGTACCCGTAGCGGTCTTCGGGAATGAAGGTTCACTTCATGCAAGCGGTTTCTGACTGTTTGGTCGCTAATTAAGTTCCCTGAAGAGTGATGAAGCCTCACGGCTAACATCATGGCGGTTATTGTTGGAGCTCTTCGAGTTAAGATTTGAATGTATCGGTCTTGTCTCCGTGTGGTGCAGCGATACCGTCCTCCATGGCGCTCAGCCACGGTACCAGTGCTTCGGTAACGTGTCCAAAGTCGACTGATAACACTCTGACTTGTATTCAGAGCTAAAGCCACAGTACGTTGCCGGGAACCAGCTTCTATCATTCCCACGGCTCTGAGCATTTCTTCCCTGCTTAAATGACGTCGCCTCTCCATAATAACGTTGGTTTTAATCAGTAGTAGGGAAACAGTAGCACTAATAATGTCTTCAATGCGTTGTATGTTTTTATAGGGAAAATATTGACAGCTGATTTTCATCTTTTACTCGAATTTGATTAACAGTTCCTGTTTCAAATTATGAAATGCACCAAAAAGGATCCATATAAATTTATATAATCATAAATTTATTACAAAGCCTCAATCTCAAGAAATCCGCATAAAAATGCTTGATCCCTAGACACTTTTGATGTGTGTATTTAAGTAGGTTATGTTAATATCTCATGTTAACATTTTCAATCGACATTAAATTTTAAACTCGTAAAATTATGCGTACGGCAATAGAACAACAAATCGATAATGTGGGAACCATCTAGTGGCTTCTGATTGAAAAATTTTGCATGTGACAAGCGAATATGAATTATGGTAAAAAGGTTCGGCTAAGCGGTGTGATTACGTGCATTCATTAATGTAGATGGCGCTTATGACGATTACACACTAATGCCAAACCTCTTCGAATTTTAAAGGTTTTCTAACCAAAATTATAATAATGTTGTACCATGAACAACATATGAAAATCAGTCAATCCCTCACTCGGCTGTTTTTTTTTTATCGTAAAAAGTCTGGCGGCTTGCCCTAATTTTGACCCCTAGGCACGCCACTGAGAAAAAGGCAATATTCCTTATGCTGAAAGGAACGTTGAACTGAGACATAATGGTAGACAAAGTGCCACTTTTGACAAACGTAAATGCTACTTCCACGACACGCTAAATTAGCGGGAGCTGGGACCCTGACGGTAACCCTTAAATAGTAAACAGTGACATTTTTGTGTGTTTTTATTTAAAATTCATCAATTAAAATGCATAGTTTGAGATTATTATGGATAGCTAATAATGAAGGAGCATTGCAAAGACGTCAAACAAGATTAAAGGCTTGTGCAGACCAGCGCGATATCGCGGGCGCTACAAGGGACGCGTTTGCACGAGCCTTTAATCGTCGTAAAATGGAGCATATTGTAGAGATATTGAATGTATTCATGCTATGCGATTTAGGCTAAATAATAATAAGTTAACTAGCCATAGACGTTCACTTTTTATCCTTCCTTGAAGTTCAGCTTATGGCCTTGACAGATCACCACGGCTAAAACAAGTAGTCATGATAAGATTAATGTACAATACGAATAGAAGCCAGTAAACATGAATTTTGGTGGCATTCTAACACCCTATGAATTCGAGTTTATCTATAGAAGAATAACAAATGTAAGAAAGAACCATAATCATGTATGCGCACCATTGTGAGGTGTTTGTTTGCCATCCATAATCTCAAGTAATTCCAAAACTAGTTAAAATGGGAATGGAATTAGGAATAAGATGTTTATAGCAAATTATCGAGATAAACATTTTAACATGCCTTTCCTCTTAAATTCTATCATCAAGCTAATTGCTCGGCGCTCGCACGTAGTCTAGAACATAAAATCTATAAATTACACATCTTATTGAAGAATGTACCTACTTAAAAAATAAATTGTACTGAGGTATATTCAAGTTTTTCAAAGATACTAACTTAATCGAACTAACTAATTGACTAAGATATTAACTAATTTGTATTTGTAAATCACACTAACTTATTATACTACTACTATTACACTAACTTAAATAATTATTTATAGCCACTTGTGTACTGAAGTTTTGGAAATAAATTACTATTACTTAATTTCTTCGTGTTATAATAAAACACTTTATTTACTTTCAACACACCACACTTTTAAATTGTAAGCGCGCTATTGCGTTTGACACATATTTCACAACTGCTATTCATTATTCCATAGACATAAAATATATGTAGAGTGCTTCGTGCGACGCTGCGGAAGAGGCGCATCGCGTTTCATATGTAAAGGCTCGTGCAGACCAGCGCGATATCGCGGGCTCGATAGGCAGCGCGACCTCTCTCTCGTCTACCATTGTCGTCACGCTAACGTCAATTCCTTAGCGTGAAAGGAAAAACCGTGAGCGGAAAACCATTGAATTTAGTATAGGTCCCTTGTTGGTTAGTTCGTACAGTGTCACAGACGTTTGCGGCTCTGAACATTTTTATTTTGAGACATTACAATACATATAGTAAACAAGTACCTGGACGACCGAGCTCTGCTCTGGTGAAAATATAGAATGCTCAGTTAATATTATGGAATAGTTAGTTCATACTTATTCCATGTATAGTACATACTAATGTCACGTGCTGCCATGTCATTATACCAACGTAGCCAGCTATCTTATTATTTATTTATTTAAACTTTTTCACACTCAAAATGGTACAAAGGCGGACTTAATGCCTTAGGCATTCTCTACCAGTCAACCAAGGGTGGTGAAGAGATTGGATGGCAGGTGCTCTGTTTAAGAGGAACAAAGAAATCTCACATCTCTCATCTCTCTCTATCTTGTTATAAACTTTAGGCAGTCGAGCTCTGCTCGGGTGAAAATACGGAGAAAACGAATTTTCCCAGATAAGAGACCTAGTTAGATCGATTTTTCACCCCCGTAAACCCCTTTATTGCCACTTTCATCGAAATTGTTAGAGCCGTTATGGAGAACGTGATTACAAATATATACAAATATTGCTCATTTAATGGTATAGAGGATACTAGCTGCCCGCCCTGGCTTCGCACGGGTAGCACTAAGTACTTATCTACGAAGCACCTACCTTAGGTAGGTAGGTTAGTAAGAGACTGACATGCCCTCCCGCCCCCAGAGCGGAAGAAGTTATTTGATAATTTCCCAACCAAAACAAAAAAAATGCATGCTGCAGGTGTTCAATGCTGAGGCCGTCGTGACTCGGGGATTTAGCTATTCATTTTATTGATATAGATAGATTATGCATCTACAATAGATGTAATAAAATACCGCGACACTATACAACGACAGTAGACTACATAACTACATGTAGAACATCATCATCCGTTAGTTAGTGCGATTATTCGTAATAGTCAATGTTATTATGAAAGCTCGCACTTCATAGAACGGCAGTAAGCTAGTACGGGTAACCTGCACCCTAATTGCGTAATTCACGATCAACCACAATCTGAATCATTTTGAAACAGGTTGCTAATCCAATGCATCATATTATGTACGAAAAAAAAATCTGCTCAACAACGTAAATAACATAATGCATGTTGTTGAATTGTCAAAATGAAACAGATTAGTCTTAATCATTTGTGAAAATATGTTACGCAATTAGATAGCGAATCATTGTGCATCGCGCCGCCTGACACTTGACCTGCGATAGATTCGATCCGATAGACTCCGGCTACTTGGAGTGACGCACTCTAGGACGGCAGTATACCAGTACGGGTGACCGAATCATTGTGCATTGCGCCGCCTGATACCAGATCGCCGATAGACTCCAGCTCCTTTAGAGCGTCGCACTCTTTATTTAACCTACAATCTCCGAATAATCTGCACCCTAATTAGGGTGCAGATTATTCGGAGACATGTTGACAGTTCAACATCATTCATTGCGTTATTTACGTTGTTGAGCAGACAATTTTTTCGAACATATGAAGCAATGAATTAGTAATATTCGTCACAATGATTCAGATTATGATTGATCGTGTGTTACGCAATAAGGGTGCTGATTATACATACGACCCGCTCATGCTTCGCACGGGTGCTATCTACTGATGTTCATTTTCATTTTACAAATATCTTTATTTATCCTCGGTACAATAAACAAAAATGCACTTACCTACCCTAAGACACATTAACTCACTTTAATTAAGACACTTTATGAGGCTAGCGATACACCTTTCAAAGCTTTTAAGGGATATTTCTATAACTGTTAACAAAATAAACATAACACACAATAATAATGGGTACATGATGACAGTTACGCAAATTATTTAGTTAGTTATAATTTTCTGATTGCATGTAGGTATGACAAATGTGTCGACACCTGAAAACACCAATATTTCTGTACTATATCTGAGTCAAATATACACAAGCCTATACACATAAACCTTCCGGAATAAATTCACTAAATGATGGTGAAAACTGCATTAAAATCAATTGTGTAGTTAAGACGAACTAAGCGGCCACCCGGCCGGACACGAAAAGCGACTTTGTACTTTTTTTTTGTATTAAACTTACATATTCTTTGTATAGATATTCCACCGCTTTCCATTTCTTTTGATATAACAAGATAATGACAGTCATCCATCCGGTTTTTTACTTAGTTATGGAAGTAATGTAGGCCTCTCATGGTGGTTCCTAGGTTCGTTTCCCAGGTCGGATAGTGTAATTGGGTTTGTCTATTAGAAATTTGTCAGTAACGGCCCGGGATTTTTAGGGGTTGGTGGTGTGACACCCCCGTGCATTGGAAAGCACGTAAAACATCCCACGCCTGACCTTTCCGCGGTCGTCTCGGATTCCTGTGTACCTGGCCGCCGCTATGAATGCTACTAAATTATTATTGAAAATGCTACTTAGCTATGATTAGGTGCGCCGTTGAAGTAAGAGTGGTAGTTTTATAATGTGGTTGTAATTGTTTGCAGCGCTGGCGCTGTTCGACCACGTGAACCTGCTATACGGTACGGTGTCGGAGTTCTGCTCGGCCGCCAGTTGCCCCGACATGACGGGCCCCGGCAGCCGCACCTACGCTTGGTATGACGAGCGCGGCAAAAAATCGCGCGTCGCGGCGCCACAGTACGTCGACTACGTCATGACCTTCACGCAGAAGACAGTCAACGACGAGACTGTCTTTCCTACTAAATATGGTGAGTTGCTCCACTCTCCACACACCCGGTCAATCTAAATATGGTTAGTTGCTCCACTCTCCACACGCCTGGATAATCTAAATATGGTGAGTTGCTCCATTCTCCACATACCTGGACAATCTAAATATGGTGAGCTGCTCCACTCTTCACACACCTGGACAATCTAAATAGTTGTGATGGGCTGACTATGGGTTTTGCCAATCACCCGACAAGCTATAGCGACTAGTTCTACATCCTACCAATATTATAAACACGAAAGTTTGTGAGGATGGATGGATGTTTGTTTGATACTCTTTCACACAAAAACTACTGAACGGATTTGGATGAAATTTGGTTCACAGATAGTTTATAACCTGGATAAGTAGTTCTGCGAACAGTAGACCTTGCGAGTGTCAATTTTTTTGCAACAATTAATATATCACTAATGGTTCGTGCAGATCAGCGCGATATCGCGGGCGCTACAAGGGTCGCCTGTAGCACCCGCGATATCGCGCTAGTCTGCACGAACCTTAAAGTTATTTAAAACTGGATATTTACCATACTTTTTGTTTTTAAAAACATGGTAAATATCCTGTTTTAAATAACGTTAGTTGTAAAAATAACGATGTCAGTTTAAGCATATGGTGGCAAGCTAAAACAGAAATAAATTAACCCACAACTAACTTACCTACTACTATCTGTTAAACACGAGACTTTACTTTTGAAGCTACTTTACACCTAACAAAACTCAGTTACACAAAATGTTCGACGGGACCTAACCATTTGGCGACTGACAACGACAGCGCGATCTAGCGGTGCACAGTAGCGCAGGTAGCTAGTGATCGTATTGTAAAAAGTTTTAGAGAATTCTGAAAATTATTTTCAGAATTTTTCTGGTTTTGTGATGAGAAGGTGGTCCCAGGTACCCCATCAATACCTGCCTATTAGTTAAAGAACCGATTCCAAAGTAAAAAATTGTTGGAATCAAGAAGCTATATGGATGGAACACATTTATTAACACCAAAAATAATATAATACAGAACGACTTTTTCCTCCTTGACCGAACAGTTTTAAAGTAACAGAATGCAATTTAAGTGGATAATAGTAACCTGTTTATTTTATTTTATTCAAAAGGAACAACAAACAGCTACAATTCCGCTTTACTGTTTTATACTGTGTGTGTGTTTTATACTGTTTACTGTTTTATTGTATTCCGCAATACTGTTCCGCTTAGCTATTTCTAAAGAGTCTTAAAAAAACCCTGAAAGAAATCGACACGTGTTTCACCTCTCAACGCCTCGTTGATAGGTGAAACAACGGTGGAGTTTCTTGCCCATTCTTCTCCATACGAAAACTACATTTTGGAAGGGGCGACTAGAATCAATTATATTATTTTGTAAATTTTGACGTTCAAAAGTGCCATAGATGGGCCTATTTGAAATAAATGATTTGACTTTGACTTTGATTACTATTGGCTTTTCCAGACTATAATATTGAAGAATAGGCCGTTTCGTCAAACATGCTTTTAAGTAAGTAAAACACTGCACATGTCGGTCATTCCAATGCCATTCTATATCTTTTTTCAGTAAGTCTCTTAGTGGCAACGTTTTATCTGAAAGATTCGGAACAAATGAGCCTACTTACGTAATCAATCCTAAAAATCGTTCTACATCTTTCCTATTCTTCGGTACTTGTATGTTTTTTATTGTTGTCAAAAGTGAATCATCAGGGCTTAATCCATATTTTGTAATACGATGACCTAAGCATTTTATGTCCTGTAAAGCAAACTTACACTTATTTTATATTTAATTTTAAATTATTTTTTCTACACCTTTCAAGTACTTTCCTCAAAATTTCATTATGTTTGTTTTGATCTGAAGCATATATTAATAAATCGTCAATATACATACATACACCTTCAATATCATCAAAGTGTTCATATATTTTCTTATGATAAACCTCTGAGGCTGAACATATAAATTAACACATAAGGCATTCGTAAACATTTAAATCTACCAAAAGGTGTATTAAATGTACAAAATTTACTATTTTCTCCCTAATTTCACGTTCCAAAACCCTGAAGAAGCATCTAATGTGCTGAAATAACTAGCCAGGTTTTAATTTGACACAATTTCATGTATAGTTGGTCGCTGATGCCTGTTATTTGGATGCCACCGAGGAGCTTTTAAATAAACTCGAGCGTTTGCAATATGCGTATTCGTTTTGTTTTTAACCTTAAAAAGTATGATCACGTTTCTAATTTTCGCAAGATACTCAAGTGGCTCCCTATTCGACTTCGCAGGAACTCTCGGATATTGTGTCTGCTATTCAACATCCTTCACAACCCTAAAACACCTTCCTATCTGCGGGAACGCTTCTCCTACGCCCGTCCTTTTGATGCACCTTGCAGGTCGCATCTTAAAAACCTCGTTAAATCCCCCCCCATTCAACCGACTTCTTTTCCTACTCCTTCACTGTGCACGCGGTTCGGTTGTGGAATTCACTTCCGCCTGACATTAGGGACTGTCGTACTGTTGAAGTATTTAAACGAAGAGTGAAAGAACACTATCTTTCCACTTCGTCATAGTTGCATAGTTATTTTAAATCACATTATAATTATATATATTGTAGTGATATTCATTTTAGAAGTATGTATGTAAGTATATTCTTATATTGTAAGTAGTTTGTGTAAATAGTAAATTGTATTTTTTTTTTCTTTTCTTTGATTTATGTTTTTGTTTTATCTTCTACGGTTACACACGTTGTCTACATCTCATTTTATATAATTTCCTGTCACAGGTATGCTGGAAGAGATTGCTTTAGAAATAAGCATTGCCTTTGTACGTATTTTTCTGTTCCTTTCTTCTTGTCTGTTTATATGTGTGTGCATAAATGGTTAAATAAATAAAAAAATAATAACATTGCGCTCGTATCTAACTTGAAGTTATACTATGTTCATTAATTTTGAAATCTATAATCAAGCGAGCGGGCGGTGGCACTGGTGCGAGCTGTGTCTGAAACGCTGGCACCCGTGACACTGTGCGGGCCCACGTTTCCCACGCCAAGCTTCGATTTTGACACCACGCATGTTCAGAACACGGTGGTGCCATATATCTCCCTAACGTCCGGGGTTTTCTTCGAAATGGCGTGAAACACGCAGCCAGGTCGTCCTAGTGCGCCCTTAATGTGGCGCACGTACTCCGGCTGGTATCCCAACTCCCGGAGTTCCTCCTCAATCTCCTTCGGGTCCGTATCCGCCGGTTGGCCCCTGATGGCGATTTTCGCGAACCTGCTGTCGCCGCTAATCTTCTCCAGGCCGGTCAGGTACCTCTGGACCAGCCTATATTCGTCCTCGGTGTCCGTGGTGAATCTCACCCCGGTCCCGTAGGGACGGGCATTTGGAGGCCGGCCCAGCTTATCCCGTATGGCCCGGAAGTGCGCGGCCCAGTTTGGCAGCGTCTCCACCACCAGCGGAGGGTATCGCTGCTTCTTCTTTTTCCCCGGCGCTCCGGACGGTATGGTCGTCGTCGCGGCGCCACATGTGGCGGACATCTGCGGGAGCGGTGGTTGTATTGGCGGCAGGGGGTAAGGAATATGCACTTACCTCTGTAGGCGACACAGAGGGTGTCGGGGACATCGGCGGTGTGCGCCGGCGGACAGCGTCCGAGAAGGTAGGCGATTGCGGCGCGTCCCGGCCCCGCGGCGCGCTTTCGCGCTGTGGCCGCGGCGGGTCAAGACAATACCGCTTCGCTTCCTCCGACGCCGCTGGGGCCTGGGCTCGAGATGGTACTCTATCGAGCCCCAGCGACAATGTCGATGACGTCATGATTGGTGAGATTACTGATGTGATCACCTCGGCAGCTCCTCCCGCGTTGGGCCGCTGTCCGGATCGTGGGGTCATGTCCGGGGACATGTCTACGCGACCAGAGGCGGCCGAGCCCACAGACGCCAGCGACATGCTTGACCCCGCACGCGAGGAGCATGTCGACAGCATAGCGGGCGAGTCGTAGGCAGATTGCCGAGGGGGCGCCGGTGATTTGGGCGCCTTCGTGAGGAGTTGTGCCGGCCGTACAAGCGGCCCGGCACTGGTCGATCGCTCCCGCTCAGCCGATGCCGCTCCTGCCAGCGAGAGGCGGGAGCCGGGGGCAGCGGCGCGGGGAGCGGCTTTGGGTTGTGGCGGAGATACAAACCTCGGCGGCGGAGCGGAGGTTCGCGTCGGGGGTGCTCGGGCCCGCTCCGATGATACGGATGCACGCGGAGCGGGCAGCGAGGGAAAGTCAGAACGGGGTGCACCGGAGCGCGCAGTAGGCGTGATGTGTTGAACGTGCGCGGTAGCGCGCGGGGATGGTGTTGGGGCGCGCGGTTGGCCCCGGGGCCTGTATAGGCACCGGGCGGAACGCGGCTGGGCGGACGGGTACGGCGTGCACCCGGCTCGTCGACGGCGTAGGCGCTACGCGCGCAGGCGCCGATGACGTCGGTGGGTCAGTAGCGACGGCAGCACTCACCTTCCTCCTGGTCGTGGTGGGATGTCCCTTTTTCTTTTTCGAGGACATCTTCGGGGGGCCGGCCGACGGCGCACCGACGACGCGTCGCCAATGTTTGGCAGCGACATCGCCCGGTCCAACGTCGGACGGGCTTCTTCTTGGTTCCCGGCATCGCGGCCTAACGAGCCGCGCTTGCCGGGATTCGGCATAGTGTGGGGCTTTGGCCTCCGCGACCGCTACGGCGAGACTCGCCGGGCAGCTCACGGGGCTGCTTTCTCTGTGTCCGCACAGGGAACCGACGGCGTCCTGTACGTACACAGAGAAAGAAGTCTAAAAATTGCGATCCGCGCGGATATTCGGACTAACTAATCGGTGGGACGCGCGATCGCCGCTTTTATACTTAGTCCTAGACTCGATCTCGAATATTCTCGAAAATACCCGAGTCGGCGCCTTTGATAAACAAAAAGTAAAAATAAAAAGAGAAATATTAAAATTGCGTTGTAAACAATCTCGACTTTATTTTTTGAAGTTAGAGTCAAAAGTCGCTTGTTGACAACTATAGCGTCTAATTCAGAGGCAGCTTTTATCAAAGGGACTGCGCGCTCACAAGTATACAAGCACTGTAATATTATTATACAGTACTCCAACTTCATAAAAACGGACGAAACGCGAGATATAACGCGCCTCGACTTGTGGTGCGCTCGGGGCGCAGACAGTCACGGCTGTACCGCACTGTCGAACGGACGGTGTGTTGTTTTTTAACGATAACCGCGCGATTTTTTCTCTAAAAATCAGTTAATATGACGAGTAGGAAATATTGTGCTGTTTTTGGTTGTATGAATTCGTCAATAACGCATCCAGACATAAGTTTTTTTTAAATTACCTGGAAACTCTGAAAGCTAAGACTATAAAATAATTTTACTTACTAGTAGGTTACCTACCCATAATGTGTGTCTTTATGGATAAGTATTTCCTTTTATCTCACGAAAAAAAGGTGTTTGGATTAATAAATAAAGCGAATAGAGTAACGGAAAGTTATTGAGACGAGTGAAATAGGTAGTTATATGCGGTTCTGAATGAATCATGATACGGTAGGTACCTACCTACTTACGCTTGTGTTAAAACTTCGGTGCATGTGTGTTTTGTTAGTTTGCATAATTCAAAGTAAAGACGTGGTATTTTATTATTAATAATATTTGTTTATTATTTGTGTGTATGAATAATACTAGAAAAAAAAAATTACCGTCTGTGTGTCATTAGATAGTTTTCGAAATTTTCACAAAGTGTTTCTGCTGCTGCTATAACAACATATACCACGAAAAACTGTTTTTTTTTCTCGGTATTAACAACAACAGCTAGACTCATAGTATAATATTTAGATGTTTGAGGATTGTGATTTTAAAACATTCGTAGTCAGCTGTTCAGCTTTTTAATAATTAATTAATTGGTGACCAAAGAACTTTTATATAAAAACTTTTTTATAAAAAAAATATATATATTTATATAAAAAGGATATTTACAATCACAAAACTAAATAGAAACAGAAAGTAGGCAAATGTAATTAAAATGCTGGAGACGGGCATCCCTAACGCATGTTCACGTACCGCGCGGCTGTAGGCATTTATTTCTATCATGCGGCCGAGTTACACTACTGTATATAATATTACCGTGATAAAAGTATACATGTTGATACCAAACTTATGAGATATTGTACCAGCTATTGTAACACATGTTTATACAAATACAAATAAATAAATATACCTACGCGCGGCCGCGGAGTCAAAACGTTAGACTAGAGAGAGGTATTTTGATTTTTTTTCTAAATTCTTGCGGAACCCCTACAGAGGTATCGCGGAACACACTTAGAGTATAGCTGCCTTAAAATATTTTAAATGGAATGTGACATCAATCGACGATTATCCCTGTATGCACTATACAAGTGCACCCAAGGATAACCCCCGGTTGTTGTAGGACTATTGCAGAACATGGAAACAAAGATATTGGACTATGAGTTTGGGTGGCTAAAGTGGACTGGTTACCTGAAACTATGGAAGGAATATGGCCCCTGCCTGATCAATGTTTATATGTACACGGATAAAATGGCAGAGTGTGACTTGCACACTCAATAATGGGCCCCCGAAAACGGTCGCTAGCACAAAGTGTCGTAGCAAAAAGGGGGCAACATGTCCTGAGGTGTTTAGAGGGGGCAACATGTGGTGAGGAATGCAGAGGTAATCCACGGCTATCAGGACAATCCCGAAAGTACGGTCAAGATCCCTACTAGCATCTTACTGGAATACTTCCTTCCTCCGAGCACGATTGCTCTTGCGAATCTCCACTCAAGCCGGCCAATTAAGGTAAGAATGAGGTGGGAGCTCCGTTCTTCGTCAGTGTTCACTCCAGCCGGTCAATAAATAGCGTCGCGATACGTAATTGTATGGCTTCGTACACATATTCAATGAACTCTTCAAAAGAAATTACGAAAATCGGATAAAATACGCTTCGTTTTGGTTAAAAACTTCCTCAAGGTAGATGCCGACGTATCTTCATCCTCAACTCAAACTCACCTCGACTGAGGAAACTGTTTAAGATGAGGAGTAAAATTGCAACTATGAATATTTATTTATTTATTTAATACTTCAAGTACAGAAACGTACGTAGGCGGACTTAATGCCGTAGGCATTTTCTATCAGTCAACCTTAGGGTGATGCGACAAACAGTGGTAGGTGCAATTACGAAAAATTGAGGATTAAAAAAATATTCAAATATCAAGATACACATATGCCTATTACAAACTATAAATATAATATATACGCCTAATTATATACACACATCAAAAGTGTCTAGGGATCAACATATATTTTTGCAATAACTTTTCTCCTGATTGATATTAATTAAAATTTTCTTTAAGGATTCATCAAATAAAGTGTTTTCGTTTGTCACAGTAACGATAAACCAAGTCACCTTTGCATTAATAAAGAAATTTGCCATTTTCCTAATAAAGGGATTTTTGACATTTGAACCACTAACATTAAAGTTCGAAAAAAAGACTGAAATAACAGTTTTCTTTAAAATTTTATTGGGTAACTTAAACAATTAATAATCCGTGTTTCTACCGCGAACACTAACAACACAAGAACATCGGTTTGGCATACTCAAAATGAGTTCATCCAAATCACGCTGTGGAATGGCCGCCCATGTTCGTTGCAACAACAAAAAAAGGTCTTCTTGCGACTGGATACCCTCCATATTCGGCAGAGCTCTTCTCTGTAGCATATCCCATGCATGCTCAATCGGGTTCAAGTCTGGCGACTGAGCAGGCCAGAGCAGGACATTGATGTTAGCTGCGGCGAGAGTCTGTCTTACAAATCTTGCGGTGTGCGGTCGTGCATTATCATGCATTAACTGAAATAAGGGACCGATTTGCACTTGTAGAGGAACGATGACGTCAGATACAATCGTCTCAGCATAAATTTGAGCGTTGAGGTTGCCTCTGATCCAAATCAACTCAGTTCTTCCGCCGATCCAAATACCCGCCCATACCATGATGGTTCCACCACTATAAGGATGGACTTCCTGGCAGGATTTTAATCGCTGTTGGCGTCCAGGGGTTCTCCAGTGTCGTATACGTCTTGTATCCGGTCTCATACCAAAACGAGACTCATCAGAAAAGCACACGAAACGCCATTGTTCTTCTGCCCAATTTCTGTGTTCAAGAGCCCATTGATATCGAATCCTACGATTGTGCATTGCTATAGGTGGTACCCGTAGCGGTCTTCGGGAATGAAGGTTCACTTCATGCAAGCGGTTTCTGACTGTTTGGTCGCTAATTAAGTTCCCTGAAGAGTGATGAAGCCTCACGGCTAACATCATGGCGGTTATTGTTGGAGCTCTTCGAGTTAAGATTTGAATGTATCGGTCTTGTCTCCGTGTGGTGCAGCGATACCGTCCTCCATGGCGCTCAGCCACGGTACCAGTGCTTCGGTAACGTGTCCAAAGTCGACTGATAACACTCTGACTTGTATTCAGAGCTAAAGCCACAGTACGTTGCCGGGAACCAGCTTCTATCATTCCCACGGCTCTGAGCATTTCTTCCCTGCTTAAATGACGTCGCCGCTCCATAATAACGTTGGTTTTAATCAGTAGTAGGGAAACAGTAGCTCTAATAATGTCTTCAATGCGTTGTATGTTTTTATAGGGAAAATATTGACAGCTGATTTTCATCTTTTACTCGAATTTGATTAACAGTTCCTGTTTCAAATTATGAAATGCACCAAAAAGGATCCATATAAATTTATATAATCATAAATTTATTACAAAGCCACATCTCAATCTCAAGAAATCCGCATAAAAATGCTTGATCCCTAGACACTTTTGATGTGTGTATATAAAAATAAGCACAATTAAATATACATAAATACATGAATATACTAAATCAAATAAGAAAAACAATGGGAAAACATTAACGTTGTGATGATACTGCCAGCTTCTTACAAATGTGCTCGCGAACTTTAACTTTAAAGGATAATCGGTTGGTTGCCATCCTAATTTCCAGGGGGAGCGCATTCCACAGAGAGATAGACTGACCGAAGAAGGAACAGTGAACGAAGTCTGTGCGGTGAGTAGGGCATTGAAGAACGCGATTATTTGATGACCGTAGATTCTTACTATGGTTGTCACAAATGTACTGAAAGAAGGGGGCTAGATAACTAGGGCAAGTTGGAGAGTCAAGAAATGAAAACAAGGTGGTCAGTGCCCTTTGCTCTCTGCGCTGGCGTATGGGCAATCACTTTAGAAGCGACCGATGCGCAGAGACATGATCATATATTTACGTAGATTGAAAACGAATCGAATACAGTTATTGAGAAGACGGTCAAGTTTGTCGAGCAGATCTACATTCAGGTCATAGTAGCACACATCATCATAATCGATGATAAGGAAAATTAAGGACTGCACAAGCATTGTATTCGTACTTGTTGGTAGTAATTTTTTCAGTCGGTACAAAGCCCGCAGCGTTCCAGTAACCTACCTACCGTTTGTAGTAATATCAAACTACCTAAGTGAGGTTGAGTCGAGTCGAGAAAATCATGAGGATTTGAATTAGAATATGGGTGTCCGTCTGTCTGTCACACCTGGATATCTCAAGAATTATCTATCAACTTGAAATCAGGAATAGTTTTAGAGGACGTTTGCCCAACTATTTTGCAATTATGAAAGAAATATATATATGGACTGCCTCGTTGGTCTAGTGGTCGCAAGCGCTCCTGCTGAACATGAGGTCCTGGGTTCCATTCCCAGGTCGGGCAAAGTGTTATTGGGTTTTTCTATCTGAAATTTCTCAGTAGCAGCCTGGAGTCTGGATTTGTGCCTGGTTGATGGCAATAGGCTCGCCCCCTTATTACATGGGACTTAAAGCATAACTGGCGAAATGTGGGTGAACCTGCTACAGGGACACCTCTGCCCAACCCTTCGGGGAAACAAGGCGTGATGTTATGTTTATATATATATATATATTCTGTGGGGCTTAAGGGCAGGTGGAGTATCATATGAAAGAGCGCCATTTGCACATTCTTAAAATTTTTTTTAAAGCCGCATAGTTTTTGACTTATGATGAAAAATTAAAAAAAAATATACCGTTCCCAGTTTGATTTTCGTTACAGATCCAAGGGACCGTAGATCTAAAGCTAAGCGCGCACTACGATAAAAAGATTTTAATCGTTGCGGATAATAATCGCCAATCTGTGAACACAAGAACCTTTGACTCCTTTGTGCAACTTTTAAGGTATTTACTCTTCATCTACATATCACTGAAACACACACATTTGCTTACACTCATCAATTTACACATCACCACACGTACACGCATCATAACAGTCACCACCCCTACACAATTACTTTCCCCTCTCTATACATGCACACCAACACATTTAATTTTTAGCTTAGTTTACTTTATTTTATTTTTACTTGTTTTTCTTTAATCTACAGAAAGCTGTACTTGTTAGCTTAGTTCTTTATGCAAATAATATACTGAGAGGTTTGGCGCTGCATGCCGAGATACAGGTTTTACCTAGTTCGGCTGCAGATGCTCCTATTTTGTATTGTATTTTACGAGTAGCTTACTAGTTTTTAAGTTGTTTTTTGTACAATCCTTTTCTTGTCAAAATAAATTATTATTATTTTCTTTATTCCATTTAAATACTTATTAATTACATTTTTAAATATTAAAACATATAAAATATAAAAACATTTAAAAATATAAAAAATAGAATACCGCCGGTGTCGGGAGCAGGGTCCAAGGTACCGGTGGTTAGGGCTGCAGAGACAGGAACCTCCTCACAATGCGGGCCGTATCGAGGAGTACTGCTTTCTGAATCAGGCGTTTGATCCAACCGTCTAACGAGAGCCTCGAGAGATGTTGATCGAGGCTTTTGGCCATCAGGCCATTAGCCGTTACGACAATCGGCACAATGACAGCTGAGCTCACATTCCACATGTCAACAACCTCGTGTGCTAAGTCGAGATATTTTATTTGTTTCTCTTTCTCAGCTTTCACGAGGTTCTCGTCATGTGGAATGGTAACATCGACTATCATTGCGTGGCGCGCTAATCGGTCTATCACCACTATATCAGGCTTATTGGCGACAATAGTCCTGTCAGTAATGATAGACCGATCCCAGTACAACGTGACATGGTCATTTTCAAGAACTGGGTCGGGCACATACTTGTAATACGGTACCTCAGAGTCTACAAGTTTATATTTCAAAGCAAGTTGCTGGTGAATAATCCTGGCTACTTGGTTATGTCTGTGCAAGTACTCGCCGTTAGCTAGACGCGAACAACCAGAGATAATATGTCTGATGGACTCACCCGGACGATGGCATGCCCGACACACGTGAACCGTACCGTCCTTCATAATATGTCTCCGGTAGTTATTCGTCAAGATAACTTCGTCCATAATTGCACAGATGAAACCTTCGGTTTCCCCGAAAAGGTCACCGAAACGTAGCCAGGATACGGACGCTAAGAAATCTACACCGGGCTCGTGAAGAGCCCGAAAGAAGCGCCCGTGAAGCGCCTTGCTTTGCCATACCTCCTTGCGGTCATCTGTAGTAAGTACTACAGGTTTGCGCCAGTTCTCTTTAGCCATGGAGAGCGGGGTGAGCCCGTTGTCCACTGCGACCACATCACGGTGCATACCCACATCGGCTTTAAAAAAATATTCCCTGAGGCTGCACACCTCGCGGTTGTGGAGGGTCTTTGCATTTAAAAACCCTCGACCTCCGCATTTCCGCGGGATGTACAGTCTCATCACCGATGAATGTGGGTGATGCATCCGGTTTGCGGTCAGGAGTGTACGTACCCTCCTATCCAGGGCGTCAAGTTCGGTCTGAGTCCATTTGAGTATGCCGAAAGAGTACATCAAGACCGGCATGACCCAACCGTTGAAGGCGCGCACCTTGTTTCCGCCTGAAAGAAAACTAATTAATACCTTCTTCAGGCGACCAAAGAAGCGCTCCTTCAACGATTGCTTCATGTCAGCAACGTTGATGCCTAACGATTCCGACATACCCAAATACCTATAGTTTTCGGCTGAGGAGAGGGATCTGAGGTGTATGGAGTCCGAGAGTTGGATTCCCTCGGATTCCATAATCTCCCCTCGCTTTACATGCATGACTGCACATTTGTCCACACCAAATTCCATCCTGATGGCGCCACTGAATGTTTCAGTTACCTTCAGTAGCTCCATCAGTCGCAACTTGTTGGGGGCAAAGAGTTTCAAGTCATCCATGTAGAGGAGGTGAGATATGACCTGACCACCTCTCCTCAGCCTATAGCCTAGACCTGAATCCTCTATCAGTGTGCTTAGAGGATTCAGAGCTAAGCAAAACCAGAGTGGACTTAAACTGTCGCCCTGGAATATTCCCCGTTTAATCCATACAGGCTCGTCATTCCCCTGGGTCTGTCGACATCCTGGGTAGCGAAGGACCGTCCTCCATTGCCTCATACACGACATCAGGAAGGTGCGCAGAGTTGTATCTACTTTATACAACTCTAGCACCCTCATGAGCCATGTATGTGGCACCGAGTCCGACGAACCTGTTGGCTTATGGCCATGTCGATGAGGAGAAGCTCCTTAGTACCGCGGGATCCGTTCCTACATCCATTTTGAGAGGCTGACATAATTGAGTTACTATCAATGTGTGTGTTAATTTTCGTTCTCAAAATGGATGTAAGAAGTTTATAGACCGTCGACAAACATGTGATCGGTCTATAATTCTTGGGTTCCGCGGGATTACCTGACTTATGGAGCAGGTGGGTAACGCCTGTTGTTAGAAACTGAGGTAGCGACCCAGACTCTAGGGATGACTGGAATTGGGATGCCAGGCGAGTGTGCGAACTACTCAGCCATTTTAACCAAAAGTTGTGCAGTCCGTCCGGTCCCGGTGATTTCCAATTCGGTAACGGACGGACTGCTCTGGCTACGTCTAATGGTGTGATGAACACAGCATCCATTACTGGTATAGTTTCACGCACTCGCTCGACATCCTGCATCTAGCCAGCCTCAGTATGACAAACGGGCACCGACCAGATGCTGCGCCAGAATGCACTTGTGGTGGCATCATCCGGGCGGCACACGTCTGTCACATTTTGTTCAGGTCGCTCCCAAGCTCTATATACCCACCTCTCATCGCTCTGGAACATGCGATTCTGCGTGTATCGATCAACCCGCCGCTTATACCGCCGAATACGACTCGCCCATGCACAAACTTTCTGCTTCAGGAAGTCGATGCGCTCTGTGACACGGGACATATAGTCTTGTGGACTGATTCCAGTCCCCGAGAATGCCCGCCTTACAAAGCGCATCACTCGTGGTCGTGTATTTCCCTCCCTGAAGCAGTATAGTTTGCCGATGAGAACCCTGGCCCCATCGATACGTCGCTCGATCCTGCACTGCCAGGCTGGTACGACTGGTTTGGGTCGAGTAGCTCCGTCACAGTTTGGAAACTTGACGTTAGCTAAACGACATGCCGCAACAGCCGCGCAATACAGGATCGAGTGTGTATCAATGAGATCCTCGCTGCTCTCGAAAAGATTCGTAAGCTGCGAGTCCAGGGCACACACCAGCGCCCTATTTTTGTTGTGCATGGGTAGGCGTGGTAATCGTGGTCTAAGTTCGGTCGGAGTGTACCTATACTCGCGAAACGCATCCTCCAGTGCGCTCCTCAATCGGTTGTTACACTGGCTACTTACTGTGGCAACCCTATCATCCTCCTCTTCAACACCATGATTGAACCGCGGCGGGGTTGCATCAATATTTGACGCTTGTGCCGCGGTTTGTGCCCGAGTTGAGACGATATGGTTGCTCAGTACCTCTGAGCGCAGCCTATCAAGTGCGGTATCGTCCAACCTATGGTTGCGTTGGATGACACGCACCTGATCCGACAGTCGTTGGGCCGAGACGTTGACGGTTGGCTCTAGTTCCTGAAACAGAGACAGCATCCTAACACGGTACGCAGTGAGGTTAGTTCCTCCCTCTGTAGACCCGTAATATGCGCGCATGACGTTCTCGTTCATAGACTGAGTCCATCTCATGCGCTGCACACAACCACCGGCAGCGGGGACCCGGCTCGGGGCCGGTTGGCCCCTAAGTCCCAAGCTCTTCGGTGGCCGGCCTCTCCCCTGCCGACGTACAGGTGTTGGCGACGTCGGCGGGGAAAAATACTCGTCGCTCGAGCTCGACGCAACTACCGCGGCCGGTGTCGTCGTAGCGCTCACAGTGGGGCTGGGTACCGGCGGCGGCGAGGCGGAGCTGAGCGAGGAGTCCGGAGGTGGTGGGCGTGCTAAACGTGCGGCCGATCTCGTCAACATTTAGTTTTCATTCCAATTGTTCCAATTTTCCTTGTTTTTATTGGGGGTGACATCTGTCACGTCACCCCCGTTACGGCATTTTTTGATTTTTGTCTATTTCAATAGTCATTTTGATCTTTTTTATGTTTTATTTTGATTTGTAGCCTTTTTAGATTATTTTCGAGTTCTGATTTACCAAAAACTGCGTGTAAAATAAATATAACAATGGAAATTTGATGAAACTATTTTTGAGACGTGTTGACGTTTGTGTTGCCAGAGTTGTTTATTCATTATTATTATTATTTATTATTATTTATTTATTATTATTATTATCCTTTATTTCACTTAAATACACATAATTTATATTTTTAAATATTAAAACATATAAATATAAAAACATTTAAAAATATAAAAAATAGTAGCCCACCGGTATCGGGAACAGGATCCAAGTTACCGGCGGTCAGGGCTCCAGGGAGAGGAACCTTCTGACAATGCGAGCCGTGTCCAGGAGTACCGCTCTTTGGATCAAGCCCTTGATCCAGCTGCCCAACGAGAGCCTCCTTAGGTGTTGGTCGAGGCTCTTGGCGATTAAGCCATTGGCTGTCACGACTATCGGCACAATGATTGCTGAATCTACATCCCACATGTCGACAACCTCGCGAGCCAAGTCAAGATACTTGATTTGTTTATCTTTCTCAGCTTTCACGAGGTTCTCGTCATGCGGGACCGTTATGTCAATAATCATTGTGCGCCGCTCTCCTCGATCCACCACCACTATATCAGGCTTATTGGCAACAATAGTCCTGTCAGTGATGATGGATCGATCCCAGTACAATGTGATATTTCCATTTTCGAGAACTGGGTCGGGCACATACCTGTAGTACGGCACTTCCGATTCCACAAGGCTGTACTTCAGAGCAAGTTGCTGGTGGATAATCCTGGCTACAAGGTTGTGTCTATGCAAGTACTCTTCATTAGCTAGACGAGAACACCCGGAGATAATATGTCGGATTGATTCTCCCGGACGGTGGCATGCCCGACAGATGTCAACCGTGCCGTCCTTCACAATAAATCTCCGGTAATTGTTCGTCATCATAACTTCGTCCATAATTGCACAGACAATACCTTCGGTTTCCCCAAAGAGGTCACCAAAACGCAGCCAGGTTACGGACGCTGGTAAATCTACATCGGGCCCATGCAGGGCCCGGAAGTAGCGTCCGTGAAGCTCCTTACTCTGCCATATCTCCATGCGATCCTTAGTGTCAAGCACTACAGGCTTGCGCCAGTTCTCTTTAGCCAAGGAGAGCGGGGTAAGGCCCTTGTCCACCACGACCACATCTCGATGCATCCCCACGTCGACTCCAAGGAAATATTCCCTGAGACTGCATATCTCGCGATTGTGGAGGGTCTTAGCGTTTAAAAAGCCTCGTCCTCCACACTTTCGCGGGATATACAGTCTCATTACTGATGACCGTGGGTGATGCATTCGATATGCAGTCAGCAACGTACGGACCCTCCTATCCAAGGCGTCGAGTTCGGTCTGAGTCCATTTGAGTATGCCGAAAGAGTA
Source organism: Omphaloscelis lunosa (assembly GCA_916610215.1). Taxonomy (NCBI): domain Eukaryota; kingdom Metazoa; phylum Arthropoda; class Insecta; order Lepidoptera; family Noctuidae; genus Omphaloscelis; species Omphaloscelis lunosa. The sequence goes on along the minus strand of OU744250.1, from coordinate 206,666 downwards.
TATCAAAACCGGCATAACCCAACCGTTGAAGGCGCGCACCTTGTGTCCGCCTGATAGAAGACTATTTAATACTTTTTTCAGGCGGCCAAAGAAGCGCTCCTTCAACGATTGTTTCATGTCAGTAACATTGATGCCCAACGCTTCCGACATACCCAAATACTTATAGGTTTCGGATGCGGAGAGGGCTCTAAGGTTTATGGAATCCGAGAGTTGGGTTCCCACGGATTCCACAATCTCCCCTCGCTTTACATGCATGACCGCACATTTGTCCACACCAAATTCCATCCTGATGGCGTTACTGAAAGTTTCAGTTACTTTCAGTAGCTCCATCAGTTGCAAATTGTTGGGGGCAAAGAGTTTTAGGTCATCCATGTAGAGGAGGTGAGATATAACCTGACCACCTCTCCTCAACCGATAGCCAAGACCTGAAGCCTCCAGCAGTGTGCTTAGAGGATTCAGGGCTAAGTAGAACCAAAGCGGACTCAAACTGTCGCCTTGAAATATGCCTCGCTCGATCCTTATCGGCTCGCTATTCCTCTGGATATTTCGACATCCTGGATAGCGAAGGACCGTCCTCCATTGCCCCATACACGACATCAGGAAAGTGCGCAGAGTTGTATCTACTTTTAAAACTCCAGCACCCTCATGAGCCATGTATGTGGCACCGAGTCATAGGCCTTCTTATAATCTATCCAGCATGTCGACAGATCCTTTCGGGAACGGCGAACCTGTTGGTTAATGGCCATATCAATGAGGAGTAGCTCCTTAGTACCGCGGGACCCGTTCCTACATCCATTTTGAGAGGCAGACATGATGGAGTTGGTGTCAATATGTTTGTTAATTTTAGCTCTCAAAATGGATGTAAGGACTTTATAGACTGTTGGTAAACACGTGATCGGTCTATAATTTTTGGGTTCCGCGGTGCTACCAGATTTATTGAACAGGTGGGTAACTCCTGTCGTTAGGAACTGGGGTAGCGAACCAGACTCCAAAGCAGTCTGGTACTGAGCCGCCAAGCGAGCATGCGATCTTAAAAACCATTTTATCCAGAAATTGTGCAGCCCGTCCGGCCCTGGAGACTTCCAGTTAGGTAACGGACGGACTGCACGAGCTACATCTTGGGGGCAGATAGTAATAGCCCCCATTTCTGGTATTGGATCGTATTATTATTATTTATGTTTTATTTCTTTTCAATACATATTATTTACATTTTTAAATATTCTTATAAAAATCATTAAAAAAAAACATTTAAAAATATAAAAAATAGTGGCCCATCGGCATCAGGAACAGGGTCCAAGATGCCGGTGGTCAGGGCTCTAGAGAGAGGAACCTCCTCACTATACGTGCCGTGTCTAGAAGTACTGCTTTCTGAATCAGGCCCTTGATCCAGCCACGCAATGAGAGCCTCCTGAGGTGTTGGTCGAGGCTCTTCGCTATCAGGCCATTAACGGTAACGATTATCGGTACAATGATTGCAGAGTCCACATCCCACATGTCGACAACCTCGTGTGCTAAGTCAAGATACTTGATTTTTTTATCTTTCTCAGCTTTCACGAGATTTTCGTCATGAGGGACAGCGATATCGACAATCATTGCACGGTGCTCTCGTCGATCTATCACCACTATATCAGGCTTATTGGCTACAATAGTCCTGTCAGTGATGATAGATCGATCCCAGTACAATGTGGTGTGACCATTTTCGAGAACTGGGTCGGGCACATACCTGTAGTATGGTACTTCGGACTCTATAAGGTTGTACTGCAAGGCAAGTTGCTGGTGGATAATCCTAGCTACTAGATTGTGTCTATGCAAGTACTCGCCGTTAGCAAGACGAGAACAACCGGAAACAATATGTCGGATTGATTCACCGGGTTGGTGGCATGCCCGACAGATGTCAATCGTACCATCCTTGTCAATGTATTTCCGATAATTATTCGTCATGATAACTTCATCCATAATCGCACAGACAAAACCTTCGGTTTCCCCGAAGAGGTCGCCAAAACGCAGCCAGGATACAGAATTCAAAAAGTCTACATCAGGCCCGTGGAGGGCCCGGAAAAAGCGTCCATGTAGTTCTTTGCCCTGCCATATTTCCTTACGATCGTTAGTATCAAGTACTGCAGGTTTGCGCCAGTTCTCTTTTGCCAAGGAGAGCGGGGTGAGGCCCTTGTCCACTGCGACCACATCTCGGTGCATACCCACGTTGGTTTGAAGGAAATATTCCCTGAGACTGTAAATCTCGCGGTTGTGGAGGGTTTTAGCATTTAGGGAACCTCGACCCCCGCATTTCCGCGGGATGTACAGTCTCATCACTGATGACCGTGGGTGATGCATCCGATTTGCCGTCAGCAATGTGCGGACCTTCCTATCCAGAGCGTCAAGTTCCGTCTGAGTCCATTTGAGTATGCCGAAAGAATACATCAAGACCGGCATGACCCAACCGTTAAAGGCACGCACCTTATTTCCGCCTGATAAAAGGCTATTTAACACTTTATTCAGGCGGCCAAAGAAGCGTTCCTTCAACGATTGTTTCATGTCGGTAACATTGATGCCCAATGCTTCCGACATACCCAAGTACTTGTAGGTTTCGGTTCAGGAGAGGGATCTAAGGTGTATGGAATCCGCAAGTTGGGTTCCCACGGATTCCATAATCTCCCCTCGCTTTACATGCATGACTGCACATTTGTCCACACCAAATTCCATCCTGATGGCGCTACTAAATGTTTCTGTTATCTTCAGTAGCTCCATCAGTCGCAGATTGTTGGGGGCAAAGAGTTTCAAGTCATCCATGTAAAGGAGGTGAGAAATCACCTGACCACCCCATCTCAACCGGTAGCCTAGACCTGAATCCTCCAGCAGTGTGCTTAGAGGATTCAAGGCTAAGCAAAACCAAAGCGGACTCAAACTGTCGCCTTGGAATATTCCCCGTTCAATCCTGATCGGTTCATCGATTCCCCGGATCTGTCGACATCCTGGATAGAGAAGGACCGTCCTCCATTGCCGCATACATGACATCAGGAAGGTGCGCAGCGTTGCATCTATCTTGTACAACTCCAGCACCCTCATGAGCCATGTATGTGGCACCGAGTCATAGGCCTTCTTATAATCTATCCAACAAGTCGACAAATCCTTCCGGGATTTACGAACCTGTTTGCTGATGGTCATATCTATAAGGAGCAGCTCCTTAGTACCGCGGGACCCATTCTTACATCCATTCTGAGACACAGACATAATTAAGTTGTTGTTAATATGGTGTGAAATTTTTGCTCTAAGAATGGATGTAAGAACTTTATAGATCGTCGGTAAACATGTAATTGGTCTATAATTTTTAGGTTCCGCAGTACTGCCCGATTTATGGAGCAGGTGGGTAACTCCTGTTGTGAAGAACAGTGGTAGCGACCCAGTGTCTAAAGATGACTGCAATTGCGTGGCTAAGCAGGTATGTGACCTTTGTAGCCATTTAAGCCAGAAATTGTGCAGTCCGTCCGGTCCTGGAGATTTCCAGTTAGGTAACGGCCGGACTGCACGAGCCACATCCAGAGGAGTAATGCTAATGGCCTCCATGTGTGGTATTGGATCACACGCCTGCTCAACAACACGCATCCAATCACCCTCAGTGTGACTGACAGGCACATTATTATTATTATCTCCTTTATTTCATTTACATACATATAAATTATATTTTTAAATATTAAAACATAAAATCTAAAAACATTTAAAAATATAAAAAATAGTAGCCCACCGGTATCGGGAACAGGGTCCAAGCTACCGGCGGTCAGGGCTCCAGAGAGAGGAACCTTCAGACAATGCGAGCCGTGTCCAGGAGTACCGCTTTCTGAACCAATCCCTTGATCCAGCTGCCCAACGAGAGCCTCCTTAGGTGTTGGTCGAGGCTCTTGGCGATTAAGCCATTGGCTGTCACGACTATCGGCACAATGATTGCTGAATCCACATCCCACATGTCGACAACCTCGCGAGCCAAGTCAAGATACTTAATTTGTTTATCTTTCTCAGCTTTCGCGAGGTTCTCGTCATGCGGGACCGTTATGTCAATAATCATTGCGCGCCGCTCTCCTCGATCCACCACCACTATATCAGGCTTATTGGCAACGATAGTTCTGTCAGTGATGATGGATCGATCCCAGTACAATGTGATATTTCCATTTTCGAGAACTGGGTCGGGCACATACCTGTAGTACGGCACTTCCGATTCCACAAGGCTGTACTTCAGAGCAAGTTGCTGGTGGATAATCCTGGCTACAAGGTTGTGTCTATGCAAGTACTCTTCATTAGCTAGACGAGAACACCCGGAGATAATATGTCGGATTGATTCTCCCGGACGGTGGCATGCCCGACAGATGTCAACCGTGCCGTCCTTCACAATAAATCTCCGGTAATTGTTCGTCATCATAACTTCGTCCATAATTGCACAGACAAAACCTTCGGTTTCCTCAAAGAGGTCACCAAAACGCAGCCAGGTTACGGACGCTGGTAAATCTACATCGGGCCCATGCAGGGCCCGGAAGTAGCGTCGTTATTATTATTATTATTTATTTTTATATATCTCGGGACCTTAGGGTCCCGGTCTTTTGAAAGGCGTACGAGGGGCCGAAGCCAACTCGCAGAGGCCCCTTAGACAATTTTATATGGAATGAGGCACCAACCGACGATTATCCCTGTATGGACTATGTAAGTGCACCCAAGGAAAACCCCTGGTTGGTGCAGGACTATTGTAGAACATGAAAATAAAACATATGCTATTGGTTTGGATGGCTATAGTGGATTTGATTCCTTGAACTATGGGATAACTATGTCCCCTGCCTGACCAATGTTATATACTATACAAGGATGAAATGGTAGGGGGTGACTTGCACACTCAATAATGGGCCCTCGAAAAACTGTTGCTAGCACGTAGTGACGTAGCGACTAGGGGGCAACATGTTTTGAGGTGCTTGAGGAGTGGAGAGGTTTTCCACGGCTTTCAGAACAATTCCAGAGCCCGGAAGATGGTCAAGATCCCTACGAGCACTTACTGGAATACTTCCTTTCTCCGAGCACATTTGCTCTCGCGAATCGCCACTTAAGCCGGCCAATTAAGGCAAGAATGAGGTGGGAGTTCCGTTCCTCATCAGTGTTCACTCCAGCCGGCCAATAAAGGCAAGCAAGAAGTGAGGAACAAGACTTCTCCCGGGAGATAGGGTCCGTGGGGTCGCTACTGCCCAACAGCTCGCCACATGCTGCCCTGCGGGTTTTTGTATGTCTTTTGGTCTGGCTCCTCATCCCAGACCCGTTCCGGCAAAGTAAACTCTACCGGCACAGGCATAGAGTTCGGAGCGCGCAAGCCCCACCACGACGTCAACGTAGAGATACAGCGGTGGGGTTAGATACAGCGGTGGGGTTATTATTATTATTATTATTACAATACCATTAACTAGGATCTGCAGTCTGCACACTGCCAAAAGAAATCGTTTGCGAGTGCGCATAGGAATGATTTTATTTCGCAATTTAATAATCGCAACGCTTAAAATTCGTAGTGTGCGCTTAACTTAAGTTTATGATAGGTATCTATTTCAACTAGATGCTTCCACACGTTCCTGAGAAAAAGGGTCTTGACAGACAACGAAGTCATCCTTTAAGGGTTTCCATTTTTCATTTTGTGGTACGGAACCCTAAAACAGATTTATTATCGGTCTGTTACCTTTTCATGTCGTAACGGCTGAATAGTTTTAGATGAATGGCGTACGGATAGGTCATGACCTGGGTTACAACATATGATATACAATGTGGATCTGGACTTATGGCATTAAATTAAAACGAGCACAGTACTAGTCCATCGAAACATTTTAAAACACGAAGATTAGTAGTTAAGGTTGAACTAGTCGCGGGCTCGAACTCACTAGTAGGCATGGCCGAAAAGCACGCTGCCTCACCTGGCATCGTGTCCGACAAAGATATTATCAGTGATGAGCAGAGCAGACGTTGTGCATGTAGACGCTGGTCTACATGCACAACGTCTAGTTCGCACGCACACAAACACCGTTCCGAACTATTTTAGTAAAACGAGCGCGTATTACGAAAAGTTTTTTGGAAAAATCGAGTTTTATGAAAAAACCACTGCATAAATCAATTACAAATAAAGTTTATTTAACTCTTTGATAATTAAGCTTTGTCGGTGCCGACTTTTTTTTGGAGATTTTACACTTCTTTTATTGCTTATTTACCCCCAAAGTTGCGTTAAAATTTGCAAGAAAAAGGAATCTTTGTGGGCTCCTAACTTTTTAACGGCTCATTATTTTACTATTCTGTTTCCGCACAGACAAAATTAATAATGAAACAAAACGATATCATGTTTAACTTTGGATGTACGATGTCAAACAGTGGAGTAAAACCCCCCTGAAATTTGTATGGAAAAAATATCAACTGGTTCCACCTAAATGGAAAATTTAAGAATTGCAATTTTCAAACAAAATTAATAGCAAAATCAAATGCATAAAATGTAAACACGCTTTATCTACGAAAAGTCACTGACCTGTCGCGTGGTGTGGTGCGGGATGCAGCGGGCGGGGGTGCGGGACGGTACTTTAGTCGGAGAAGTCTCACTAAGTTGCGCGTTGTTAATTAATAAAAGATCACTAATTGAATAATTAATCACATATTATCACATCACAATCAGAATTTAAATCATCAATAAGTAGTCAAATTTTTTAATTTTCTAAGTGTCCATCGTTGTTCATTATGCACAAGCGACATCGTCTTATTAAATTTTCACGGACTCGTCTTAACAAGTCCTCATCTGTTCTTTTATGTTAGTCGAAGGCATTACTTATTCTAATTTTTAAATCATCCACAGTGTTCACTTCTCCTGCATACACCTCGTTTTTTGGGGGGCCGCCCCACAAAAAGAAATCCAGTGGTGTCAGGTTCGATGACCGTGCTTTTTTTTTTGGGTGGGAAATCATCAAATAACTTCTCCCGCTCTGGGCGGAGCGGGAGGGCGTGTCAGACTCTTACTGACTAAAACCCACCCGTGTTCCTTCGGTTGCCCTGTTGCCGGAGGTCACGATCTCCCTTTCGGTTTTCTTCGCAACCCCGGCAGGTCGGTGACCGTGCTGGCCATCGAATAGGTCCAAAACGGCCAATCCACTGACTTACAAACATATCCGTTAGTCGCTGTCTAACAGGCACTACGGAATGGGCGGGCGCACCGTCCAATTGATACCACAGTCGTCCATACACGTCCAAAGGTAAATCGTCCGTATAGTCTGACACTGGTGGCCCAGTGTCAGACTATACGGACGAATTACCTAAGAAGTTCTAAGAATTTCTCTGCGTTTAACGTCCCACCGATAAACACTGGACCTGTTATTTTGTTCCTATGAATTCCAGCCCAGACATTTAGTGAAAACCGGTACTGGAATGAAGACTCTCGAATTAGGCGCTGGTTTTCATGACTCCAATATCTCAGGTTTTGTCTATTCCAAACTATTTCTTGTAAACGTGCTCTCATCAGTCCACATAATATTAGATATGAAGTCAGGGTCGTCTGATATTCTGTCGAGAAGCCATTGGCAAAATAACACTCTGACTGGCATATCTCTGGATAACAGTTGTTAAATTCCTAATTAACTAACTAATAATACACTAACACTTAACAATATGTCACAGTAACCTGTGCACTAATCTAACTATCATAAATCGTCTTTAACACAATAACAACTAAAACTTTTCATAAAATCACAACAATGCGCGCACGGCTCGTCTTGTGATAACAAAAGTAGGCGTGTGCTCTCATCAAAGGGCTCCGCTATGCCACGGTAATATTATAATACAGTACTCCAACTTCATACAAACGGACGAAACGCGAGCTATACCTACGCGCCTCGATGTCGCGGTGCGCTCGGAGCGCAGACAGTCACGGCTGTACCGCAGTGTCGAACGGACGGTGTGTTGTTTTTTTTAACGATAACCGCGCGATTTTTTCTCTCAAAATCAGTTAATATGACGAGTAGGAAATATTGTGCTGTTTTTGGTTGTATGAATTCGTCAATAACGCATCCAGACATAAGTTTTTTTAAATTACCTGGAAACTCTGAAAGGTAAGACTATAAAATAATTTTACTTACTAGTAGGTAGGTACATAATGTGTGTCTTTATGGATAAGTATTTCCTTTTATCTCACGAAAAAAAAGGTGTTTGGATTAATAAATAAAGCGAATAGAGTAACGGAAAGATATTGAGACGAGTGAAATAGGTAGTTATATGCGGTTCTGAATGAATCATGATACGGTAGGTACCTACCTACTTACGCTTGTGTTAAAACTTCGGTGCATGTGTGTTTTGTTAGTTTGCATAATTCAAAGTAAAGACGTGGTATTTTATTATGAATAATATTTGTTTATTATCTGTGTGTATGAATAAAACTAGAAAAAAAAAATTACCGTCTGTGTGTCATTAGATAGTTTTCGAAATTTTCACGTGAAGTGATTCTGCTGCTGCTATAACAACATATACCACTAAAAACTGTTTTTTTTTCTCGGTATTAACAACAACAGCTAGACTCATATATAATATTTCGATGTTTGAGGGTTGTGATTTTAAAACATTCGTAGTCAGCTGTTCAGCATTTTAATAATTAATTAATTGGTGACCAAAGAATTTTTATATAAAAACTTTTTTATAAAAAAAATAAAAAAAAATATTTATATAAAAGGATATTTACAATCACAAAACTAAATAGAAACAGAAAGTAGGCAAATGTAATTAAAATGCTGGAGACGGGCATCCCTAACGCATGTTCACGTACCGCGCGGCTGTAGGCATTTATTTCTATCATGCGGCCGAGTTACACTACTGTATATAATATTACCGTGGCTATGCACTGACTGACATAGTTACCGAGTCAATAAAAGTCTTTTTGCCGAAAAAATTCCGCTCACACACACACACGCAGTTTTCTATGCACCACTAATGCATTATTTGCGTAAGTAATATTTCTTTTTCTTTCAAATTGTAGTATTTTGTGGGAGTGGGCGGGGCGCGTAAGAGTGGAATGGTATGACACCTTTCTCTGTCTTTCAAGCATATTGAGACGTAAAGAATAGAATCGTACGTTTTTGCACAGGTTCCTGACCGTACAATGTTTACCTATTATTACGGACTCAGATCTACATCATGTTCATCATCAAAATAAGAAAATGAAAAATAATTTCCTGTGGCTAAAGTATTCATTGGATTTGATTTATTTTTTGTATACGGGTAAAGAACATGACACTCTTTACGTGGTTTAAAGGAATGTCAATCGTCCTGCTCCACTTTGTGTACTCTGGATCCCGGTAGTATATTCCGACCTTTAAGGGTCTTTCAAACAGGCGCGACACGCGACGCGACTCAAAGACACCGCTCGTCGCGCGACGAGCGGCGTCTTTGTGTCGCGTCGCGTGTCGCGTCTGTTTGAAAGAGCCTTTACGCGTGTGAAGCCACGGGCAAAAGCTAGTAGCAATATAAATTCGTACGACAATCGACATTGTTGTCGATAGCCTACGTTAGTGGATCAGCACAAGCACATCACTAACTCGTCGCAAGATACAACGGCCGTACTACGCGATGCAACCGCATAACTAAAGTATCGTTTTTTGATTTTTACATTGCTTGTCCAGTCAGTAAGCGACATTTAGGTAGTGGTTAAGAAGCAGTGTATTTGCTGCAAAAATAGTGCAGTCGCTGTGATATATGAAAACAAAAATAAAGTAGTAAAGGCAAGAAATATTTTACGATTTGTTTTTTCATGATTTTCAAGACAAATATATAGTAAAATACTTGTCCTGTTAAATGATAAATGGTTCCATAATTTATAATGGTTCCAGAATTTATAGAGATAGTTTGGCTTCAATTTTTACAAGAAACCACTTAACAACACGGTATTCTTAAATGTTGTCACGATCGCGGTCGAAAGCGCACAAGTTCGCGGAGACGGCCGTTTGCCTGTAAGATGAGCATCTTGATCACGATGCGCGGACACAGACATGCTCCCATGCCACTTCTGTTTTTTTATATTTCTATGGGTGTGATGTTACAGCGAACGAGTTCCCGGCGCAGTTCGAAGGCGTGGTGCGCCGCGTGGTGCGCCTCCTGTTCCATGTGGTGGCGCACATGTATGCCGCGCACTTCCGCCAGTTAGCGCTGCTGCGCCTGCACGCGCACCTGCACCTTACTTTCGCGCACCTCACCGCGCTCGACCGCCGGTTCGCGCTGCTCGACCACAAGGAGACCGAGGTGACTCCCACACCAAACTCATATCTACCACATTGAAGCTTGCCACTGTTCATTTTTAGAGAAACTTAAAGTTAGGGTCTGTAGGTATTAGAACGGTAGGCGATTAAAAGGCCCCCTACAAATTTTGACATAGCGCTCATTTAGGAGTAGCTACGCCACTGACTACACAGTTATAAGTTCATACTCATTATGCCGCGCGTGGGTCAAGTAGGTCTCAGCGTAAGCAAAAAATGTACGGCGATGAGACCGTACTTATAGCATCGCCTTTGATGAGTCTCTAATAATTGTAAATAAATTATATAAATATTTGCAACCCCCAAAAGAAAAGAGGCAAAAAGTTAAACGTTAATGTAACAGCAAGTAGGTATACCATTATACAGAAGTAACGACAAGTTCTCTCGATGCCCTTAAGGTTGAATGTGGCAGTCGTCTGTGGGCGCCTGCTGCTGTTCGCCATTGGTAGCCTGTTGTCGAGATCTCAGTGATTGAAGTTCGATATCTTCATGCACGACAAATAGGAAGCAAATATTCCTATTTCTGTTCCTCGGAAATCGCTTCCTGACCAGTATGCAGTATTCTCGATCCCTGATTTTGTTTAGCCATTTCTTCTCAGGGGTAGTCAGATAAGAAAATTCGACACCATCTAGCTTATTTTTTTTATATGACTTGTAAAAGTGCTTCCGATATCCTTCCTATTTACAAAATAAATAATTTTATAGCAGTGACAATACCAATTATTGCCAATGAAAAGTAACAAATTGCATATTGGTGAACCGTGATGGTGGATGGTAGTTCTGGTTAGTTCTCTTGTTGGAAACGCAACAGCACATGCATGTCATAGTTTGTATGTGTAAATATTCATCCCGACTACGGAACCCTTCATTGTACGTGGTTGGACACTTGGCTGGTTTTTGTAGTTGTTTGGCACAAATCGAACTTTTATACGAAATCAAAAGCAGCGTAATTTACGCGAATCAATACTGAAAGAAACGAAAATGGGTTAGTTGCCACAGTATACACACACGTAACATTGTAACTTGTCTCAGAACACACACGTTGCATTGCTACTTGTCACAGACAGAACACGTAACATTGTTAGTCTAGTCACCAGTGCATTGTATAAAGCAGATACTATGTTTTATATTTTTCTTAAATTACCATTATTTTCGTCGTAAAAAGAAATTACCTAAATTATTGGCGTCTTGGAGCTGCAAGCTTCTCACTCAGTCTCGCTCTCACTAAGTCCGCGAGCGAGATAAAAAGTGAATTTGAGCTGAGGTACTATGGGCTCTTAAACTTGGTCGTATCCAAAACCGCCAGCGCCGCGTTTTCTTTCTTTGTGCTTATCACAATAAAATATAAATGCTGCTGAAACTAAAAGCACGTCCTCTTCTTCGTACATCTCGAAATCAACTGCGCAAGGCGAGCCGCGAGACTCTTAAGCGAGCCGTTCACCGCCAGTTAAACTAATTTAGTTTAGCTCGCCAGTTTTTCATACATGTGGGTGGTTTCATACACGCACCGTACGTATAACGTACGTGTATGAAACCACCCACATAAACTAACTTAGTTTAGTTGGCGTTGGACGGCTAGTTTTAAAATGAGGATGCGTTGCAAAATAACACAATAGCCTCCGGAGGCCAAGCCTCGGGTCCCAAAAAGCCACGCAGCTTGCAGTGGGGCGCCAAATTGCTACTTATCTTACTTTAGTCCACACCCTGAAGGTCATCGCACATATGTCAGCTCGGCACCGGATTGGCATCACCTCACCTCGTTAGCTCCTCGTCAACTAGGCGTCAACCCAGCGTAGGCACGTAATCAGCTGAAGCTCGCCTCCGCGGAGTCGCCGAGCTTAAGGTGTGGTAAAAATGACGATACTTAAGCTAGGCGACGAACTTACGTGGGGCGTTGCCCCGACATAAGGTCGGTGACTGGCTAATCTTGAATTCCCGAAGCCAGTATGGAGTTTCATAGAAAAAAGGCCGATGCCAATCCGGTGCCGAGGTGTCGATACGTGTGCGCAGACAGAGCAGCGAAACGGTTGAGCACGATTTTTGTTGTCGAGTTTTGAGTGACGTACGAACTGAACGCAACTTAGGTACAGTGCGTGCGTCCCTATAACACCGTGTGACCGCAGGTGCTGCGCGACCTGGAGGTGGCGTTGCGGCTGACGGAGGCGCCGGGCGCGGGCGCGGGTGAGGCGGGCGAGGACGCGTCGCCGCGGCGCCGCTCGCCCGTGGTGACGCAGCCGCTGGCCACGGCGTGAGCGCGAGGCGCTGTCGCCCTGTGTCCGCCTGCGTCCCCGCGCCCCGCGCCGAGCGCACGCGCCGCGCGCCCCGACGCGACCGTTACGCGAGTTGAAGAATTGTTAATTCTATTGTAAATATTTCGATCTGTTAAGTAGTTTTAGGAGATTACGATTAGTTTTTACTTATAATTTGTGATCGCTTTGGTTGTAAATAAAAGTGATATTTGTTTAACTAATAAATTGAAAGCTTTATGAGAATCATTCGTTTAATTTTGACCTATAACTGAGAAGTTTTTTTTCAAAAACTGTAAGTTTGGAAATATGCCATTTTGGTGGCCGCAGCCAGGGAAATAACGTCTTTCGTATAAATAAATTGTTTTATGAATGAAGAAGCGATCCCACAGGAATGGTGCAATAGTTCGCTGATGCCCATCTTCAAGAATCAAGATGATGTACAGGACTGCAACAAGTTTCGACAGATAAAGCTCATGTCACATAGTATGAAGGTATGGGGGAAAGTAATAGAGAAAAGATTGCTAGAGGAGAATGAGATTACCTCGAACCAGTTTGTAATTATAATATAATCTTTATTTAAGTATAAAAAACAGATTGTAGTACATTTAACAGTTTTTACAAAGTTTATAGTAGGTATTTAAATCTCTGGTAATCAAATGGGTGATGTGCTGTTCTCCTTGCTAGTCTATGAAATAACCTGTATTAAGGATGAGGAGTAACAGTGCCAATCCCCTCTAATTGTATTACTTCATTTTTTTAACAAGTTCGTGGTTATGCCAGGTCGAAGAATAATGGATTCCACTTTTGCACTCCGCCAATTCTGCGTGAAGTACATGTTGTGGTGGGCCTTGAAAGAGAAAGGTCTGCCCGGGAAGTATGTATAATTTACTCGTGCTATGTACAGTCGTAGTCTGAAAATGCTTATCACCTCGAGATTTATAATTACATAGCATGCACAGATCTGTGTCACGGTCGAAGATATATGGTTTTTTTAAGGGGTACCGTACCCGCATGGTGCCAAACAGATCCCTATTAATAAGCCTCCGCTGTCCGTCCGTCCGTCATGAACCATATAAGGTAGACAGTTAAAAATTTGACAGATTGTGTATTTCTATTGCCGCTACAACAAGAAAATATTGACGTCATCGCTATCCAGGGTGAATGAGCTTGAGCCTGCCGTTCGTGTCCAAATGGCTTCTTTCGATGCTGGTGGACCTAAAAACTTGTCTATATTGCAGGCTTATAATTTATTATTTTCTATTCCTCACTATACGAGCGTAGAAGCTAATACGCTTAAATGATGAAAATCTCGATGCCTTGTGCTTTGAAGGATGCACTACAAAAATTTGTATTAGGTCTTTTTCTTGTTTTTTTCATGGTGCTTTCATGTCATTCACTTCTTCAAAAGAAGAAGTGAATGACTTCTTCTTTTTATGTGGTTAGTGACTAACTTGGTGTCAGAGTTTTAAAGCCGCCCACGGGCCTCTGACTTGACTTCATATGCCGACTAGAAATATCTCTCAGGCATGCCGGTTTCTTCACGATGTTTTTCTTCGCCGTTTTTTAAGTGATAGTTACACAATACGCACATGAATCCGAAAAGTCAGAGGTGCGTGCGTTGGGTTTGAAGTTGAGACCTATGACTTGACAGCCTGTTGGTCACACCACTCAGTTATCACTGCTGTCATTCACTCATTCACTGTGTTACTAACTCTAGGATTTTTAGAAAATAAATGCTTACAGTCTTCAGTATTGTTTATAAAAATCTCGCTAATCACTGATTAGCCACTGTTAAGCTTAGCAATTAGTTAGCTCTTAATCAATGATTAACTTTTCTTTATTTATAAACGCTGGTTAGCAAGTGATTAGTTGCAAAACGAAAAAGAAGTGAAATAATGCGTTCGGCACACACTAACTACCAACACAGGGAAAACCACACCGAGGCGAAACCCGCGGCGCACCGATGTCCCCGGGTATAAACGCCTGTTAGCCTACCTTTTGGCGAGGCATCTATCACAGGTAACCTTACGAGACATGGCACAATTAGAATACACCGTAACAAAACTATCACAATACCTAACCGAGGCATACCATGCATGCTGCAAACTAAGAGCGCCACGAACCAAGAGTGAGAGAAACCCCTGGTGGAACGCTGAACTTAGTAAACTCAGAGACACACTACGGAAACAATTCAACAGAGCCAAAAACACCTGACTCTCGGAAGACTGGGAGCTATACAAAGAGACCCAATACACATACAAGAAGCAAATCAGAACTGCCAGGAGGAAAGCATGGCGGAAATTCTGTGAATCAATTGAAACTAACAACGAAGCGGCAAGGGTACGAAAGATCCTATCAACCGATCAGGACCGAACTTTCGGCGCGCTGAGAAAACCCGATAATACATACACACTAACTGACTATGAAACCAATAAGGTCCTTCTCGAGACTCACGTCCCAGACTGTAAAATCCTAGAGGACAGGTCGTGGGAGGCTGAACCAGAATGGACCCCAACGGATCAAGACTGGTCAAGAGCCCGCAATATAGTAACAGAAGACCGCATAGAGTGGGCTATCAACACCTTTCACCCATACAAGTCGACAGAGCTGGAGGGCATCTTCCCGGCCCTGCTGCAGTGGGGGGTGGATCATCTGACACCATGGCTGGTGGAGATCTATCGAGCCTGCATAGCTAAGTGCTATGCAGGCTCGATACACATACCTCTCGCATGGCGCGAGGTGAAAGTCATTTTCATACCCAAACCTGGCAAGACCGATTATACACAACCCAAGGCTTATAGCCCAATAAGCCTCACATCCTTCCTACTGAAAACCCTCGAGAGACTGTGACAGGTACATCCGAGACGGACCTCTCCGGGTAAAACCACTTCACAAACAACAGCACGCGTACTCCACAGGCAAATCAACAGAATCAGCGCTGCACAGCGTGGTTTCTAAGATTGAATGCGCAGTGGACCACAAATGCTCAGCACTGGCTGCCTTCATTGACATTAAGGGCGCCTTTGACTAAACCATGTTGAACAGCATAAAAATTGCCCTCGACCGACACAGCATAGACTCGACCCTGAGTGGCTGGATCACCAATATGCTCAAATTGAGAGCTGTACAAGTCACAGTAAATGGCACTACAAGGGCCATCGTTGCGAAGGGCTGCCCGCAAGGAGGCGTTCTCTCACCGCTTCTATGGAATATGGTAGCAGACAACCTCATCAAAACACTTAATGACAAAGGTTATTTCACCGTACGCTACGCTGACGACATAACCATAATAATAAACGGGACCCACGAAAACACTCTATGCAATCTCATGCGTCAAGCCCTGAAATTAGTAGAGGAATGGTGCAGCAAGAACCAACTCTCAGTGAACCCTACAAAAACCGAACTGATCCTCTTCACAAAAAATAGGAAATTGACCACACTACAACTACCACGATTCTTTGGAACAACCCTAAGCCTCTCAACTGAAACCTAATACCTGTGCATCTTTTTGGACAAACAACTGAACTGGGTAAAACACACGAACTACATCACCACGAAAGCCAGCATATCCCTGTGGCAGTTCAAGCGACTGCTCGGCAGGAATTGGGGCATTAGCCCCAAGGTCACCCACTGGCTATACACTACAGTCATCCGACCAATTATCACATACGGCTCACTGGTCTGGTGGCCCAGGACAGACCTGAGTACAGCCCAAAGAGATCTTGGAAAACTGCAGCGGTTTGCTTGTAAGTAAGTAAGTAAGTATTTATTTGCATAAAACATGGTATACATGGTGTTACAATAATTTACAATAAAGATCTTACATGTTTTGCCAGAATTGTACTTAGCATGCATATGTTCACTTAATACTTACATGAGAATTTGTTATACATAAATTCTTTAAGACTGTAGAAATTTTTCAAGTTTAACCAGTCAAACAATTTTCCCTTAAATAATCTGGAGTTTAAGTTTTTTATGTTACTCGGTATGTTATTATATATACTAACACAATTATATAAGCAGCTTTTATTATATTTAGCAAGCTTGGGAAGATCATGCAGAACGAGTCTCTGTGGATCACGCCCGCGCCGGCTCCTTGGATTAATATAATTGGCTGATATAAACAGGTCTTTATGTTTATTAACGAACATACATATTTCCAATATATAAAGCGATGGCAGCGGTAACAAACCTAGTTTCTTAAATATGGGTTTACAAGATTCCTCCGAGTGCATCCCGTAAATTGCCCTAATGCACTTTTTTTGAGCAACAAATGCTCGGTTTATATCGGTACTATTTCCCCATATTATAAGCCCGTAACGTAGTACCGATTCTACATATGCATGATAGGTCATGAGAGCTGTTTTTATGATTGTAATATTTTTGATTTGTTTAAGAGCATATACAAATGTATTTATTCTCTTTGCAGCGTTATCCACATGCTCTTTCCAATTCAAACTCTCATCAATAATTACGCCTAGAAACTTCGTTTGTGCTACTTCTTTATTTTTTGATACGCTTAGTTTAATATTATATTTAGGATTATTACATTTGTTGAAATTAATATAAACAGATTTATTAAGATTTATTTTAAAATTATTTTTGTCAAGCCATTGTATTAATTTATCTATAGTATTATTAATGTCAGTCTCATAATTATTTCTTAAATTGTTACATTTTTCTGTCGCTATAATAATAATTTGTGTCGCAATCACTAGCGGTATGACACCCACACCCACTGCCGCCCTACAGGCAATGCTTGGACTGCCACCTCTGCACCTCATCGTGCGGTAGGAGGCGGCCCTGGCCCCTTTAGGCTCCACTTATCAGGAACCCTAAGCAAAAACTCCAAGAGTCAAGCACACACGTATATAGGAAGATGCGATCAAACGACGACCAATGATGGCATCACCCTGCGAGAAAGCCTTGAATACACACCACTTACAAAGGCACTACAACATAATACTTACTGAAGAACAATGTGACTACTCAGGCCCGAAAGAGCTGAGAGTATACACCGATGGATCAAAGACCGACTCTGGTACCGGGAGTTGGAGACTTCTCACACGATCTCAATATAAATATATCCCGTCCGCTGGGAATATTCAACACCATCTATAAGGCGGATTGTATGGGCATCATACAAGCGGCCCACGCCATAGAAGCCAGGAGAGTCACGGACACTCACATACGTATACTCTCCGATAGCACCTCGGTTCTCCAATCCTTACGGAAAAAAATATTACCTCAAAGTTAACACTAGAATGTCACAATGCACTAGAACAAGTAACGGTATCTAGCCGCAACACGGTGACACTATAATGGATAAAAAGACACAGCGTATCACTGGGCAACGACGCAGCTGACGAACTTGCTAGAAGAGGATCTAGCATGGCAGTCTATGGACCCGAGCCTATCGTGCCAATTCCCTTCAACCAAATACGCAGGTGGCTACAGAAGTTCACCCACACATAAGCGGAGAACTGGTGGACCTCGACACCAGGCTGCAGGCAATCCAAGGAAGCTATGCCATCTTTGGATAGCAAGCTAACCAGGCGTTTATTAAGCCTGGACAGGAACGGCCTGCGCCTGATGACGGGGACCATCACGGGGCACTGCTCGCTTAACAAAAACTTCCACACAATAGGCATAACGTGGCATCAGTGATACGTAGATTGAGGGGAAGCAGCCATAGCATTCTGAAGGTGTTTGCAGAAAGGATAGAAGGGCCTACAATGGATAGGTTTATCAAACTGCATGTCAGACATGGGACTTGATGAATTTTCCTCCTCTTATCTTGGCTGTATTTTTAGTATGTATTTGTGTTTTTATTGTGTAATTGTGTTTTTATTGTTGTACTCATGTGTGTTTAAGTGTTACTACTAACATAGTTTTTTTTTTTTAAGTTTGTACTGATTACTAACTCGCTATGGGCCGTCGACGCCTGAAAATAAACGATTTATTTTTTATTTTTTTTATAACGGACAGTCCTCTGTGCAGGGCGTGCATGGAGGCTGAGGAAACCGTCGAGCACGTGCTCTTCAGATGCACAGTAGTCGCCCAGATTAGAACAGAAACCCTCGGGTCACTCAGATCTTTCACTGATGTTCTGAACAGACCAGGCGTTTTAATTAACTTCTGGAAGGAGCTGGGCTAGTTGGAATAACCACCAAACGGCTGCTATGGCCCATGCACAATGGTCCACTTGACGGACCAAGTGCGGAAACCAAACCCCGTAACATAGAACATGCGTTCGGCACAGATTATAAACAAAATAGTCGACAAAAAAAACAGAATTATAATAACGTTATTTCTGGATGGGGCAAGTTGTTTTAAATTGTAAAATGTAATGGATTGTTAGTCGTCACAGAGTACATTATACTATAGAGTCTATAGTCACAAGAAAACACACTTTTCTTGCTTTCAATACACACACACACACTCTACACTTTTTTTGCGTGGTGTAAACTAGAAAAGTGTGTTTTCTTTATACTTACGGCCAAAATGTTTAATATAATGAAGTCTGCATTTGAGTTCAAAACAAGTGTGCTTTTGAGTTCATTACGTGCCGAAAACAAAAATGATCTCATTCAGGCATTCATTTCTCAACAAAATTAGCCATACATAATTGTTGCAATATAATTAATAAAATTTTAAAAGGTACAGACATTTTTAGAATGGAAAACACGAGTACCTACCAACCTAGCAAGCCAGTTATGCAAGTAAAGCTCTTATCTCAGAAAAATTTGAAAAAACTTAAGAAAAATCCTAATAAATCATTTATTATAAAACATGTAGTAGTAGTCTTTTCATTTGCCTTTGCATTTTCCTTTTTTATTTAATGAAACTGGTTTGGGTGGTTTCTATAGGGTGTGTACTGTGTAGCTGTATAATGCATCCAACCCACGGAGTATAGAAAAAAGCGGAGATGCCGCAAGCCAAAATCTACTAAGAATTAAGCGTCGCCTGAATGCGGGTGTTCGGGGGACGAGGTACGGCGATGGCTACACCCCACGATGGAAACCCCGCCCATTTTTTGTAAATCCATCTAGCGGTGAAATGAATTATTACAGTGAAACTGGGCTATTTTTAATTTTAGTTCGTCTACTGGCCACTATGGCGTAACAAAGCATGACACTGTTCCAGAACATTCTATGTGCGTTAGTATGGTGGGAACACGTTACTTTGACCCAACTGGGCGAATCCCAAAAGATGGGTAACATGGGTTAACATTTTTATAGTCATTTAGTAAAATAAAAAGATAAAAAAAGCATCAATGTTTATTGGACATTGCTTATTGGCCACTAAACAACACAGTTTTATTTAAATGCTGCCTTTTAGACAAAACAATGTTTTCGAGCTTACTGTAATAATTAAGTCTCGTATTACAATAGTTGTGGCTTATAGCTTTGGTTAACAATGTGACATGGTTGAAAATTGGATCTTGATCATGCGCATGGGCATTTAATAATATGAAGTAATTTTCTCCTATGGGACTCTTAAGTGTAGCATGTACATTACGAGGTTTAAAATGATAAACATTTAAACTTTCTTTTTTCATTCTTCTTATGATTAATTCTGTGCGTAAGCATATTTTGACAACATCATCAGATGGGAAAATAAGTTGCCCACGGCTTTTCAGTGAAATAAATCTATGTCCTGTCTTTATTTGTAAAGAGTGAAGGGCGAGAACACATTCACCGCATTTTTTTTTTCTGCAATACTCGTACTATGTAAACCGCTATTTATGAGACAATTTGGTGAGTGTCAATGTATTCACTCTGCTAAATCCTATTTCTTTCGGCCATCGCGTCATGAAGAAAATTGTCATCATCAATATTTCGACTCTCGTCGGATATTCTCTACCTTTCACTTGTGCTGTTAATCAAATCAACAGCTCTAAGACGCGAAAAACAAGATCGGATCCCAATGTGCTCAAGGGGAATGCAATTTCCTCTAAAGGAATCCTTTAACTCAGTGTTAATAAGGGTTTTTTTGTACGCCGCGCCGCCTGGAACTGTCGCGCTGTAGGGTTATTATTTGTCCTTCCATGTGCTCTAATATTGCCAAAGAATAATTCGAGGTGATTCTGGCTAAACTTATACAAGGGCAAATATATAAGTTCCTTTTTTTCTTGTACTAAACTTTTTTACAAACCTATCGCACTGTCTATGCAGACAATGATGCCAATGAAACCAGTTTTTCTTCTTGACTGAACTATTTTTTGGGAACATGTTGCTAAGTGCCAGATGTAATTTTTTGAAAATATTAAAAATGATAAAGTTTTGGAAAAATTTCGTTTGAATAGTGCTTTTTTGGTTCCGTATTGTTTTAAATTTTTAGAATTTAATATGTCAAACAAGTCATTAATTAATTTTATAAATAAAATCATTAATTAAAACTAAGGCTAACACTTGTGCTAAAAAGTTGACTTGCCAATTTAACTTTCATCTTTTCTCGGTGAAAGTTGATATGTCTATCCGTTAGTTTGTTTCCCAAATTTAGAGTTTCCTTTTGCTGTAACTTAGTCAATTCGACTAAATATCGCCATTCTATCGCATTGCCTTGATAATCATATAATATTTTATTAAATTCAAAAGCATTCCGTATTAATTTCACCATGTGACATGCATCCAAAAACACATAAACCAATTCGTCAGAACATGGATGCTTAAAAGACGTTTTAATATGACCAATGTCAAATGAACAGCCGAGAATTTTTGCCATGCTTACATTCGATGGACATCCATCGATAGTTAGTCCTACTACTTTTACTCCGGTATCATGAGCGTTAATTAAGCATTGTTGGACTAGAGAAGCACGTTGTTCACCTGAAATATTAACATTTATGTTTAAATTTCTTCTTTTGTGATGTCGGCTTGAGCTATAACATGGTAATCCCTCAATTTAAAATGAAGTAATTGACGATTACTTATTACATTTGAAAAAATAAAATACCTGTAACACTATCAATGAAAAAGAATCCGACGGGTAATTTCCATGAATCATTTACGCCAACCAGCATTAAAACAAGGGCCTGAGTGGCTTTGTTTAAAGTGTCTATATCTAAGGACGTGCCGGTGTCAACATATCCAAGGTATTTAGACCCATCCCACTCTACATGTCGTTTAATCGCCATTTCATCTAATACTAAATTTCAAATAAGGGGATGTTCAAATTGTTCTGTTTTCTGTTTTAACACTTTAAAAGACTCTTCCGTGAATCCTGGTTTACCATTCACCGTTTGATACCATTTTGCTATGGTTCGCTGGTGTGGTAAACATGAATCAAAAGTACGCCTTCGGCGAATAGAAATTCAGTGTGAACGCAAAAGTGCGCAAATTAATGGAGTTTCTTTTTTTACTCTCTTGCCAGGTGTTTTTTTATGTATTTGTCGTTGCACAAGCTCTCTTGCTTTTATGTGAATGCTTTTAAGAAGATCCGCATCAGAGGACACTATCGTATTTCTTTGCTGGAGATCATTTTAAAGGCTTTGTACTGATGCTATCTGAAAAAAACATATTTACTAAAAACTTTATATAAACAAAATACTGTATTTATATTATTTGTTAAGGGTTGATTGATTATGTTAAGCTACTTCTCTGACAAGTCCCAAATTAATAGTAAGATTGCCATTGAGAAATCGGGCTTTAGCTCTATAACACATTAGTTAATCGTATATTTATTTAACAGTACATACAGTTTATACTGTATAACTACTTGCAATAACACAAACAAAAAATTCAGATTGTAAAATAATTGGTTCGTATTGAAGCCTACGCGTAGACGTAGGAAGTAGCATTCACCTACATGATATCGAAAAAATCTAACTTTTTTTTTTAAATCGTCTATTTTTTGCTTGCAGCTGATTAATTTTTTCTATTTTTTCTGATATTTTCAAATTTTAGTCTGTTCATTTCTCGTTTCAATGCTTTTCTTCTTGGTGTATCGTTTAGTTTTAAAAACGGTTCCAAGTCTTTTTCAGTATTTGGAGCAGGATTATGTAGAGGAAACTTATATATATGCTGTGTTTCAAATTCCTGTAAAGATATTTATTTTTAGTTGCCGTACGTAACTTGGCAAGAATCGTAGTTGCGCAGAATTGGTTTTTGCTAGTTTTTCTTAACATAAATTATGGCAATAACCATAGAATAATGACATGCAATAAGAGTTTTCTATTTTGTTGCACTAAGTGTACATGCGCAAACTAGTAAGTTTGCACATGTATACTTAGTGCATTTTGTTATTAATTAGGGTAACGTGTCAAACTGTCAGACCATAAAATATAGATTTAATGTGTTTCTAGGAAGTCAAAACCGCGTGCCGATTTTAAAATAAATATAATATTTTGTTATTAAATAGGAGCAAATGGCAGACAAAGTAAGTTTGCACATGTACACTTAGTGCAACAAAAAAATTGACACTTTGAACGTGGCAAGGTTTTGGCGTATTGGGAATACGCAATACGCCAAAACCTTGCCAAGTTACGCGCACGTGTTGTGTTTCGTGCTGTAAGTTAAATCATTAACTTAGACGACTGCTTTGCAATATTAGTATAGAATATAATGTATCATTAGCCAGTTATAAAAAGTGCCCGATTGGCTAGTTATAGGTAAATAATGCGTTTTCTTTATTAATTTGTACTATTATTCCGTAAGGCAGAACGTACTTCTAAGACAGTTATCTTTAGTTAAATCCTTACCTGTACTTGACTAATATTTGTCATATTAAGTGATGTTCCTTCAAACACATTTGATTCAGATTTCTGTAAAAATAAATAAAATATTTCTTTCTCTTTTTAACTATTGTAAGGCTCGCGTTTGATCACTATCTTACCTGATGTATTACATTAAGTTATAATTTCATTTTAAATATTTATTATTATCATTTCCTGATTAGGTATAAACAGTTTAGGTAACACTCCTTGGTGCAATTTCTCATATCCAATTTTTGTTTTATAGAAATCATTTTTATCGAAATGAAGTGAACAGATTTTGGAATACTTTGTTGGTGTCCAGTTGGCAGGTTTATTTATAATACGTATCCATGCATTTCTAATATCTGTATTCACAGGGAATCTAAGATGATAATGAAATAGGATTAAGAAACAAATAAATGAAGATAATAAATTTGACAAAATAGGGTTTTGCTAGCATGATGCACACATTTTTATTTAACAGTTAGGACCGGCAACTTACCGACAGATGGCGCATTTTTCTTATTGTAAATTCTTCTTATTTCATGTATCAAGGAATGTATTTATCTATGAAATAACTTATAGCGAGCAAAATAAAACTTAAGCAGGTAATTTGAGTCGTAAATTGGTCACATGTCAATGCATATTATTGCATTGATAATGATAAAAATACGAAATCGGTGAAAATTGGTTAGAATGCATCTCTTCGACAACAGATGTCTCTAGCTACAATCTGAGGATAAAACGAGAAAATATGTTTTAAAATGAAAATATTAACTTTAGGGACTTACACGTGAAATTTTGTGCCATCAATATGTGTTTCAGTTTTGATCCTGAATAATTTTTGCATCCAACAACAGCGCACTTCATTATTAAAACAATTTAAAAAAACGATTAGAATACGTCGCACCCGAACGCAATGAAGATTCACTCGCAACCACAGAATACCTATATACTCAAAGACTCGCAACTAAGCTTTGCGGCCCTGCCCACTGTGACGTCAGGACCTAACTGAAGGCGCAAGACCTATTTGCCTTGCATCATCTCCGCTTCTTTCTATACTCCGTGATCCAACCCGATATTTACTTTCCTTTATGAATGCATCCCTCCTACATAAAATAGCCAACAATAAAAAATGTCAACAACTATCAAGCATCATTTTCGCAATCGGAAGCAACCAATATGTCCAATATTTTTTATATGGGAGTTGTGCATCTGAACGTGTACTCTAAAAAGTCTGTGCATATTAAATAAAGGGTAAAAATACAAATAATTAATCGTCGCCATCAGCACAAAATTGTTGTATGAAATAACCTCTTTGAGTATATATGTTCTGTGGACATAATCACACACATTCAAAATCACGTTGAATCTTTCAAACTTATAAAGTTGTTAAGAACGGGAAATTGAGCTTTTCTATGCTTTTAGATAATGTATCAAGGTAACTTTTTATACATAATCAAAGTTAAAACATGTACAGTAAGCGTTCAAAAGTGGATAGGCACGTTAAGAGTCGTTTTGCTGTGAACACGCGGTGACGCGGTGTAGTCCGTATATCTGTATGTGTAAATAACACGGCACAAACACCACAGAGAACGCTTTACACACTGTCGTCACGTACTCGCGAAACAAAAATATATCTCCGTCGCTTTTGTTAGACACGATAACACACACGCATCATGCGCGTGACATTGGCCAGTTTATGTCATTGCTAAAATTCAAATAAATCTTATGTGTGCAGATAGCAGAAGGCTTTAAAGAGTTGGTCTGAGATTCGAGCTGGCTTAGGTTCTGATCTCGTAAAGAACAGCGCGGTTTTTTTCTTTTCGAAATTTATTATTTTTGTTTTCAAAAATAATATTTTTTTAATATTGCTGCCTTTTTTATTAATTTTGATATTGCAATAAAGGGTTTAGAATAAAAGATATGTGATAACAAAATTAAACAATATTTATTAGATATAGATCTCAAGAAACTTAGAAGCAATTTGTATTATTTTGACATATTTAAATTATGAAATGTTTTAAATTTCAAATGGATTTTTTCGCCATAAATATTAAGCTTTGATCATGGTCGAAGTAATTAAGCAATAAATAAGAATATTAGACTACCCAAAATGTAAAAAAAAAAAACTACTTACAAAATAGGTGATTTTAAGGTTAAATATGGGCAGTTTGTTTACATTAATTATTTTACATTTTATTTGGCTTTAATAAATATTGGTTGGTATTGAGGTTATAGCTTAAGTATTCATTTTCTTTACGAAAAGAAGATTGAAACTAAACCACAGATTTTAATTCTAAAATAATAATATTACTAAAATAATCTTAAACATTTTCGGTCAATTTGCAAGAAATACGACAAACACCATATTTCAATATGGTTTTTGTCGTATTTCTTACATACTTAAAAAAATCGTTACCACAAATTCATGCAATAACGAATGTGTTGTTTATTGAGTTAGAACGGTAAATATTTTAAGATTAAAATATAGCAGTATCCCTCTTGAAGTCTTAATATTATCGTGCGAAACTTAAACGTTCTTGTTTATGCCTTTCTGTCAAAAATGGTTTCCTAGCTGGTCTTCAGTGATGCAAGCCTTCAGAGTGCACGGAGAACGGTTCATAATACCGTGTTTAATAATTCAGCAAAATATCTCGTTGATATGCAACCATTTATTTCATATTTATTCACCATTTGACGTCGCTGCTTCTCGATAACAAGCCTCTTCCAAATATCTCTTAACCTTCACAGTATTTCTCTAGAACAAAGAATAACATCGTATTTATTACACATACTAATTATTTATCATTCACTAATCGAATTAAACCTCATAATAAAGGAGATTGTTCTGCATCCATACATCGTTCGCCCCAGAACCAACAGCGAAGTAAACTTACTTTACGTGTTCTAAATTACAAGTATATGCCCATAAAGGCAAAGTTTAATGACGGACAACTTGTAGAAAGCATTTATTTAAAAACAAAGATTTTGAGGTTATATTTAGTAAAAAAACAATCCCTTCAATGAATGCTAGTAAATGCCTTTCACTAATGTTATTTCTATTGCCTATATGTGGCTAGTTAAAAGATTCAGTAAAACATTTAAGTACTGATTATGTACCTATCTTGTTCAGTGTAAAATAAAGTAAAAGTAGCATTTTACTTATTTGGTAAATCTTCTAGTTTTTATATTAAAATAGGTAGTTAGGTAATCAAGTATCTACTTATTTAAATAACTTACTAAAAAAATTAGGACAAAGTCGTTTGCATTGAGCTGACTTCCTATTTTTTTTAGATATAATTTATGTCATGTCATTCATGTCATATATACTTAGGTAGGAATTCATATTACCTTTATAGATCGCATAGCATTTCGTAAACATGGTGCCAGAGTGTAAGATTGAATTCAAATAAAAACAACACACAGTTTCTCGTTACTTAGATTTTATTATTGATCATCATCTTCTACATTAGTAATTAAAATATTATCTAAAAATTGTGCAGGGGGGGCGACGTTATTTTGATGTCTTGCGAAACTCAAGTACCAAATAATGGTCATAATATGGGCGCAGCAACCTATGGTCCTGCGCCCAACGATGCAATTGCAGCAATACTGCACTATTGCTTGTCTATCTTCTTATTGATTGTCCTATTTGTGTCGAGTTTAATAAAATATAAACAAAATAAGTTTTATTACTTATATGACGGCTGTGAATTTTGACTCGTATTAGCCATATATTTTACAAATGGAACTACTTTATGTGAAGTACGGTCACACTGTGAAAATATGCATCTTCTATGTGTGTCTGATGCTCTTGAATAATTTGGCAAGGTTATTCTTTCAGCTTGTTGTGTAATCGGGACAACCTCTGGTTCAGGTAATATAGCATTGGCAGCTTCTGTACTCGCTCTCTGATAGCATCTATGGCAAAGTGAATCTGATGGTTCCACCTAAAAGAAAAATAATTTTACAGGTTATTGTTAAAATATAAAAAATGTATAAAATCTTGTCATTTCATATTTATCATTTTAATTTCATCCATGAACTCAAGGTGACAAGGTAGATTTTAAAATGTAGTTTAAGTTATGTATGTTTTTAATTTAGTTAATTCATGACAAAGTATGGCAGAGACCTTTGCCCAGCAGTGAGACAGGTTTAAAAAAAATACTTTTCATGTTTATGTACAAATAATTACAGTTACTAACTCTTTTACAATAATTAAATAGTCATTGTTGTAACCTATAAGTTTATAACTCACCTCTCGTGGTTGAATCCAATTCTGCACCACATCTAAAATATGAAGAGTATTCTCTTCTCCTAAAGAGTATCTTCGAGTTCGTGCTAATGATACACCACATGTTAAACAAACATGTTGATGACCAATGGTTGTGGTTTCCTGTGACCCTTGTGGGGTTATTATTTGACTGCTACCAACAATCAATGTGTGGCAAGCATCACAGATATAGTCATTTGCAGTCACCTGTAAAGCAGAATGCATATTAACTTAGGTCATATATGGCATTATTTTAGGTACCAGTTTAAAATAAAAGAAAAACTGACCACCTGTGTTGTAACTTGTTGTTGTATTTGCATAAGAATGGCAGCATCACTAAGAATATGTCTTCTCTGTCTTATCAAATTAATGCCACAATTAACACATCGCAACTGATTACTTCCTGTTTGAGTGGTTCTTGATGAAGATGGTGCAGAATAATGCCTGGCAGCACGATCTGCTCTTTGCCAGCAAGGATGGCAAATATGCACGAACCTAAAATAAAAATTACCATTTATTTGACTATATTAACAGAAATAGGTTTGGCAGCTGTTATATATTTAAAATAGTGTACCTCCAATGGTATAAGTCTTTCTATGATTATATTTCTGATATTCATATGATGTTGAGTATCACTTCTCAGTGCAATCACTTGATGTGAGCCTGTTCGAGGTCCTAATGTTTTATTGCACAGTGCACAGTTTCTACCAATATTGATAACAGATGTGGTTCTTATAATGTCTTCGGCTATGGCCCAGCATGTTGTGCATACAAGATCATGAGCTTGAACCTGAGAAAATATTGACACCAAATTGATTTTTGTATAACACTGACCAAAAATATTGTTCAACATACTATGTTATTCCATTGAAAAAATACAAGCTGAAAAAAAATATTTAAGAAGTATAGCCGTTATCGGCAATGAGGACCCAAATTAGTTTCGAATGTGTGCTTGCCTTACATTACATTTATAGTATGTAATCATTACGTATGTTTAATTGGTACGTGAACAGTGTAGAAGGTGGGTTTGCCAAAGAGTGGAATAGGTAAGTTTTTTACTTACCAAAAGAGGTGCAGTCAATTGTTGTATACAGTGAAGAATCTGGTCATCTTCCAAACCATGGAACCACCAGCAGAGCCACAATTAATGCAATATCCACTTTCCATTTCGTATGCAAATTCCGTTACCAATGCTAGGTGTCGTTTAAGCAGATCACAAAGTCCGTTTATCACAGCCAGGTAACACGTTATTAAAAGCAATCAGAGTCCGTAAAAAATAGCAAGTTCGTCGAATGTATTCCGAAAATAAAAGCAAATTGAAATCACTACACAATGTAATGTAATCGCAAAGAAATGCGCGCGAGTGTGATTCTGTGTGATGTGAGTGAAATGCAATATCTTGACAGTTGAGTTGATTGACATGACATGACAAGGATTAGGGGTGCCCATACATTAAATCCGTATCGATATATTTTAAACTAAATCGATACCGTTCAGTACCCAGCGTGCTATTCTATTTGAAATATTACAATGCATCTCACTTAGGTCGTGTGTGCCGCATTCTGTTCGTATTCTTGATTCGTGAAAATACGATTAAAAAAGGCTTCATAATAAATGTATGGTTGTTTGTGCACTGCTTCGTTTTCGTATTTTTATGTTGGTGAGATTCTCACATCGAATCAGTTGTTACGGATCGAAGTAGCCGTCATGATTAATATATGGCGTTTTGTGCACTTACTCGTATTCGATTAGTATTCGTGTTTTTCACGAATACGAATGGAATATGAGTGAGCGCGAAATGCTGTATATATTATAAACGCGATCTCTGCCAACGAAATGTTTTTGGTGAATACTCGAATCTCGGATCGGTGCACGTGGACTCTCGTATCCGTGTTTTCTAAAACGGATCATGAAAAATTCCCCAAACTGAATCACGAATAAGAATCGACTACGAGTGAGTGCACAGCGCCTATTCGCGAATTTCTGATCCGTTTTTATGCTGTTCGTAAAAAAAACTCGAATATAAATCGAATACGATGTAGTGCACAAACGCCCTTATGTGTAGTAAATGGATTAGGTTATGAAAATCGGTTTTGTTGTTGAATTCTTTTCGCATCTCAGGTGTATGCTACCAAAAAAAAAAACGTCGCACAAGGCACTACAGAAGCGAAATGCCCTACAGCGAAAAAGGTTGAAAAGGAAAGTACATACGGATGCGTGTGACATACGTGAGCAGGTGGTCAACTTAAGTAATCTCACCATCGATGTATGTGAAATGAAAGATTGGACATCACTAATTTTCATGTCAAATCTCAAATCTAAGTGTCAAAGATGGCAGCGTTTTTGATGTCGTTAATCGTTAAAGCTCTTTTAATTGTTCAATATAGAACGCAGAATGTCCGTTACATACAGATATTCGCAATTAGTATAATAAAATATACTTATAATTATTATGTAGGTCAGATGTTTGTTGGTCCTGGGGCCATTTACGACGATGTCCTTTAAAAACTTTAAAGGCATCTTCTGTCTCAACAATACCTCTGTTCGATCAACAATACCTTTGATTAAGATTTATGTTTAGTCAAATATGAAATATATAAATGATAACACTCACACTTAGTCTGGTTTCATACGATATTTATGTAAATTACATTCACTTTTACGCAGCGCAATAATATTTGATCTCCGTTCAATATTTATATTTGACTGCATTTTGAAAATAATAACCACAACACCGCTTTTACTTGTCACCAACAATAATCACGAACCAACAAAGTTCTATTAAATGAATACTCGTAACGAACTGCATCTGTCTACCCTACAGAAATCGAGATAATTTACTTAGTTTTCTGAGGTCTACCTGCTAAACTTTAATATTTATGTGAACAAGACGAATGAACCAAAAAAGAAATGATTATTGAACTAGTCTTTATTTAAAAAATAACAAAAACTACGAATAGTAATTATTAAAAAATGACGAGCTAACCGCTCGTGAGATTCGAACCCTCTCGGCTCGCCATAATCGCACATACCAAAGCAGGTTATCCACTGAGCTAGCATGCTATATACAGTATTGCTCGAAATTATGAACTAGTATGAGTTGCAGACAAAGTAAGTATGTGTGTGTAACAACTTATAGAAGAAGGTCGTAAGTCAAACCGCAGCGTCAGTCTATTGGTTTGTGAGTTTGCCTATGGACTTTTGGTCGATACTGTATATACCCAAAAAATCACGTTTCTATTATTTTTCAAAAAACCGGTAAACTGGTAATATGATTTAAGTTTTTGAACGTTGCTTACTAATAAGAAAATGACATTACAGCAGGCCATAGACAAGTATTATCATTCAATTTCGTTCAGTATTCGTTCAACTTTAGTATCGCCATAGTACGAATATTATCCATTCGATTCAGAAGCAGGCCTGCTTTTGAACTGATTGGAAATTTAATGTTTATATAAAAGCTCTTAGTAAGCCTTCTGAGTCAGGCCTGCTGATAAATAAGTAAGTGAATAGTACTTACTAATTCCATGATTTGATTTTTGGGGCTACCTTTGAAAGTTTTCAGCTTAATTATCTAACAGTAAAACAACCATTTCAACCATTCACATTTTTCATTGAAAATGGAAATGAATAATGTATGGAACAGAAATTTCTCGCTTGTTAGCAAGAAATAAGGATTTTTAAATTATAATGAAATGGCAACTCTACAATCAGAAATCAGAAATGTCAATAAGTGTGTGTTTGGTTTGGTTGTAAGTTGTAATAATTTCGATTAAAATCGAGTCATTGGAATAGTATTAAATTGTGCGTATATTTTTATACCAAGTGCCGAGAAGTTTATCGAAGACCGAACCAGTGTATTCTCGTCCAGTCGTACCTATAATGCCCATATTTCCTGGCCCGTGTTAGGATTATGTACGACAGTACATGCGGCGCCGCCGCCAGCGGGCAATGCGGAAAATCGCAGCCCGACGGCGACGGGCCGCCGCCGCGCGAGCCCCCGCCTGCTCCTCTAGAGAGGGACTACAGCGGTTTCGACATAGTCAAAGCAACTCAGTACGGCGCTTTCGCTCGCGTCAAAGAGCTAGTCGAGGCGGGCTGGGACGTGAACCAGCCGGACCATGAGACCGTCACGCTGCTGCACTGGGCGGCCATCAACAACCGGCGCGAGATCATCCAGTACCTGCTGACAAAGGGCGCAGCTGTGGACGCGGTGGGTGGCGAGCTGCAGTCTACGCCGCTCCACTGGGCCACGCGCCAGGGTCATCTGGAGGCCACGGTGCTGCTGGTGCGCGCGGGCGCCGATGCGTCCCTGCGCGACGCGGAGGGCTGCGCCTGCCTGCACCTGGCGGCGCAGTTCGGCCACACGGCCGTGGTGGCGTACCTGGTGGCGCGCGGCGTGGCGCCGGACGCGGCTGACGCGGCGGGCATGACGCCGCTCATGTGGGCGTGCTGGAAGGTGTCGGCTGTGGACCCGGCACGTCTGCTGCTGACACTGGGCGCGTCGCCGCGGCCTGCAGATCGCTCGCACGGCAACACGGCTCTGCACTGGGCCATCCTCGCCCGCAACACCACTGCCATATCCACCCTCATACTATATGTGAGTTTCATCTGCCTAAGCAAGGGTTTGCATATACTTACTCAAAATTAGATTATGCTCTTATATTCATTCAACTATATTTGTCAAGAGTAAGAAGCTCTTGGCAAAACATGAAGAGGTGGAGGTGAAGTTCCATTGCAACCATAGCAGTGTATAATTTAAACAACAAAAAACATTAAATTATTAAAATATGTTTAAGTTTTAGTACTTAATATTACAATGAATCATAAACAGGGTGACGCTAGCTTAGACGTGCCTAACCTGCGAGGAGTGACACCGCTAGCTATGCTGCAGGCCAATGCTGACTCACTGTGGGTGGGCTCCAAAGTAGCAGATAAAATAAAAGAACACTCAATTGCTGCAAATAAAAGGAACATATTTAGGAGATTAACATATGATAAGGTAAGATATTGTATCTATTTTAAACTAATATCATGTAATGTAGGTATTACTGTATGGCATGGAATTCTATAAATTCTGTATGTTGTTATCAACAAATGACTAGCATGTTGTGCTAAAATATTACATGAATGCTGATGATGTTCAGTTTATCTAGCTATTTTGAAAATTACGCTCACATAATTTGCATGTCTAAAACATTGACCAATAGAACATTGAACAAAGATAACTTTTGTTATCCAACCATCAAAACGAACCTGTACATTGAAAAATATATATAAAGGTGTATGTGCTAGGGTAGCATCATTCAAATTATCGCAAGACACAAAAGTCATGTTTGCATGAGACAGTTATATTCTCTACAAAGGACAATGCCGATTTTATTCTGGAAGGTGGTGTCTTTTCTTTTTTCGCAGTCATCAACCTAATCTTGTTTTTCTACTACAGAATAGTGTAAAAAAATGAAACTAATTTGACATGCATATCTCTAAACTCAGTCTGAAATGAGATAGAGTTAGAAGTTTGCATGTATTTATTAGCTCTGTAGGAAATTTTGTTTAGTTACCACAAAATAGATAGCTGTTAAATGTTTTTGGACATTGAATAGTAGGTACACCCCCTCCCTACGTTACGCACTCCGCACCGATTGAAAGGTTGGAGGGACTATGATGCCATTTTTCTTACTTTTGATTTTCGTTAAGGGCTTGATTCAGAAAGTGGTACTCCTGGACATGGCTCGCATTGTTAGGAGGTTCCTCTTTCTGGAGCCCTGCCTGCCAGTAGCTTGGACCCTGTTCCCAATACCGGTGGACTACTATATTTTATATTTTTAAATATTACTTTTCTGTTTTTATAAAAATATTTAAAAATGTAAACAATATGTACATAAATGAAATAAAGGAATATAATAATAATAATTCATTAATTAATGTCTAAGGGGCCTCTGCGAGTTGGCGTCGGCCCCTCGTACGCCTTCCAAAGGTCCGGGACCCCAGGGTCCCGTGATATGTCAAAGACATTAATTAATAATATAACAAAAATAATAATTTAATAAAATGCTCAATACTCAATATGTTTATTGCATTCCACAATGTGAACTTAGGTGGTAGGTACATAAGGATATACATTAGTTTTGGAGCATTGTGGGCCCTGTCGGGCATAACAATATAAAAATTAAGAGGAGGTCTATTATAGATAAATAGCAATAATAATGAATTAAATAATGTAGTACTAATAATTATTCAAAGAAAAACAATTTATAATAGGTCTTTACCTATGAAATTGCCGTTCTGCGGTACTGGCTATTTCAAGTCCAATTTTTTTCTTTTTTCGCTGAGAATTCTAAGTTCAAACTTTTTTTATTTTTAAAATATGGAATTCTTTTTTGAAAATTAGTCATTATTATAATGGTTACCTTTTTGTTTTCATCGCATTTGTACGTTTTTCGTCATCATGGATACATTAAAAATTCGAGTGATTATGGAGTATGAGTACCGTCGTGGCGGCAAAGAGGCAGAACCGGCACGCAACATCAACGACGTATACGGAGCGAACACTACCAACGATTGCACCACCCGTTATTGGTTTGCCCGCTTCCGTTCTGGAAATTTTTACCTAAGAAATTAACCCCGTGGTCGACCGAAGAAAACTTTAGTCGACAATTAAAAATTAAAAAAATTAAAATGCGTTTATTTCAGGTAACAAAACCCATATTAGGCAACAACATTAAAATGATCAAATTATAAATACAATGTCATACAATGACAATGACGAATGCGACTGTGGAAGCTGATGATTCTCAATCTACAGCTGAATTAGCAGCAGCTTTCGATGTTAGCATCAAAACAATATTGGTCTATTTGCGTCGAATTGGCAAGGTAAAAAAGCTTGACTTGAAAAGCTTATGGATGCCCCACGAATTGAATGATCGACAGCGCGAAGCACGCGTCGTGTTGAGCCTTGCAACTTGCTCAACAGGCACACAAACGAAGGCATATTGAATCGCATTGTTACTTGCGACAAAAAATTGGATTCTGTTTGACAATCGCAAGCGCTCAGCAAGTTGGTTAGATCCTGGTTCAGCACCTAAACAATGCCCTAAACAAAAACTGACCCCTAAAAAAGTGATGTCACTGTTTGGTGATCTAGCGCCCGTGTCATTCATCACAGCTTCTTACCAAACGGGATGAGTATTACTGCAGATGTGTACTGTGAATAACTGAACATAATGATGGAGAAGCTCGCACAACTACAACCAGCTTTGGTCAATTGTTCGGCTCCACTGCTCCTGCATGACAACCGAGACCTCATACTGGCATAGCAGATGGTCTCCAAGTTACAAGAGCTGGAGTTGGAAGTTCTCCGTCATCCACCGTACTCACCAGACCTTGCCCCTATAGACTTCTACTTTTTCCAGAATTTGGATAACTTCTTGGCGGGGAAAAAATTCAATAACCGAGAGGCAGTTCAAAATGCCGATGAATTTGTTGCCTCCCGTCCAGCAGACTTTTTCAAAAAGGGCATCAATAAGCTACCACTGCATTGGCAAAAATGCATTGATTGCATGGGTGTTTGATTAGTAAAAATAAAAATTATAGAGAAACAAGGGTGTTAACTTATTTCATGAAAAATGGCAATTCCATAGGTAAAGACCTAATATAAATGAATACACATAATTATAGTACATATGTACAGATATATAAAAATAATCAAAAATATTTAAGTACATTTTTCAGAAAAAACAATACATAAATAAAAGTTAAACAAAATGTTAGTACCTTATTCCCGATTATATGTAAGTTCAAACTTGTTCCTACAATAACAACTTAATGATTTCCTAAAACAGGGCTTCCTTTCTCCTACCGTTTTGCTGTGCCCTACAAGGTCCATAATGATCTAAATTATACAGTTACTACCTAAGTCCACATTATAGTAAAGCAATAAAGATATTGAGTATTAACATTTCTTTAAATTACAATATAAAGTTGATAATATTGTTAATAGTTGGTATAAATCACACATACACAATAAAAAAATCTCTCCAATATTGCCCATTCTCAGTTCAAAGGTTTGACCCACATTATTAAAAGTTGTTTTTTTGGTAACAGAAATTCAGATGGTGGTGTGTAGTGGTGATACCGTTTGTGGCGTTCTACTTGACGGGGCTTGTGTTAGAGATGGACGCGCTATACCTGGTCAAGGCCTTTCTGCTGGTGTGCTTCTACGGCGCGCTGCATTTCCTCAGCAACCTCCTGTTTGACGACGACCTCAAGAACATCTTTCCACTCAGTGTGTACCTCGCCACCAAGGTAACCTTTCCATCATATTGCTATGTGCTATCCAGGACTCACGACGAATTGACGAATTATGTAATAAACTGCGAGTAAAAGCACAGGAAACTGCCAAATAAAAATAATTTGACTAAAGGACATGGCTCAGTTTGTTTGTGGCTTGAGCGTCACCGCCCAGGGGTTTGGTACTTATAGTAATGGTGTTGAAAGGTTACCACGTCTACCCTGCTAGATCAACATGAATGAAACACTCTCAAACGAGCTGGAAATTTTAATGCTGAAGTTGTCCAAAACATTAGAGTATGACATGTATCAAATTCAAATGCAATTAACGCTTCTTAGATTATAAATAAGCGTACGATGTGTGCGGCTGAGTGACCTTGCGTTGCGTGGTGTGCAGATGTGGTTCTACATCACGTGGGCGGTGTTCGTGGCGGGCGTGGTGGGTGTGGGCGCGTCATTGCTGTTCGTGCTGTGCTCAGGCGCGCTTTGGTTCACGTTCTTGCGCTCCTGGCGCTCCGACCCCGGCGTCATCTCCGCCTCGCGCCAGGACAAGCTGCGTGTGAGTACTTAGAACCTGTCTCGTTGGCATTCGGCTCGCGTGGCGTGGCGGCACTAACTCGCTCGTGTTGCAGACCATCATCGAGCTGTCGGAGTCCTCGCGCGGCGGGTTCGAGCCGGCGCGCTTCTGCTCGGCGTGCCTGGTGCGCCGCCCGCTGCGCTCCAAACACTGCTCCGTGTGCAACCGCTGCGTCGCCAAGTTCGACCACCACTGCCCCTGGGTGGGCAACTGCATCGGTGAGCTCCGCCCGGCCGGCCGACGTCGTCGTGTGCGTATCGCTTACTGAGTGTTGTCCCTATGCCGCAGGCGCCAAGAACCACCGCTACTTCATCGGGTTCCTGGCGAGCTTGCTGGTGATGTGCGCGTGGATGGTGTGGGGCGGCGCGCAGTACTTCGCCGCCGTGTGCCCGGTAGCGGACGACACGGCGCCGGGCGTGGTGTGGTATTGGTGCCGCTGCAACCCCTGGGTGGCCTGGGTCATGCTCAACGCCTGCTTCCACCTGTTCTGGGTGACCGTGCTCACGGGCTGCCAGCTGTACCTGGTGGTGTGTCTGGGTATGACGACCAACGAGCAGCTGAACCGCAGCCGCTACCGGCACTTCGTGGCGCGCAACGGGCGCTCGCCCTTCACGCGCGGTCCGCTGCACAACTGCGCCGACTTTTTCGGCTGCCGAGCCTGCGGCCTGCTGGCGCCGCGGGCGCGCGACTGGGCCGCGGCCGGCTTGGACGACGATGCCGACGAGCCCATGCTGCCGCGTGAGCCGCAGCATTACGTGTGAGTGCGGGCCCGCGCTAGTGACGAGGACTTCGTGTAGCGGCCTGGCTCACCAGTGTGCACTCGGCGAACATATGTACTTTGTTCCGGTCGAGTGCGAGCCGAGGCGCCGCCGCGGTCACTAGCGCTCGCCGCACCTCGCGGCTCTGCGGTTGCCGCACGCGCGTTCACCGCACCGGGTCTACGGTCGCTGCACCGGCCCTGCGGTCACCGTACTAGGCCTGCGGTCACTAGAGCTCGCCCCACCGGCCCTGCGGTCGATAGCGCTCGCCGCACGCGCGGTCACTGCACTAGGCCTGCGGTCGCCGCACGCGCGGTCACTGCACTAAGCCTGCGGTCACCGCACTAGGCCTGTGCTCACCCAACCTTTTTCTTATGTAGTTCACATTATTCATAGATAGAATTAATATTTAATTTATACATAGAGACACCTGGCTGCAAGAATTCTTGTATGTCATTTTATGTTTTTATCGTTTGTATTAATTATTATTTATACATATTTTGAAGTATTTTAGAGGTAGTGCTTGTGGCTTGTCGCGAAGTAATAATGGTTGGCAATGAAGCCGTTGTACATTAGAAGTTATGGTACGGATCATAAACGAAACTTAGCTAATACTTATTGTTATATATGTATGTGCGGTACTCGGCTAATGGACACGTGCCGTCTCGTTACAAAACGATTTCTAACTTTGGTCAAGATTAAAACTTCGAGCCAGTTTTTGTATTTCGTACCTGAATCTGACAGTGGTAAACTTCTTTATACCCAACTAGCTGCGCCCCGCGCTTTTATCTTCATACGTCTCGATCCCGTGTGAATATCGGTATAAAAAGTATCCATAGGATACTTTTTATACCGTTATTCACACGGGTCATGGTCTACCCGTGAGCCAAATTTAATCCAAATCGGTTCAACCGTTTGGCGTGAAAGCGTAACAAACAAACATACAAAAATCATTTTTTTTCTCTTTATTATAATATATATATTAATTAGTTCATACAGGATTTTTTTAACCAGTGCTCAAACTTACACACTTGACTTTTCTCATCATTATGAATCTCTTAAAAAAAAAAAAATCAGCTGTTCCCTACATTTATGATCGTATAACTCGTCAAAATGCTTTTTTTTTTTTCGAGGTTTCAGGTTTGGTCCAATGGTAAAAGTTATTCGTAATGATGAGTAAAGCCACATGTTTAAGTTTGCGCACTGCTTAAAATTTTACCCTGTATAGGGAATATTACGCAAAGCTGAGAGAGCACATGGCAATACTTTGACATGAGGTAAACAAAGCAAACTGTCAAAGGCGCGTTAAAAATTTCGGAGTGTTTCAATATTATTTGAGCATTATTTATAAAGTTATTGTTTGTAGTAACAATGATGAACCGTGTTACTATAAATAAAAACTTTTTAATTCAGATTTAGAAATAATTGAACTATAAATTGTAGGTAAAAAATAATACCAAAGGTAAAAAACATGCATATAAGAATTTCAAACACATTTGTTTTTGTGCTATTGAACTACTATTGGTACTTTACAATATACTTTTAATTTTACATTCAAGTATAGAACGCTAAAAATATTGTGTTTTTACCTTAGGTTTATACTCTGACCTGTAAAAAATCCTTTATTCTTATAGTCTTAAGCCCTAAAATTATCAGAACACAACCTTTAATGTTTTGTGACTGTAAAATGCTTGCAACGTTGCAATTAATCATTTGCTTGCGAAGTTATTTGTTTCTAGTGAATTAATGAACGTTCGAAGATGTCAGTGTTGTGCAACGAGGTAGTACTTTATATTAAATAATGGCACTACCTACTGAGTGATGCATTATAACAACAGATTATTCCTGACAAACAGCTATCACTAAAATAATATATCAGTAGACTGTAAATACACCGGATTTCTCCATTTCCACTTTCATTACCTAATGCGATAGTACGGTTTAATAAAAAGCATTATGTATTTAAATTATATACAATTATAACCTTTTTGTTATCTAGAGCAATGGTGCCCTCTAGCGGGAGCAATTGACAGTAAAGTCTATTGACAATTTAGGCAATTGACAGTAAAGTCTATTGACAATTTAGGCTCGGTTGCAAATAACTTTATTTTGCTATTTGTGGTACAACTGGGCGAGATTTTAAATCAGTTTTTGTATTTAGAACTTTAATTTTGTCGGAATAAAGGTCGAAATTCAAAATTGGTTCGATGGTTTAAACTTGGGGCTAAAGATAAACCTTGTTTTGCAATACGGTCGGTGGAGTTTAAACACAAGTTCGACTCTGCCGAGCGTCGTCTCCGTCGCTCATACAAGTGTGTGTGTGTTTGTCGGAACTCCCAAGTGCCTTCGTCACGCTCGCGTACCTACTGTACTGGACTGAGTAGAGAAGCGGTGCTTGGTGTGACGCCACGTGCGTGCCATGACATCACGCGGGCTGTGGTATGTGGCTTACTATTGTATATTGATTCACTTATAAACTGACGAACAAATACCTACCTGACTATAAGTGTATATTCATTTAGTATAATGTATCGTGTTGAGTTCGATACTGACACGAACCGTACATTTAAGGTTAGATAATAATATAAATTATAAGAAACGAAGCTTCCTTCTACTAAGATCGTCCAGTTGTTTACTTGAAATTTCAAAATACATGTCATGCATGATACGACAAGCTCAAATTAAATAAGCAGCGAATCAAAAAAAAAAAAAAAAACTAACTGATAATATTTCGAGTAATAATAGCAGCCTATTATTGTCCCGCTGCAAGACTAAGGCCTCTTCTCACATCGAGAAGGCGCGACCATTGATCACCACGCTTGCCCAAGCCTGGTTGGCGATTTCAGACTTAAGTATATTAACTGTAAGTCCAGGTTTTCCTCACGATGCTTTTAATTCACCGATGTTAGTAATGTCCAAGATAAACTCAGAAAGTACATATGAATTGAAAAAGTCTCATTGGTTTGTCTGGATTTGAACCTGTAGCCTCGTGCATGAGAGGCGAGGCCCTAACCGTATCACTACATCCTCTAATTAGCGGGGAGTGTAGTAACAAAAACAAGTTTAGAAAATCGGTAACTTTTTGATGTGAAAACTTCTTAAGGCGCGTTGGGCATTTTTGGGATGGAGAAAAAACAATTGAACTCGCGACACCGTTACCGACACCTCATTTTTGTAAGCGCAATTGTGCTCTTAATTTATATTATTTTACGGATCAATGTTCTGTGCAAGTATTATCTTGTTCAAGTTTTCACTTCTGTCGGCACTCCCGGAGTACCATTTTTTTGTTTGTTTTTGTTTTATCTTGTTTAGATATCGATGTTCATCACGTCTTCGTCAAGTTTCGCCAGCTAATGTAATGTGAGACTGTTTAACATGTTTGTTTCTTTCATCGATTAGTTTTGTAGACGCTTGTACACGTCCGGACTTCTAGGTGGTGTATAGGTTAGTTTGGAAGCCTATACATGCGCCGGACGCCTGCGCCGGCCCGGTGTCCAACCCATACATCTGTGAAATACACGATCCGTTGTCCAGTGGACAAAACGGACTTGTACAAGCGGCCGAAGCCTCGGTAGCTCCACATTCGTGCGTTTTCATCTGTTCATGTGGCGTCACCCTAGGCAGACCGCAGACACACTTATACCACAGATTACCACAGATTTATACGCTCGAGTCCGCGGCGGACTAAACCTCTGCGAGGCATACTAAAAGTCCGCGGGGCATTTCTCTCCGACTCCGACGCACACGACGCACAACCACGCACATGTTTTCGGCGGAACTGTAGGGACGATCACGCTCCGGAAATGGAGACTGCGGTGTCGACAAATATAATATTAGAGAATTTTTGGTTATTCCTCATAATTATGTCAAAAGATGGGGAGAATGAAGATGTTTTTGAAGTGAAAACTTGTATTATTTTTTAGATGGGAATAAACCATTGATTTCGCGACACCATGACGACACCTCATTTTTGTAAATGCGATTGTGCTTTTTATTTATATTACGTTACGGATTAATGTTCTATGCAAGTATTTTTACTTTAAAGGTTTCGTAAGTATTTTTTTTTTGTAAACGCGATTGTGCTCTTGATTTAGATAGGTTACGGACCAATGTTCTATACAAGTATTTTTCTTTATCAAGGCGATCTTGTTCAAGTTTTCACTTGTGTCGGTACTCCGGGAGTGCCACCACTTTTTCCTTTTTAATTTTGTCATAAGTAACGGACTTATTATTGAACACAATAACAGCACACTGAAGTTATGAAATCCACACAATTTTTTTACTGTCTGTCATCACAGTATTGATCTTTTTTAGGGTTCCGTACCTCAAAAAGAAAAAACAAAACGGAACCCTTACAGGATCACTTCGTTGTCCGACCGTCAGTCTGTCAAGATCCTTTTTCTCAGGAACGCGTGGAAGTATCAAGT
The DNA here is from genome assembly GCA_916610215.1 of Omphaloscelis lunosa. NCBI lineage: Eukaryota > Metazoa > Arthropoda > Insecta > Lepidoptera > Noctuidae > Omphaloscelis > Omphaloscelis lunosa. Next base: position 165,105 of record OU744250.1, on the reverse strand, counting down.
TGAAATTAATATTTAATACGTAGGTCTGTGGTCCCTTGGAGCTCTAAAAAATAAAGCCTTTAAATCAACGCAATAAATAAATACGGCCATTTAAGCGACATATTTTGATGTCGCAAATAAATCAAAACCTACAGGGTACCTACTTCCCGTTGACCTAGAATCACGAAATTTGGCACGAAGCCAAGGTCTCAATGAATAATTTTGAAAGAGATTACTAATCCATTTCTTCATAAGTTCGAAAAAAAAAATCTGCTCAACATCGTAAATAACGCAATGAATGTTGTTGAACTGTCAAAATGAAGCAGATTAATCTTAATCATTTACAAAAATGTGTTACGCAATTAGATAGCTGATTGTGCAGCTATTTTGCAATTTTTCCAAACCCAGGTGACTTTAATCTGAAGAACAAATAATATGGTTGTTTGACATATTTTATACTAGGTGTTGCCCGCAACTTCTACCGACATTCCATAATTTAAAAAAAAGAGGAGGTTCACTATTCGTGGGAATCATAAAAAAAAAAAATGTATTTTCATCGATAATTCTTTACCACGTCGATCCATTTCGATGATTCTTTTTTTATTTGAAAAAGTGTACCTAATTGCTTAGCTTAATGGTGGTTCCATATTTTGGCCAAGCTCTGATGAGTTGTTTTTGAGTTAGCTTCAATAATATGTAGTTTTTAGGATTCCGTACTTCCGAATGAAAAACGGAACCCTTATAGGATCACTTGTGTGTCTGTCTGGCTGTCTGTTTACCCGTCCGTCCGTCCATCCATCCGTCCGTCTGTCTATCCATCCGTCCGTCTGTCTGTCTGTCTGTCTGTCTGTCTGTCTGTCTGTCTGTCTATCTATCTATCTATCTATCCATCTATCCATCTATCTATCTATCTATCTATCTATCTATCTATCTATCTATCTATCTATCTATCTATCTATCTATGTATCTATCTATCTTTCTGTCACAGCCAATTTGCTCTGAATGTACTGGGCGAATTTTGTTGAAATTTGGTACACATATGAATTTCTGTGTCCAAACACGGACGTGTAACGTAAATAAATGAATTTGGAATATGAGGGTCACTTTTCGGATGCAAACTGGAAAAAAGAAAAAGTTTTGCAAACTGTACCGTGTAACATCTACATTGTGAGGATCCCAATTTAAAAAAAAAAGTAAATACTTAATAAAATAATATTTAAGAAAATAGATAAAAATCAACAATTTTGAAATAAAATACAGATATTTTTATAAACACAGATATGAAAAAAATCATAAATGTCGTTCTCCAGTGGGTTACCTAAAGCGTGAAAAGGTAACAGACAGAGTTTCATTGTTATCCATACATAATTATAAATTAAATTCGCTTTTCGAGAGTCTTGTCTGAATGACCGCATTCTTAACTACGCAACAGATTTTGATACAATTTTCACCGTCATTTAGAGAATTTATAACGGAAGGCTTATGTGTATCCTAACTATAGATATAAGTTATGTTTCTATGATCCTAATTAATAATATTTTAAATCCGAAAGTGAGTTTATTTGTTAGTTACGCTTTTACTCTAAAACGGCCGAACGGATTTAGATGAAATTTGGCACATGAGTAGACCATGATCAGAGAACCTACACTACACTAGCTCAAAAGCAGTTTTATTTTAATATTACTTCAATGGGAGAAAGAGATGGAGCTAAACCTCCTGTAGAGCTTCATCTCTTTCCCACACTGAAGTAATATTAAAATAATACTGCTTTATGAGCTGGTGGCAGGCCCCCAGGGTTAGGACATTGTATACCTAGTACCTTTTATCCCGGTAAGCGCAGACGAAATTGTGAGCAGAAGCTATTATACAAAAATAATAAACTTACATAAAATTTTGAGATATTTGGTGTGAAAGCTCATGTACGTAGATGACGTTATGAAAATGATTAATAAACTAGTTCTTTTAACTGTTTGATGTTTTAGAAAATTTGGTAACATCGAAAGGTTTATTAAAGTATTAGGTACCAAATGGAATATCAATGAAGGCCATTCAATTTGAGAGTTTTGAGAAAAGTCATACTTAGTGACGAATTCCGGGAAATTTTCAAAAATACAAAAAAATTGAGTTTTCTCGGATCCAATGAATTGTCGCCTAGGCTTTATGTATGTGGTGCTTAATTGTTGCAAATGGGTCACACTACCACATACTGGAAGGAATACATCAAATTACAAGTCACCATATAATATTCAAATGTCGATGTTTTGTCAAGTAAAAACCGTGCGAAGCAGGGGCGGGTCGCTAGTTCATAATGTTAGTATGGATACAAAAGAAAACCCGTGCGAAGCAGGGGCGGGCCGCTACTTTATAATGTTAGTATGGATACAAAAGTGGTTAAACCGTTATATTCATTCCTCAGTTGAAAGTTATCAGACTATTGAAAAAACCCCCTAAAAAGAGCGCACCACGGATTGTCAGTCGTCTGTGGCGCCCCCTCATTTGAAACGTTACCTTTTACTAGTCGAATGGGCAAACATTGGTAAAGCAATTCGTTTTGAACGTTTGGCTCATACGCCAAGATTATGAGTCGGTACTAAAGATTTGATTTTGATTTTTTTTTCTTTTGAAGAACAAAAAACTGGTCAAATGTAAGTCGAACTCGTGCACTATGGGTTCCGTCACGCAAAAACCTAATAGTTAACAGCCGCAAGAAATATTCGCGCGGTGCGAACGGCGAAGCGTCTAGCGATTAAATTACTGCCGCCAAACATCGCAACCCACTGGTTGTCGAGGCCGCTAGTTACATTCCCTGTAGTATCAATTGAACTCGCCGCTCTAAGCGAATCCTTACGGACCTTGACGACCCCATTACCCTCCTCCAGGAGAGCAGTAGGGAAACCAGCACAGTGTACAAAAACAGATGCCTGCCGTCATTCCGACCTCGCCGCCGAGGTCCTTTGCGATCGTGACCGCGTCCCCTAGTAAATGATACTCCCCCCCGACCCTTGCTCGATAACGAGGTGCCAGCAGTTGTTGCAGCTGAGCACGTAGCTTTAAATTCCCCGACTAATAATCATGATCAAAACTTTGATCCAGCCCGTCCCATCCTTTATGTCCTCCTTCCGGTTGACGCCCTAAGCCAAGGTTCGTACCACACAGGGGTTGCCCTTAGAGAACGTTCACCTAGTTTTAATTAACATAGTTGAATAACCCCTGGCTGGAGGTTTTAAGTGTAGTAGCTTAAGGCACCCACAGGAAAGCCCGGTTAAACAGTCATGATCTCAGGTCAACTAGGAGATGCCAAACTTAAAAAAAAAAACTAGCGATTAAGACAAATGTATGTATCTATAGAAGTGTACTAATCGTGCTACGCGTAGCGGCGAACAGCGCGCGGTGCGGCGCCGCACTATGGGACCAAACGTTGCGTTACATCTCAAAAATCTATAACTTTTGTTTCTTGACATTTCGAATCGAAATTTTGTATATGTATTCCTAAATACTTAGGCTATTTCATAAATAAAACACCGCCACTTTAAAAACAATATTTATTTAGTAAAAAAAATACTAACGAAAAATTTTGAAATTTCTCCTAACTTTTAACCTATATTTCTTTTAGTCTTTATTACGAGCTTCTTGAGCATCTTCAGATAATTGGCCTATTGGCAAAACTGCAAAATTTTTTATTGTTTTGACACCACCATAAAAAAAAATGTGGACTGAAGATGGTATATAATACCAGTTATATTTACCCCACTATAACTGAGCAGTTCCTATAATTTTTATGATACGTGCGGTAAGAATTAGTCATCAACTCGACATCGGCAGCTATCGGCAACAAGGAAACCTCAACTTGTTCAACAAAATTTCCTTATGACACTTAAAAATAAAAATAAAATAATTATAAATATATTTATCATAAAAAAAAATAACATACTTGTAAACTAGAGATCCTGAGCAATCCAAAAATGTATCAATCTTTATATTGAAGAATTAAAAAAAAAAATCTTTAACTTCCATAATGGGGCATTTAGTTAATATGAAATTATCGAAGTTCAGTTTGGGTGTAATTTTATATACTTAAAAGTGATTATTATTATTTTTTTACTAATATATCGGATAGCTCTTTCATCTCAGAATACAAAACAATCGAAACAGTTTCAGTAACACTACTTTTGTCCGAACCATTTTTGAGATGGAAAATAACGTTTGGTTCCATAGTGCGTCCGCGCACAGTGGTCTGAAAATCGAGCTCCATACCTACTGATAGAAACGTAAACAGGAATTTTAAAAAAAATGTGTTAACGTCTCGGTATACCTGCCTTTACGTGATATTAACATATGGATGGTACTAGTAGCTCCACGCGTGAGAAAAAAAAGTTTTGTCTTTTTTTTTTTTGTATGGAAGAAAATACTTAACACTTTCGACTCCACCCACTTTACAGAACTCATACGCCATGCCGCCATACATATTCCTCGTGGAGGCGATCGGCGGCGGTGATCTCTCGCATCCGGCCCTGGTTCAGGCCATGGTACGGAGCGAGAGGAAATGGGAGGCCGTCACCTCCTGCGAAGCGGTAATGCTCGCGAAGGAGGAGGCGGAACGCGTGAGGGAGAGGTAAATTTCGCGCCCTCACGCCCCTAACCGCCGCAGGAGGAGACGCCCAGGGCGTCGGGAATCGCGAGGCGATTTCCGGCCACCGTAGGCGCGGGCTTGCGGACGGTGAGCAATGGGTAGCTCACCGTCCGATAAGGACCAGGCCCGGGTCGACGGCGCGTTGTGTTCCACGCGCGCCTCAAAGAGATGTCAGCAGAATTGAAGGGGTCCGCTCCAAAAAAAAAAAACTAAAATAAAAACTTGGTTTTCAAAACCAGCGCATATGTCGTGGCCAGATCTTAGAATTGATCATTCCATGAAATTATCGACCATTTCATGAAATAGAAAGAAAAGAAGAAAGAAAAAACGTTTATTTGCGGTAAACATGACGCAAAAAAAAAGTTTAAAATACATAAATTAGAAAAGGTTGGGGAAGCATCGTCACATCCACGCAAATGGGCTATCGCTCAGCATTATGCTACGACCCTATGCAAGACAGAGCCCCAGCGCTGGTTTTCAGCGACAGCCGCCGCCGACGTAATGACGTCGACCGGTGCAGCAAACAAATATTTAGACGGTGTACCAGTACAGCGTACTTAAAGAAAAATAATTTATTTATGGTTGTGTTTCATGAAATGGCCAGCTAAAATTGACCATATCATTCAAACGTCAACGTTTAATGATATGTCAGTCGACGTTTGGCCATATCATTAACTAGGGTATCCATGTAAATATTATTGGCATTCATTAACTTTTAGTAATCTGGGTCAGTGGATAAGTAAAACATTTTAAATAGCTTTCATTCCAGAAGAAAAATAAAAATTGGTGGCACTCCGGGAGTGGCAACAGAAGTAAAATCTTTTGCAGGATTGCCTTGGTGGAAGAAAAATACTTGTATAGAACATTGGTCCGTAACCTTATCTAAATAAAGAGCACAATCGCGTATAAAAAATAAAAAAAAACCGAAACCCATGGTAAAAATACTTGCATAGAACATTGATCCGTAACGTAATATAAATAAAGAGCACAATCGCGTTTAAAAAAATGAGGTGTCGTCATGGTGTTGCGAAATCAATGGCAAATAAGTTTTCACTTCAATATTTAATAAGATTTGAATAGTTAAGGTTGCGCTCGTTTTTCGAGTGAATTTCATAAAAGTCACGTAGCTTGGTATAGTAACGATATTCACTGTACTTTCATCTTCCACTTGCATATTTATAATTTCTTTTCCAATCGAATTATCGTCCGCCGCCATGATGCACAACAAAAACAAAGCGACATCAACACCTCTACCGGTGGATAATCTAACTATTTTACAATATGATCACTAATGTTTGGCCACATCATGAAGTAGTCGTGCGTTGTTGAGTATTCAATGATCTGGCCAGACCACATCACGATGTGGCCAGCGGTCGATGTTTCATTTCATGAAATGATCAATTCTACTATCTGGCCATTTCACGGTTTATGCTAGTGTATTCGCTAAGAAAACCCTCCTACATTTAAAATGAGCCCTCCGCGAGGGCTCCCGACTTCCCATATACAATTAGGTGAACTCTCCAGGAGGGCTCCCTGCACTGAACGTGTTAAAGTATATTTTTTTTAAATTGAATAGAACTGAAAGGCTGGTGCTCACACCAGTTATTGTACCATACACGGCGATCAAGATGACATTCTCATGCACCTTTGGGTGCAGCTTTGCGCGCAGCAAATTTTTCAGATTTTGAATTTTCTATATGTAATTTTTCAAATCTGACGTGGTAAAAGATGTATGAAATAACTATATAAAATGTCAAATGACTCGAAAATCTTTGACATTTGCATAGGAGTCAAAAGGCGTAATTTGGTTGTAAATGACCTCTCCTAAATCCCCTTAATGGATTGCCGACGTATGACCATTAATCCTGCCTGTATATCAGGGTTATTGGTTACATTTTATATAATCCATTCGAAGAGCTAATCTCAAATGGATTTCCCGGACTCGATAACTGATTTTGATGTTCCAGCACTGATGATGATGATCTGTTTGATGTGAATTGTTCCTAAAATAAAAATTGAATTGAATTTTTTGAACTCCCCGTCTCCAGTTCCGGTTTGGAGGATGTTGATGCACCCTCATTTACACCAAAGTCAGAACTGGAACATTGTTGCTGCTCTACTGACAGTAAAGAAGGCATCATCTTTTCCCATCCACGATCTCAGGCCATTTTATGTTCTGTTACAGCCATGTCTCATACTGTTTTATAAATGTAGGTCACTTGGGTTAACATGAGATCCATTTGTTCCTCAACGAACACTCTTTAAGTCTGACAGAAATGTTTCAATTCCTGTTTTTCATTTTCTGATAAATCAACAGTATTCTCAAAAACTTCAAATAACACACTAGACTGTGAAAAACGTGGCATAGGATCATGAGGCAAAAGTCCTCGCGCACATTTGGGAGTGGCGCGAGGAGGCGAAACTCCGGGGCGTAACTCCGCTGCCGCGAGAAATCACGGCACAGCGGACACAGCTCCGGCGGGATCTCATGGCGTCATGGAGAGTGCGATTGTCGCAACCCAGTGCTGGGCACGCCACAATTGCGGCGATAAGACCCCTCATTGAGGAGTGGCTAGAGAGGCGCCACGGCGTCCTCACCTTCCGCCTGACGCAGGTCCTCACCGGCCATGGTTGTTTCGGGAGGTTCTTGTTCCGGATAAGGCCGGGTGTCATCATTTTGTGAATCGCCTGGAGGACACGGTGGAGCATACGGTGAAGGCCTGCTTGGCTTGGGGGGAGCAGCGCCATGTCCTCGTGGAGGCGATCGGCGGCGGTGATCACTTCCTACTAAGTAGAAATGCTCGCGAATGAAGGAGGAGGCGGAACGCGTGTGGGAGAGGAAAATTTCGCACCCTCACGCCCCTAACCTCCGCAGGAGACGCCCTGGGCGTCGGGAGACGCAGGCCGATTCCCGGCCACCGTAGGCGCGGGCTTGCGGACGAAGAGCAATGGCTAGCTCGCCGTCCGATAAGGACCAGGCCCGGGTCGACGGTGTCCGCTAGGGCCGATGCCTGCCGGGGTTGCGAGGAAGACCGAAATGGCCCCCGGCAACATGAACAAGAAACACAAGTGGGTTTTAGTCAGTAAGAGTCTGACCCGCCCTCCCGTTCCGCCCAGAGCGGGAGAAGTTATTAAATAATTTCCCACCCACCAAAAAAAAAGACTGTGAAATCAACTGTTCTTTGCCACAAACATGAAAATGTCCAAATTCCTACCAAAACCTTCCATCATAAAACAATAACAAATAGAACGTAATAAGTTAGCGCGCACAAGTGCTGAGAGTTACTGATAAAATTAAGCTCAAACGTCCTATTTTAATACAATTAACGTTCGCTATTCTCTAATTATTAGGTACCTATATTACAGATTACAGACAATGTAATTTTATTGTGACTGGGGCACAGGGTTGGAAAAAAAACAGATTTTTAAAATTTTATGAAACAAATAATTCAAAATGGTTTAAACAAGCTTTTTTGTTTTCATTGAGCTATTTATCAAATTTACTATCAGAGGCCTAATATAATTAATTTCTAGACAATTTTAAAATTTATCTGAGGAAACTTTTACGAAAAACGATCAGAAGGACATAATAATCAAGTTACTAAGTAATAAACTATCCAATCTGTGAACATACTTTTTTTTTGTATTCAATTTAAGCAGGTATGTAACACATACTGAACCATCTAGTACACTCTGTACGTTCAGAATTGCGAATTCCGATTTTAGTTCTTAGATGTACCTTACCTAAAAGTATAGGTATTTCGGTATGGGGAAATCCCAAAAATTATTGCGGGGAATTATCTCTTTTCAACAAGTGAAGAAGTATAGATAATTATATCTACATAGGATGGACTATATTGAAATAAGGAGAATTCCCAAAATAGATGCGGAGAATTACTTCATTTCGACCGGCGACGAAGTATATAAAACTATCTTACCTTTTTAATTTCTTTTCGAGCTATTTCAAGTCCTAAAAAAGTACTTTTCATTTATTTCCATTCATTTGCCATTTAAAACCGTGTTTTTTTTTCTTAATGTTTCAAACATGATTTTAAACTTGTTTTATACTATGATTTTAAACACTTAATATTTTTTTTTTATTTCAAACCGTTTTAAACACTGTTTAAAATACGTGTTTTAAAACAACTTGTTTCTTTTATGCCAACCCTGCTGGGGCACCATTTGGCCTAAGCTTTAGCGGTCTGGTAATGCTGGTAATGCTCATGTCATTAGTATCTAATTATAACTAAACGGTGATTAACTATTTAGTTCTTGGAATGCAATTTTGTAAAAAAAAATGTATTTAATCAATATCGGTTTTAATTATTCTTATCATAAAAGTTCTTAGCAGGCTATAAACTAACGATAGTAAAAGTAAATCATCAGCAACTTCACTTAACCTCGTAAAAGATTTGAAAAATAACATATCACAAATTCATGATATCAAAAATTCGCTAAGCCACAGATAATATACTGCTAAGCGCACAACTGCACCCAAATGTGCATAAATTGGATGTCATCTTGATCGCCGTATATGGTACAATAACTCGTGTGGGCACCATCCCTTCTGTTCCATTTAAAAAAAAAAAAAATAGTTTTCTCCTTTAAAAAAAAAACACTACTTTTTTTTCTCACGCGTGGAGCCACTAATACCATCCATAAGTTAATAGCACGTAAAGGGAGGTATACCGGAGACATTACAATTTTTATATTTTTATTCCTGACTTTTGGTTTCTACGAGTAGGGAGCTCAATTTTCAGACCACTGTGAGGCAGGGCGACTGGCGAAATTTACCGAGCGAGCGTCGGCCGGCGCAGCGGACGACAGAAACAAACGTATGAATCAGTACGGCGCATGCCATAGTGTCACACGAAACCAAACTAGGTGAGCTATACTATCTACATTGACCTTTTTCTCCAGTTCTGGTTGAATATTCATAAGAATACAATCAAAGGTTTCGACACTCATTCGGGTATAATCGAAAAAAAACCGGCCAAGTGCGTGTCGTACTACGCACAATGACGGGTTCCGTTGTTGAGATGAATTTATTTATCCCAAGAACAAACTTAGCATTGTAGTTGAAACACATGTTCCCGTCTGTGACTCAAACACGAACGTGTAAATTAAAAAATTTTGAATATAGGAGTCACTTTTGGGGGGCAAACAAGAAAATTAAAAAAAAAAAGTTTTGTTAACAGTACTGTGTGACATATCAAATGAAAGGGGAGGATCTCAAACATATTTTTTATATAATTTTAAAATAAATACTTTTAAAAATAATTAAGAAATTCGTTGAAAATTGACCATTCCTTCCCTTATCTCCGAAACTACTGGACCTAAAATATGAAAAAAATACATAGTATGGCTCTTTACTCATAGATTACAGGAAAACCTATAAGAAGTCTATGGTCTTAACATAACATGGTAAATCTCTGAATATTGTGCGTATAAACTTACATTTACAGTTGAAATGTATGGGAGAACATGTATTATAACTACAATGTTCAGTTCGTATTTGGAATAAATTCATCCTAACTACGGAACCCTTAATTGTAATGTACATCATATATTTTTTTAGTTTTATCATTCTCCTATTTTAGAAGTTACAGAGGGAGGGGGGGACACATTTTATTTATTTAAACTTTTCACACTCAAAACGGTACAAAGGCACTTTGGAAGTGTCTCTCGCGCAAACTATTTAGTTTACATAAAAATGATATTAGAAACCTCAATATCATTTTTGAAGACCTATCCATATATACCCCACACGTATGGGTTTGGTAAAAAAATTGTTGAGTTTCATTTCTAAGTATGGGGAACCCCCAAAATATATTGTTTTTTTTTCTTTCTATTTTTGTATGAAAATCTTAATGCGGTTCACAGAATACATCTACTTACCAAGTTTTAACAGCATATTTCTTATAGTTTCGAAAAAAAGTGGCTGTGACATACAGATGGACAGAGAGACAGACATGACGAATCCATAAGGGCTACGTTTTTGCCATTTGGCTACGGAACCCTAAAAGCATCTAGATATTAGTAGTCTATTCTAAATATTATGTCTTGAACTTAATAACTACTACTCTCCAAGCAATATTGAGATAACTTTGATAAAGACATTTCGCTCTCGGTCTATAACAGCATCCTAATAGGTAATTGCGTAACACACTATCAATCATAATCTGAATCATTTTGAAGAATATTGTTAATCCATTGCTTCGTATGTTCGAAAAAATCATCTGCTCAACAACGTAAATAACGCAATGAATGTTGTTGAACTGTCAAAATGAACCGAATAATATTTTGATCAAAATACAGCCTGATACTGACCTGCAAATTGCAAAAAAAACACATAACATAAGATCAAGCCTCGTTTCCCCGAAGGGTTGGGCAGAGGTGTCCCTGTAGCCGGTTCACCCACATTTCGCCAGTTATGTTTTAAGTCCCATGTAATAGGGGGCGAGCCTATTGCCATCAACCGGGCACAAATCCAGATTCCGGGCTGCTACTGAGAAATTTCAGATAGAAAAACCCAATAACACGTAAAAAAAACGAACGATGAAAAAAAAAACGTAAGAAAATTTGAATTTTGTGGGCTACTCATTAAATTTCACACAATAACAAGTTAGTACCAACTAACTTGTTATTGTTAGTACCAACTAACTTGTTATTGTGTGAAATTTAATGATTACAAAATTTGAATTAATTTATCCTTACACTTTTTAGTGTTCCGTACCCTTATATACTTAAAATAAATAATTTTAAAGATATTTAAGAAATTGGATGAAAATTAAGAAGTTAAGAAGAAAAAAAAAATCCATCCCCCCCTCTTATCTCTGAAACTACTGGACCAAAAAGAAAAACATTGTATGGCTTTTTATTCATACATTACAGGAAAACCTATAAGAATTCTTTGGTCTTAAAATAACTGACATTTGCAGTTGCAATGTATGTGGTAACAAGTTTGTTCTTGGGATAAATAAATTTATCTCAACTATGGAACCCTTTATTGTGCGTAGTCCGACACGCGCTTGGCCGGTTTTTTTTTGTAAATTTTTCGTTTTGGGAAGTTTAAGATTCTTTGAAACAGTCAAAAAAAAGGTGAAAATTGGTGTTTTTTTTTTTTGCATTATTGAAGCCCTTTCAGTAACGCATTTTTTGGTACCATTATCATTTCTCTATCTTAGAATTGAGAACAATAGACCCCGGTCGCACTTTTTTTGAAAACGGGTACCCAATGAAGCGATCGTAAAACCATTTCAAAGCTAATCCTATTGAAACCAAAATGGTATCATTTTAAAGCCCTTTCAATTCTAAAAATATGAGTTAAAAAAAAACATTTTACAATTTAAAAAAATTGGCGTATTGTATCCCTTTCAGTAATGTAAATAAATATCTATGAATGCAGTTTAAATTGTTTTTAAATTCAAATAATGTCTTCTTTCAGTAAAATATTCCATTTACAATAATATTCAAGGTACTTTCCCTCCATGTGGCTTATCCGTGGGACGCCCTGTATATACACCGTGAAATTTGAATCACAGTTTTACTAGAACAAACATTGTTCAGACAATGGTCTACTACTATTCTAAAGCATCAAATATGGTATTAAAACAAACTAAACTACGCGTTCTCATATAATTCTTATGTTACTCAAACGTGTGCACATTAAGGCTCTTTCAAACAGGCGCGACACGCGACGCGACACAAAGACACCGCTCCTCGCGCGACGAGCGGTGTCTTTGTGTCGCGTCGCGTGTCGCGCCTGTTTGAAAGACCCTTTAATCGTAACATCAAAGTACTCATCGCGGTAGCGATGTGGCATTCAAAAGAATTATGATTAGTCCACGTGGACTACAAGGGTGTCCACCCAATGCGGGCCGAAATGCAAATAAATCATTAGCCAATGACATGCATCGTGTGAAGTATTGTTCCGCCCATTTCTTTTGTTGACTGGCGCGGGACGCCCGCGCCGCCCGGGCGGTAGCCAGTCTACCGAAATGTCTCGAGCGGGCCACGCGTGTGCATCCGATGTACTTACGTCACAGGCACGTATCGCTTATCGTATCATTTTTTTGTGAAAATGAGTTTTACGTGGAGTGGTGTTGGATATGGTGCGTTTTGCGTGCAATTTTGTACCTACATTCTGAACTGTGATGTGAGAAAGTAACTAAGTAGGTAGGTACCTAATTTACCTACCAAAACTAATAATTAACTTTAGCTAGGATTTCTGACGGTCCTAAGCCCGATAAGTATGAAGGGAAAATTGGAGTCGAATGTTGTCTTGGTGCACACGGAGCTAACCCAGTTTTGTGGAAGTTTTGTTTTGTCTTGTTTTGTCTTGTTCCTGTAATTTCGCAATAAATAAATAATACCTAAAAATCTCACGTAAGATACAATAGGTACCCGTACCTAGTACTTACAGAAAATAATTAAAACCAAGTCTACCTACCGTAAGTTCGCACCTAGAACGAAATGATAAAATAGAGGTCAGCCACCTCGCCGCGCCGTTGGTACGGTATCGGTGCGTCGCGTCGTGAAATCGTGCAGAACTTTTGTATTTTCTAGTAAGACGTACAAAAATGAGTGCTTACTAAATTTCGTTGATGAAGGTACATTTCTCTGTAGACAATGCCACGGTAATATTATATTACAGTAGTGTAACTCAGCCGCATGATATAAATAAATGCCTACAGCCGCGCGGTACGTAAACATGCGTTAGGGATGCCCGTCTCCAGCATTTTAATTACATTTGCCTACTTTCTGTTTCTATTTAGTTTTGTGATTGTAAATATCCTTTTAATTTGTAATTTCGAAAACTATCTAATGACACACAGACGGTAAAATTAGTTCTTATTTTTATCTAGTATTATTCATACACACAGATAATAAACAAATATTATTCATAATAAAATAGGTACCACGCCTTTACTTTGAATTATGCAAACAAAACACACATGCACCGAAGTTTTAACACAAGCGTAAGTAGGTAGGTACCTACCGTATCATGATTCATTCAGAACCGCATATAACTACCTATTTCACTCGTCTCAATAACTTTCCGTTACTCTATTCGCTTTATTTATTAATCCAAACACCTTTTTTTTCGTGAGATAAAAGGAAATACTCATCCATAAAGACACATTATGTACCTACCTACTAGTAAGTAAAATTATTTTATAGTCTTACCTTTCAGAGGTTCCAGGTAATTTTAAAAAACTTATGTCTGGATGCGTTATTGACGAATTCATACAACCAAAAATAGCACAATATTTCCTAGTCGTCATATTAACAGATTTTTTGAGAAAAAAATCGCGCGGTTATCGTTAAAAAAACAACACACCGACCGTTTGACACTGCGGTACAGCCGTGACTGTCTGCGCCCCGAGCGCACCGCGAGATCAAGGCGCGTAGGTATAGCTCGCGTTTCGTCCGTTTGTATGAAGTTGGAGTACTGTATTATAATATTTCCGTGACAATGCTGTGTCCTGTGCGTGAGCCGCGCGCCACGCCGCAACTACTTTGGTACGCGAGCGTCGCAGTGTCTGTGTTGTAGGGAGTAACGATAATTTCGACTTTTTAAACTTTGTCTTTTTTTTTTCAAAAACCAATGATGTTTTTTTATTGGATACTGTAGAATGGTAGTAGTCCATGGTCTTAACAACGTTTGTTCTAGCAAAACTGTGATTCAAATTTCACAGTGTATTATTCATCTGTCGTGTGTTTGTCACCTAACTCCTCCTAAGCGGGTGGACCAATTTGGATGAAACTTTGTGTGTATATTTGAGTGGGTGGATCCCTGTATGATTTGAAAATACAATTGGACCCGGTAGGTGGCGCTGTTCGGACAGAACAATGTCTGTCGGGTCCGTTAGTCTCTATATAAATAGATACAATAACTAAATTGTGGTATACAATAATATTCTACAGCCTAATATGTATTAAACTATGTGAATTGTACAATTTTTTTTTTTTTTCTAATCAAGTTCACAATTTTTTAATAGGTAAACTTTTTTGTATATAGCTAAAGATTCTAATTTGAATTTTTAAATTTCATTCACTGTAACAGAAATCCGAGGTTTTCATGTTTTTAACGCTCCAGGCACTCCACTACCTCCCTTTAAATTTTTCATCAATATTCAGAAAAGTACGGGCGGTCACATGCCCACGGGTGACATTGTATACCTAGCCTCTGCCTACGCGGTATTGCATGAAGCCGTCGCTACACATCATGCCACAAATCGTTTTGAAGAACCTTTTTGCGTATTTCAAGTTTTGTCAGAATTGGCGCCACGCGCCGCGCCATTACTTTGGCAACATAGTGTGAGTTGTGACGTAAACTGCTTATTATGTACTATTTATTTTTAACAAGGTAACCCTCAGATGCCATTACATAATTGATGCAGTATTAAATTTCATATGATAATAGAAGTATCGTTCGGTTTAGTGAATTAATATTGTAAATTAAAGCATGTATAATAATGAGAGCGATTTGTAGATCGGCCTTTAATATTTAACGCGATTCTAAATGTACGCTTTGTTAAACTTTACTGTATAAAGTCAGTTTGTAAATTATTTTGAATTAATCTAATAAACATATTTTTAACTATAGTATTAAAATATCAAATTTAAGAGCTTACAATAATATCATTGTTTGTGTAAGACTCTTAGATAAATATATAAGTACTGCTAGTAACGTGTAACGATGATGGCACTTGATGAGACGCTCTACTGAACAGAGGCGCGTGCGCGACTGTTCGCCCGCGCGTCTGCTCGCACGAGCTCCTCCTCGCTGGCGCGGCCTGCCTGCGGTGCCGAGCTTGTACAGGCGGCACTGGGGGTGTGTTGCCGTATACGTCCGACTGTGGGAACTTTAACCATGGAAAGGGATTTTCTTCACTCTTCTATTTAGATGTTAACTTGTAAAGGATAATACTATTGTATTATATAAAAAAACGAAACCAAAATGCATTTAATGTCAATAAATACCTTATAAAGTTACAAATAGTTTATTTTATTTTTATATATACGTATAGGTATGTGGGTACTTACCTACGGAGTTTCAACAGAATAAGTAGTAGTTTACTAACCGACATAGATAACCTGGGTGCTTCAAATAGGTACTGTGCCACAGCGATAGTGTCTTCTACCAAGCATCTATAAACTTACTACACTTTTGCTTCGCCGAATAACCAAAAATATCTATTCCTACCAACCAGTGGAACAGGTTGGCTTTCGTTTGGTAATCTGAACAGAAGAACAAATCCATAACGTAGAGCAAATAGGTAATGGAAAAATACGAAGAATTTGAAAGATTATATCGTCTTTCTTGACTGCATCAGTCGCAACTCCATCTGGGTAGCTCTAAAAGCGAATGGTATCAATAAAAAAAAAGTACATCAATCGCGAGCACAAGCTTTTTTGAAAGAATATACCACTAAAGTTATTTAAAACGGCCATATTTATCATGTTTCCTGTGTAGCGCAATTTGTGACCTTATTGAAAACTAACATTACTTAATATTTGTTTTTAAATAACCTCGTTTTAGAGAATTCTGAAATTTTGAGAATTCTCTTAGTTTTGTGATAAGGTGGTCCCAGGTGCTCCATCAATCCCTACCTAATTAATAGTTAAAGAGCCGATTCCCCTGCACGCGTAGCATGACCACCGTAGAAACGAGTTGTGTCGACAGAAGAATAGACAAAAATGACGTTCCGTGTAGACAGGACGGCAGTAAAGTAGAAAGACACAACTGCACTTTTTACGCAATTCACTCTTTTCATAATTCGACTCAGAATTGTTTGCTTTGTCATAGGATTTTTTTTTCTTTGTTTGATTCTCAATTTTTATTGATATTAAGAGTGTCGAAGTATCGTATTTTGGAAGAAATCATATTACAGTAATATTGGATTTAACCATTTCCTTGGTAATGGTGCCGATTCTCTTGTACACCGAACTAAACTATCTAAACTATCACTAAAACCCCTTTATTTTTGGCTATGAAAATCTTAAAACTATTCTGCAACAAAAAATCCCTAAATTTAAATATAATTTTGACACAACTTAAATCGTATTTAACAATCGCGAGTCCACGTGGTACTCGTTTGTCCTACCCCCGTGATTTTTTTAGAGCCGGAGACGCGAAGGCTCGACGTATTTTATATGGAATTTTTCACTTTTTGTATGGAAAATAAGTAAAATTATTACCTACATGTTCAGTCTTAGGGGTTTGGGTTGGGATTTATAAAGGGGTCGAAATTTTCATTATTTTTGCGATTAGACACACCATTTTCGAGATATAAGCAAAAGAAAAAAAAGATACAGTACTATTTTTGCACATGAATTCGAGGTGTTGGTGTGAATTTTAATTATGAAATTATTACTTATCACAGTTTTGCGTTAAACAAAATCATGATTTTGTAGATAACCGTATATACTTTGTGGCCGTCGAATAAAAAGTTTTCTACCGTCTTTAGCATGGCGAATACAAAATCAAATTGTCTTCACTACCTTAGTGATTTTGACAGTTTGGATAGAAAACTTTCTTCTGAAATAGTCTACATGTAAAACGACCTAGACAAAGATCGTTAGAAGCGAAAGACAAAATGACAGATTGTAGAATGATTTCTACGGTGCGATGTCAAAAATGGAGAGACGAAATGTCAATTTGTATAGAAAGAGCTATGTCTATTCTTCGTAGAAATAGAAAACGTCATGCTACGCGTGCTGGTAGAAATATAAAAAGTGTTAGAATTTAGTTCAAATAAGATAGAATATTTATTTTTAAGTATATTAATCTGTTAGATAGTGTTGTGTGTGTTGGGTATGATGACAGTCCTTTTTACGTTGGATGTGATTGTCATCTTATACCACTAGATGGCGTTACTTTTGGCACGGTTACGATCCATTTATTTTGTTATACATTGATTTTACATTTAAAGCTATGTATTTTAAAATATGATGTCACGTTAAATGGAATATTTAAAAGAATTTAGAATTGTTTAAGTTTGTTTTCAAGATGTCAATTAATTATAGTGTTTTATCAAACAAGTGGCGCGCTACATCCGGTCCCTACTCTTGTTGGTTGCCGGTGTAGCGCATTAGCTCTTGAGTCGGTGGGTTAGCAACTGTGTTGCAAGCAAAAGAAATAATAAAAGAAATGTGTCTAAAAGTGAGTTTTATTGGAGCAGACTACATTTCAGAACTGGGATAAAGTTGGTTGGTCATACTAGCCTTAGCCAGGCCTACGTAAGTAAGTTTGGTCGTCCTGAATTGCAACTGTTAAAAAAGGTAAGAGCTTGATTTAATTTCTTTTACTTGAACTCTTGTGATATTTATTTCATGTGAGTTGTGGCATTATGGGTATCTTACCAGACTGTGTTGTAAATAATATTGTAACTTTGTCTTCGCCACGTAAACATTATGTTTTTTATTTAATTTTTTTGATGTCCCATACAACGTTTTTTTTTATTAATAGGTGCGATGAACTCTGCTTGCGGACGCCGTCCGCTGAACCAGAGCGACTTCCTGAATTGGTAGAGCAGCAAACGGGTCAGCCATAAGAAACGACGTAGTCGCAGACGACACTGTCACAGCCCGCTCACTCACAGCAGAAGCAGCTGCAGCGACGCAGCCGCCGATCGGTGAACTGAGATCCTGAAGGGCGCGGTGAGTCAAATCGATTTTATTATGTTCCTGCCCCGTATGACGCGGTTTAAGTTTCATAGCTTGTCCAAACATTGCAGGTCGCAAACAATAAAAATAGCAGTTTAGAAATCATAATATTGTTCCTGAATTTGACTCGAAACGGAAACAACAGACGATTGACATATGGTTGTTATTTTTTTTTTCGGCATCTCTTAGCTGACCTCTGAGGTCATGACTATTTAACCGGTCAATCCTGTGGTTGTCTTAAGCTGCTAAACTCAAAGCCTCCAGCCAGGGGCATACAAACTAAGCTAAAAAGCTAGGTGAACGCTCTGTTATACCTTGCCAATGACAGTAGAATGGCTGACCTGATGATGGCTTTCCTAGTCAGCATTATTGACTCAGAAGGATTATCCATTAGGTTTGGACGTCAGTTCGGTCTGAATCTCGGTACGGGTCGGAAGTCCTAGATCATACTATTTCTACATACAATATATGTAATTCCAATTCCATTTTAAATTCAAGTTCATAATTCTTAATAAACTCTTTCCAGATTATTTGTTTTTTTTTTTTTTTTCAAAAGTTTCCGGACTCTTGTATAACATTTGGTGGCAGCGGTGGGATACGAAAATCCCCTACCCGAGTACGTCTCTGAAAATAAATACTAAACCTGAAAGTGCCAATGAAATAAGTGTTTAAAAGTGCTGAAAGTTAAGTGGCTTACTAAATCAATACTGTGTCGAATGTGCAATAATCAAAGTGCCTGATCGACACCCTGTCTTGTGTGTTGCACCCTGCAACTGAGACCGGATTTCACCCTCTGTTGGTACAGAGGTCCACTACAACTGCTGTTCTGCTGTTTACCGCTGGAGAAGCGGTCAAAATGATCCTGAATATCCTCATAATGACGGCGTTCCTGTGAGTGATCTTGAAAATACTTCGGTATATCCTAGTGCGAATACCAGAATTAACTCAGTCACTATTCCTAGCTACATTTATTTTATTTCTACATACTCTATCCTATTGTACATTATTCATAATACATTGTAACTGATAAAGACCTTACTGCACCGCTACTGTATACATATTTTGTTTACACTACGCGTTTCGATTACGCGTCTATCACACCGAGTCACTTGTACACGGTAGCATAACGTGGATACGATTTCTTATAATTAACTAGCTTATAATATTTTATTTTGTAAAATTTAATCATGACTGCAAAGGAGGAAAATTCCAGTAGCTCTAAAAGTACAAAGGCCGAAATGGAAGAAAAAATAGAACTCGGTATTCTATTTAAATTTATTAAGCCATTCGATGGCTCCAGGGAAAAACTAAACCCCTTCATTACTAATTGCCAGAGCGCTTTTAACACCGCTACAAAAACGCAGAAACCTATTTTATTCAAATTTATTCTAAGTCAACTAATAGATAAAGCTGAAACTACATGCAGTGTCAAAGAGCTCGAATCCTTTGAACAATTCATCGAGTTCTTAAAACAACAATTTGGGGAAAGAAAGCATTACGCTCATTTGCTCACTGAACTTCAAGACTGTAAGCAGAGCTCTGCTGAAACAGTCAACCAGTTTGCATTAAAAATAGAAACATGCTTGGCGAAACTACTTACGGAAATAAACATTTCCATTCCGACGAAAAAGAAAACTAAACTAGCAGGACGCGTAGCTGCGATGCAAGATCTTGCGCTTCATACTTTTATAATAGGTCTCTTGCCACGGGTATCACAAGTCGTTAGATGCCGAAAACCAGACTCGTTAAATTCCGCTATAAGCTTCGCAGTAGAAGAAGAAGAAATCATCTCTAATATTTACAAAAGATCTGCATCCACTACTTACTCCAGTAACTAAAAATCCAAAAATACGAATTCTCGCCGTGACTTTCAATCGCCACGTTTTCCAGCCCCGCGAAATTACCAATTCGATCATTCAAAAGCAGTAAATACCAACGACACGATATGTCGCTACTGCAAAAACATAGGGCACTCTATTGAAAATTGCCGCAAAAGACAATACAACAATAGTAGGAACCAATCTGCGGCTTCTACTTCATATGGTCGTCAACCTAACCCTACACAAGCCCGCAAGGTTTTTAACGTAAATCAGGACAAGGAGGAAGGGACCGACGAAGTCGACCAAAACGATTTAATCGAGTAAAATTTCCCGGCCGGTGTCGCGCGGGATATTCGACCTACTATATCAAAGCCGATGCCTCTATTCCCACTGAATCTCCTGAATCACGTAATAAATCCACTGTTTATATAAAACCAATTACTAAATCCACTGAATCACGTACTAAATCCACTTTATCTATGAAATCAATTACTAAACCCACTGAATCCCTTGAATCACGTACTAAACCCACTGTTTCTATGAAACCTGCAATTACTAAATCTCCCGAATCACGTACTAAATCCACTGTTTCTATGAAACCAATTACTAAATCCACTGAATCCCCTGTATCACGTATTAAATCCACTGAATCCGCTTTTTCTGCCAAATCATTTACTAAACTCTGTAAATTACCAAATCCATATGCAAAATCCACCAAGTCTACTCTCGTTGCAAACCCCTACACTTCATCTTCGGACAACTTGCCACTATCGCCAGACCTGAAACAAAAAATAGACGCAAAAATTCATAAAATGTTTATAAATAGAGAAAAAAGATACTTACCACACGTAATAATCTACACCTCGGTCGCTGATAGGCCTTTATCCTTCCTAATTGACACAGGCTCCTGCATAAGTCTGCTGAAACTAAATTCCATGTCGAAAGTCCCAAAGTTAAGTGACGATAAAATAACTATAAAAGGAATCGATGCTGGAAATGAAGCAACTTCAACTCTAGGCAGCTTTAAAATGCGAATATTCAAAAAAAAAATAACAAACCTTATGTCTATGAATTTCACGTTGTCAAAAATATTAGCCTAAGTTTCGATGGCATCATAGGCAACGACCTCCTGAAATACCTAGGTTGTCAAATCGACTATTGTCATGAAACCTTACAGATAGATGAAGACTACATAAAATTAAAATTCGCTGAACCATTATAGAACATTCCGCCTCACACAGAAACTGTAATTGAATGCACAATAAGTACCCCAAATATAAGAGAAGGTATGATATTAGACCAACACATCTCTGATTCGTTATTAGTTGCCAATTGCATCGTTAAAGTAAAAGTAAATAACCGTATTAATATTACGATTATCAACACCTCGGAAGAGTCGATCATACTCCGATCCAACCTTAATCTAACACTAGAACCTCTAGACACTCAAGCTTGTTTGAATCCCCATGAATCATTGTCCCTTACTAATGCCTCCACAAGAACGAATAAAGTTCTAAAACATGTTAGGATTTCTCACCTAAATGAAGAAGAATCTAACGCACTATTACAAGTTTGCACAGACTTTTCCGATATCTTCCACCTTCCAGACGATCAGCTCACATATACCACAATTGCTGAACATAATATAAGAACAAGTACCTGAATGCCATAAAAAGGAAGTGGTAAACCAAATTAACAAAATGCTAGAACAAAACATAATAACACCTTCAAATTCACCATGGTCCTCACCCATTTGGGTTGTGCCCAAGAAGCTGGATGCTTCAGGGCAATGAAAATGGAGAGTCGTCATTGACTATAGAAAACTCAACGACGTCACTATAGGAGAAACATACCCTATTCCACAAATAACAGAAATTCTAGATCAATTAGGGAAAAGCCAATACTTTACAACTTTAGATTTGGCCTCAGGCTTCCATCAAATTCCAATATCTGAGCAAGACGCTCCTAAAACCGCCTTCTCTATATCTCAAGGCCATTTTCAATTTACGAGAATGCCATTTGGACTAAAAAATGCCCCTTTAACCTTACAAAAATTAATGAACACATGTTTATGTGGACTTCAAGGCTCACGTTGCTTTGTTTATTTAGATGACATTGTAGTCCTTTATTCCCATCTGCCCCCTTCGAGCTTGCCACCAGGGTGGTGGCTGGCACTAAGTAGTGGCGTTTACCACCCCGTGGCAGATGACACTTATTTAGTGTCATCTGCCCCTTCATGATGATTGTAAGGTGGTCGATTCTCCACCGCGTTCTCATATTATGTACTGGACATTATCAAAAGAAATTATAATTCATATTACACACATCAAAAGTGTCTAGGGATCAACATATATTTTTGCAATAACTTTTCTCCTGATTGATATTAATTAAAATTTTCTTTAAGGATTCATCAAATAAAGTGTTTTCGTTTGTCACAGTAACGATAAACCAAGTCACCTTTGCATTAATAAAGAAATTTGCCATTTTCCTAATAAAGGGATTTTTGACATTTGAACCACTAACATTAAAGTTCGAAAAAAAGACTGAAATAACAGTTTTCTTTAAAATTTTATTGGGTAACTTAAACAATTAATAATCCGTGTTTCTACCGCGAACACTAACAACACAAGAACATCGGTTTGGCATACTCAAAATGAGTTCATCCAAATCACGCTGTGGAATGGCCGCCCATGTTCGTTGCAACAACAAAAAAAGGTCTTCTTGCGACTGGATACCCTCCATATTCGGCAGAGCTCTTCTCTGTAGCATATCCCATGCATGCTCAATCGGGTTCAAGTCTGGCGACTGAGCAGGCCAGAGCAGGACATTGATGTTAGCTGCGGCGAGAGTCTGTCTTACAACTCTTGCGGTGTGCGGTCGTGCATTATCATGCATTAACTGAAATAAGGGACCGATTTGCACTTGTAGAGGAACGATGACGTCAGATACAATCGTCTCAGCATAAATTTGAGCGTTGAGGTTGCCTCTGATCCAAATCAACTCAGTTCTTCCGCCGATCCAAATACCCGCCCATACCATGATGGTTCCACCACTATAAGGATGGACTTCCTGGCAGGATTTTAATCGCCGTTGGCGTCCAGGGGTTCTCCAGTGTCGTATACATCTTGTATCCGGTCTCATACCAAAACGAGACTCATCAGAAAAGCACACGAAACGCCATTGTTCTTCTGCCCAATTTCTGTGTTCAAGAGCCCATTGATATCGAATCCTACGATTGTGCATTGCTATAGGTGGTACCCGTAGCGGTCTTCGGGAATGAAGGTTCACTTCATGCAAGCGGTTTCTGACTGTTTGGTCGCTAATTAAGTTCCCTGAAGAGTGATGAAGCCTCACGGCTAACATCATGGCGGTTATTGTTGGAGCTCTTCGAGTTAAGATTTGAATGTATCGGTCTTGTCTCCGTGTGGTGCAGCGATACCGTCCTCCATGGCGCTCAGCCACGGTACCAGTGCTTCGGTAACGTGTCCAAAGTCGACTGATAACACTCTGACTTGTATTCAGAGCTAAAGCCACAGTACGTTGCCGGGAACCAGCTTCTATCATTCCCACGGCTCTGAGCATTTCTTCCCTGCTTAAATGACGTCGCCGCTCCATAATAACGTTGGTTTTAATCAGTAGTAGGGAAACAGTAGCACTAATAATGTCTTCAATGCGTTGTATGTTTTTATAGGGAAAATATTGACAGCTGATTTTCATCTTTTACTCGAATTTGATTAACAGTTCCTGTTTCAAATTATGAAATGCACCAAAAAGGATCCATATAAATTTATATTATCATAAATTTATTACAAAGCCACATCTCAATCTCAAGAAATCCGCATAAAAATGCTTGATCCCTAGACACTTTTGATGTGTGTATGTACTGGATATCATTAGCAATAAAAATTAACTTTAATAATGGCAAATAATTTTGGAACTTTTCTATATTTATAAAAACAATTTACATGTTGTATAAATATAATTTTAAATTCTCTATTCCTTTATTAGTATAACAGCACTCTTACAACAATTTAAGATGGGTGTAAAATCATTACATTATTTTAACAATATTTATACATTTCTGTTTCTTTATTGGGTATAGTCACAGTTTTTTAACACAAATGATGAATATTTTCACAAAATGGAATAATCAGCAAAAACTTATGCTACAGAAAAATAATCTTTTAATTTTAAATAATGTTCTATTGCCACAATCACAGTTTTAATCACAGTATAATTTACAATAATCGACTAGTTTTATACAAAAAAAAAAATATAAGTAAGCGATTGGTTTTCATGACTACGTGTCATGAAAACCAATCGCTTACTTATATTTTTTTAACTAACGACACCAACGAAAACTTAACCAAGATTATTTTTTTTATTTTTTTTTATTTAAGTTTTTTTAAATTACCAACTAAGATTACAGTTTTAATCACAATATTATTAAAATTAGAATAATGTACCCATTAGTAACAAAAAATAGTAATAATGATTCAAATCACAGTTGTAAGCTTATGTAATCATATTAATTCAAGAAAAGTTTAAATTAAGTACGCACCATTTCCAAAAAGTGGCCTACTGTTATTTGATCATCCAATAACGCTAATTGAGCGTCTTGAATGAAGTCGTCATTGGACATAGATTTTTGATCCCTTTTTTTAAATATTTTGTTTTGTATTAGAGTTTTTTTAACGTTGACTAACAAAGCGTCTTCTTCAATGATATTCAAAAAATGCATAATATTTGGATTCTTTTTTCCCATAGCTTTGTTTAGCTTGTTGTGCCAACCTTCCAAAAAATTGTTGGTTCGGTGGCGTTGACCATACACTGACAAAATTTCTAGCGAATCAGACTTTATCCACTGTTTTTTCATATAGGACCTGAATTTCAGTAATTGAGGGTCTTCAGTATCATGACGCGTTATATATTTCCAGCCATTTAATAACTCATTACGAGGCAATAAAGGTAATACTGCGCTAAGTTCTATTTCTCGTCTCTTAATTTTTTCGTATCTTTGTGTCAGTACAAGTTCTTTTGCTTTCTTCCAAATACTTTTATTATAATGATAATAACAGCCGGAAATTTCTGTATTTGGGAAAGATTTTTTTATAGCTTTGATCGCAGCATTTTCAAAGTCTGTCTTAAATTTCAATGGTTCCCACTCAGAAATCTGCGATTTTATTAAATCGAATAGAGTGACGTAGGCTTTACATGTCATTTTATTCATAAGACAGTACAACAACGGCACGATGTTAGTGGCTTCTCTATCGCTCCCCAAATCTCCATGAATTACGTACAATTGTTTGAAACATGTTGGGCAACTTTTAAAAGTACCATCGCTGAAGAAGTCCGTGACCTTTCTAATTAATTCTCTGGATTTTTTGGAGCAGAATATAATGATACGTACTCCTTCATGTCTGTAGTCGGCCATCAAAAATTCTTGGTATCTAGCTGGGATTTCCACCTCTTGAGCTTCACAACAGGATATTTTTGGCAATTCTGCTGTCTTATTTCTATGCCTATATAATGATGATTTGATGTTATTCAATAGAGGAAGTTGCACAATATTACTCACGTCGGAATTATTCATCTCTGCCATTGCTTTGTTGTAGATAGTTGGCACGGCGGGAAAGTTTGGCTCTGTTATTTTCTCCTTTATTCTTTGCAATAATATTGCAGTCTCATTTTTTGGGAAATCTGGTGTACAGTTATGGAGCTTCTCATCTACAAGATTCTTCCCCTATAAAAAGAAACACATATTAAGTGAATATTCTTTAAGACTGACCCAACGCAAGTCAAAGATAAGTAGCTACCTACTTACTTAGATACAGATTGGCATATTAGCACTTATCTATTAATTTGTGACTCGCGTTGGATCAGTTTAGATCAACATGTGTTATGTTACTCATGTCTAACTTTGTTATTTTTGACCTTATACCTAACTAGCGACCCAGTCCGGAGCCCGATAGCAGAGCATTTTTTGAAAATAAAATATAGCCTATGTTACCCACTGATAATGTAGCTTTCTGTCGGTTAGTATTTTGAAAATCGGTTCAGTAGTTTTTGAGTTTATTCAATACAAAGAAACAAACAAATAAATCTTTCCTCTTTATATAAGTGTTATAAATTGTTGAACTAGACCAGATTAAAAAACTTACTAAACTGTAATAAAAAAACTTCTACTTACTTTCATTCTTAAAAGACCGCGACACTTATTTTTTCTTCTACCTGAGCACTCCCATACCACGTGACCAGTGGTTTTATATTGTTTTTTTATAATATATTGATGTCCCGCAAGTAATAGCACTTTACTATTGTTTTTATTAATATAAAAAATCGTATCAGACTCTTGGGAACTTCCACTTGCTAGTGGTTCCGCCATATTGGTATATTTGCGCGCGCGCACCACGCAGTCTCTGATTATCTATTGCAAATTGTGACATACAAGGAATTTCTGTAATCTATGGAAAAATACTGTAAAGCACTAAGTAGGTACTGGTACTAGGTATTCTCCCTATTTCTAGAGGTCCCCTTTGGATCTCTACCAGAGGGGACCTCTAGAAATAGGGGGAATTATATTGAAACGCGGAGGACTTGGAACTAATATATTATTTCTTAGACAAATTCACAATTCAACTGTCATACTAGATCTGACACATTATTTTTAATAACAACAATATAAAATATATTTGACACGTTTGAATGTTAGAATAGGAAATGATCTCCGGTCAGAGTTTTCTGCTAAAGGCAGGAAGACACAAGCCTCTACAGTACTGTAGCGGTTTGTGGAGGGATTAATTTTTATTGCTAATGATATTCAGTGGTTTTATTTAAATTTCTATTGATAATGTCCAGTACGTAATATGAGAACGCGGTGGAGAATCGAACACCTTACAATCATCATGAAGGGGGCAGATGACACTAAATAAGTGTCATCTGCCACGGGGTGGTAATCGCCACTACTTAGTGCCAGCCACCACCCCGGTGGCAAGCTCGAAGGGGGCAGATGGGAATAAAGGATTGTAGTCTACTCCCCTGACTTACCAAGTCACATTCAAAATCTATCCGCTGTTTTCGATAGGCTCAGAAATTATAACCTAAAGCTCCAACCAGACAAATGCGAGTTTCTATGCAAGGAAGTCGCTTATCTTGGTCACCTTATCAACAAAGACGGTGTACAACCAAACCCTAGAAAAATCAAATGTATCACCGAATTCCCTTTACCAAAATGCCCAAAAGACGTGAAATCTTTTATTGGACTCGTTTCTTACTACAGACGCTTCATACCAGACTTTTGCAAACTCGCAAAGCCATTAACATCCCTTCTGAAAAAAGATACACCATTTAATTGCAAAAATGAGCAACAGCTTGCTTTCGAAAATTTACAAAATAAGTAAGTAAAGTCACCAGTACTAGCATCAGTGGCGGTACCTTCATATAAGCCCAAATGCCTTACTAAAATGCTCGATAGAGAATCAATATCAAACCCGAACTATTTAAAAGTTCGCGCGCTTAATTCTTATCAAAATAACACAAAGTATCTACCTATGCTACACTACTACACGTCGCGATTGTTCGCGCGCAGAGTATCGCATTTGTAGCATCTACATATAGCTATCTCGCTTACACGCACTGGCTTATACCGGGCTTTCAAATACTATATCTGTCACTTTCGCACTTATAGCGATGTGCCGTATAACGAGTTAGACCTTGTGCATAGAACAAATCGATCACTATGGCAGATTTAAGCAGGGCTTTTTCGGTATGAAGTTGCACGCGTATGCGTGACCTTGTCAGCTTGCCAACTCTGCAGTGTTGCCGTTTTAGCCACGTTGTGAGATCTTGGAGATTTTTAACGAGTTTGGAAACTTTTTTAACATTTAGCAACATTAATAACTAGCGACTTTTTAAAATAACGAAATTAAATATTCAAGCAATATATTAAAAATAAAAAATTTGCGACATCTAGCTAGATTTTTCATATACCTGGCGACTTTTTTTGCTTAAATGACAACCGTGAGTAGTTCCCGACATCCGAGAGTGCAACTAACTTCAGTTTCATTTGCTTGAGTGGAAAAAGGTTTTCTTGTTAAAGTTTTTTGTGTGTTTTCTTAGATTTCCTCAGTGATACAATTGTTTTGGTGACTTACCTACAACAATGGAGGTAATTGTACCTTGTGAGGATTTAAAATGCGTTCAAGTTTTGATTGGCGAAGATAAGGTAAAATCTTTAAACTTTGCTCAGAAAAAACAGTTAATTTCTTCATTAAAACCGACGCCTAATCTGTGTATTTCTCAGATTAGTAAATCGCATAAACGAATATTTAATAGATCAGTGTATAAAACTAGTTGGATTGTTGGCTGTTCGCATACTAATAAGTTGTATTGCTGGTGCTGCATATTTTTTTCGAATGAAGATTCCGTTTGGAATACATCTGGTTATAATGATTTAAATAACATATCTGGCGCCATTAAAAGGCACGCAAATTCCCATAAACACCTGTGTGCAATGGTTTCTTTCGGTAATTTTGGTAAATAACGAATTGAGACATCTATATCACGCCAGTTATCTGAGGAAATTTCAAAATATAACACGTGCGTTGAAAACAACCGTAGTGTTTTTCAAAGATTAGTCGATATTGTTTGTCATTTAGCACAACAGGAAATTTTATTGGGCTTGCGTTATTTTGAAACCCCAGGCACGCCACTGACTAGCATATCCCGATTTTACCAAACCCTTCATTCTTACCTGTGACGCTTCCGACTACGCTGTTTTTGCTATATTATCGCAAGGTCCAATAGGAAAGGAAGGACCGTCCAATTGCTTACGCGTCTCGAACGCTCAATAAGGCTGAATGTAACTACAGCGTTACCGAAAAGGAATGCTTAGCCATTATCTTTGGAACTAAAGCCTTTCGCCCCTATCTTTACGGAAATCGATTTACTATAGTCACAGATCACAAACCCTTGCAATGGTAATGTAACTGTAAAGACCCTGGTTCTAGATTAGTACGCTGGCGACTGAAATTAGAGGAATTTGACTATGATATTGTAAATAAGAAAGGGAAAATTAATACTAACGCTGACGCATTGTCCCGATTTCCAGTTAACCCTATTCATGGTAAACGTTCACCAACCCCTGACCCTCTACTATTAGATCTTGACACTGAATTCGATGACCTCTTGGAGGGCCCTCTTATAATTCTACCTTCCCCTATTCCGTTCACGTTCGAGAATAACGACATATTAAATCAAGAAATAAATGCCGACTCTAACATACCACAAAATCCTACAGCACAAGCTGAACCAACGCTATTTCCAGATCTCACAGATCTAGGATCGAACTTACCCTACCTTGACATTAGCCCTGACAGTGCGGACCTCAACCTTGATTTTGACTCATTACAAATCCCTTCGCCAAACGAGCGACTAAATCCAAATGACGACAATTATTCTAAATTCCTAAAATCAATTCCAAATAAAGAAAATATCTCCAACACAATCCTAAAAGAGCACAACGAAAACCTCCTAAAAACATTATCTTCACAAAAGTTCACCACTTCGACGAATCATCTTATCCTGCTATCTATGACACTCTGAAACAAGTAAGAGACGAAATCCTGAATTCTGAACAAACTACAGACATTGCTATCTCAGACTTCAAAAATCCATTTGACCATCACTCCTACACAAAAATTTACAATATCCTAACTCACATTTTTAACAATACAAAAATTCAAATCCATGTTTACCTAAATAAAACAATATACCCTACTCTGAGCGAAAGACCTAAAATCATGCGTGAGAATCATGACATTCCTACAGCTGGACACTTAGGATCGACACGAATGTACAACAGAATCCGGGAACAATTCTATTGGAAAGGCATGAGAAGTGACATAGAAGACTATGTCAAGAAATGTAAACTATGTCAGGAAAATAAAGCACTGAGAAAATTAAATAAAGCTCCAATGGAGATCACTACTACATCCACAGCTCCGTTTCAGAGAGTGGCATTAGATATAGTAGGACCCCTACCCGAATCTGGCCCCGCCAAACTAAAATATATCCTCACCTTACAAGATGATCTAACTAAATATTCTATCGCTTATCCTATACGTAGTACAACCGCTGAAGAATCTAGCGATTGTCTTATCCATTTCATATCCCTATTTGGAATTCCTAAATCTATACTAACTGATCAAGGTACTAACTTTACGTCCGACCTTTTTAAAACTACTTGCCAATTTCTTAAAATCAAACAATTATGGTCATCACCTTACGACCCTCAGACACAAGGAGCCTTAGAACGCAGTCATTCAACCCTCAAAGAATATTTAAAATCCTTCATAAACGAAAACCAACATAATTGGCCTACATATGTGTATACAGCTATGCTAACCTATAATACAACAGAACATTCAACTACAAAATTTACTCCTTACGAGTTAATATTCGGTCACAAACCTTTTATTCCTAGCTCTATCTATGAAAACGAACCTAGTACAACTTATTCAGACTATATTAAAATGTTACAACATTAAATTTAAATACACCAGAGGAAAAGCTCTGGAAAACATACTTAAATCCAAAAAGTCTTCTAAATCCTATTACGATTCTCACATTAAATCACCACCACAGTATAAGGCTGGTGACTACGTCTATCTTAAAGCCCGCCTGAGGCTCAGAAAGGCACTATCGCCTACCTGGAAAGGACCATACAAAATAATCAAAGTTCACAATAACAATACAGCTATGCTCCTTCTCAACAGACGTCACGTGACTCACCATTTCGATCAAATGAAACCCGCAGTAACTAAGGATCCTGTATTACTGTTAGAGATAGATTAAGATATAATCTCTCTTAGATTAGAAATAATTAATTATTAGCATGTAAGTATTAGCTAGTAATTATAATAGGTATTTAGCGTAGTCTAACTGTTTCTATTCATTCTATTTCAGCGCCTCGGTCAATGCGCATCAGGACTTTATCAAGGCTCTTCCTTCTAGTTCCGGCGTATACTTCGATAGACCAGGAAAACTTAAAGCCATTAAAGGAAAATTAAATATTATTAGTCATGTACATTACACTACATTTCCCTTATAAATCCTCATCTTTCTAATCTCAATGATATCTTAGATGTAGTTAGAAAAACATGTCAGAAATCGAGCAACCATCAATGTGAAAACATACTATCCCCACTCACAGTTCGATACAACGATATTAAACGCGAGTTCGACTCTATCTCCCATTTAATGTCAAAACGTAGTAAACATAACTGGCGAAATGTGGGTGAACCTGCTACAGGGACACCTCTGCCCAACCCTTCGGGGAAACAAGGCGTGATGTTATGTTATGTTACGTAGTAAACGTTCAGCATGGTTCGGCGGAATAGGCACTGTTTTCAGACATGTTTTCGGCACTCTAGACGAAGACGATGCATTAAAATACGATTCCGCGATTGAATCTATTCAAAACCACGAGAAAAAACTTGCGGTACTAATGAAAGAAAACATTTTAATTACTACTTCTACTTTGGAATCCTACAAACAAACGATTAATAAATTAAAAGATAACGAAATTTCACTTAAATACACTTTAAGTCTACTTATACTACAATTAAATAATATCACGGAAACTTCTAAAATTCTAATATCTGAAAAAAAAGTCCATTCGATACTTGCTAGCCTCGAAAGCTCTCTACTAGCATTGTCGTTTCAGCTTGAAGACTTAACAAATGCTATTATGTTGAGCAGTCAAAACATCCTGCATCCGAACATAATAAGTCCGGCGCAATTGTACAATGAATTTGCTGATAACGACCGGTACCTACCTAGAGATACTGGAATTCCTATAACACTAAGTCTAGATAATATTCACTTAATATTAAGCATATCAGAAGTTGCGTGCTATTACTATAAAAACAAACTTGTATTCGTTTTACAAATCTCTTTAGTTACTAATGACGAATTTAACTTGTATCATAATTTAGCATTACCGACCCCTCATGGATTAGATAATACTTTTAGTCTAATTTTACCTTCTAGTTCGTATATTGCTATTTCTAAAGACAAGCTAAACTTTTGTATCCTAGATAGTCTAGATAAATGTAAAACAGTAAGCTCTGACTTCTTTCTGTGTGTGATACCTACGGTATTATTGACAAGCGGCAATCCTACGTGTGAAAGCGAACTATTAACGAAAACAATTAGTGCTATCCCCACGCAATGTCAAACCAAGACGATTGTCGGCGAATTGGACATTTGGAAATCACTTATGAATAATCAGTGGATTTTCGTGCAATCTCGTTCAAGTAAAGTGTCAATGGATTGTGATAACTCCGAATTACGCGAAATCATAGTGTCCGGAACCGGTATATTACGGATCCCAAATCAGTGTACAGTATATACAAAAAGTGCGAGACATATATCGTCAAAAGATGAGATCAACATAGACATTCCTATTCCTAGTTTAGACTTTAGCATTAACAATGACTCATGTTGTAAAATAGACAATAAGACTAATGGTTTAAATAATAACATATTTTACTTCAAAACATCAATTTGGATGATCTTACTGTAAATAAACAAAATGATAAGATATTTTCAGATTTAAACAAAATGATCAATGAAGAACCTATCCTCGTAAAATATGGGACACATTATTCTATATTGACTGTGTGTATTTTAATAATAGTTATGTCTTTTAAAGCATTAAAATTATATAAGATTATTTCTAAGCATAGATCTAAGTTCTATATCTCTTGTGTTAAACTGACGACCCATACTGATGACGATGGCGATAACGATAATATAGATACTGAACCTGAAAACTCTTCAATGCCATTACCTAGATTACGGGAAATTGTATAACTTCTGAATTTCGACTTTTATCCCCGAATTTCAGTCTTAAAGGGGGGGCTGTTATACCTTGCCAATGACAGTAGAATGGCTGAACTGATGATGGCTTGCCTAGTCAGCATTATTGACTCAGAAGGATTATCCATTAGGTTTCGACGTCAGTTCGGTCTGAATCTCGGTACGGGTCGGAAGTCCTAGATCATACTATTTCTACATACATGTAATTCCAATTCCATTTTTAATTCAAGTTCATAATTCTTAACAAACTCTTTCCAGATTATTTGATTTTCTTTTTTAAAAACAAGTTTCCGGACTCTCGTATAACAGCTCGCTAAGGGCACCCCCTGTGGGGTACGAGCCTCGGCTTAGGGCGTCACCGGAGGGAGGACATCAAAGATGGGACGGGCTGGATCAAAGTTTTCATCATGATTATTAATTGGGGAATTAAAAGCTACGTGCACAGCTGCAACAACTGCTGGCATCTCGTTTTCGAGCAAGGATCGGGGAGGAGTAACATTTATTCGGGGTCGCGGACGCGATCGCAAAGGACCTCGGCGGCGAGGTCAGAATGACGGGCGGCGTCTGTATCTATATACTGTGCAATAGGGTCGCTATTGCTCTCACGGAGGAGGGTTATGGAGTCGTATGGGTTCTGTGAGAATTTGCCTAGGACGGGGGGTGTGACTAATCCTACTTGGGACATAACTGGCGGCCTCGACAACCACGAGGGTTGCGATGTTTTACCGCGGAATCAAAGAAACGCTTTGCAAGGCGTTTAGTAATTGGTGGATAGTGGGGATTTTCAGGTCGAG
This sequence comes from Omphaloscelis lunosa, assembly GCA_916610215.1. Lineage (NCBI taxonomy): Eukaryota > Metazoa > Arthropoda > Insecta > Lepidoptera > Noctuidae > Omphaloscelis > Omphaloscelis lunosa. The sequence continues at coordinate 131,326 of OU744250.1, read as the reverse complement.
CTGGAGACTCTCGTTCCTAACACACCAGGGGGAACCGGTGGCCCTACGGAGGAATCGGTTTTGAAGGGTCTGCATCCTATGGATATGGTGGGGTTTTGCATGAGCAAAGACGGCACCAGCATATGTCATGATGGGACGAATACACGCTGTGTAGATTCGCAATTTGCACTTGAGTGACAACTTGCTACGTGCATTTAGGACGGAATGGAGTCTACCGAGAGCGAAAGCGTCTCGCGAACGAACCGTCTTTATATGCTCAGCGAAAGTGAGGTGATAATCAAGAACAACAACTAGATATTTAGCTCGCTTCTCCCAAGGGATCTGCTTGCCGAACATAGTAACGGGTCGGGGGAGGGGGTCTCTATGCCTTGTGCGCGGTTTCGAAAAGAGAAACGCTTGGCTTTTTTCGGGATTGACTTCTATGCGCCACTTTCTAAACCTTTTACACACACACTTCTATTACAATTCTATTACGATTCTATTACATTTATATTACACACACACACACACACACACACACACACACACACACACACATAAACACACACGCGCGCACACACACACACATAAACACACACTTCCATACACAAAATAATAACCTATTTTACAAAAGTTTAGTTTATATTATGTGAAGTTTAAAATTTCCACTCGAGCCACCGATCTTTTAATAATGTTGTTTTCTTTTAGGTCGTCAGTTTACAAGTATATAAAAATAAAATGTATAATTTTGTAAAAGAGCGGAGACCTGGTGATCTGAAATGAGGTGACTGGTGCCTAAACTAAGCTCTAGGCCTGTAGAGCTTAGTTTAGGCACCAGTCTCCCACAATATTAAAATTTTGTCTGACTCTGATACCATGTAATATGTATTTTGTAATATTGAGGTGAGAAAAAAAAAAAAAAACCTTTCTAAACCACCTTTATCGAACGCATTCGCAATGTCGAAGAATACTGCACCCGTCAGAGAACCGCGTCGGAAACCAGCGCTAATAAATTCAATGATGCGGTGGGCCTGATGCACGCTAGAGTGCTCAGTTCGAAAGCCGAACTGTTCGTTAGGGATGAGGCCCTTGATCTCAGCGAAGTCTCTGAGACGCTTGTAAATAAACGTCTCATAGATTTTTCCGAGAACCTTGAGCAAACTGATGGGATGGTAACTAGAAGGCTCAGTACTGGGTTTACCGGGCTTTGGGATACCGATGACTGTAGCTTCTTTCCACGAGTGGGGAAAGAAGTTGTTGCTTAAGGCACCATTGAAGATGGTAGTCAAAAGCATTATTAGGTGGGCAGGGAAAAGTTGGATCACCCTATTAGTGAGGCCATCTGAACCGGAGGCTTTACGGGCTTTAAGACCTTTGATAATGTCATACACTTCGTCTGGAGGGACGGGAGGCAGCGGACAATCGGGGTCGTCAACGGGAGGCAGAGAGGCTCTACGTTCGGCTTCAACGTCGACCTTTAGGAGGTGAGCTTGGTCTACCGGCAGGGAACTGAGTGAGCATTGAGCCTCGAGGCTGTCGTACAGGAATTCAGCCTTTTCAACGTCCTCGAAAGCTATGGTCTTATCGGGTTGGGTCAGGGGGGGCATGGAGGAAAATTGAGGGGACCTGAGGTTCCTCTGAAGTTCCCAGAATGCCTGATGGGTGGGCTCTAGTTCGCTGAGCATCTTGTCCCAGCCCGCGTCACGCAGCTCCGATATACGTCTCTTTACAGATCTATGTAAATAGCGCATATGGGCTTTGTTTGCGGGGCAGGAGAAATTGCTATAGGCACGAATGGCCGCGTTCTTCTCAGTCAGTAATGCACGCACATCGTCAAGTACAAATATTAAAGGGAGGTTCCAGCGACGGATGATCGTCGCTGGAACCCCTCTTTAAAATTCGTTCAGGACAGTTTGTACGTGATCAGTGAGTGAGTCGATCGCTGACGTCGTGTCAGCGATAGAGTCAGAGTTGAAAAGGGCGGGAATAGAGTCTAATTGAGGGGACGTGTTGGATTTCAGCTGTGTGCTTACTTTCTTCCAGTCCGTGATTCTCTTGGTGATAGGGGGAGAGTTAGGGTCAGGGAGATCTATGCGGGGGTCTAATCTGATAACTACCGGGCGGTGGTCAGAGTCGAGTTCATTCATAGTTTCTATTGAATCTAACCTTAGGTTGACGTTCTTAAGGAGCGCCACATCTAAGATATCGGGGGTATGGTTCGGATTTTGAACCGGAAAGTGAGTGGGAGTCATCGGAGCGATGACGTCAAAGGTCAGGGAGTTTGAGAGGTCGAACAAGTGTCGGCTTCTAGTAGTGGTTACCGAACTATTCCAGGAGGGATGTTTGGCATTGAAATCACCCGCTAAAATGAGCGAGTTACTCATAGCGAGTAGAATCGAAAGGTCATCAGAGAGAAGTTGGAAATTCTCCGAGGTGTTACCGGGGGGGAGATGGACCGATACGAGAGTGATCGGTTCGTGGCCTGACATGCTTAGGCGGCAGGCCGAAACTTCTAATCGTGAGAGGAGGAGGGTCGATTTGGATGCAGTGAAGCTGGTTTTTATAGTAAATTAGGGTACCACCTTTATGGCATCGTGACCTATAGTTAGCAATTGATGGGTTACGATGGCAAGGTTTTAAGAAAAAGACTTTCTTAAAACCTTGCCATCGTAACCCGATGATCGCGAAGGAAAGTCGCGATCTCTTCGCGTTGGTTTCTAATGCCGTTTGCATTAAAATAGCCTATTATTAGGGATCGGGGTTTGAACCTAGCTAAGACCGTATTATCCATTAAGAGGCTTAGGTTTCGTAGCGAGGAAATTTAGGGCTTGCGTAATGTCCGGATACGCATTATAGATAGCCTGGATCTGGAAGCAATTGGGAAGAGGGAATCCTATAAGAGGCCCTTTGCTGGCGGGCGTCGAAACGCTTGGCCAGTTTGGGAGAAGATGCCTTAGGGGCTTTCGAGTAATCGCGGTAGTTGGCCGGGTGGCCTTGTTTGCCGCATAAAACGCAGTTGGGAAGGTTGTTACAAAGTCAAAGTCAAATCATTTATTTCAAATAGGCCCATGTATGGCACTTTTGAACGTCAAAACTTACAAAATAATATAATTGATTCTAGTCGCCCCTTCCAAAATGTAGTTTTCGTTTTAGAGTGTACGGTCCTTGGGACCGGGACAGTCGGAAGTGCCGTGCTCGCCCAGGCACTTGACGCACCTGGGTGTAGCATGGCAGTTCCTCTGTGAGTAACCGTAGAGCTGACAGCGATGGCATTGCCCTACAATGCCACTCTTATGGGGTTTTTCAATTTCGAACCCTGTGAGATTGCACAGGGAACAAATTTGGAAGAACGGGTGGTGGCCCTCAACGGGCGGGCAGATGACGAATATCATGTCGTATTGCTCACCGCCTCTAGAACGGTGCATACGATGAGACTGAAGGTCTGTAAGGATTTCAGAGGGGAGGATTTCGCGTGGGATACGTTTGATCACGACGCGGATTTGTTTCACTTCTGGGAGAGAGTAGGTGTGGTATGACACACCTCTCATTCTCAGAAGTCGGGTAAGGTCCCTATAGTCGCGCGACGTAGGGACGGAGACTTTAATACCCTGCTGGGTATTTCTGGCCCTGGTGAAATTAATTTGTGATCGGCACACCATTTCGAGATGTCCGTCCACTTTCCCATGTCCCGAATGAACAAGGGTGGCGGGAGGGGAATTTTTTTAGAGGAAGGCGCGGGGGTATCCTTCGCGGAGGATGAAGCAATCGGGAGGGCGGTGGAGGGGGAAGCTATGGTAGCGCAAGTCGCGGGGGTAGCAGGGGAGATTTTTGGGATTGGTACCACAGGTGCGGGTGAAGAGGCAGAGTCGGTATCCTCCAGCGCAGCGACCTTGCTAGCCTGGGTTGAGCTCTGCTTCTTATTCTTCCTTTTCCTCCCTTTTCCTTGGACGGCTATAAAACCGTCGTTGGAGTGAGACGAAGAGGAAGAAGAAGAAGCGGCGGACTCCACTTTGTCTTCCTCCGAACCATAGGGGTACGGGGTAGTGAGCCGCTCTAAGGAAGCGGTGTTGATGGGAGCGTCAGTGTCTATTGGCTTTGACGGACTAGGGGGTCTAGATGGCTCTGTTGCCGGGAGGGACTTTAGTGCATCGCTAAAGTTAGCGATGCTATTGTCTGAGGGACATGACTGAGACTCGGCTTGGAGCTTGGCGAACCGAGCTCCATACTTCGTCTTGAGGGGGGGCTCTTCATCGAGTACGCCCTGGAAGAGTTTGATAAAGAGCTGAAGGTACTTTACCGGGTCCTTCATACTGAAGGGGAAGAGTGAATTTAAGGGGAACAAATTTTTACTATCTGTCTTTCCTACACCTAGCTCCCTGGTGGGTATGCCGGGGATATGTAATCCCTCCCTGTCGGGTGTAGACAGGGAGGATGTGTGTCTAATGGTGAGCCCTAAGCTTGCTTTTTCCCGTTGCTTGTCTTAATGTGCAACGGGTTCCTATCCAGTCTAGTGTGAAGAGTATCAATATACCCGACCACGCTAGGTGAGTCGCTGTTGAGGCAAAACTGTCACCAATGCCGACTAGGAGACCCCCCAAGGCCGAACACTGGGACCCGTCCAATTGACTGCCTAGCCCTGAAGGGGATGGGCGGGTGTGATTGGGTCAAAACCCCCTCAGTTTCGTTGGCCACGAAACTGTGGTTTTACCCGGAAGGGGACAAAATGCCTCGACGAAGGTTTTTAGACTGGAGTTCTTCAGAAATGCAATTAAGACACCAATTAATCAAAAAGACACCAATTATTAATAATAACGATGGTAGTCGTGTGACTACTCCGCGGAGACGACTCGGAGCTCGGGAACCAACAAGGAACGCTTGAGCCGGAATATCGGGAACTCTGTACACAGCAGCGCAACACGACTACCATCGTTAAATGAATATTATGTACGTAAGGAAAAATCCACATCTTTTTAATAAAATAAGTGATAGACATCATTTTAATACTAGAAATAAAGATAAACTAGATCAACCATTTTTCAGATTATCTAAAGTACATACATCTTTTATGGGGTACTGTGAAATTAAATTGTTTATTCTGTAAATAGGATATTGGAATCACTTTTACACGTCATATTAAATAAAAAAAAATAAAAAATAAGCTAGTTGAGTTCGGCGTTTCCTATCTGACTACTCTGAGAAGAAAGGCCGAAACAAACTCAGAGGTCACAGTCTCTTTTAAAGTCCAGACATAATCTTGGTCAGGCCATATGAAGACCATGTAGATTAGTGTCTGAAATGGTCTTTTGAGGAAAGAACCACACAGATTTGAGTGGACCTGTCCAGTCAGTGCAAGCATTTGTCAGTAATCGTGGAGCTCAACTCAGAACTTTAAGGAGCTCAACTCAACGAACAATACCAAAGAAAAGACATTTGGGTAGGCCGCATAAACTACTCAAACTGCCAGACCATAATTAAAAATAACTGAAAAATTAAAATAATAATGATATCCACATAGTCCTCACATTGACAATAATTAATTAAAATAATATAATAATTCACAAAGTAATCATGTCGTTTTGAATATAATTTTCAACAATGTCAATGTGTATATAAAACTGGTAAATTTTGATGATTTTACAAAATAATTATAAAGTTTTATCACAAGGCTTAGCAGAGCGAGCAGCTCAATCCCATGCTTTTTTATCTTCTAAATAATCTGAAATTTTATTATACCCTTTTTTACAAAGTTTGGTTTTAATACAGATTTTAAATCTATTAATGGGTAAGTTTCGAATGTCAATGGGAAGTTTGTTGTAAAAGCGTATACATTGACCCATGAACGAGTTGCCTAGTTTGTGGAGACGTGTGCGATGTACAGCAAGGTTGTGTTTATTCCTGGTATTTAAACTATGAATACCGCACATTTTCTTAAAATTGGATATATTTTTGTGTAGATACAATAGGTTTTCAAAAATATATTGTGAGGCTACAGTCAGAATATTTATTTCTTTGAATTTTTTTCTAAGGAATCAAAGTCAAAGTCAAAACATTTATTTCAAATCGGCCCATGTATGGCACTTTTGAACATCAAAATTTACAGAATAATATAATTGATTCTAGTCGCCCCTTCCAAAAGGTAGTTTTCGTATGGAGAAGAATGGGCAAGAAACTCCACCGTTACTCTTTTAAAATGTTTTACAATAGTTTGTATAAGTACGTACATTACTTAAATAATTATATGTGAAGACGATGCACCTAGAATAAAATTACTATACCACAATAGGTAAAAAGAATTAAAAATGAAGCAACGACAGATAATTTAATTATATGATAGATACATGGTGCTCACATATTTACAAACATAGTAAAAGTAGACGATTTTCCTAATGTTTTTAAAATTAATAAGTTAGTCTGTGAGGAAGTAATCACAGAATGTAAAATCAATGTCATATAATACAAAATTATAAATTTTACAATTAAATTAGCAACCTGTTTGATTTTGTCTTGATTCTAAATTGTCCTATGGAGCAGGACCAGCATGTTTCTAAGCACTCTTATCTTGGATATAATCCTCTAATTTGTAATATGCTTGTTTACAAAGTGTACTTTTAATTTGAGTTTTAAATTTTGCTTTCATTTAATTGCAATATGTCACAAGGTATTTTGTTGTAACATTTAACTGTTAAGAGTTAAATAATAAAAGTCTCTGCTACACCAATTAATATTGTTTTAATCAGGCACTTCACCATCTTGTTTCTAGCTACACATTCTACTGCATGAAACACATACAGAGTAGACCAAAAAACAAGTCATATCCACAGATAACATAAAACATGCGTACAGTATTATAATAATCCTAACATTCTCCCTCGATTTAAAGGGTTTTTCAAAGAAAAAGAACTTTACAATCGCTCAAAAATAACGAAATTACTCTTTAACAAAATATTCTGATAACTAGTTACTTTATAATCTTTGACGATACATTTAACATGACACTTCTACATTTTTATATTCTATGTAAATTGTAACTTAAACATTTTTCTTTAGTCTGAACTTAAACATAACATTAAAAAAATAACTCAACTTCTGACAATACCAAATTAATTATTCTTTATGTACTGTGTTATAATAATTGGCAATTTACGTTCCATTTACTAAACATAGATAGATAGGTTTTCATAAATTAGTTTAGATTCATTAACAATTTATTTAGCTTATTAAACTTTTCATTGCACAAACTTTGAGTAAATATATCTGCAAGATTGAAATCAGATTGTACATATTCAACAGCAAATTCTCCCTTGTTTACAAGGTCTTTAACAAAATGAGTTTTAATATCAATGTGCTTTACTCTTTTTGATTTTTCAAATGATTTAATAAGCTGTAGGGCACCTCTATTATCAATATAAAGAATACATGGCACTTTAGTCACATTTTGGTTCAAATCAAAATACAGTCTTTTCACATAAAGTAGGTCACAGGCACTCACCGCCGCAGCTATGTACTCTGCCTCAGTCGTGGACAGGGCTACGCAGTTTTGCTTCCTCGAAAACCAAGATATGATGTTGCCATTGTAGAATGTCACAGATCCACTCAAGCTCTTTCTATCAGAGTGGTTACCTCCCCAGTCAGCATCTGAAAAAGTCTCAATTAGGTCTTCTTTTTCTTCATTCTTCTCATACATCAAACCACATGTCTTTGTTCCTTTCAAGTATCTAAGAACTCGTTTTGCTTGTATCCACAGACTTTTAGTTGGTTTGTCTAAATATTGGCTCAGAAAAGATGTGGCATAAGATATGTCTGGTCTGGAAACAGTGGTCACAAACATTAAGCATCCAATTAATTGTCTGTATGGTACATCTTCTATTATTTCTGTATCTTCTACTTGAAATCCTTTTAGTATTGGTGTTTTACTTATATTTGCATCTGTCATCTTGAACTTCTCTAATATTTTGTCAATCATTCCTGTTTGTGTTATTTTCAGTACATTTCCTTTCTTAATTATTTCCATTCCCAAAAATTTTTCAACTTCTCCTAGATCTTTTGCACAAAATTCTTTCTGTAAATCTTTCATTATTTTTCTTACTTTCTCTTTTATTCCTGTTAGTAATAAGTCATCTACATATAAGATTATCCACACATCTTCTTTCATATACAGACAGAAATCATTATTTGATCTTGTAAATCCTTTTTCCAATATAAAGTTATTAAATCTTTCATTCCAGCACTTCGGGCTTTGTTTCAAACCATATAATCCTCTATTTAGTTTCAAAACATTTCCATACTTTATTTTCACCCCTTCTGGTGGTAATAAATATACTTCATCTTGTAATATGCCATTTAAGAAAGCAGATGGCATATCCATTTGATATATTGGATATTCCTTTTGGACAGAATGTGCTAGTAACATTCTCACTGAACTAATTCTTGCTACAGGAGCGTAATGATTTGTAAATGCTTCATCCTTGAGTTTAAAGCCTCTTGCCACTAGGCGTGCCTTCTTGGTTCCATTATCTTTAGTGCGAAATATCCATCTTGAATCAATAGCCTTTTTATCATTTGGTAATTTAACTTCAGTCCATGTGTTTGATTTTTCTAATGCGTTCAACTCCTTTTCTATTGCAATCTTCCAATCTTTATTTTTTATTGCTTCTGAGTATGTAACTGGATCTTCTGTAATATTAAGTAGACAAAAAGCTTCATAATTTGTATCATATTCTTCCAGGTATGCAGGTTTATTTATTATTCTTCCGCTTCTACTTGTCATTTGGTTTTCATTTGTATGCTCTTCATTTTCTTTTGTTTCCTTTTCTCTCTGTATTTTTTCTATTATGTCTTCTTGCTTTTCCTGTTCATTGTTTTCATCTTCTTTTTCATCATATATTTTTAGTACTTTCTTTGTCATAGTGTTTTTTCCGTTTATCTCAGTTACTTCATTCTCATTGTATTTAACATTAGTCTCATCAAATCGCACATCTCTAGTAACAAATACTTCATCTGTTATTGGATTCCAAACTCTATAACCATTTACTGCATATCCAACCATTCTTACTGGTATTGATCGGTTGTCAAATTTGTCTCTTCTTGGTAATATTATAGCCCAGCCTTTGCATCCAAAAACTCTCAATTTATTTAAATCAAATTCCCTTTCAAATTCTATTGCAGGTATTTTATATATCAAAGCTGATGTAGGTGATCTGTTAATTAGGTAAGTAGCTGTCAATATCGCATATCCCCACAAGTATCTAGGTAAGTTTGACTCATCTAGCATAGCTCTCGCTTTATCATAAATTGTACGGTTCATCCATTCTGCTTTTCCATTCATCTGGGGACTGTAAGGTAAGGTATATTCCAGTTTTATTCCATTTTCTGTACAATAATTTTTGAAAGATGTGGATGTGAACTCTCCACCATTATCACACCGTATCCTTTTCACTTTTACTGATTTTTCTGTATTTATTTCTTTTATATATCTTATTATATTGCCACTTGCTTCTCCTTTGTGTTTTAATAAGTATGTCTGGGTAAAATGAGTATAATCATCTATAATTGTCTGAATGTATCTATGACCCTCTTTGGTTGGGGTACGTTTAGGCCCTGCAATATCAGTATGTATTAATTCTCCAATGTGCCTTGATTGCCTATATGTTATTGGTTTGAATGGCAACCGTGTAGATTTATTTTTCATACATATATCACACATATTCTTAGTCACTGGCAATTGTAATAACCTCAGGCCTCTTCGGTTCAAATGTCCCATCCGTTGGTGCCAAACATCATCACATGCACTGTAACATTTCTCTTCAATGTTTAGTGTAGCTTTTATAACATTTATAACTTTCCAAATTTTTCTCCATAATATGTATCCTTAGTACCTATTATTTTTAACTGTCCTTCTTGAAATATAATTTTAAATCCTCTTTCCATAAGTCTATTTACTGATAACAAATTGTGTTTCAATCCGGGAACTATCAACCCTTCAACTGTAATTGGTTTGTTCTTGTAATAAATATTTAGTAATCCTTGCTTTGAAGCAGTCAAAAATTCTCCATTGGCAATTTTTATTTTTATGGGAGCCGGTAACGGTTTTACATCTGTCATGACCGATTCAAGATACTCTTGAATGAAATGGTGACTCGCACCTGAGTCTACAATAAATTTCAGCTCACTTTCATTAAAAGATGTCATTTCTGTTGAACATGCTATGAACAACCCATTCTTTTGTTCATTTCCTGCTTCGCCTGTGAAATTGGCAGCAGACCTTGCTCTATGTGACACTACCCTTGATCTATAATTCATTCCTCTTGATCTTCTATTTCTTCCTCTATTTCCTCTATATGATTGGTTATTATTTGTCTTACATTCAAAGTACTTATGTCCTTCTTTTCCACATTTATAGCATGTTATATTATATAGATTAGCTTCACTTGTATTTTCTTTTACTTTTCCTTTAATTTTTAATTCTGCGTCCAATAGCCTGGACTTCACAAACTCCATATCCAACTCTTTATCCATTGTTTCCAATGTAGTAATCACAGTATCATAATCTTCACTCATAGTTAGCAGCAAATGACATACCTTGTCACTTTCTTCCAATGTGGACCCCATCGTCTCCAACTTTGCTATCAAACAATCGAATTTAAGAAAATGGTCCTGCAATTTATCTTGCTTGCCGCATTTCAATGCCAATAGTTGTTTCTTTAGATGAAGCTTGTTGAACACACTTTTTCTTTCAAAAATGTTTTTAAGTTTTGGCAACATGGCGCCGGCTGTGTCGCATTTTCTTATTATTTCTAAATATTTGTCTGGTAAACATTGCACTATTATTCCTCTTGCTTTTGCGTCGTCTTTTTTATATTCACTTTTATTTTCTTTATCTATTTTATCTTGAGTTGTGTATTCAACGCCTTTTTCTTCCAATAGAGTACGCAAACGAAATTTCCAATTGTGAAAATTTGTCGACTCGTCCAATTGGGGATATTGGTTTTGGTTCTTTTCACACATTTTTCACTTATTCCCAGATTTATCGATCAGAGGTCCGTGGATGTTAAGAGTTAAATAATAAAAGTCTCTGCTACACCAATTAATATTGTTTTAATCAGGCACTTCACCATCTTGTTTCTAGCTACACATTCTACTGCATGAAACACATACAGAGTAGACCAAAAAACAAGTCATATCCACAGATAACATAAAACATGCGTACAGTATTATAATAATCCTAACATTAACACAGTACCCCATAAAAGATGTATGTACTTTAGATAATCTGAAAAATGGTTGATCTAGTTTATCTTTATTTCTAGTATTAAAATTATGTCTATCACTTATTTTATTAAAAAGATTTGGATTTTTCCTTACGTACATAATATTTTCATAAATGAATTGGCAAGGTACCGTCATAATATTAATCCTTTTAAATAGTTTCCTGAGAGATTCGCGGCGACGTAGATTATAAATGGCTCTGACAGCTCTCTTTTGTAAAATAAAGATGGATTCAATGTCAGCAACCCGACCCCACAGTAAAATGCCATACGACATAATGCTGTGGAAGTAGCTAAAATAGACCAATCGCGCGGTTTCTACATCTGTTAACTGTCTTATCTTTCTAACAGCATAAGCGGCCGAGCTTAGCCGCCCCGCTAGAGATATTATATGAGGTCCCCATTGTAATTTCTCGTCTAGCGTGATTCCTAGGAAAACCGTTTGAAATTCCAGTTTTTCCCCATTCAATATGATGTCACATTCGCTACTTCTAACATTAGGTAATTTAAATCTAATGCATTTGGTTTTTGTTTTATTTAGTACCAAATTGTTTACCGTAAACCAATCTTGAACTTGCAGAATAGAGCTATTAACGTCTTCAAGATTTTGTGACCGTCGGTTTATTTTAAAGATTAATGATGTGTCATCTGCAAATAACACCATCTTCGGTTGATTTTGAAATAATTGGGGTAAATCATTAATGTAAACTAAAAAGAGGAATGGACCCAATATCGAACCTTGGGGAACGCCAATTGCCATTTCAGACCCTAATGAGTTTACGCCGTTTACCTGAACTTTAACCTTTCTATCTTTCAGGTATGGTCTAAGTAAATCAAGAGCTGTATTCCTAATCCCATAGTGCTCTAGTTTCAGCAGTAGTGTCTCATGGTCTACACAATCGAACGCCTTCGAGAGGTCGCAAAATATTCCAATGGCATCTTGTGCTTCTTCCCAGGCATTAAAAATGTTCTTTATTAGGGTGACACCGGCGTCAGTGGTACAACGCCCTTTGGTGAAACCGTACTGTTGTTCATGAAAGATGGAATTTTTATTAAAGTGAGGTAACATTTGATTGAGCATCAACTTTTCAAACACCTGACTGAGCACTGGTAGAATTGACACAGACCTATAATTGTTGGGTTCTTTACTATCACCAGATTTGAACAATGGAACTACTTTACTGTGTTTCATGAGATCCGGAAAGACTCCTTGGTCTATACTGGTGTTAAATATGTAAGCTAAATAGGGCGCAATGGTTTCGATTATAGATCTACAGACTTTTACAGACATTCCCCAGAGATCTTCTGTTGATTTAATTTTAAGATCTTTAAAAGCTTTTATAACAGCCTGGGGGTTTGTATGCTGAAACCTAAATTCCAAAGGGCAAACCTTCACATTCTGTCTAAGTAAGGCAGCAGAAAGCGCGGGTGAGGAATTTAAAGCTTGAGTAGTTTTAAGGGGAATATTAGCAAAAAAGGATTCAAATTCTTGAGCTATTTCTATATCTGAGTTAATGGGGCCATGTGCAGTCTCTAAATTAAATTCAGTATTTAATTATATTCAGTAATCTCTTGGACCTAGGTTGTAAATGGCTCAAACAGCCCTTTTCTGTAGAACAAAGATAGTATCAATGTCCGCACAGGTTCCCCAGAGAAGAATCCCATATGACAAGACTATGAAAATAACTAAAATAAACAATTCTGGCTGTATCCACATCAGTTATCTGTCTAATTTTTTTAACAGCATAGGCGGCCGAACTTAGTCTTCCTGACAATTTTTCTATGTGTGTGTGTTAAATGTTACAACAAAATACCTTGTGACATATTGCAATTAAATTAAAGAAAAATTAAAACTCACATTAAAAGTACACTTTGTAAACAAGCATATTACAAATTAGAGGATTATTTCCAAGATAAGAGTGCTTGGAAACATGCTGGTCCTGCACCATAGGACAATTTAGAATCAAGACAAAATCAAAAAGGTTGCTAATTTAATTGTAAAATTTATAATTTTGTGTTACACATTGATTTTACATTCTATGATTACTTCCTCACACACTGACTTATTAATTAAAAAAAAAATAGGAAAATCGTCTACTTTTACAATGTTTGTAAATATGTGAGCACCATGTATCTATCACATAATTAAATTATCTGTCGTTGCTTCAATTTTAATTATTTTTACCTATTGTGGTATAGTAATTTTATTCTAGGTGCATCGTCTTCACATATAATTATTTAACTAATGTACGTACTTATACAAACTATTGTATCACATTTTAAAAGAATAACGGTGGAGTTTCTTGCCCATTCTTCTCCATACGAAAACTACCTTTTGGAAGGGTTGATTAGAATCAATTATATTATTTTGTAAATTTTGACGTTCATACATGGGCCTATTTGAAATAAATGATTTGACTTTGACTTTGACTTTGACCGTCCGCCACCGATGCCGGGTGCAGAGTCGACATATGGTTACGTTGTGCTTGTGCTTTAATAATAGGTCTATGAAATTGTCGCTCCGCCGTACTGGCTATTTCAAGTCCAATTTTTTCTTTTTTTCGCTGTAATTCAACTTCAAATTATTTTTATTTTTAAAATATGGAATTCTTTTTTGAAAATTAGTCATGTGTTTAATGGTAAGCGTTCTGTTTTCATCGAATTTGTACATTTTTCGTCATCATGGATACGTTAAAAATTGAAGTGATTATGGAGTATGAGTACCGTCGTGGCAGCAAAACGACAGAAGCGACACGCAACATCCACGACGTATACGGAGCGAACACTACTAACGATCGCACTACCCGTTATTGGTTTGCCCGCTTCGATTGGTCGACCGAAAACTTTAGTCGATAATGACGAATTAAAGGCGATTGTGGAAGCTGATGATTGTCAATCTACATCTGAATTAGCAACAGCTTTCAAAACAATATTGGTCCATTTGCGTCGAATTGGCAAGGTAATAAAGCTTGACAAATGGTTGCCCAACGAATTGAATGATCGCCAGCGCGAAACACGCGTCGAGTTGAGCCTTGCACTGCTCAACAGGCACACAAACGAAGGCATATTGAATCACATTGTTACTTGCGACGAAATATGGATTCTGTTCGACAACTGCAAGCGCTCAGTAAGTTGGTTACATCCTGGTTCACAACCTAAACAATGCCCTAAACGAAAACTGACCCCTTAAAAAGTGATGGTCACTGTTTGGTGGTCTAACGCCGGTATCATTCATCACAGCTTCTTACCAAACAGGATGAGCATTACTGCATAATGGTGGAGAAGCTGGCACATCTCCAACCAGCTTTGGTCAATCGTTCGGCTCCGCTGCTCCTGCACGATAATGCGCTACCTCATACTGCTCAGCAGACGGTCTCCAAGTTATAAGAGCTGGGTTTGGAAGTTCTCCGTCATCCGCCGTACTCACCAGACCTTGCCCCTACAGACTTCTACTTTTCCAGAATTTGGATAACTTCTTGCCGGGGAAAAAATTCAATAACCGAGAGGCAGTTCAAAATGCCTTTGATAAATTTTGTTGCCTCCCATCCAGCAGACTATTTCAAAAAGGGCATCAATAAGCTACCACTACGTTGGCAAAAATGCATTGATGGCATAGGTTACTTTGATTAACAAAAACAAACTATATAAAGAAACAAGGGCGTTAACTTATTTCATGAAAAACGGCAATTTCATAGGTAAAGACCTAATAATATATGGTTGGTCAGACCAACAAACTGCTTATTTTGCTATCAAAAAACTAAAGGGAAATAATTGCACAAGAATGGTAAAAGGATTTGCCACATTTTATTTAGTTGGAACGAATAGCAAGAGAAACTGCGGTTAGCGTTCGATAGTAACGAAAACTATGCTTGCTTACTTCAAACAATGCTATCCAAACGCACTAGATTTAACGATTCTCTAGAAGAATATTTTTATGGAAAAGTTGTATTGCTAAACCGATGTAGTATCGAAGGCAAACGCGTGGTTGATTGCATTGTTCATGGAATAGACGACTGTAGTGTCAGTTTGGGAGCTGAAGCCGCTAGTTTTGACCCTCCGGATCATCTTTTACCATAATTAAAAGCTGTTAAAGCTAACTTTCATCAGAGTGATTATAAAAAGAAAACTAAGACTTTTAACAATGAGACGGACAGCACAGACAAAGAGGACCATAAAAAATTGTGTAGTTAAATGTTACAATTGTTTACAAGGACACTATAAGTCACAATGCAGTAAACCCCCGGTAAAGTGCACACGTTGTCTCAAGTTTGGTCATGCCGTAGAGAAATGTACTCTGTCCATAACGTCCGCTACAACAGATGGCAAATCAGTAAATCTTTAATGTGTATAGTCAGTTGAGACAGTGACTCCGCTATTTCATACAAGGTTTCATTAAGAGGCATCAAATAAACTTTTTTATTAATTTCGCTAGCTCTGCAGTAGGATGTTTTTGGGCATTCTACCCCACCTTCCGTTCCATCGGCTCAATCCGTTCGCCTTGTCACTCTCGGTGGAGTAGAATGCCCAATAACAAAAATGAAATCCTACATATTGCAGAAAAATACTGGTTTGGCGCCTATTCTACTTCGACGCCTATTCCATTCGATGGAACGGAAGGTGGAGTATGAATTCCAAAGTAGTGCAGTAAAATACTGGTTTGGCGCCTATTCAACTATTTTAGATCTAAAACTCAAATCTCAAATTTCAAATTCTTTATTGCGTACTATAATGTATATAGTTGCTAGGGAAGATTGAATTAGTGGTGGAAGAGATTATATTAGTCACAATTATGGACCCTGTCGGGCACAGCATAGGTCAAGTAGGAGAGAGGAGGAAGAGCACTGGTCGTTTAATGTGACAACTTGTATGATTAGTTATGTAGTTAGTATGTTATATAGTATATTATGTAGAAGTAGTTGATAAATTCACACTACCTACTAGGCCTAAACATTGATACACATATAAATTGGAAGTTACACATTCAGAAAGTAAGAGCAAAAATATCTAAATTTTCATACGCCCTCCGCGAGATCAAAAATACCACAGACCTTAAAACTGCACTAGTAACGTACTGTGCGTACGCCTACGCATGGCTCAAATACGGTGTCATCTTATGGGGCAACAGCACTGACGCGCTCACTCTATTTACCCTGTAGATAAAACTAATTAGAATCTTAGTGGTGGAATTTTAGGTGGAGCGGGCGCAAAGAGCAGTAATTAAAGTGTTTCTTAGTAAGCCTTTTAGATTTCCCACGCAACTACTTTATACGGAGTACAAGGTTTTAACAATCCGAAAACTTTTCATTTACCGCACACTAATCCGCAAACACTCAAACTCACCATTAAACTTCAGTAATCCTTCCATAGCAAGAAGAAGACCATTACCCCCATGTCCTACAAAAAAAAAAACGCACACAACTTTTGCTAAACGACACTATCCATTTCTAAACGCCCTTACTTATAATAAATTGAACCAGATTTTGAATATACATTCCCTTAACACATATAATTGTAAATCTAAAATTAAAGAATATCTTTTAACTCTTGACTACAGTAAATCAGAAGACCTATTAAAATCACAATATACATGACCAACCACTCTATACACACACACACCCTCACACTCACACACAGTCACTCACGCACGTACCACATCTTTTTCACACTAAAATTAAATATATAATTGTGCCCCTAAAAAATAAGTACTAGGTACTACTTACCTGTAATTTTGTATAATGGACGGATGGATGACCCCTGTAACACAGGTTCCACCTAGTATGGGGGTCATTGTTCAAATTTCTGTGCACTTGTAAGTCCTAAGCTGTAAATGCGGCACGTAACTACTTTGTAATTTACTTTTGGAAATATTTTTTTTTTTTAATAAATCTCGGGACCATGCATCCCGGTTGGTGTAGGACTATTGCAGAACATGGAATGAAAATATATTGGGCTATGGATTTGGGTGGCTATAATGAATTGGTTACATGGAACTATGGAAAGACTATGGCCCCTGCTTGGCCAATATTGTATATAAAATACACAGGAAAATGGCAGGGGGTGACTTGCACACTCAATAATGGGCCCCCGAAAACGGTCGCTAGCACAAAGCGTCGTAGCGACAAGGGGGCAACATGTCCTGAGGTGCTTATGAGGAGTGGAGAGTACCTTTGTCATGTCTATAAAAAATTATAATAAGTTACCCGAAATAATAAAGAATTTAAATAAATATAATATCGTTATCAATAAATTGAACCTTTTCCTTGTAAGCAAATTCTACTATAGTATAAGCGAATACTTAAATGATAAATTACAGGTAACTTCAGAACCAGGTATCCATTTGTATCTACTTCTAATACGAAAAATATATAATAATAAATCATAAACAATATGAAGCTTCTATAAATAACTTACCTTAGGAATAACAAATATTAATTACGAAATAAATAAAAAATAATAATAACTAAATAGAACAATAATAGGCTTGTTTCATAAAAAAATTTTTTTAGTCCGGAAGGTAGATTAATATAAAATATAGGACACGTATTTTTTATATTTTAACGTAATCAAAAGATTACGGCGATACATTGAGTTAAAATGTGGCATGACGTCACTGCTTGCTAGATTTTATGCTGATTTGTGACGTAGCCAGCCCCCACTCCCCAACTTTAATGCGTGTTTTCTGAGTTATTTTTTATTAATATGATTAAGCAAAAAATACGTGTCTAATATTTTTTTATTATCTGAAAGACGGACTAAATAGAATTTTTTTTTTTTACCTAGGCAACTACCGTATTATAATTCTTAAATTGAATTCTGTATTAATAAATATATAACTTAATAACTACGTGGGCCCCACTGAAGCTTAGCATCCAAAGTTAAGCCCAAGAATACTGTGCTGTCTTCGCGATTCAATTCTTCGCCCTGTATCAACACTTTAGTTTTCACCTGCCTAACATGAGGTAGGGTAAACTTAATGCATTTGGTTTCTTTTTCATTCAGAAGTAAATTGTTAACATTGAACCAATGAACTACTTTTGAGATTGCGGTATTTACATCGTCAGTAACCAGCTGCTGACGTTTAAGTTTAAACAAAAGTGAAGTGTCATCCGCAAACAACACCATACCATGGTTATCCAAACAAGAAAGGACCATGAATTGAGCCCTGTGGGACTCCCATTGTTACTATAGATCCGGGAGATCTTTTTCCATTTACGTCAATGCTCTGAATACTATTACTCAAGTATGAAGTAAGAAGATCCAGAGCTGGTCCGGATCCCATAGTGGCGGAGTTTCCCGATTAACGTGTCACGAAGAACGCAATGTCTTGGACAAATCACAAAAGATGCCCAAGGTATCACATTTATCTTCCCATGCATTATAAATATGATCTAAAAGTTCAACACCGGCGTCAGTAGTTGAACGACTCCTTGTAAAACCGAACTGTTTGCTATGTAATAATTTATGTCTATTAAAAAATCTTTGCAATTGCTTTAAAATTAATTTCTCAAAATCGTACTAAAGGTAGGTAGTACTGAAATAGGTCTTTGATTTGTTGGCTCTGATGTACTACCTGATTTAAACAAAGGTTCCTACGGAAAAAAAGTGGAATTATTACTATTTTTCATAAGGTCAGGAAAGTCCCCACAGTCGATACAGTTATTAAAGATGGTGCTACAATGTCAATAATAGACTTGGCAACTTTTACAGAGTTACCCCACAGATGTGCAGTCTTTTTTACATTTAAAGTGTGTAAAGTTTTAATTTTGTCTCTACATGTAATATAATGTTCAAAAAGAAATTCCGAATCGCAAACATTAACATTTTCCTTTAGCAAAGACTCAGCAACAGAAGGTCTTAGTAGTTTAAATAAAAAATATCTGAAAATAAATTTTCAAAAGCCGCGGCGACTTTGGAGTCTGATTTTATTAAGTTGTCATTAATAGACAGGCTGTAGTCAGTATTTCGGTTATTAGACCTTCCCGTTTCACTATTAATAATATTCCAAGTCGTTTTAATTACATTAGTACTATTTTAATTTTCGAACTCACATAACGCGACTTGGCCATACAACAACTTTTTAAAATAATTTTGAATAATTTCTAACATATAAATTAAATTCAGTTGTGTTTACATAAGTCCTTTCATTGTACAGCTCATAAAACCGTGTTCTACTTTTATGAATACCAAAGGTAGCCGAATCACTAAAAGATGGACTACTATTAACTGAGGTAGTCTTGGGAATAAAGATGGAATTAAATTACTTACAGTATATATTAAAGAAATCATCATATAGATAATTAGGATCAGTATGAATAGACAAAACTGGTAATTTATGAATGAGTTTCATTTTAAAAGTTTCCAAGCGACTTGCAGTTTTGGGGTTAACAGTGATATCCTTTTTAGCCACTTTGTTGTTTTGGTTTGGTATAGTAATCCTCTGCCCGCAATGATCAGAATCTAGTAAATTTAAAATTTATTTGTGGCTGGGTATAACATCTGTATAAATATTATCTAGGCATGTGGCACTAGTCGGGGTTATTTTTGTGGGCTCTAAAAATAGTTGATTGTAGGACTGAAACAGACTTATTATTTTACTACAAGAACCTGAGTTTTCTAATAAATTAACATTAAAATCACCGCAAGTGATAATGGACTTATTTGAGTTACAAATCTTGTGTAACACTTCATCCATTACCTTTACCAAAGCAGCTAAACAATCCTGAAGGGGGTCTGTACACACTTAATACAATAAACTACTCCAATTTTATACAGGCTATTTCAACTGTTCGCTCAACAGATAGGCTCACAATATCCTTATGGTCTTATCATTTAAGCTGGTTACTTACTAAAATTAATGAGCCACCATGTACAGCATTAACTCAACTGAATGAACTACCTACCTGGTGATAATTAAAATTAAACAAGAACTGGTGGCTTAAAAACCAATGTTCTGTTATACAAAGAATATCAATACTGTTAAAATTCATAAATAATTCTACTTATAAATCTTTGTTCATAAATCGTTAAATATTTTGGTATGCCAAGTTAATATTATTTACAGATTTTAAACTTTTATTTGATTTTATTTTGCAATTCTATACACTATTGCTAGAGGTTGCCTCTATGGTCTTAATTTCTAATTTAAATTATTATCAATGTCAATTTTTGATACCAAATTAATGATTGGTTTAATAATGTATAAAAGTGCAAAGTTAATTCATCTGCTTATTGTCTTAATAAGTTAGGTGGAAGTTCATCAAGGCCGCGACTTTTTTATTTTTACAAATTTTTTATTGTGTTCACCTCATTAGGATCAATTGTACTGAGGCAGATTGAATTCTCTGTACATTCAATTGGAGATCTTTTTGGTTATCCGGATGAGTTGTTCGTAGCCTCACCGATAGAAGCAAAAAAAATCTTTAAATATTTTTGCTACCTCTTTGGGTTCAGAAGTTACGCTATTATTCGTTTGAAGGGTTATGTTGCATTTCTCACTTTCTATTTTTTTTGTTTGTACGTTCATTTACAATGCTCCACATTGTCTTACCTTTATTATTAGATGTAATCATTTTATTTTTGTAGTGTAATTTCTTTGCTGTCTTCTTTAGATTTTTTTATATTTAGTTAGTATTGGATTGTTTGTTTTTGTTGTTAGTATTTTTAATAATCTTTTATCATTGCAAGAGTTTTTTATGCCTACGGTGAGCCAGTATTTTTTTATATTTTGGTTTTAACTAATTTTTTTTTTAAATGGCAAACACAAATTTAATATGTTACTGAGTGTGTCATTAAAACCTTCATAATTACTGTTCATGTTTTTTGCAGATATTTCTATCTTTTCAGATTATTATGATATCATTCCAATTTATTTCTTGTAATTTAGACTTAATCAAAATTACCTTGCTACTTTGTTACCTTATTTTACCTTGTTACCGTGTGATTAACTCAAGACAATGTTTATGTTCCTTCTCTAGAATTAACTTACCTACTGACAGTTTATTTGAGTTTATATAATTGTTTGTTATATTTGAATTTATATGTCATTTTTTTTCTTTTTCAAGAGTCAATTCATTTTCATTTTATTTTATTGTTGACATAATCTACTTACTCATTACAATGTTTTTGTTATGAGTTGTATTGCAATTTGTGGTTAGCTAGCGACCTCGACAATTGATCATATTATTTTTTTCTTGATGTCACTGCTTGCTTTAGCGTCGGGGGTCGGGTTGCCTCCTTCCCTCAAATATGGCGAGGGGGGTAGTGGCTGATCTTTGCGTTATGCTCATGAACGGATGCTGCTTGTGGTGATTGTTCGTCTTGCTGATCATGGTTTTATTATTGTTACTAGTAATTAACTGTTTATTTATTTTACCTCGATGGTCCTAGTTTATCATTTATAACTTCCAATTACAGCTTTATATAGCTTTATGTAAGCGGGCACACCCGTTATGCCTGGAGGCTTTATTTAGATTTAGTTCTGTTTACGTCTCGTTTTTATTTCTGCTTGAGTAAAGTTCTCGATGTGTTTGGTTGGTATATTGGCGTGTGCTAGCTGACATATGGCCAATAATTTATCATTTAAATTATTTTTTGTGCTGCATAATGTAAATTATTATGCATACTATCGATTACCTAGATTTTTTTTTTTTTTCTAACTTGAACAGACAACTGTGCTGTTGGGGAGTTTGTTGCGCCATTTCTTCCCAGCTAAAACGGGACTGTCTTATGTAATTTTGACGTTCGAAAAGTGCCGGTTTTTAGCCTAGTTTGAATAAATGACTTTTGAATTTTAACCTTATTACCTTATCTTACCTTATTTTACCTTGATACCTTGTTACCACGTTAAAGTGTTACCTTGTTACCTCAAGTTAGCAGGTTGAAGGCATCAGTCAGCCTAGACACTGCGTTACCGTGTCTAGCTGCTTCTAGGGTGCGCCACGACGAGCTCCTTTCATGAACCCCGCTATCCTAAAAAATCAGGACAGATTGTCTCATATCGCTTCACAAAATTAAAGATAGCACATATACACACATCACTCCGTTTTCTGTGACCAAATTGGGTCGAGGACATCTGAACGTTAGGATATCGTTTACAATAAACTTAAATTCGGACAAATAGTGATATCTCTTTATTCAAGGCAATGACGTTAAATTTTATCCGAGAGGCAACCGGATACACACAAATTACTTGCACATAATAGAGCTTAAATTTTGAATGCCATGTCAATAAAAAGAATGTTAAGCCCCTTTCCCCCACATCTCCGCCCCCGTCCATTTAGGGTCTATTCGGATGGTACGGGGGGTTCGGTATCACTTAAATACCCAGATTACCACTCGCCATCCGGTTGCCTCGCCGATTAAATTTTACGTACCATTGCTTTAACTACTTCACAAAGCAAGAAATAGCCGGTACCTATAGGCACACGCACATTCTATTTCTATGACCCCAGATTGGGTAGCAAGGATATCTGAAGTTTAGGATACCGTAAACGTAAAACTAAAATTTGGGACAGATAATCTCATGTTTCTTCATAGAGCAAGAAATAGTATGCACCTATGGGTACACGCACATTCTATTTCTATGACCCCAGATTAGGCAACAAGGACATCTGAACATAAGGATACCGTAAACAATAAACTAAAGTTTAGGAAAGATTCTGAACTTTAGGATAACATAAACAATAAACTAAAATTTGGGACACATTATGTCACATCTCTTCAAAGAGCAAGAAATAGCTTGTGCCTACAGGCACATTCACATTCTATTTCTATGACCCCAGATTGGGCACCAAGGACCTCCAAATTTTAATTAAGTTAATTCGAACAGACAACACTACCTTACACGTTAACGTCAACGTCAAGTATTGAGTAGTTTTCTCACGCTCTGCTGTCCGAGCATTCTACTGGTTTCGCATGCTTATACGCTTACCATCCTTCCGTCTAGTTCGCCCGTATAATCACCGTTAAAACGGAGCATGCACCATTCAACGGTTAGCTATTGTCCCTTACTCATTCGTGAACCGCCTGACGATAAGCGTCATCTTCCTATACGAGTAAATCATCTTCATCAAACGGAATTGGTATTGTTCTTATTTAAGGAACGGTCCCCGATGTTCCTTAAATAAGAACAATATCAATTCCGTTAACTTATTATAAATGAGTGATTCTTTCCTTGACATAACTTTACGCATTAAGCTGGTTTTAGTCTAGAAATTCTTTGAAAAAGCGATCTCTTAATGTCATCGAGGAATTAAGAAGCCGACTTCCTTTGCATGAAATGTTTTATTTTTGTTAGCTTTAGTAGTTTGATGATTTTACACCAGCTTTGAGTTTAACTGCAACATTAAATTAACTAAATTTTTATCGTGAATTTGCTCACGTCGATTGTGTTGCATCTTTTAGGTACATCCTGATTTCTGTCTCTCAAAATGCGATTTTATTATTTTCACTAGTATGATGTCACTCAAAGTTTTATATCCAGACGTATTAAACAAACACACATACCTACTTTAAATAAAATATGTATTGTAGTAATTCTAAATGACAGCCAGGTATCGCCGCGGCTTCATCTTTGTCGGCGAAGGTAAAACGCTATAATCAATAATCATTTTTTATTTGTGTAACATAGGTATTAAATGCAGTTCTTAAATTAAAGTTTATAGGTCGCTATGTCATGCCAAGAGGCGTACAAATATGGTTGCATGCGAAATAAGAACAATATGCAATAATTTCCACAGTCAATGCATAAATAATCATAAATTACAATTAGTCACAATATTCAGTTAAAAATAGCTTCTCCAGTCAAATAAATAAATAAGTCTATATTAATTTACCATTCAAAAATTCATCCGTCGTATAATAACATTTTTCAATTAATAACAGTTTTAATTTTTTTTTTTATTGTGTAATATTCAAATTTTTTATGACCTGATTAATTATTGTATATGCGCGGTGCCATGCCTAAAACGCTCTTTCTCACTAAGTATTGGCTACGAATCGCAACATCTCGTAACGTTGACACTTTTTCGAACAACCTCATGTTTGTTTTGACGAAAACACTAATTTCAAACATATATAATGAGGGTAGGGTAAGTATTTTCAGCGATTTCAATAATGGTACACAGCTATCATCAATTTTCAGACCACACATTGATCTTATGCATCTCTTTTGTGCCTTAAAAACGAAATCTTTATCAGTAGAATTGCCCCAAAACATAATACCAATATCGCAAAATTGAGGCTACCAAGCCTCACGGCTTAGTAGCCTTAATTTTATGCAACTAGTAGCGCATCTCTATGTATTTTTCTAGGAATTTGGAAAAGTGCGTATGCTGATTTGTTTATTTTATTACTTAGGTCATCTATGTGGGCTTTTCAGTTAGTTGGTTATCAAGGAATAAACCTAAGAATTTTGCTATTTTAACTTCTTCAATGTCACAGTTACTATGTCTGATATTTACATTTGGTACTTTAGTTCTTTGGTGAAACTGCATTATTTTGGTTTTCTTTAATTTTATAACTACAGTATTTTTGCGAAGCCAATTAATTATGTCCGATATGTTATCTTGATAAATATTGCGATCAATGCATTTCACTATGGCAGTACTGTCGTCCGCAAACATCACCATGTGATGTTGAGTCACCTTTGGCAGATCATTTATATAGATTAAGAAAAGTGGTGGCCTAAGGATGCTACCCTGTGGGACACCAAACTTTATTAATCTCGAATGAGATAAAAAAATCCTTTCAAATTTGGTTTTTTCACATACTCTTGCAAGCTCTGTACATTGCAATCTGTTAGAGAGATAGGATTCGAGTATTTTTAAAGTGTTACATATGATACCATAGCTACGCAGTTTGTCTAATAAGACATCGTGCTTTATGTAATCGAAGGCTTTGGTCATATCTGTGTACAAATAGGAGCTTTCTGGTCTACTGTTAACATAATGCTACGTAAAAAAAAAAAAAAATTGCCATGTTAATCGTAGTATTCTTTCTAAAGCCGTTTTGTTCCTCGCATAATAAGTTGAATTTAATAAGATAGCAATACAGAGACTTATAAATATTTTTTTCGAAAACTTTTGAAAATACAAAAATTTTAGCTATTTTTATTTTATTTTATTGAAAAGGAACAACAAACAGCTACAATATAAAACATAGGAATAAGAAATACATAAAAAATTACAAACAATATTGCAGCCCACAACGCTGTTCACGGATTAGCTACAGGACAGTGACAGAGAAAATAATCGCAAGGGTCAGAAATACATTTTTTTTTAACTTGTTTATAGTATATCCATATAACTTTTAAGAAATGGTACACAAAAAAGAAGGAAATATGTTCAAGAAAGCTCCTTGAGTATAAGACTTCTAAAAGTATAGGGAGCACAAACAAAAATATCTATATGTTCAGGGGTCCCATTGTAGGATTCGAACAGGCGAACGCAGGCGAAAGTTGGACTTGCAAGTACCCACTGAGAATAATCTGCCAGCGCGCACCTTTCGCTTGTGGACTGTCCTAGGAACCGCATAGCATATCATGTTGGACAATTCAATGCAGTCAAATTTATTTCTTACAATATTATATAGATTCATGGCTTCTAAGAACTTACGTCTATTTTCAAGTGCTGCGAGCTTATACTTTGCAAGCAAATGTTGGTATGGCAAATAATATCCATAGCATCTATAATGCATGGCACGCAGGAATTTGTATTGAACACGCTCAATCATTTCAACGTACTTTTTGTAGTATGGGCTCTAGACGGACACGGCATATTCCAGTTGAGGGCGTACTAGAGACTTGTACAAGCAAATGTAGGTAGAAGGCTTTTTTAAATCGACAGCTGATCGCATTACAAATCCGTATAGTTGATACGCTTTATTAACTATATTTTCTATATGAAGCTTAGAATCAAGGATAACACCGCTATTGGCCTATAGTTCTTCATGTCAGTTTTGTTATCTTTTTTATGAAGTGGTTTAACTTTCTTCAAGTCTTCGGGATAAACTATAACAATATAAACAATACATAATACGGGTGCTATAAGTTCATTTACAAATTTTATTATCTTTGTGGACATACCGTCGAATCCTACAGTACTTGTATTTTTAAGCGATTCTATAGCCGAAACAATGTCAGTTGTTAGAACAGGCTGCATAAACATGGATTGCCTTGTCGAATTGTCTAATTTATTGTCGAATTTCATGTCAGTTTTTATATTATTCTCAATTTCATCTATAAAATAATTATTAAAAGCATTTGCAATGTCAGTAGGTTTTGAAAAGGTCAGGTCACATTTATTAATGGTCATTATTTGTTCTTTAGGAGAGTTATTTTTAGGCCTATTGACTATTTGCCATGTAGCTTTCGACTTATTCTGCGAGATTTTTATAAAGTGATCATTTTGAGCTCTATGCGTTAGTTTTATAATTTTCTTATATTGTAAAGATTACTTTTTAAAATAAGTTTTATTTTTTAATACTGGATTTAGTCTGTATGTCCACAGTAATTTTCTTTGTTTTTCACTACAGGTTTTCATACCGCGCGATACCCATTTTAGCATTTGATTTATTGGATCTTTTTCTTTCCAAATATATTCTTACGATAAAAAATGTAATTTTGTAGTAACGGCATGCAATCAATAAGATTTTAAAATGACGTAACTGACGTAAATGATGAAAATTAAATATAAGACATGAAGTTATGGTTTAATTTTGTAATGAAGTAATTTTTTGCTGAAATGGTATTTTTTCAATCAATTCTGACCACACAAAATCACATTCGCTCCAGTGTGTCTTCCAGTGGTGAAGTTCTTTCCTACGTTATATAATCCAGTACATACAACTGTTTTCGTAAAATGTAAAAGTTTATTGAATATGCAGTGGGATGTAATTGCTACCCAGCTACGGAGGCGGTTTCTGCCGGCTGGTGTAATTATTAATGAGTTCATTTTATTGCATCAGTCTTTCACGAAAAGGTTCTTAAAATGTTTATAGCCTTCTTTTAACTCATAGCTGCATAATTATAAAATTAATGTTTCGTGTTCCATTTCAGGTCTGACTCCGAATCAGAGTACCAGCAGTCACGGCGCGTAGCTGCTGTAGTCGAGGTTGCAAAGGTGCAGCCAAAGAAAAAGGCGACGAAGCTTAAAGCTTCTGAAAGCACCACCACGCCTTCAGAATATAAATCAAAGTAATTTTACTATTACTGCTTATATCTTTAGATACCTACTTGTTGAGTATGATAAGTTAATTAGAGAAATTAAATCATTCTTTGGCCAATAAATTATGTGTTCAGAGTTTTAATAATATGGGTGACCCAAATGAGTTCTACGCCGAGTTCTTTTCACTATTAAACACGCAATTTAATGACACTTTTCCAATGAAGACTAAAAGTATTTACACAAAGTTCTTATTTAGTGATTGGGCGACTCCAGGTATTCGTAAAAGCAGGGAAAAACTATTTGAACTTTATAGCCTAAAGCAACATATGAAAAATACAAGCTTTCATAAGTATGTTGCAAAATATTCAAAAACTTTTAAAAGTGAGTGCAAAATAACCAAAGCTCTTTATATTAGCCACAAAATAAAATCAGCTGATGATAAAATAAAAACTACCTGGCAAATAATAAATAATGAAACAGGTAGGAAAAAACAGCGAAATACTGAATTTAATTTAGAGACTGCACATGGCCCCATTAACTCAGATGTAGAAATAGGTAGCTCAAGAATTTGAAAACTTTTTTGCTAATATTCCCCTTAAAACTACTCAAGCTTTAAATTCCTCACCCGCGCTTTCTGCTGCCTTACTTAGACAGAATGTGAAGGCTTGCCCTTTGTGTTTCAGCATACAAACCCCTAGGCTGTTATAAAAGCTTTTAAAGATCTTAAAATTAAATCAACAGAAGGTCTCTGGGGAATGTCTGTAAAAGTCTGTAGATCTATAATCGAAACCATTGCGCCCTATTTAGCTTACATATGTAACACCAGTATAGACCAAGGAGTCTTTCCGGATGTCATGAAACACAGTAAAGTAGTTCCATTGTTCAAATCCGGTGAT
Organism: Omphaloscelis lunosa; assembly: GCA_916610215.1. NCBI lineage: Eukaryota > Metazoa > Arthropoda > Insecta > Lepidoptera > Noctuidae > Omphaloscelis > Omphaloscelis lunosa. The sequence goes on along the minus strand of OU744250.1, from coordinate 103,024 downwards.
AGTAAAGAACCCAACAATTATAGGCCTGTGTCAATTCTGCCAGTGCTCAGTAAGGTGTTTGAAAAGTTGATGCTCAATAAAATGTTACCTCACTTTAATAAAAACTCCATCTTTCATGTACAACAGTACGGTTTCACCAAAGGGCGTTGTACCACTGACGCCGGTGTCACCCAAATAAAAAATATTTTTAATGCCTGGGAAGAAGCACAAGATGCCATTGGAATCTTTTGCGACCTCTCGAAGGCGTTCGATTGTGTAGACCATAAGATACTTCTGCTGAAACTAGAGCACTATGGGATTAGGAATACAGCTCTTATTTACTTAGATCATACCTGAAAGATAGAAAGGTACGGTGTAAACTCATTAGGGTCTGAAATGGCAATTGGCGTTCCTCAAAGTTCGATAGTGGTTCCATTCCTCTTTTTAGTTTACATTAATGATTTACCCCAATTACTTCAAAATCAACCGAAGATGGTGTTATTTGCAGATGACACATCATTAATCTTTAAAATAAACCGACGGTCACAAAATCTTGAATACGTGAATAACTCTATTCTACAAGTCCAAGATCAGTTTACGGTAAATAATTTGGTATTAAATAAAACAAAAACCAAATGCATTAGATTTAAATTACCTAATGTTAGAAGTAGCGAATGTGACATCAAATTGAATGGGGAAAACTGGAATTTATTAATCAAACGGTTTTCGTAGGAATCACGCTAGACGAGAAATTACGATGGGGACCTCATATAACATCTGTTGCGGGGTGGCTAAGCTCAGCCGACAGATGTAGAAACCGCGCGTTTGGTCTATTTCAGCTACTTCCACAGCATTATGTCGTATGGCATTTTACTGTGGGGTCAGGCTGCTGACATTGATCCATCTTTATTTTGCAAAAGAGAGCTGTCAGAGCTATTTATAATCTACGTCGCCCCGAATCTCTTAGGAAACTATTTAAAAGGATTAATATTATGACGGTACCTTGCCAATTCATTTATGAAAATATTATGTACGTAAGTAATCCACATATTTTTAATAAAATAAGTGATAGACATAATTTTAATACTAGAAATAAAGATAAACTAGATCAACCATTTTTCAGATTATCTAAAGTACACACATCTTTTATGGGGTACTGTGTTAAATTTTACAACAAAATACCTTGTGACATATTGCAATTAAATGACAAACACTTTGTAAACAAGCATATTACAAATTAGAGGATTATATCCAAGGCAAGAGTGCTTGGAAACATGCTGGTCCTGTTCCACAGGACAATTTAGAATCAAGACAAAATCAAACAGGTTGCTAATTTAATTGTAAAATTTATAATTTTGTTTTATACGACATTGATTTTACATTCTGTGATTACTTCCTCACACACTGACATATTAATTTTAAAAAATTTGGAAAATTGTCTATTTTTACAATGTTTGTAAATATGTGAGCACCATGTATCAATCACATACCTAATTAAATTATCTGTCGTTGCTTCATTTTTAATTCTTTTACCTATTGTGGTATAGTACTTTTAATTCCAGGTGCATCGTCTTCACATATAATTATTTAACTAATGTACGTACTTATACAAACTATTGTAAAACATTTTAAGAGTAACGGTGGAGTTTCTTGCCCATTCTTCTCCATACGAAAACTACCTTTTGGAAGGGGCGACTGGAATCAATTATATTATTTTGTAAATTTTGACGTTCAAAAGTGCCATACATGGGCCTATTTGAAATAAATGATTTGACTTTAATTACAGTGGATAGTGGCTTTATATGTGACGTAGAGAGCGCGTAAAAATAATTTTATATTATATTTGGCAAAGTTTACATACAGTTAGTTCGTATGGTATTTTCTTTTATTTTTACGGTAAAAGACGCAGCTCGAACCTCTTTGGTATGGACGAATGCGATAGCGATCCATCGCAAACCTCAAGCGGAGACTTCGCTTCGTCCCTCGCAAGCCGTGTCGCCAACGGGAAAGTGCGGCGAACGGCGGACTTGACGGGGGACTTTTATATAGAGGTTAAAGTATATAATAAGAGCGAAGTTGCCTCCACTCCTATAGAAGATCGGTGGAAGAAGGCATCAGTTGCACTTAAAGTGCAACTTAACAGAGACACTCCGCTGTGGGACGGGTCACAAATATTTATGAGACGAACTCATGAGTTGTTTGATAATTCTGAGCCCGTCTTTTATAGGTACTGATAGATAGAATAATAATAATTTATTTTTTAATATTGGGGTACAAGGGTAATTTATTATTTATCTTTTGCGATCTTACATAATCATATATTATTGCAACATCTTATAGTAGGTAAGTTTAAAATTATTTTAACGTACGGGTTAGTTGAAGTAAAATTAAACTAATATCCCTTTCTGTACGATTTGTAACACATCTGTTAAGCGGCCACCTACGTAGTAATAATCAGAAAAAACAAAAATATTTCGCATTTTTGTTAAGGTGTTGAAATAAAACATTCTGCATTTCGTAATCGTATAGTTTTCTATAGAATTGTCGATCCGTCTGAAAATATTGTTCTATAGAATCATTTTTAAATAATATTCGAGACAAAATTAAAACGATAATGGACATGTCTCATAAAGAACACACTAGTATAAAAGTTAATTTTGAATATTTTGCTTTGTTTTTAATGGTTAAAAATGATTCTAGGAGATGAAATCATTTACCACAAAAAAAAATCAACTCTTTTTTGCTAAAGTTAAAAACACTAGCAAAAAAGAGACCGTGACAAAGGATGCACGTTCTTAAAAGTTCTCATTTGGAAATAAATGTTAACAAATATCAGCCTTTGCGCGGTTCAGGCTTTACCAATTGACGGCTGCAATAAAATCGAAAAAAGCATGTGTTAATATCCGCAATGATGATGAGTATTGTTTTTTATGGTCAATAAGATATTGCTGCTTTATATCCAGCTAAAAGTCATTCTGAAAGAGTATCGTCTTACCCTGATTTTCGAAACGTGTTAAATGTAAAGGACATATCATTTCTATTGAATTTCTCAGATATTGCGCGGTTCGAAGTGAATAACCCTGAAATGAGTATTTATATTTATGGTTTAAAAAGAATACCGTCATAGGACCATTTTACAAATCAAAAGCCTCGAACAGAAAGGTTATTCATATACTTTATTTAGAAAGTGATGATTTGTCAGAAATTAAACTACAAATCTTTCAATTGAACTTGAACGAATCAAAGGTTTATTTTCAAAATACTTATAATTTTAATAAATAACATACTTCTCTGATTTTGTTGTTGTTTTTCTTCTTATAAATGCGATAAAATAGAAATAGATTGACTCTTATGCCCGGTGGAGATTGGTGAAACGTAACATAAATGAGCCGTCCAAATTTATGCAATGCAACCTGTACCCTAATTGCGTAATACAACACAATCTGTTTCGATTTGAAACAGATTGCTAATCCATTGCTTCATAAGTTGGAAAAAAATCTGCTCAACAACGTAAATAACGCAATGAATGCTGGTGAACTGTCAAAATGAAACAAATTAGGCATAATTGTTTACGAAAATAAGTTACGCAATTAGGGTACTGATAGTAACACAATAACTATGCGAATTTGTTTTAATGTGTGTTACGTTTCACCAACCTGTGCATTAGTAAAAACCAAGCAAAAGCTACTCAAATCACCATCGTACCTTAATCTCAAGGCATAACATTTTTACTAACTCGTATACTTATACTTACGTACTTAATACATAATCAACTTGAATTCTAACAAAAATAAACTTTTATAATAAATAGCAATTTAATCTTTGATGTAAATTAACTATAAAAATAACATTATTTGGCACTTTGCAACTATGTACTCATTTTAAATTTAAATTATAGGAATTTCCAGTTTCTTCTAAACAGGGCGTTTTGAAAAGATTCAGATTTTGAGATCAATGAGATCAATGAATGCTGTATACTACATACTGCAGTGTTCCCCTTCGAAATAAACCTTTTCACACGAAAATAGGTCGTCTAATTTTCTTTTTTCGCGTAATTTATTTTGACACCGATTAAAGTTTTTTGATGGAAGAAAAAGATTGAGAGTTTTTTTGTTCATGAACCCTCAGTCGTCAGCTACCAGAGATCTGGCATCGATTAAAAAAAAATCCTGTTGACATTTTATCCAGTGGACATAAGTATTTTTTTATTGTGAACAGCCACGTGTGTAAGCCCTTACTGGGGGATTGTGGTAAGTGTGCCCTTGCTGCATTCTGCTCATTTCCGGGACCAGTTGGGGATATTCTCCCCGATCCAAAACTCCTTTTTGGTATATTTTGAGAAGAGGCCGATTTCGGCCGCACCCCTGGGCCAGAGCCAGTCAGCCGGTCCTATTCGTCGCGGGGCCCTTGGCCTCCGCGTTCTGCCAGCGGTCCAGGCAGAGCTACCGGTCGTGCGTAGCCGGACGTCGCGTCGGGACGGCGAACGGACAGCAGCCGTGCTCTGCCAAGAGCCACCCTCGAGCGGACCCACAGTTTACCAGCCCTTTTTTTTTAAATAGTGTAGATTGTAAATTCTTAAATTTAGTCGACGCTACTCAACACCTTTTTTAACGAATTTGTGAATTAGGTTCATTGCGACCGATCTCACGCGTGCTAATCTATTATAACGACACGGAATCAACAATAGCTATTGGTCGGAAATCCGCGTCATATCGCCAGTCATTTAAAGTGAGTAATCGATCTTAGCCTCATTTAGTTTTGGCAATTAAATTTCTTTAACCTAAGAACCTAACAATATTTAAAAAAAAAAAATAAGCTGACGGCTATTATAGTCTTTTTTATGTGTATTCCATAATATTTATTTTCGTTCTGTTAATTTTTTTTTCTTTAAATATACTGTTGTTTAAACCTTACTTTAAATTTCATTTAATATCCTTCACAACAATTGGCAAGAACAGATATTTTACTACAATACGTAATATACCTATATAATATTGGAAGATTTTTAATTTATTATCTTTTTGAAACACCCTATTTTATATTTTTTTCTTTAGTGATATTTGCGTCACAAAAGTCTTATTTATTTTTCAATTCTTGGAAATCTTTTCCGACGTCCAATGATGAGACAATCAGTAGTAGTTAGTAGGTAGATAGGGATTTATATTTTTTTACAAAATTGTTAGTATTTGCCTATCTACTTATTTCTTGTAATTGTTGTAGATTACCAAAATGTCAGAAACAAAGATAAAATCCACAGAAGAAATTTTAGAAGCAAAACGAAAAGCAAGAAAAATACATTATAATAAAATTAAAATAGATCTAAAATCACATGAGCTATGATAACAAAAAGATGAAGAAAATTAATTAAAGAAAAAGAAAAACAAACGTGTTGTAGGTATAAAGGAAAAAAGCATAGATGAACAGCAAAAACAGCGAGATAAATGGCGTGAGAATTCGAGAACATATTACAGACGTAGGCAGAAGCAGAAAAAAACCCTCCACGTGAATGTTAATTAAAATGATCATGACTGTTAAAGAATCGGTCAGTCAGAAATATGAAGCTAGTTGCCCATTCCAAAGCGTAGTAGGTAGGTACCTATGGAGAAGAACGGACAAGCAACTCCACAGACACTCTTTTAAATAAAAAAATGTTACAAAATATTGGTTACATCATTCATGTTGAAAGTATACATGTGAGAACAATGTAGAAAGACATGCACGTTTGAAGCATCCGTAATAAAAAGACAAAACAAAGAAGAGCTCAAAAATTAAAAATGGCAACTAAGAGATCTGAACTGACGGCGCTCGTTCACGAACATGACGCATGGATTAGCACCATTCAGCTCAATCATTTTGAAGGGAGCTAAATGATCCAACACATACGCCACCATCGGCGAAACATCTGAGTGAGCATGACATACTCACAGCCGCCATAGCACATTCAAGTCAATGCAAGACATATTACCCGGTAAATGGTAACTCTTTAGTACATAGTGCTCACACCTGTGCTATACAATTATATAATACCAAGGAGATTTGAGTTTATACAGTGCAAAGATGGACTTACAATCTTCAGCAGCTCCAACAGTATTTGCAAATGTTAATCAATTAGTTGTGGTTGTGGAGCAGGACCAGCATTGAGTCAAGCATTTTTATCAACCATGTAATCCCCCAACTTATAATATGCCTACCTGCATGTCATGATTACTGACCACCACAGTTTTGAAAATGACACGGATCCTTTAGAGCTGTCATGTACTGCGAAGTCAAATACTTAGAAGCATAAAAAAAACAAAACAGAACCCAAAGTGATAATACTTTCAGATGTCAAAGTTAATTTTGATCTGAAAAACTGTTTGGATCCGGACGTACTACGTCAAATTGGGTATTCCCAATTTGAACAATTACAAGAAATAAGTAGGGAAATACTAATACTATACTATATAAAAAAAAATATAAATCCCTAACTATCTACTAAGCAGATCAGGAATTTTATTTTCCTCTGTTTATTTAATTCCTCTGTATATCTCATTACTTTGTCACAAAATCGATTAATAAAACTATTTAAACTATTCTTAATAATTCTTTACGGTACATAATTACTCAATAAATAGTATTCTTACAGTAATTTAGAAATGGTATATACAAAGGCGCACTTTATTCAAAATTGAGTTTTCACCCAGCAAATCCCGTTGCTTTTTGTAAACATTAAAACTAAATTGAATATAAGGCGTTTCAATCGAACATTCACGTGTTTATAATGGTAAACATACTTGAAATTATGGCAAAAGTAATCTCATTTTAATTACCTATTTCCCTTGTGTTGTTATCGAAATATTAAATTTCTACTAGTTGTACCCTATCCTTCAGGTATGATGCAAACCATTCATGGGCTTTTCCTTGTATTCCTATCCCATGTAACTTCTCTAATAGTATTTTAAATTGCACCTTATCATAGGCATTGGTCATTTCGAGCAGAATACCTATGGCGTAGTTTAATAAAAAACTAGCTATTATTAATACTTAATAAAAGTATTAATAATAGCTAGAGCCTCTTGTACGTATTTGTAGACTGCTAAAGTTGTAGACCTATTTTTACGGAAACCGTTTTGGCAGTCGTCAAGTATTTTATATTTTTCGCAAAAAGAGTATACGCGGTCACACATAGTCTTCTTAAAGATTTTAGATGCAGTTGGTAACAGAGCGATAGGGCGATAGTTATAAGGGTCGGTTTTAGAATTTTTCTTATGTATGGGTTTTATCAGAGCGGTTTTAAGTTGATTGGGAAAGGTTCCCTCTTCAAACGATTAGTTAATTAATTTATAAAATGGTAGGGTTAGTTCGTCTACACATTGCTTAAGAAGAAATGGGGGAAGATCGTCTACTCCATAGCTTTTTCATTTTTTCTATTTAATTCATAGGGATCGACAGGGCTGAGAAACATAGTGTTTTCTGTGGGGCACATCACCGGGGATCCTTTTGCTGGTGAGGTTTTTTCCCCAATTAAAGCAATGAAGTGATTGAAAATATTAGCTATTTGCTTAGGTTCAGTGATCAAGTTCAAATCATTTCCGTACTTGAACTTTGACACTAGTTACCTCAAAACTTTACTATGGCATTAAACGTACCTGCAAATTACAGAGAAGACATCTTCATTTAATCAGCTATCCAACGAGGTACAATAATGCTGGCAAAGGACTTTGGAAATTCTTGAATGAATACTAAAAAATTGTGTTATAATCGAATTAATTGGTTTATGGGTAATTTTCAAATGTATGTATTATGTTGTAATTAAGTGTCCACCAATTTGTTGGTAAAAATAAAATAAAATACAGTTCGAAATGTAAACGTATAAAACAACATTCAGACTAATTAGGAATAAAATTGCAAGTATAGATTAATTTTTTAACATGGAAATTGGTTCTATTGCTTTAAACAACTGAATTTAATTCCTGTCATAATTTGTTTCCCAAACAAAATTGCTACGTCTACAGTCGCGCGTATTTAAAAAATGCAGCAAATAATAAATAATGCACGCACTATGTAACCAGATTCAACAATGTTTTGTCAGTTGAAGGGGTAAGTTATTAGAAATATAAAACAATGTAGATAATTTTAATGACACATTTATTTATTTGCTCATAAACACGTGTCTCATATTCTCATAGTACAGCAGCTTTTAGAGGTAGTTTCTGTTATGCGGCTTCTAAAGTGTGGAATAACCTGGCACCGTCTTACAAGCAATAGAAACGATCGACACTTTTAGAAGACGCCTACGGCAGTATCTCATGGATGCGCAACGGAAGCTAGACATGACTAACCTTAATGTTTCATTGATATACATTGTATTATGATAAAGTTATCTATTATTTATTGACGGACAGTCTTTTGTTTATTGTGCAACCATACCATTTTAATTATTTTGTTAAACACCTTTGTATAAATCTTTAATTATTTTTTAAACTTAATTGTACCATGTTGATTTTATTATTAACTAGCTGCGCCCCGCGGTTTCACCCGCATAAGTCTCGATCCCGTAAAAATATCGGGATAAAAAGTATCCTATATCCTTCTCCGGGTCAAGGTCTATCCATATCCCAAATTTCATCCAAATCCGTTCAGCCGTTTTAGCGTGATGTCGTGACCAAGGGAAATAGGGATTCATTTTTCTATATATAGATTAGTACTCTCATCTTTTTTTAATTTAAATATTTACACACACTATAAAACTGACTTACATCCATAAGACGTACTCGTAACATAAGGTTCTGTTGAAAACCTGCGTCAGACACTAGTTGTCTGGCATTTATGCTGAATTGGGCCTACTTGTCGCAGCCGTGAGGCACACAATACTGTTTTAAGCTTTGTGTTTTTTTTTTGTTTTTGATTTGTGTGCCTTAACTTGGGTCAAATAAATTTATTTTCCTTCTTTCTTTCTTTCATTCCATTGTGTAACTCCTTTGTGTAACGTTGATATTTTATAATAATAGAAGTAAATAGGAGTGAGGTGTATTTATCGTAACAGGTAGAAATAACAGATATTTAAAAATAATAAATAACAATTGTTCCTAACAATATAATATATCTGTTAATTAAAATAACAGACCCTCAAAGACTGTTACCGCGGCTGTTACTGTTAATTTATTATAACAATCCCATACATACTGTTACTAGGGCTGTTACTAACATATCAAGGTTGTTACACTCATACAAAGAAAGAAATATTGCAAGGTTATCAAATTCTCTAGTTTCCTCATTAAGGAATGACCCTTGCTAAATAGAGGAACACCTATTATTTACTTCGAAATATGTTTACTTCTCAGTCTTAGTAAAGCGGTTAAACTACGCTAAAAAGAGAAGCACTTAGTATTTATCATCCCTAAAAATACAGTTGGTGGTCTTACAAGAAGAAACATTTACGAAAATATGACTTCTAAATTAGGTCGTGTTACCTGGTACTGAACACTCACCATTGTAAAAAAAAAAACTTAAAACGAATATAGAAGATATTCAATTGATATATAAATAGTATTTATCGCCCGTACAAAAATAACAGGCTGTTATTTAATAACAGATATTTGGATCTGTTATTTTTGTGTAACAGTAACAGCGATAACAGATATCGTGTTTAACCTGTTACTACAACACATCTCTAGAAGTAAATTCCAAAGGAGATGTTCCAGAAATGTATGGAGCCTGGGCCAGCTCTGTGTACAGTATATGTGAATATGGCTATACAATATAGTAACCGATTTTTTATGTTAATTTGATATAATATTACTTCGTTTAATTGTTCATTCAAATTATCTCTGTCAAGGAGAGTAACACTACGTAAATATGGTGGATCAGCAATATACGAATTATGTCATTTGACATTTGATTGATGTTGTGTCTTATGTAATGAGTGATGACTGACAGCGATAAAATAACAACTTATGATTTCAGAAAATATTCCAGTTTTGTTATATTTAGTATAATAAAATACGACTCCAGGATATTCTACTCAATTACGGCAGCACCTAATATTACCTATTCGAGCAGCTAGAGATGGGTTAAATCGATGTCAAGAGCACGAAACGAATGCTTGAACGTTATTTTATAAAACAAACTGTCTTGTTCATAAATATAAATCATCTCTTATAAATATTCCATCCAGGAATGATGCCGGTGCTTTTATGCTCTCTTGGTACCGAGCCCAACCCAAATGCCACACAATGGTCATTGTGTGAGCACAGCTAGGAACCCACTTTTTATTAAGTATTCCGGCACTCTATTTCATTCTACATTGTTACAAGCTGACACAAAACAATGAGCACTTGTACACACAAGTACTAGTATCATCTATATAGTGTATATAATTAAATCATCAAGTGTTATTGATGCACTTGGTGGCTGGATATGAAGTTCTTGCACAACTTCCTTCATTTCTATAATTTCCTGTGCATGTGTCCAGCAGTGGAACAAAGAAGCATAAGCTCTGGTAACTGAAACAATACAAGAAAACAATTTACTAACAGGGGCAACAAAAAGATTTAAGTTACATGGTGAAAAAGTAAATTAGCACTGACAGGTGAGGCTTAGCTCTAAGATTTACAATTGAGTAATAGTCACTGATTAGAGTTTACCAAGTGCACAGTGATGTTACTTTTATATAGCAGTTTAATAAATTAAAAAATATAACCCCATTGAGATAAATTCTTGCTGCAAATTCTGCTCTCACAGGACCACTGGCAACGTAAGGCGTTCGGTGTAGCAATATTCTACACATAGTAATGGTCTTCACCACGACACCACGTTTACCACGTCTGACCTTCGTCAGACGGGCCTGGAGTTTGTCAGTTATCCTCATTCCTTGTAGCTTGCTCCAAATGATGTCTACGTGCTGCTACCCAACAACTATAGCAAACCAGTCTTGCTGGAATCTGAATAAAACAAAGTAATACATTATGTATTGGGTATTTACAGAATTATTTAATAAAACAAAATAGGTAAGTAAGTTGTTAATGTTACCTCGCTTCAATACATTAATTCTGTTGTTCAGGTATGAAGCGTCTGCCTGTTTGAGCAAGAAACCGACGGCACCATACACATGTATTCATATTAATAGCAGTGTGCTGCTATGATTTTTGTTGAATGAATTGTACGCTGAGTTTGTACCCAACAAGCAAAACACTAAGCTAGCCTCGGGTATCTAAAACAAAAACAATAAAAATAGATATAGTAATATATATAGGTATTAGGTAATAATAATAGTAAGTGTACTATATGTATAGGTACCTACTTATTTAGATAACTGTCTTGGATCATAACAAGAACAACAACATCTGCATTTGTTTTATATTTATGCCTGCCTTGTATGAATAAAAAAGAAAATTAAAAAGGTGCTTACCTCTGTTGGAGCAATTGTTTCAGCAATATGTTGTCTTTCGGGACCCTCGGGAATAGAGTGAGCATGCTTCCTAAACAAAGATGTCCTACACCAAACACAAACATTGCTATCATGGGAATGCTGGAGTTTGTGATTGTGTGCCAGAGCACTATCAGAAGACATTTCTTGCATTGTTAGCACATTACTACATTTAAATTAACCTGAAACAAAACAAAACAAAAAAAAGAGGTTAAACAGTGTAAGAATTTACAGTACAGAAAATAAATAAAATGTGTTTACCTGATGACCATAAAAGTGATTCCGATATTCTATTTACAGAATAAACAATTTCATTTCATTTCACCAAGATACCGTTCGATGAACGAATTTATTCCAGAATCCATATTATCGGTAATATAATATTGTTCATTTTCATCTATTACAGAGGTGCACTGTAGGCTCGCCATTGTCAATAAACTGCAATAAGAATGAGTTAAAATGTGTTAGAATATACATACAAGATCGTTCAATAAATACGTCAGAGCCGATCACGCCTTTAAGAAGCGCCACGACAGATGAGCACTTTTTGACATCGGCCTCTTAGAGCCAGGCCGACAAACGAGACGGGTCTCGTCTGTCGCCTGGGCAGTGTCATGTGATTTTTTTTTTGTATTTTTATGGCAATCCCCTATTTTTTTCTTATTTATCTATGTAATGTACACAGAGGTGGCCCAAAATCAAACATCTCCTTTAGTATGAGAAATGGTAATGTATAAAAGTTACAACGAGAGGGTGCTAGTTTCTTTTGGCTACGCCATTTTGTTTAGTAACTGTGGGTTTCGATTCGTGCGCGTCGTAAAAAGGACTTTAAGAAGTTGTGTTAAAAGTGCCAAATTACGCGAATTCGCTAAGTACTAAAGTTTACAGTGCAGCATGTCAGTGTAGTTAATGCTATAGTAAATATATGCCTGTTTCACGAATAACTCCAGGGTGAATTACAAAAATATAATTTTTTGAAGGCTAAGGAAACGTTAATTTTTTAAAATTGTGTGTCCATTGTGTTATTATTTTTGTGTCACGTGACACTTAGGGCTTGTCACAGTATATTCACTTTAATGTGAATAGTAATTCCATTTCCGTTTTAGGAAAGATGCCGTTAACGTCCGCTGAACGACAAAGACGTTATCGAGAGCTTTTAAAATCAAAATATCCACAAAAATGGAAGGAAGTACAAGAAAAAAAAATGATTAGATTCGTCGACTTCGTTGTGACTCTGCCCTTATTCTTCGATTGTGTTACGATAACACAAAATGTACATACATTTTGAAAAGACCCTTATGCCATCCCACTACTTTCTAGTCTCCGAGCAATCCATCACACGTTTTGCACCCAGGTCGTCATGACCAGGTCACAAATCGTGGAGCGGCTTTTATGTTTTTAACATGACTCACGATTTACTTGCTGGTCACTGTTCAGTTGTCGCTTAGTTTGCGTGTATTTAAACATACAGCGCATGTACGTACATGCTCTAACAGTTAGACACACGTCGTCGCCTGACCTTACACCTCTACTCGAAACTCGGTGCCTTTAGTAGAAGCACTAAGGCAAGGAATAATAGTTACCTACATGTTGCGGAACCCATAAGACCTAATTTCACTTCAAAAGTTACCTCAGCGGAAGCTAGAAGAAGAGTAAGGGATAACCAACAGCAATCAGGTTCAGGTTTTAAATTATTTCAATAATTGCCAATTCTATCTTTTTTGGTATCATCGAGTAGGGCCCCTATTTTTTGTTTTGGTTTACATAAGAATCTTTTTCACACAAATCACGCCTTGTTTCTCCGACGAGTTGGGCAGAAGTGTCCCTGTAGCAGGTACACCCACATATTGCCATCAACCGGACATAAATCCAGACTCCGGGCTACTACCGAGAAATTTCAGATATAATCTTCTTCAGTGTAAGTATTAGCACAGATTATTAGCTTTCAAATAAATTTGCAATGAAGGCCCTTCAATTTCATATTTTAAAGAATTCATATTTTATGACACATTCTGGGAAATTTTCTGAAACTTAGGCCAATGTAATGATAAAGTTTAATTTGTTTTTTAAAGGCATGGGTTCCCAAACTTTTTCAGTACGCGGCGGTCTTGCAGTTTTAGTATTTTGTCTCGGCGCCCTAGTTAGTCGAAATAGGGTTAGTCGAAAAATTAAAACGTGCACGATATGAAGCCGAGTTTTTATATTTATATTGACACAAGAATACATTTATTATCCATCAGGTTAAGCTACACTACGCTTGCCGGGGTTGGGCTCTGGATGGGTACATACCAAGACTTCACCGTGCCTCGGAAAGCACGTTAAGCCGTTGGTCCCGGCTATCATTCGTGACTCTTTGACAGTCGTTACGGGTCGTCAGAAGCCCGAAAGTCTGACAACCAGTTTTACCAAGGGGTATCGTATTCCCCAGTTACTGGGTTGTGGAGGTCAGATAGGCAGTCGCTTCATGTAAAATACTGGTATTCAGCTGAATCCAGGTGGACTGGAAGCCGACCCCAATATAGTTGGGAAAAGACTAGGCAGATTTGGCAACTTTGTCAATGTGAGGCGTGAGCTTGGTATTGTCCACTCATTTTTTAAGGCGTGGCACGAAGCTTGACACCGCTGCTCTCATTTCTTGCTCCACATTAATCTTTGAGCGATATTTGCTCTTTATTACAGCTACAGTTGAAAACCCGGCTTCACATAAATAAGATGTAAAGGAAATGAGAATTCTTAGAACTTTTATTTTGTACCCGAAACCTACCTAAGTTTTGTTTCTGGAGAACGGTAAACAGGATCGCCTCCCGGCGCCCCTCTTTACTATCTACGGCGCTCCAGGGCACCGTGGCGCACATGTGATACATACATACTCTAATACAGGGGGTATTACAGTATGTATGTATCACATGCGGTGTATACACGCAAACTAAGAAACAAGTGAACCGTGACCAGCAAGTGGACCGTGAGTTGTGTTCAAATCTTAAAAGCCGCTCCGCGATTACGACTTGGGTGCCTCACGTGTGATGGATTGCTGGGAGGTTAGTGAGATTGCATAACCCAGATAATAAATTCGATCAATCCACATTTTTTTATATTTCAACAATTTCCAAATTCGACATTTGCGACATTGTCATCGGCACCTGTAATTTTTTATTATTTTTTTTACTTCGTTAGATAGCTGATTAAATGAAGATGTTTGAATTACGAGGTAACTGGTATCAAAGTTCAAGTACGTTGATGATTTTTGAAAATGGTTAATAAACTTCTTCCTTTATTTTTTAACTGTTTGTGGTTTTAGAAAATTGTGTTATATCGAAAGGTTTATTTACCTAATGTAATCGCAATGAAGGCCATTCAATATGAAATTTTAGCGAAAAGTGATATTTATGACGAATTCTGAGAAATTATCAAAAACAAAAATTGGGTTTTCTCGAATCCCATGAATTTTTGCCTAGACTTTATACGTCAAATTACAAGTCACCCTGTATTACTCAATATCGCCCAACATGTCGCTTGGTAATTATTGCCTTTCAAGCGTCGATATTATTAGTTTAGATATCTATAATGGGTGTGCTGGTTTCCCTCCAGAGCTTATCCCACAACACGTTATAAGACACCAGGTCAAATGCCTTCGACAGGTCCAGACAACAACTGTATATAGGTAGGGGGTTTTCCTTGTAAACCTGGGCCTGGCCTCGTGCAGATAATGGCGGTGGCGGTGGTAGGCATGAAGAGAAGTGACGTAACCGCCTGTAACGCTTAGAACTTAGCAATTTTTTAAGCTACATATTATAGGAAGCTATTTTTCGATTCACACGCAGGCAGGTGGTTTTCAGATTATCTATAAATATTTTGCACACGACTCGTATTTAAAAATCTTTATCGTGTTTTTGTTTCTGGTATCAGATAATTATTTGATTCGAAGCAGAACTAAGTCCAGTGTTCGCGCGACGCCTCTGTGCGTGTTCCCGTGCCTCGCAATTGCGCGCTCTCCACACGGACCCCGGGCACCCCGGAAGCACGACTCGCGACTACCCGCGAGTCGCGTCTCAGTCAGTGGAACCAGCTGGACTACTTGTTTTTATCTGCTTGCACGCAGCACTCGCCAGTGTTATTTAAGTACTTAATTATGGAACCTTTTGCTTTGTCTATTTAGTCAGACAGCCTGACCTTGCGAGTCAGCGGACGTGCCTCATTATCGGAACCGTACTGAACGGTAATCTTTTAAAACTTCATGCGAATGATAAAGACCTAATTACCTACGACTAAATGATAAACCTAAATAACTTATTATAACAATCGGGATCTCTGACTGTCAATTTGCCGCACAATTTAATGTGATTAGGAACGTCATAACGGCATAATGAAATGCATGCAACAGGCAGGTAATAAGAACCTACTAAGTTGGTACCTACTTGCATGAAAGACAAACAAATTGATCCTGTTAAAGGAAGGCAGGGCCGCAGTCTCCCTTTGATACCATCGAGGGAAGTCGACCTTCACACTCATTTCTATAATTTCTAATTAGAAAAACGTACATTTTGACAGCCGGTAATTTAGCGACATGGCAACTGAAGGAACAGGGGTGGGTTTTAGTCAGTAAGAGTTTGACCCTCCCGCTCTGCCCAGAGCGGGAGAAGTTAGGTATATATATTTAATAATACAATAATAAATAATATAATATTTAATAATATATTTATATATATATATATTTATACATAATAATTTTTTTTTGAGATTTTTATCCATTTGTTCCTCAACGAACACTCACGAAGTCTGACATACATGTTTCAATTCCTTCTTTTCATTTTCTGATAAATCAACAGTATTCTCAAACACTTCAAATAACACACTAGACTGTGAAAAACGTGGCATAGGATTATGAAGCAAAAGTCCTCGCGCACATTTGGGAGTGGCGCGAGGAGGCGAAACTCCGGGGCGTAACTCCGCTGCCGCGAGAAATCATGGCACAGAGGACACAGCTCCGGCGGGATCTCATGGCGTCATGGAGAGTGCGATTGTAGCAACCCAGTGCTGGGCACGCCACAATTGCGGCGATAAGACCCCTCATTGAGGAGTGGCTAGAGAGGCACTACGGTGTCCTCACCTTTCTCCTGACGCAGGTCCTCACCGGCCATGGTTGTTTCGGGAGGTTCTTGTTCCGGATAAGGCCGGGTGTCATCATTGTGTGAATCGCCCGGAGGACACGGTGGAGCATACGGAGGCCTGCTTGGCTTGGGGGGAGTATCGCCATGTCCTCGTGGAGGCGATCGGCGGCGGTGATCACCTCCTTCTATTAAGTAGAAATGCTCTCGAATGAAGGAAGAGGCGGAACACGTGAGGGAGAGGAAAATTTCGCGCCCTCACGCCCCTAACCTTCGCAGGAGACGCCCTGGGCGTCGGGAGTCGCAGGCCGATTTCCGCCCACCGTAGGCGCGGGCTTGCGGACGAAGAGCACAGCATAGCTAGCTCGCCGTCCGATAAAGACCAGGCCCGGGTCGACGGTGTCCGCTAGTAGGGCCGCTGCCTGCCGGGGTTGCGAAGAAGACCGAAAGGGATATCATGGCCCCCGGCAACATGAACAAGAAACACAAGTGGGTTTTAGTCAGTAAGAGTCTGACACCCCTCCCGCTCCGCCCAGAGCGGGAGAAGTTATTTGATGACTTCCCACCAAAAAAAAAAGGCTGTATCTCATAATCCGTAAAAGGTAGAGTTGAAATTATCACACATTGTGTAATTGTATTGCCGTTATAACAAAAAATTATAAAGATAAAGCTGAACTGTGAATATTTCAACTGTCTACCTATTATTGTTCATGAGATAGGTATAGACCGCTGACAGACAGACGGACGGACAGCGGCGGCTTAGTAATAGGGTTCCGTTGGGCACCCTTCAAATATGGAACCCTAAAAAATATGTACCTACTGTTAAATATTGTACGGTGGTACGGAACCCTTCGTGTGCGAGCCCGACTCGCACTTGGCTGGTTTTTATTAATACACTACACTGAATTTATGAATTCTAATTAAGCAGGAAGTTAAGCTAGGATCCTGCCTATCCTAAGTTTTTATCACACTTTCCTGAATTCTAATGCGGATTCCTTAATACTACGGAAAAGTTGAATATTGTCAACGCCTTTTACTTCCTGCTAAAGCACTCCAGGACAGGAAGCATCGTCCTCGCCGAGCATACCTACGTAGTACTATGTAGCTCTATAGTTAGTCTGTGGTCTGAGCATACCAACGCCAGGTATTACGCTATATGGGCTGGGGCGGTGGCGGTGGCGTTTCCCGGAGCAGATAACGTGTGGGGTTCCACGGAGGTCGGTTCTAGGTCCTCTCTATGGAATTTCGTTTGTTACGCAGACAATGGTCAAAACAAAAATGGTCCCTATTCCCTCAACTCAGACAGTCTTCATGATGTCGATAGAGTAGGTACTCACACAAAAGGCTTACACGCCTAATCGACTATCATCGGCGGCGCGTCGTGATGCATGAACATTCAAATGAGAGATAACCTCCACGCCTGACTGACAAAGATATAGCAGCGCACGATATAGGCGGCAGCTCAGCGGCGATCGGCACAGTCGTATCCGACTTGACACGAGCACGACACGACGGTGGCACTCCGGACAGGCGCCGCACCTCGTCACCACGAACACACTGCAACTGATCCGGTACGTGGAATCATTATTATTATACGGTTCCTAATTTGATGTCAAATTTTGAATCTAAGACTAAGGTCAAAGATGATAAATATCATTAAATAAGTTAATAATAACAAAGTGTTAACAAATCGCTTGTGACAGCTCCTAATTGTTCACATTATTTATTTATTGTTTTGATAATTGAGTTTCCTAAATGAGGGTTGACCAGGCTGTAACCAGGAATTAATTTTGGGGGTAATTAAATGAAATTATTTTTTTATTCTGTAAATAGGATATCGGAATCACTTTTACACGTCATATTAAAAACAAGCTAGATGAGTTCGGTGTTTCCTATCTGAGTACTCTGAGAAGAAAGGCCGAAACAAACTCAGAGGTTGCAGTCTCTTTTAAAGTCCAGACATAATCTTGGCCAGGCCATATGAGGACCATGTTAGTGTCTGAAATGGTCTTTTGAGGAAAGAACCACACAGATTTGAGTGAACCTGTCCAGTCAGTGCAAGCATTTGTCAGTAATCGTGGAGCTCAAAATCAACTCGACGAACAATACCAAAGAAAGGACATTTGGGTAGGCCGCATAAACTACTCTAACTGCCAGACCATCATTAAAACTAGCTGAGAAATAATAATAACATCAACATAGTCCCCACATTCACAATTATTAAAATAAGTAATACTTTACAAAGTACTCATGTCATTTTGAATAAAATTTTCAACAATCACACTAATATTATAAGGCGAAAGTTTGTGAGTGTGTGTGTATGTTTGTCTCTTCTTCACGCTCAAACGGCTGGACAGGTTTAGATGAAATTTGGCACACAGTTTATAACCTGGATTAACACATAGGATACTTTTATCCCGATATTCCCACAGGATCGAGACTTATGCGGGTGAAACCGCGGGGCGCAGCTAGTGTGTATATAAAACTGGTAAATTTTGATGATTTTATATAATTATTAAAATGTCAAGTTTTATGGTTTTATTACAAGACTTAGCAGAGCGAGCAGCTCAATCCCAAGCATTTTTATCTTCTAAATAATCTTAAATTTTATAGTATCCTTTTTTACAAGGTTTGGTTTTGATACAGATTTTAAATCGTTTAATGGGTAAGTTTCGAATGTCAATGGGACGTTTGTTTTAAAAGCGTATACATTTTACCCATGAACGAGTTGCCTACTTTATGGAGACGTGTGCGATGTACAGCAAGGTTGTGTTTATTCCTGGTATTTAAACTATGAATATTGGAAATTTTCTTAAAATTTGATATATTTTTGTATACATACAATAGGTAAAAATATATTCAAAAATATATTGTGAGGCTACAGTCAGAATATTTATTTCTTTGAATTTTTCTCTAAGGGAATCTCTTAGACCTAGGTTGTAAATGGCTCGAACAGACTTTTTCTGTAGAACAAAGACTTAGTATTAATGTCCGCACAGGTTCCCCAGAGAAGAATTCCATATGACATAAGACTAAGAAAATAACTAAAATAAACAATTCTGGCTGTATCTACGTCATAACGTCTGTTATCTAATTTTTTTAACAGCATAGGCGGCCGAACTTAGCCTTCCTGAAAATTTTTCTGTGTGGGCCCCATTGTAATTTACCGTCAATAGTGATTCCAAAAAAAAACTGTAGTCTCAACCGGGTCCAACTCTGTTCCATTAACTTGAACATTGGTAGATAGCTGCCTGTCATTTGGCATTGAAAATTTAATAAGTTTAGTCTTTTTTCGTTCAGGAGAAGATTATTTACATTAAACCAATGCAAAACTTTAGAGAGTGCATCGTTAACTTTTTCATAGTTGACTAATTGACGTATGATTTTTTATTTTAAAAATGAGGGAGGGGGCGGGGGGTTAGGGCTACCAACTTTTTTAGAAGAAATAAAGTATGATTACATAGCGGGTAAATAAAGACTACCTCCAGATTCATAAAATCATAACAATTATTTAATTAGGGTCAGAATTAAATCACAGCATGTGAGCAGCGGATTGATTATACATATTTACTGATAAGTAGAGAACAAAATAGGGCAAATTATTTAGAGAGGATCATTGCTTATTATTGCAATTAATGGGAAATGGTACAGTAGGCTGTTGTGCTCATACCATGACTGTATTATTGTATTTAAGCTTGGGGTCATTTTAATTATGTAAGCGCCCCAGCTCAATTTTTAAATCATACAATTCTATAAAGAATAAATGTTTTATTTATTTATTGTTGTTTTGTTTTTTTGATAAAGTTTTTTTATTATTAGGATTATTTAAAATGCATAACCTGCCCTTTAATTAAATGCATTCTAACACATGGGATGGGACTTCAATTGCCGCTAGTCTATAGTCACTACAGGAGAGGGCAAAGAATACTACTCTCTAGCGAAAGAAGGCGGTAGTGAGGCCTGTTATCAAAAATCATCATCCTCATATTAACTTTAAAATGTCAACTGCATAGCAAAGGCCACCCATTAACATTAACTGCAATATAATTATCCATTCAGAAGTAAAATCTTAGAGAATTTAATTTTTATAACCTCAATTTCAGTAACCTAAAAAAGATTACTCTTCAACCAGGGTGAATAAATAGAAATCTTTTGCAGAATATGAAAAGATATTTATTTATCTACAAAATAAAATTAAAACCACGGTGACACGACAGTCTTTTTTGGGTGCCCAAAGCTCCCAAGAAAATGGGCATTCTCCTTTAAGGTGGAACTAGTTGATATTTTTTTTCCATACAAATTTCAGGGGGGTTTTACTCCACTGTTTGACATGGTACATCCAAAGTTAAACATGATATCGTTTTGTTTCATTATTAATTTTGTCTGTGCGGAAACAGAATAGTAAAATAATGAGCCGTTAAAAAGTTAGGAGCCCACTTTTGCGCTTGCGTGCACGATATTGCGCACGCGTTGGAAGCCACCTTTAGAAAAGCATTGTTTACAGCCAAACATAGAAAACAAAAAACACAAAAAATTACGATTTACGATTACGTACTTACAATTTGTTTACGTAACATTATTTGGTCCAAAAAATATTGATTTGTTGAATTTTGGTGAAAATATTAAAACGATGAACCACCTATTATTAATTAAAAATTATGATACCGATCAGATACCCGACGATTACACACAGAAGAACACAAAATATCACAACTTTACTTTTTTCACTCACCAAGTCCATTCAAGATTCTAAGCAAACGAGTTAAAGCGAAAAAGTTCGCCACGCCCCCGCAAGGGGGCGTGGCGAGCGGGGTCAGGGCGTAGCCCCTCGCCCGCGGAGGCTCTACAGTGATCCGCCAATGCGGACCCCTCTTTGTGTTGCCTTTAGTCGGCTAAAGAAGTGAGTGCGGGGTTTAGGTCGCACTCGTGTGTTTGGTTGCGTTGAATATGACCCGTAGGAGCGCCGCGACGCTTACAGTGGCGTCGCTTTCTTTACGACACCCCGGCGGTCCATCCCTGCCGAGTGAGACCCCCAGTTTCCTGGAAGAGGCCCAGCAGGAGACAACCAGCAGCGAGGGTGCCGACTCTGCGCGCCTACGGGGAGGCATGTAGTTCCGCTCACAGATCTGGCCGTTTACGGATTGGGGGGTGTGAGCAGCTAGTGTTGTGTAACGCTGCTCAGTGTCTATGTGTGACGCATGGCACACCCGCGCCGCGTCGACACATGGTTATGTAGATGCATGTATAGTAGAGGTTGTCTGTGGCTAGTTACGCGGTATGCCTATATTAACCTAGAACACATCGCGCAACAGATGTGTGTGTACATCTGTGGAGTCTTATTATTTGAGCAAGCCGCATGTAACCTGAGTGCAGCTTGCTCGAGGAGTCAAATCAGGGAGCGATGGGGTCGTCGTCCGCAATCAGGTCGCGGGGCAGGGCCCGCCTCGCGTCGGGGGGGCGCGTGTGCCAGGGCGCAATCTGTTTGACGTGGGCAACTGCCCCACGATTGATGTCGGGGAAGTTATATATATGGTGTTAGCGCGGTAAACTCTAATGGGGATAAAAACTACCACTTGCTCACTTTAGATGGCGCTGATCTCCAGCATCTAATAATTTGACAGCTAGCCATACATTTTTGTATACAAGCGACTTCTTTTACGCATAATTAATTATTCAGCCCAGTTGCGCAGCTGTTTACTGCAAAAATACGGGGACACATGTATTTGCCAAAGATCTTATAAGAAGAAAATGTGGGAGAAAGCTCTCCGAAAAAAATTGGACTACGATATTTCTTCGAGACGATGTGCTATCCTTTAAGCTTTTTATGGGATAAAGTGGTTTGTAGGTGATGCTCCCAAGAGAAGTAAGTCTGTTTTCATTACATATAGACACGTGTGATGTGATATTGTGTAAATTATAGTAAAGTATGTGTGAGTTTATATTATCTGAAGTGCTATCTCTAAGGTTTTTCAGTCAGGAAGATCGTACGCCTCCAGTCTTTAACAAAAAACGAACTTATAGTCAACAAACACAAAATAACCTATAAATTATAAAACGTTCATAATTTATTGACCCTTATGAGCTTTCGGTTTTTAACCTCATTGCGTGATGCAAGATTTGTGTGAAATCAGGTCTTTGATGCGTAGTTCACATGTGGCGATGTAGATACCGCCACAGACCATGGTCTGAACAACGTTTATTCTAGCAAAACTGTGATTCAATGTCACCGTCTATATAATATAATAATTCAAACTAAATGCATTTTTTTTTGCTAATTTAAATTAGCTTATTATTTTCCGAGTGACTAATAACTTAAAAGTCGACTAAATGTTTGCAACAAATAAAATAACTTACCAGCGATTAAATATTTTCGCGACTATTATATTATGTAAGGTTCAAAATTAAAGGTGTTATAAAAACTAAAAACTAGCAGCTGCGTTTAGGTAGCAAATAAACTATACCAGTCAAATAAAATATTAGGCGAGGAGCTATAAATAATGACTTGGCGACTAATAATGTTAGTAGGGTGGCAAAGATAATATATTACCAACTATTTCGTGCCTAGGTTAGGTTAGGTTAGGTTAGGTATATATGTATAATATAAGATAGTTTATATTTATTCTTCATAAAAACAATTTTAAATAGAATCTGATTTATATTATTTATGAATGCCCATTTTCTATTATATTTTCGCCATTAAGTTTCCGCTTAGATATTGATTCAGTTCCCAAAAGAAAAACTTGATGCTAGTTTAAATTAAAACGGAGCTTATTACTGATATATTAATATGCTACCTATTACTTATTACGATACTTCTTATTAGCTGCCAACCCATTATATATGGTACCCACTCTATTTTTTTTTAAAACCTATATTCATTTTACTTAGTTGCCGCATTAAATACATGCCATTTAAATTAGAGGATTACATCTATCTATATATCTAAAAATCAATTGCCGTACAATAGTTTCGCAAAAACTCGAAAATGGCTCGACAGATTAGATTTTGGACCTTCACCGTATGCTCCACCGTGTCGTCCAGGCA
Organism: Omphaloscelis lunosa; assembly: GCA_916610215.1. Classification (NCBI taxonomy): domain Eukaryota; kingdom Metazoa; phylum Arthropoda; class Insecta; order Lepidoptera; family Noctuidae; genus Omphaloscelis; species Omphaloscelis lunosa. The sequence continues at coordinate 79,489 of OU744250.1, read as the reverse complement.
ACGTGCAAAATTTTTCTTAGTAATCCATCTAAAAGAGACATTTTTGAAAAAATGGGTGCACTCGTAGTAACAAATAAAACATAATGAGTCCCAACTTAAATTTCCAGAAGTTATGTAACAAGTCAAGAAATTATCAGCAACAAGCGCCTCTAGCGCCTCTCAACCTACCGTTGCATAAATTTAAAAAATGTTTCACAGAGTTTCTTGTGGATAAATTATGCTATTATTCTGTGCAGGATTTCTTAAATGATATTATTTTGTAATATCTTTAGTTTGTATCACATTTGCATGCTATATTAAGGCAGAATGTACACGGATCCTATTATATAATTTTACAACTTATTTTTATGTACCTACATTCTAAGCAAATAAAGACCTATTCTATTCTAGATTTATATTACATGGTTGACCCGTGCTACCTAGCATTTAAGACAAAGGAGATTGACCATTTTTGTATGGACGTTGGACCAAGTGCTGCCCAACATTGAATCATAGTGCATAATGTTCCTTAGACTAATACTAGTCTGTAACCCAAAGCGTTTCAGAATCTATCCGAGGAGTATTGAGAAAAAAATATCTATTGTATAGGTTTTACATTGACGAAAAATCATAATCAACAGCTTATTTTTAAAATAAAAGACGGTATATTATAAACATTGGATTATATTATTATAACAACACTTAGTTAAGGATAGTCATTGAATCAATCAATTGTTATTCGTTACATAGGTTTACAACATAATAAAAATTATCCTCTATGCGGCCTCATCTAAACATTAAAATACCTAATCAATCGTCATCCTCATCGTCGTCTATAATTATTTAATCTAAAAATAAAGCAGGGCGCCTCAAAACGTCTTGGTGCCTAGCCCACCCCAAAAACCAAACTAAGTAAACAACGTGGACACAACTGCCGATCGTTCTTCGCCCAGTAAAACATGAGCAGCAATAATTTTGAACAGAATCGAGCCCATAATTGTTCTCGTCAATTAAAATAAAGCAATGATACACTTTTGAAGATGTATGTCTGCTCTTTATGTGCGCTCGAATTAGTTGCACATTGCTGGTGGGCATCGAAAAATCGGAGAGGTCGTTAAGGCGACCGTTATAGTTTTGAATAATAAGGCGATTCTCACACTGCCCCGCATGATGCAGCGTAGCGCGTGGATGCGTGTTCTTCCGTTGCTTGTAGCCATAGCAAATAATCTGCGCGCGGGAACGCGTCGCGCAAACAGATTGTGTTTTCTATACAAACTGGTACTATGCCCCGCGCCACGCTGCGTGATGCGGTGCAGTGTGCCAATCGCCTAAATGTGTCCGTGGTGCGTATATGCTCGCTGTAATAGCTAGGCGCAAGTTTGATTTGGTACGTTCCTACTGCAAAGAGAGTTAATTCCTCCGGTGTTAACATGGGAAATGAAGTATAACATTATCCCTACCCACTGAAATATTTGAAGTTGACTCTGTTCCGGTTTAGCCTTCTTTCATCAACATACTTAGCTAAGTGATTGGCAACATTCAGCTGCTCTCTGGCTATATTGATAAATTCACGTGCATTGGTATTGTCTATAATATCAACATGGAAGGATTTAGTTATCGCTGCAGCGATCCGAAGATCTGTATTAAAGTGGCTCATGGCATTATTAACTCGTGGACAATGGTGTGGGTTATATGTTTACCTATTTGTGTTACGACTCATAATTTTTAACCTTAACATGTAACTGTTTTATTGTCCCTAATAAATAAAATAAAATAAAATGGCCAGATTACAGTATTCTTGACGAAAAATCTTAAAATCCCATTTTAGTCGTCCACTTACCACCTCAACAGGCCACCGGCAAATGGTGCACAACCGCGATTTATTGGCGTCAAGTGTGGTAAGTTGTAAGCCTCTTCTGGTCTGCGATTGTGGCATGATGCCGACATATCCGTGGCTTTCGAAAGACGCAATAGAATCGCGAAAACCTCTGTCTAATATGAAAATATCACCCGCCTGTAACAGGCAATGAATGACTCTATCCGGCCCATCTAGAAGGTTGTTTAAAATGGTTGCGTCATTCGTAAGCGCAGCATTAGAGACAGAGACATACCAAATCTGAATATGAGCAAGCGAGACTTATGATTTCTCTCAACTCTCGCTGTGAATTGAAAATCGAGACAGCGCTATACAAAGCTGTCATTTTCGTATAGAGATTACAAAAAAACTTGCTTCGAGCGAGACTAGCGAGGTCAGGACTGGACTTGGGAGGTAGAATAAGTAAGATAATAATATTATTTTACGAAAAAGCTAAAAAAAATCAAGAGTTAAAGCACCAAAAGTCATAAGATAAGTTTTTAGATACCATATAACCCCGTGGATGATTTTTTTAAATTTTATTTTTTTTAAATGTCTATTCATGTAAGGAAACAAATGAAAGTATTCCCATGCCTGGGCAGCATTTGGTCCAGATCGGTCAATGTCCTTTGTAAGACATGATATAATTTATCATGTCTTGTCACAAACGTATTAGGTACGCCTGTGCTCGCCGCGCCGGGGTGGTTTAGGAAAAACGAAAATTAATGAAAACCCAAAGGAACAACCGAAAAACCTCGAGATTGAAATTTTTGACAGGACAACATCTGACGGGTCAATGTATGTACGCGCTTAACTTCGGAACGACTGCACTAAATTGGATCATGTTTTTTGGTTGTGTTCGTTAAGGCTCTTTCAAACAGGCGCGACACGTGACGCGACACAAAGACACCGCTCGTCGCACGATGAGCGATGTCTTTGTGTCGCGTCGCGTGTCGCCCCTGTTTGTAGGAGCCTTTAGTCTCAGGACAAGGTTTGTACCTAGGTGTGTAGGTAGGTAGGTAGGGAAGGTTGGGTAGGTAAGTAGGTAGGTATTTTATTTATTTATTTATTTTATCAACTTATGTTTGTGGGGTAGGTAGGTGCGCTTAGTGCTACCCGTGTGAAGCCGGACCAGGTTAAGCTAGGCGCTGATAAAAATGCTTGAATCAATGCTGGTCCTGCTCCACAACCACAACCACCTAATTGATTAACATTTGAGAATACTATTGGAGCTGCTGAAGATTGTAAGACCATTTTTGCATTGAAACTCAATCTCCTTTGTATTATATACATAAAGGTCGACATAAAAGAGTCTACGATGATGCCACTACTTTGCCGACAAGTGTTAGTAGGTTTTGATTTGAGTCACCCACAAGCAGCGTTTTTTGTTGCACATTTATTTTAACAATTTATTTCCCATTCGAAGTGACCCAGCTACGTATGGTATTCCGAAATACCGCTCACCGAAAGGATTTTTAGTTTTCCGATAACACTCTACTCCGACGGTTAGTTGAACGAAAAAATAATTGGCCGATGAAACGTTTCGCCGAAAATATTATTTATCGACGGTTGGTATTCCGAATGAATCCTTCACCAATGTAACGGTTCACCGAAAACACTCTTCAACGACGATTGGTTAAACGAACGAATCTTTCGCCGATAGCATTCAGTTTACGCTAGCTATTATATTTTATAATTATGTGCAATGCAGCTAAACAATACTCGAGTCCCATGTTTAATTTTATCAGCATAGATGAATAAATAAATACCGGGAGCTTCCGTATTAAAGATAAGTCCCTAAATGACGCATAATGTACTCATTAACAATGGTTCTGAGATTAAACGAGTATTGAATAAACTTGCAATAGTTACATGTAACAAAACAACAATATCTATTAAAAAATATATCAAATATTTATTTTAATATATATTATATCTATTTTATTGGCATTATTACTTTTGGCAAAGCTTAATTTCGCATAATTTCGTTTCACACGTTTAATATAATTTAGAAACGTCATCATTTGGGTTAGGTTAGTTTAGAACAGTGACCATTAACGCCGAGCGCCAGATCCCCTTTCGTTTAACCAATCGACGTTGAAGAGTGTTTTCGGTGAACCGTTACATCGGTGAAGGATTCATTCGGACTACCAACCGTCGATAAATAATATTTTCGGCGAAACGTTTCATCGGCCAATTATTTTTTCGTTCAACTAACCGTCGGAGTAGAGCGTTATCGGAAAACCGTCCTTTCGGTGAGCGGTATTTCGGAATACCATACGTAGCTAGGTGTGAGTATTATGCACTATGGAGCTACCATTTACCTTACCGGGTAAAATGTCTTTCATTGACTTGAATGTGCCGTGGCGGCTGTGAGTATGCCATGTCATTCAGATATGTCGCACGTGTGTTGGATCATTTAGCTCCCTTCAAAATGGTTGAGCAGAATGGTGCTGATCCATGCGTCATGTTCGTGAACGGGAGCCGTTAGTTGGGAGTATTCATCTCTTAGCTGCCATGGCTTATTTTAATTTTCTATTTTATTTTCGAGTTGTTTCTTTTTTTTGTTCTTATGTATTTGCTGAACTATGGAGTCTGGACGCTTTTATTATTACTAATCATTTATTTTCAGAATAAGACATCCCATTACGTAATTTAATGTGTACTTCTTTTTTTAAGTATATCGTTCTCACATAAATAATTATAAATTCAACATTTATGATATACCTAATATTTTTGTAACAATATAATTTAAAAGAGTGTAGGTACATGGAGTTTCTTGCCTGTTCTTCTCCATAGGTACCTACTACACTTTGGAATGGGCTACTAGCTTCATATTTCTGACAAAAAAAAAACCGACGAACTGAAAACGGAGGAGGTTTTCAGTTCGTCGGTTTTTTTTTTGTCCGAAATATGAAGCGTTTTTTTTTTAAGTCGGTTAAAAGGTTAAAGTGACATGAGTTTGAGTTTGAAAAATACAAACTTTCACATTTATAATATTCGTAGGATAGGTATTATGATGAGCATGTTAAATATTGTTTATTTGGTAGTTTGTTAATCATTGGCACCTGACGGGTTCGGACATGACATGGGATACTTGTACCCCGGTAGTACCTATGTAGGTACGTTCCCGTGGGATAATTTCTGATCTGCACGCGGGCAGATCCGCTAGCAAAAGCTAGTATGAAGAATAAATTATAAATAGGTACTTAATAAAAATAAGTAGGTAGATAACTTTATCTAATCGTAAGCGGTAAGGAATTAGTCGACGTTCGGGTAGCAATTATCTTAATTAATTCGTAATTTGTATGCCAACGTGCTCTTCGAGGTACTCGTAGGTTCGGCCCTACGGTCATACATGCCGCTATTTACGCTAAAATCTCAGAAAAGGATGGTATCTACCTATGTATATGGAGTCCTTGCTGTACCCGTAAATATTTTGGCAATTTTGAATAAATACAGTGTTATTGTTGCAGAGCGAGCATGTCAGGCATGTCGACCTTGTCGGCAGTGGCGGAGCTGGCGGCGGCGCGTCACACGCCGGGCGCGCACGACTCCGACGACCCGTGCGCCTCGCACGATCACGCCATGGTGGTCAGTGTACCCTAGACACTGTACACAGCTAGATTCCGACCGAAAATTGATTTTTTATACGGGACAAACATTTTGTTTTTGTTAGGTTTTTATTTGCTAACTAAGAGAAATGCTGTGTCAATCTTTAACTTTGTACTTTTCTCAATCACAAAGTTATTAATATCTAATTTAACAATAACGTATCAACTTGTGTGTCGAGAACACAACACAACACACACAACTTGTGTGTTGTGTGTGAAGAGGGTCATATTACCTTGTATGTGCGCAGTTCCACTCGTGCGTGTGCACGGAGATCCTGTTCAAAGGCTGGAATACGACCAATGAGCTGCAGCTGTTCGGCTCGGCGTTGGCGATCTTCGTAGCGGCCGTGCTGTACGAGGGATTCAAGTACTGGCGCGAGACGCTGGCGGCGCCGCCCCCCACGCTCTCCGACTCGCAGCAGAACATCGCCAAGAGCGAGCTCGGCGCCGGCCCTGGCCGCTCCCTCAGGTTAGTTGACCCGCCTCGTCCTAGTGTGGCGTGATGGCGCTGTTGACGCCTGTGACGCGTGCTAACTGTCTCCTCTACCCACAGGGCGCTGCTGTGCTCGGGCGCGCACGCGCTGCAGACGGCGCTGCACGCGCTGCAGTCGACGCTGAGCTACCTGCTCATGCTGGTGTTCATGACGTACAACGTGTGGCTGTGCCTGGCTGTGGTGCTGGGCCTCACGCTGGGCTACTTCCTGTTCGGCTGGCGGCGCAGCGCGCTCAACGACCCCAACGAGCACTGTCAGTGACACGGTGGAATGCTCTTCGATGAAACTTTCAACTTTGTACAGTCGACCGCAAGTCAGTGGTAACATAAGCTGGCCTCTCATTCTATTGAAAATCCGTACTACTAGGCTAGCTCATGTTCAAAGCGTTACTATTACTACCGACTTACCGAATCGGTAGTATGTACCTGCTAACGTGCGGCCGACTGTACATTTTATGGTACTCGGTCAAAGAACTCAGTAATGTCATAATTAGTTACATTTTATGCAATGTGCTTAGTGTCTATTATAACAAAAATATGTACCTGATAATAAAGCGTTGAAACGTGATGAATTTTAATAAGGTTGAAAAAATTATAGGTTAGTACCTACTTAGTAATAAATAATGACAGTTTAAAAATAATTATGGAAACAGTAGACTACTCACAATGTAAATTCATTTTAAAAAACGGTATTTATTTATTAACTTACATTTACCATTACAGGATAACCCAATGCGATAAAGGCTCGTGCAGACCAGCGCGATATCGCAGGCGCTACAAGGGTCGCGCTGCTTGTATCGCTCGCGATATCGCGCTGGTCTGCACGAGCCTTCAATGCGCTTATCCTAACTTAATTATCCTAACATCTATAACTAATAACATACAATGCATTCCTTGTGAATTCACTCAGAACAACAGAATAAGTCCATCTCACTCGCTATGAGGTTGACGTGTCAGGGTATTGGGGTATTGGTATAGTTAGGTTGGCATTAGTAGGTACCTACATAAAGGTTGAATTTTTTTTGGAGCTAAATGAAAATAATTGGTTGCCACTTCGAATAGTTTATAAAAACTATCATGATCAAGGTAACTGTAAAAGCAACTTTAGATCTACATATTTGGCTGCCGTGTCGGCGCGTGCCGCTCGTGTAGATATATATTATGAGCACGATTGTTACTACATGATTTAGTTTATATGATGTAAAGACAAAAAAGTTAAAATTATGTCTACGAAAATCTTTCGAAATTTACAAATACTTTTTATTTTATGTCACTTTTATTTTCTTTAAAATTGAGCTTATGGTTTCTTCCAGCGTTCTTCTATAAGTAGTTTAGAACTTATAACCAAAGTTAAGATTCTTACCTCAGCTCAAATTCACTCTTTATCTCGCTCGCACACTACTGCTCGCGGACTGAGTGAGAGAAGATTGAGTTTTGGTATGTGTATCAATAAAAAATAAACAATAGAATTGAATATAGTAAGAATATTTCACCGATAGGTAGAGGTATCGATGTTTTTTTTTCGATTTATTATTTATTTATAGTTAATTAAAACGGCACAGGTCCAATTACATTAATTAACATAGAATTATAAAGATTAAAATAAGATAAGCATTCAAGTAACATACAGTACAAAAATTAAATTGAAATTGAAAGATAAAACAATTCGTGGATAAAATTATTAATAATTATTTGCGTAAATGGTTGAATGGTTAAATAAATTAAAAACAACATAAACTAACATGTAACAGTGGACACCCGCGCATATTGTCTCTCACAAAACAACAGACAAGCACGCATTATTTCCATCCAATCATCAGCAAACACATCACATTCTGGGTCGGTAGTCAGGAGGCCGTTTAGCATCCTTAGGGTTCGACATACCGGGGATTCAGCTCTAGCAACAGATCTCGATAGCGGTAGTGCGAACAGGTTATGACGGCGGCTTTGACGGTAACCAAGGTATTTGCCGGGCACAAATAGGCAGCAAAAAAGTCCGAGGAGCTCAAGGCAGTCAATACGACCGTGCAGGGTTTTACAGGCGATCGTGAGCTGATCAACGCCCCTTGTTACCTCCAGCGAATTGAAGCCCAACACCCCCAGAAGATAGTTCGTTGGATACATGAATGGAAAGTAATGGTACAGTCTTTGATACAAAAATCTCAGGAAGGTTTTCTGAACTTTCTCAAGCATCAGTGTCTGTGACGCAGTATGTGGATGCCAGACACACGCGCTGGACTCAAGTTTACTCCGAACCAAAGTGGTGTATAGAAGTTTAATAATACTGGGATTGCGAAAGTCACGAGCGTTCCTCAAGACAAATCCCAGACGCCTGAAGGATTCCTTTGCAAGGGCAGACACGTGGTCTCTAGTGGTGTCAGACTGCGGTCGAAGGTCACTCCCAAGTCATTAACGCTGGTGACACGAGTGATCAGTATACCCCCCAAGTTATAATCGTATTTTATTGGTCTCAACCCTCGACCAAAAGTCATAACGCTCCATTTACTAATATTTAACAACAATTTGTTCGCAATGCTCCACTCATAGACGGCATCGATATCTTTTTGTAGGAGATCGCAATCCACCTCTGTTCTGATTTGCGCAGCTAGCTTTAGATCGTCGGCATATAGTAGACATTTTGCGAATCGAATCTTACAAATTAGGTCATTGATCATGATCAGAAACAGAGGCGGCCCTAATACGGATCCCTGACTCACCCCCGAGCGAGTGTAATAAGCCTTCGACTCAAAGCAGCCATGCCGGACGAACTGTTTGCGATCTCATAGGTAGTCGGCGAAGAAGTTAAGAAGGCCGGATGAGAAGCCCGTAGCCCCTAACTTTGCCAAAAGCACATCGTTGTCCACTTTGTCGAACGTCTTCCGGAAATCAAAATACAGAGTGTCGACCTGCCTACCGGATTCCAGGCTACTAGATATGAAGTCAACATGAACCAGCAGATTTGAGTTTACGGAGCGACCAGGTCGAAAACCATGTTGAGCATCAGAAAGATACATATAGATATATTGAAGATACATATAGATACATACAGATATATTGGTTTGTTTACAGATAACAGTGTGAAGTATATGTTCAAAGACCTTTGCAATGGTTGATAAAATAGCGATGGGTCTGTGTTCCTCGACAGATGTCTAGTCACTGGTTTTAGGGATGGGAGTAACACGTGATGTCTTCCACATCTTCGGATACATGCCCGACTGAAGAGCTAGATTAAAAACATGACATAAAGGGGCCGCTAATACACTGCTACATCCCTTAATAATATATGCAGGGATGTTATCCGGGCCGACCGAGCTGCAGGGTCTGAGTTTGGAAATACCCCTAACCACGTCCGGAGGGACTAAAACAGGCAGGGGAAAATTACCTCCCTCACTATTCACCGTGCCCGATTTAGGGTCCAATTCTGGTGTATCCGGCAGAAATACGCTGGAAAAATACTCAGCAAATGCCTCAGCAGCTTCGACAGCCGAATAGACCCTGCCATCAAGCACAACGTCGGGCTCAAACCCACCCTTAGATCGTAGGCTTGAAATGTGCTGCCAGAACAGTTTTGGATTTTTGCCTAGGCTGTTTTCCACGTTATAACAATGCAATCTATATGCCTCCTCGGCTCTTACTTTTAATTCCGACCGCAGTGCGCTAAATTGAGCATATGTAGCAACACATCGTGATTGTTTCCATTTATTATGGAGTTTTGATTTACGTCGAGTGTCGCTTACGATATCTCTAGTAAACCAGACTGGGTACCGCTTATTACCAGAGGTTCTTCTCGTCTTCTTTGGAACAGAGGAATCAAATATATTGTACATTAGCTCATAAAACTTACAAGCAGCGGTGGACGCGCCACTGCAGCGAGAAACGTCTTGCCATGGAGCGGAGCGTACAAGATCGAACAATAATGTGTAGTCACCCTTACAAAAGTTCCAATCCTTACTACGGTCAATATTGCTAGGGTCGAGTTTTTCATGTACCTTACGCCTTGGGATGGTAACAGCAATATCTAACGGCGGGTGATACAGATCAATCGGAACCAGCTCCGTACCCTCGAGATACTCACAGTTTACAGCAGCACCCTCCCGAGCCAACACTACATCTAACTTACTGCCACGCATATTCATCAGCTCATTCATCTCTACTAGTCTACAAAAACTTAGAAAATAACAATAGTAATTATTAACATTTACTGACGCACTTTTTAGATTAAGGTCGCCTAAAATAATAATAGTTCCCCTCAAACTGTGAATAATGTCCTCGACCCTGCAAAACCACGCCAGGTAATCCTCGTCAGTTGCACTAGGTTTGACGTAAACAACACACACATATATATTTAGGCCATAAATTGTGATCTTAGCCCACAAATCTTCGCCGCAGGCGGTCTCAAGCTCATGTAGCCTATTCACGTTGACTCCAGGCCGCGCAGCCAGCAGTACACCACCACCCGTGGTCACTCTGTCTCGTCAGTGACTTAACTCGACTTAACGTAGAAGAGGTGCAGGTATCTCCATCTTTCAGAGGCTTCGAGATTGGGACTCGGGCGCTGCTGTTCCACGCAACACATTACTGAGTGAACGTTGGGAGCGTCTGGGTCGAACTTTCGTCCGATATAACGAAAGCGATATCAATAAAAAAAAAACATGTCGATGTGATATACGTTGATACTTTTTGGCACTTCTTGCTTCCCTAATGAGCAGCACCGGCGGCGCCGGGGAGAAGGCTCCAAGGTGCCGATAGTTTATTTATTTTCTTTTAATGGTGAAAAAGTGTGACAATTAAAAAACAAAAAATATGGTTGCTTTATATTTAGTTCAGATATTAAGCAAAGCTTCATGAAACAATTTTTATTTCTTTTCTTTCTTTCTTTCTTTCTTTTACACTGTGACTCAGCATCGACCACCTCAGAGGGTGGAATACTGAATTTTAGTGATTTTCCACGAATCCTTAATTTATTTAAAAAATCCCTTTCCGCTAGTTACAAGACAAAGAATTTGACTTTTCAAATCACAAATAATTTTGTTTAATTTCTGTTTCCCTTTCTCACAACTAATGAACAAAATTGATCAAAATCAGTCAATGTCGTGCACGGCCCCTTAAATGAAATAATAATACTTACAGTGTTCTAAGAACGTTGAATGAACTGTGTGAAAGATGAAAATTAAATAAAATTAAATTAGACGAAATACACTCGAGAGCAATGAATCCGGGTCACTTAAAGAATCCTAAAAATCTCGGAAACTAAAAATGCTAGGTTAATGCAATAAATTGTATTTAATAGACAATGTAATACTCCTTAAATGAAAGTAAAAAAAATATGAGTCACCATACATTTTATTAACACAAAATTACATAAAGAAAAAAACTGCTGATCTCTCCTTAAAACAAAAATAGGAAACATGAAATTTTTGAACTTTATTACGATTTTCTTGAATTTTAATACTTCGTATTGCCTCCTCGTGCTTCCATTACTGCGTTTACGCGGTTTGGCATGCTGTACACCAAGTTCCTTATTACGATTTTGGGGAATATTCTCCCATTCCTCTGTGAGAGCAATTTTGAGCTCACGAAGCGTGATTGGGGGAGGGTTTCGTTGTTTTACGCATCTGCCTAGCTCGTCCCAAGCATGCTCGATCGGGTTGATATCCGGGCTGCGCGCTGCATCTCTTGAAGGTTTTTTCACAAGATTCACAATCCTACCTGTATGAGGTCGGGCATTGTCATGCATAAATATAGCATCCTCACCTAAATTGACCATAAATGGACCAACGTGATCATTGAGGATTTCTTCCACATATCTTACACTAGTTAAAGAGCCGTTTTCTATGATCACCAGCTCTGTGCGACTTTCAGAAGAAATTCCGGCCCACACAAGTACAGACCCACCACCGTAGGCTACTTTTTCTTCGATGCATGCTTGCTTGAATCTTTCCCCTGGTCTTCGATACACTCTGTGTCTTCCATCGTGCTTGTAGAGCATAAATTTTGATTCGTCGGAGAACATAACTTTTGACCAATCTTCAATACTCCAATTTACGTGGCTCTGGGCATATCTTAGTCTTGAAATACGATGCCCACGCTCCAGTTTAGGGCCGTTTGCAGGTCTAAGGGGTTTTAAGTTAGATTCAGCAAGCCGACGTCTTACTGTCCATGCACTTGGGTTACTTCCTCCGAGGCGTCGAAACTGATTTGTGAGTTCAGTTCCTGTGAGAAAGCGATTTCGAAGCATGGTGTTCACCAAGTATCGGTCTTCTCGTGCTGTGGTACACCTGGTTCTGCCCGTTCCTGGTCTGCGTAGGTTAGAACCAGTTTCTTCGTAACGTCGGAGAACTCTTTGTACTGTTGACAGCGACACACCGACAGTCCTGGCTGTATCGCGCTGACTCCGGCCGGTTTCCAGCATTGTAAGTATTCTGGTGCATTCTTCAGGCGTAAGCGACATAATTTCAGCTTGAATAATGAATATAGAGCACTATCAACATGGTTTATGTACATACATAAATGACAGATTACAAACAAAAGCAAAACCAAATGCTGTAATTTCGTAGTTCCATCTTCGAAAGTGGCCCTTTTTCAAATTTGATTTTTTTATGATATAACTTTACAATAACTAAGAAGTTTTAATGCCTTCATTTAAGGAGTATTACATTGTCTATTAAATACAATTTATTGCATTAACCTAGCATTTATAGTTTCCGAGATTTTTAGGATTCTTTAAGTGACCCGGATTCATTGCTCTCGAGTGTAGGTGACTACCGAGATAAAGACTGATAGATAAGTATGGAAGAAAAAGACATGCTGCACCGTCTCCAAATAAATTGGGATGAGGGCAAGAGATGATGACGATGAATACTTGTGTGTTGAAGCAATGGGACGTGGCGGCTTAACAACACCAAAGTCCTACAAACAATATCCATGAGCAAGCAAGACATCATCACCTAACCGAAAGTCACATTGTGTCTTTTTACACCCTGTGTTTTTGCTTTGCCTCAGATCCATTATTTTTAAGTCTAATTTAAGTTATTTTTCACTTTGTAGTGTTTTTTTTGGAAGTCGGTTGTTTTGTTTTTTTGTATAAAAGTTTTTATTTCTCGCTTTTTAGTGGGTAGTTTGTAATTTACCTAAGTTACAACAGCCTAATCTCAACTGCTCATCACCTTTTACAAAATATTGCTTTTCCCGATACAGCGACGTTAATCGTTGAGGAGTTAATCTGCTGGTACTTAACCATCAGCTCCACTTCTCCATATGCATTGTGACGAGCATAAATCGAATTGCAACCCGTGAAATACTTATTATTGAGTAATTCCGGTGGCCATTTGTGGTCTTTATCATCAGTTCCAATTCACCAATTGGTGCTTTACAAAAAAAATTGCATGAGTTACTATAAAAAAGAATCATCGAAATCGGTTGGCGCGTTATTGAGTTATTCGCCTTTTTTTGAAGTCGGTTAATAACTTTAATTTCGGAAGTCGGTGGCAAAAAATTCAAATACTGATTGATCCAAAGACACCGACTTCCGAAATTAAAAATAAGTATTTTTCACATTGTTGTTTGGAAATTGGTAGTATTTTCGGTAAAAAAAAAATTGGGCTATCTGTAGGTCCTTTAGGTTATTTTTTGGCGCGTTGCCCCATGTTTCAATTAGGTACATCAGATGTGGCTTCACTGACCAGTTGTAAATGGTCTGGCGCAGTTTATGAGGAATGCAATGAACACCATTGCGCAATGAGACCAAAAGTGAGGAAAGCTTGGATCTGATGTGATCAATTTGTATTTTTGAAATTTTTAATACATTATACAATTTGTCAATTTTATATTTGACCTTTTTTTTATTCGACAATGATATTTTCATAATTTTTCGACAATTGTAATTAAGTATTATTTTTTAATGAGTTGTTGAATATTTAAATATTCATCACAACTTTATTTTGTGTTTTTATCTGTGTAGAATTTAAAATAGTTAATAATAAATAGAAATAGATATAAACTATGAAGTAGGTATATAACAGCCTATGAACGATTGGACGCTAATATGCAATGGTTTTTTTTTTTTTTATAGGTTAGGTTAGGTTAGGTTAGGTTTGCGGCAGCGGGGTGGGTCTATAGTGGACGTCTCGTTTGCTAGCTCCGCTGTTGCGGGCCGTGTCCGCGACTGGCGAGTTGCCGTAGAGGTGGAGACGTTGTCAGATCATCGATATATTCGTTTTGACGTCTCCACCCAGACTGCGGATAGTGGCCGACCGTCGGCCCCGCAAATGGATGGTCCTCGCTGGTCATATAAACGACTCGATAGGGAGCTTCTCGAGGAAGCCGCTATTATTCAGGCTTGGGTTCGAGAGTCACCGACGAATGAACCCGTTGACGTTGATGAGGAGGCGCAGTGGTTCCGCGAGGCGATGACGCAAATCTGCGACGCGTCCATGCCCCGCGTCCGCACACAGCCCACAAGGCGTCGGTTGTACTGGTAGTCCGACGCAATCGAGCAGATGCGCGTGACCTGCGTGGAGGTTAGACGCCAGTACACCCGATACCGGAGGAAACGTCGACGGGTTCCGGAAGAAGAAGCGGCGCTGTATGAGGTATACCGCGCCAAGAAGCAGACTCTATGGCTGGCCGTTGGCGAGTCTAAGACTCGAGCCAGGGAAGAGATGTTGGTGACCCTAGACAGAGATCCGTGGGGGCGCCCTTATCGTGTGGTCCGAGGGAAACTTCGTGCCTGGGCGCCTCCACTCACGGAGAGCTTACAGCCGCAGTTGCTGGAGGATGTGGTCGCAGCCCTCTTCCCTGCTAGAGAAGAGCATATACCGCCGCCGATGGCCACAGCCGCAGAGTTGGTAGATGAGGAGGTCAATGTCCCTGAGGTGACACAGCCGGAGATGAGGGCGGCCGTAACGCGGCTCCGGGCCAAAACCGTTGCCTCGGGGCCCGATGGAGTTCCCGGCCGCGCGCTCGCCCTCGCTCTGAAAGAGCTAGAGCCCCAGCTGAGAGGACTCTACTCAGCTTGCCTTGAGCAGGGCCGGTTCCCTGCTCAGTGGAAGACAGGTCGTCTGGTCCTGCTGAGGAAGGCGGGGCGCCCAGTAGACTCGCCGTCCGCATACCGGCCTATAGTGCTGCTAGACGAGGTGGGTAAGCTCTTTGAGCGGATAATTGCAGCCCGCCTCGTCGGTCACTTATACAGAGAGGGGCCGGATCTGGACGACAGTCAGTTTGGCTTTCGGCATGGGCGCTCCACTATTGATGCAATAATGCGGGTGAGAGCCCTGGCGGAGGAAGCGATGTCCCGGGGCGGGGTGATGCTGGCGGTGTCCTTAGACATCTCCAACGCATTCAATACCCTGCCCTGGAGTTGTATTCGGGAGGCACTGCGGTACCATAGGGTGCCCCGCTACCTCCGCCACATCGTTGGGCTTATTTAGCGGAAAGGTGTATAACCTACAGGGGACGCGACGGCGGGGGCCGGCGCGATATGTCGTGCGGTGTTCCACAGGGCTCGGTCGTGGGCCCGCTCCTGTGGAACATCGGCTACGACTGGGTGCTAAGGGGCGAGCTCCAATCGGGAGTGGACCTGACGTGTTATGCGGACGACACGCTAGTCACGGCCCGGGGGAGCTCGTATAGGGAAGCAGCGTTGCTGGCGACGGCTGCGGTCTCATAGGTGGTGGATCGCATACGACGCCTGGGCCTGGAGGTGGCTCTCAATAAGTCGGGGGCCGTGGTCTTTCACGGCCCACGGCGGGCGCCACCGCCGGGATCACACGTCGTGGTCGGGGGGGTCCAAATTTCTGTTGAGTCCACCATGAAGTACCTGGGACTGGTACTCGACAGCCGGTGGGACTTCGGCCCCCACTTTCGGCAACTGACGCCCAAGTTGATGGGCGCCGTGGGTGTATTGTCGACGCTGCTTCCCAATCTGGGGGGCCCGGGCACCGCCTGTAGGCGGTTGTACTTGGGGATCGTGCGATCCATGGCCCTGTACGGGGCCCCGGTGTGGGCTTCTGACCTGACGGCCGGCAGCATCGCAATACTGCGAATACCACAGAGGGCGATGGCCGTCAGAGCGATCAGGGGGTATCGCACGATCTCCTACGAGGCGGCTTGTGCACTGGCCGGATCCCCACCCTAGGACCTAGAAGCGAGGGCCCTCGCTTCATTGCACCTGTGGCGCGAGGAGGCGCGAACGCGGGGAGGTGAACCGATGCAGTGTGAGATCGAGCTTCGTCGATCTCAGCTCCGCGAGGTCCTGGTGACGGAATGGCGGGACAGGCTTCTGCGCCCTACCGCCGGCCTCGCTACCGTCAATGCGATCCGACCAGTGCTCGACGAATGGCTCGGGAGGAAGCACGGTTCCCTGTCGTTTCAGGCGACGCAGGTGCTCTCGGGGCATGGTTGCTTCGGGAACTACCTGTGTCGCATAAACAGGGAGCCGGACGCTCGGTGCCATCACTGCACCCACTGTCGGGAGGACACGGCGCAGCATACACTGGCAGAGTGTGCCGCATGGGAGGGGCCGCGCCGTGCTCTCGTATCTGAAGTCGGAGCCGACCTGGCGTTGCCGGCTGTCGCTCGTTCGATGGTCGGGAGTGCCGAGTCGTGGAATGCAGTGATCTCCTTCTGTGAAACCGTAGTTTCACAGAAGGAGGCTGCGGAAAGGGAGAGGGAGATCGAGACCACTCTCCTGATCCGTAGCAGGCGGACTGGGCGTCGGCGGAGGGCAGACAATGCCCTCTTCCAGCCCCCGTAAACGGATCCGGAGGGATGGCGGACTCGGGGACGTCCGCCACCCCCCATCCAGCAGGACCCGAGGTGGCGGCGCCTAGTGTTCCACGCGCGACCCTATTTGACGTCGCGGGAGGAGTGTAACACCTCACTCCACCCGCGGGCATGAAGTGGTCCGCAAAAGCGGGCCGGCACCAGTCGGGGATTATGGAAGGCGCACTAGTATTACGTGAAGAGTAATCTTGATTTAAACATTATCAGTAACATGAAAAAGCGATCTCAAAATTCAGTGGTGTTTTTTTTATTATTTGACAAAACAAAAAATTAACAGTCATAAAACAACAAGGTTTCTATGGTGACACACATTGCACTCAAAATAGTTTGCATATCCAGATTTTAGTAGGTAGGTTGCATGCATTAACTTTAACACCTTCTCTCAATGTAGTCCCATAGTATCCACAAGCTTGCGAAGCCTAGGTCTGGGCAACGGCTTAGTGAGAAGATCCGCTAATTGAAGCTCGCTTGTTACCTTCTTTATTAGCAGCTCTCCATTAGTCACAAGCTCTCTTACGAAGAAGTGACGTGTACGGATGTGTTTGGTGCGTCGGTGAAACTCTGGATTCTCAGCTAACTTTATTGCTGCTTCGTTATCCACTAGTAACGTAGGAAGACCCTTAATTTGTACGAGACTTCCTATGAGCCGAGTCAACCATACACATTCTCTCGCAGCTTCACTGGCAGCGATCACTTCAGCTTCTGTTGTTGAAATAGCAACACTTTGCTGTCTCTGACTCATCCAGGAGACTGGTCCTCCGGCATATAGGCAAAGTACTCCAGAAGTCGATCTTCCAGTTCCAATATCGCCTGCATGGTCAGCATCACTGTATGATTCTATAATTCCAATTTTATAGTTATTTTTATACATAATGCCGAGATCAATTGTGTACTGTAGGTATCTCATGATACGTTTTACTCTGACACAATCCGCTTGAGTCGGTTTTTCCAGACTCCTTGACACTACACTGACTGCGTACGCAATATCAGGTCTTGTTCCGACCATTACATATGCAAGTGCTCCAACTATTTGCCTATAGTTTTTCAGAACGTACTCATCGTTCTCGTTTTGTGAGACTATATTCTCCTTGATTATTGGTGTAGTCACAGGTTTGCAGTCCTGCATTCCAAACCTGTCCAAAACTTTCTTAACGTAAGATGTTTGATGTATTACTACTCCAATACCTTCTCTGGTTGAAATCTCTATACCTAGAAAATAGGTAGCTGGTTTGGTTGTAATCTTGAACCTTTCTTTCAGCTCTTCAATAAATTCATCAATGAGTTCTTGATCGGTTCCAGCTACTAGCCCATCATCAACGTAGAGAACCACAATCAGTTTCCGGTGGTCTTTCTCTCTTACAAATAAACAGGTATCGGCTTCACTGATTTTAAAGCCCACTTCCTTGAAGAAATTAAGAATTTTCTGATTCCAACATCTCGGGGCTTGTTTTAGCCCATAGAGACTTTTCTTCAGTAAGCATACCCTTCCAGAACCATCATTATAGCCTTCGGGTTGCCTAACATAAATTTCTTCTTCCGAGAGTGTTCCATATAAAAATGCCGTTGACACATCAAATTGAGTCATCTTCATACCTTCGCTTGCTGCAATGCTAATCACAGTCCGGACCGTGGTCATTTTTGCAACAGGACTGAAAGTCTGATCATAGTCTTCTCCTTTCTTCTGGCGAAAACCCTTAGCAACTAGCCTTGCTTTGTATTTGTCGACTGATCCATCTGCATTCAGCTTCACGCGAAAAATCCATTTACATGGTATTGCTTTTCTGTTTTTTGGTAACTTTTTTAGAACCCACGTTTCATTCTCGTTGAGAGAACTTATCTCGCTGTCCATTGCTTTCTTCCAAAGTTCACTTTCGTTACAGGATGCTGCGTCTTTGTAACATGTTGGTTCGAAAAATCCGTTTGTAACCATGACATAATCATTGAACCTGGCCGGACGTCTGATCAATGATCGATCTCGCAGTATTCGATCACTTTGTGTGTTAATCAGTTCCTCAAGATTATCTTCATCTTCATTAACATCATCATTTCCAATCGACTGCTCCAGATCATCATTATCAACATCGTAATTTTCTCCCCTTGGTTCAATTGATTCTTCGTGAGTCGATACAGCATCATTTAAAAAAAAAAGAAATTGTCTTCTTCGATAACAGGTGTATGAATATCCAATTGACTATTCATTTCGTTATCAATCGTTACGACTTGATTATTGATTGTAGCAGGTGTCACTACTTCGTCATACTCCCTTCGTAATTGAATGGGAATTTCCACTTCTGTGACTTCCTCCTCTGGTTCTTGGAATTTCGTTTCCAATGGCTTTTCATTGAAAATGATATCTCTCGACCTGACTATGTAATTGGATTCCTTGTTCCATAGTCTATAACCGTCATCATTATCGTATCCAACCAGTATGCATCTCATAGCTTTCTTATGCAATTTCTTCCTTTTGTGTTTAGGAACATGTACATAGCAAACCGAGCCAATAATTCTAAGGTGCTTTATCCGTGGTTTCTTCCTAAACCAAAGCTCGAACGGAGTCTTGTGTTCCACGGAAGTTGGTCCTGTTCTGTTTAACACATAAACAGCTGTCTGTACCAACTCCGCCCACAACTGTTGAGGCAGCTCTTCATGTGCATGCATCATTGTTCTAGCTGACTCCACAATCGTACGGTTTTCTCTTTCGCTACACCCATTCTGTTCAGGCGTATACGGCATTATTAGTATTTGATGTATTCCGTATTTCGACAATTCTTTCCGAACTAGTTCATTGTCAAACTCTCCACCGTTATCACTAAGGAATTCTTTGATGGTGTGTCCTGTTACTCTAGCTTCTGCCAACATTTGCTTCAGCTTTTCAGGTACTTCAGATTTTGTCTTCATGAAGTAGACGTAGCGAAAACGAGTGTGTTCATCTTTAAAAAGGACGAAATACCGAAATTTCGAGGCTGAAAACGGAAAAGGACCGCAAACATCCGAATGTATGCGTTCTCCAGGCATTTTAGCTTTTTCTCTACTACCAAACTTCTGTCTGTGAGTTTTTCCGAAAATACAGCCTTCGCATAATATGCCATTATCCTTTGTCTTTATGTTCAACTCTCGTTCTATAAGACCTTTCACATGCCTTTTATCTTGGTGGCCCATGCGTTCATGGTAAAGCTGCAAGGTATCTACCGCATTAATCGATGCGGCTACCTTCGGTTTAATCGCTTTACAATTTAGCTTATAGAGCCCACCATATCTTGTTCTGGTTCCCGTCACGGCGACTATTCCATTCACCTTAATAGAGCATGTAGTTACTCGTGACTCAAATACACTGTTTGTATTCTTGTCCTGTGTCGCTAGCACTGAAAAAAGATTCTTGCTAATACAAGGAACAAGCCAGACATCGCTGAGGAAAAATTCTTTTCCAACATTAGGATTAATTCTAATTGTCCCTTTTCCTAAGGCTTCTATGACATTTCCATCAGCCGTAGAAACTGTGTGAGGTTTACTGAAGTGCACGAAATTTTCAAATAAATCTCTTCTCATCGTAACGTGGTGAGTAGCTCCGTTATCAACAAACCATCCTTCACGATCTTGGGTGCATTCAGTCAGATTCAGTAGTACTATCATATTGGTGCTGTCACTACTATTCCTTCTGTCTTTCTTACTAGTTTTGTTTGGACAATCTTTCCTAAAGTGACCAACCTCTTTACAAATATGACATCTGAACTTGGTAACTTTTTTATTCTCTGATGTCTGTTCCTTTTGTTTCTCGACACCTTTCTTACTTGTTTTTGTGAGAAGCGCTTCGCTAGACGTGCCTTCCTTGCTTCCTAACAGCGCTTTTTCATGCGCACAAAGTTGGCTGGTAATATTCTCAACAGTTCTGTCTTTCTTGGACATCAACATCCAACTCGACCTAAATGAAAAATAACTTTCTGGCAGTGTATCTAAAATCTTGCAAATTAAAAGTATTTCTGGTAATTGCTTACTTTCTTCATCTTTTAATAATTCCTGATTCAGTTGGTGCCACATATTTTTCAATTTCGATACATGAGTTGCCATGTCATCAGCAGTATCCTTTTGAAATTTAAAGAACTCCATACATACTTCATATAACCTGTCTTCATTGACACCGTCATAGAGTCTATGTAGTTCATCCCATACGTCCTTAGGATGAGAGAATCTAATCACCTTGTCTAAGATTTCATCTGATATGTTGTTCGTAACTAGCAGTAACGCAGTACTTTCTAGCCTAACATACTCCGATAACTTTTTGTTATACTCCGTCAAAGCCACTGCGGAAGCAGCATCAGCATCACCTCCCTCAGCTACAGGCTTATTGGGTCTTTGAGTTTTTCCCTGAATAATGTCCAAAATTCCGTCCATGCCCCGTAACAGAGCAGACATGCGGTATTTCCATTGTGTCCAGTTATTTCCATCAAGCTTACATATTTGTATTTTACTTAGCTCCATGCTTAGTTTCCAACAAATATTACAATAAGTGAAATAAAGGGGCCCTTAACCTGTTGCGTGAAGAGTAATCTTGATTTAAACATTTATCAGTAACATGAAAAAGCGATCTCAAAATTTAGTGGTGTTTTTTTTATTATTTGACAAAACAAAAAATTAACAGTCATAAAACAACAAGGTTTCTATGGTGACACACATTGCACTCAAAATAGTTTGCATATCCAGATTTTAGTAGGTAGGTTGCATGCATTAACTTTAACAACTAGAACCCATGATCCCCGGTCCAAGTGTGGGAAGGGAACACCGGGGTGGTTTTTAGTCAGTAGGAGTCTGACAGACCCCTTGAGGATTTTCCAACCCGGAACAAAAAAAAAAAAAAGGTTAGGTTAGGTTTTTTTTTTTTTTTTTTTTTTTTTTTTTTTTTTTTTTTTTTTTTTTTTTTTTCCGGCAGGAGTGGGAAATCCTCTTGGACGCCCAGACTAACTCACTATGTGAGCCCATCCGTTTTTTTTTTTTTTTTAATTTTTTTTTTTAGTTATATACTAGACATGCAGTTGTTATATATATATATTGTTTTTTTTTTATTATTATTTCATGCGAACTTAATTTTATAACATTTATTATTATGATTGAAACTTCATGGCAGTGCAAGCCGACCAGCCCCAGGCGACGGCTTCCGTTCACGGAAATGACGTACACATCCGCGTCCTTCAGCTCAACCATTTTTTAGGGAGCCGATTGACCAGATGTACAACGCCACCATCGGCGGGACTTTTACGTGAGCATGACAGACTCACTCTGCCATGAAGTTTTACAAGATTCCACTTTGGTGGTTCGTGGAGGGTTGGGATTGGTTAGTGTTGAAATGTTGGGAGTATGGATATGGTTGTGGAGTATTATTTGAGGTGGGATGTCACGACCAGGGATTTTGCTAGCCCGAGCAGGGCTTCCACGACTGCTGCGTCTCGATGTTTCATGGCCATCTTAAGGTTGTATTCGATGACCATTTTAGTAGGCGCATCCATCGCCCTCTTCGCAAAGCGGCCTATGGCGTCATCGGCGTCGTCGGAGTAGTAGACGCAACTGACAGTATGTCTCGACAACGCCACCATCGCGTGGGAGATGCATTCGTGGACCTGGAGTCTCCTGGACTTCGTATTGATGATGATTACGCTGTCGTAGGTCAGCCCCTGAGCCTCGTGGATGGTCAACGCGCGCGACCCTTCACCGGACCCTTACCCCTGGCTCACAAGAGTAGCTTTTTCTTCTTGCGTATGAACCAGGAACAGGGTGTTTTGAGCGGTGCTCGGTATATGCGCTCCTGTGTAACCTTCCACTCTCAAGGAGTGGACCCGCGACAGCGACGACTTGGAGGAGTATATACCGGAGTATACCTCGCTCAGTGCAAAGGCCACATCCATCGGATTGCGATGTGTGCAAAGCAGCTCCTGGGTGATACCAGCCACCGAGTCTGGACGGGTGTACCTTAAGTTGAATAAGTTCTGTCTGTCCAGAAAAGGAAGCTGGTTTACGTCTCCGATGAGGACAATTTCGCTTGCTCCAGACAACTTTACTGCCATAACTATGGCCCCAAAATGGTTCATAAGAGCCTCGTCTACCGTGAGACGGTAGTATTTCTCTTCCTTTCTGAACCCGTTGGCTAAGATTGAGGCCATAGTGCGCACCTTTCTCTTTACTCGATCTCCTAAGCGGTGCGCAAGCTTCTCCCTGAGATCTTTGGCAGCTTCGGTTGTCGTGGTGGCTATGACGTCCTTCTCCCCATCGAAGTTTTTCACCACCCAGGTTGTCTTGCCGCAACCCGGGACCCCGTTGACCCACCTGATATTGGGTACCGCCCAAATATCTTGCGATGCCGGGATATCTGAGGTCCCCAAAATGGACTGTGCCATTTCAAGGATCTTATCGTCCGGCATGATTTTGGTACATTTGGCGGTAACCACTATCGGGTCGTCGTTTGGGACGCTGAATTTTAACTTGCCTGAGCGCTCCGTTTCCTCTTTGTCCAGGGCCACGAAACCGTTCTTCGCGCTGTAGGCTGCCATGTATGACCCCGTCATTTCTCCTTTGATAACTTGAGATGTGACGTTGTCGTACACTGCCGCCTCTGATTCCTCGAGTAGTACCCTTAGCAGGCCTTCAGTGTTCCTC
Organism: Omphaloscelis lunosa; assembly: GCA_916610215.1. Classification (NCBI taxonomy): domain Eukaryota; kingdom Metazoa; phylum Arthropoda; class Insecta; order Lepidoptera; family Noctuidae; genus Omphaloscelis; species Omphaloscelis lunosa. Next base: position 56,124 of record OU744250.1, on the reverse strand, counting down.
TGGAAGGTCTGCAGGATCTTTCTGCATGTCGTGAGATTGACCTCTCTGGTCGCTCTTACGATTGCAACGTACTCGAGGAACGCACTCTTTACGTGGTCCGTGGTGCCCATATTAACTGCGAGGGTCGGCGGGCTGACTTGCCCCTTGTCGGCTCTTGTAGGCGTAGGCTTCTGTGGTGTTGGTTCTTTCCCCTTTCTTTTAAAGAACCTCTCCATATTGTTGGTGATGCGTGGCTGGTGCTTGGGAGCAGTGCGTTGAGAAAGGTGCCGAAGGCTTTCAGGCGACTCCTCGTCCGGGCTCGGTCCTCCGGGCTAGCGGTTATGCACTGCTCCTTTGCAGCTTTTTCGGCGGCTGCCTTCTGCTGGGCCCTCTCTGATCCGCTTTGAGTGATCGAGCCTGACGTGGAGCTCGTCGCGTTGGCTGTTGGGTGTCTGGGGGCTTTGAGGAAACTCAGAGTTTCCCCTCTGTCCTCATACACTACTACCTCATGGAGTTCTGAGGCTTTCAAACAGCCGAAGCGATCTGCGACGTCTCCTCTTTCCCCGTCGATCATCATTGCGTCGATGCTTATGGTACGGGCTGTGACTGCCATGTACTCTCCTACCTCCCTGATCTTTTGAAGCAGTGAGCTTGCTTGGGCAAATGGAGTGTCCTCTCCCCACTCGAATAGTGCGATCGTCTTTCCTTTGACTCGCACCAGACGGCATCGGTGAGTGGCTACTTCCACATGCGGCAGTTTGGCGTATTTACTGCCTTTCATGCTCGTTTTGGTTGTGCTTCCGTTGATCAGGGCGGCAAGGCCTGGTGAGATGTGTATACGGGCTCCAGCTCGGCTCGATCCTACGCAGAAGCTTATGCCTAGCCTCTCTCCTTCTCTGTTCATGAAGAAGGCGACGACTCGCAGTCTGACGCCAGGCGTTCCGTCTCTCCCGCATGCCAGGAGCTCCGAGATGGACATGGAGCTGAGTGCTGGTTGTAGGCTGGCTTGTGCTGTCGCTGCTGCTGCTGCTGCTGCTACCACGGGTGTTGGTCGTTGTGTGGTTTGTGTTGTGGTGAGTGGTGTACGTGTTGTGGTTTGAGTGGTTGTTGTTGTTGTTGTTGCGGAGTTTGGTGTGGTTGTTGTTGGGGTCGTTGAAGGTTGTCGGTTCCGACTACGCAAGGGTGCGTCCGTTTTGTTCGCCGCTGCTGCGACTATGGCGACTTTGCTCGCGAATGTCAAGAATAGTTTTCTGGAAGCCGGTCTCCCCATGATGGTGTGAAGTATGGACTGGCTTAGCTGGGTTCCGATCTTTACTTCCAGCTTTATTCTGTCGTGACTGAATCGTGGGCATTCGAAGAGCAGGTGCCAAACTGTCTCTTCGCAACTGGGGTCACAGACGCACGAGGGACTATCTTTGAGATGGAAGCGGTGGAGATACGCTGAGAATCCTCCGTGTCCTGTTAGGACTTGTACGTGGACCGGTGTGAGAACTGCGTCTCTAAGTGTTCTTTTTGCCGCTAGGACGTCTGGAAAGAACACTTTTGTGACCGCTCCTGTACTCGAGGATTCGTATCGCGCTTGCCACTTCTTTATAGTCTCTTCCCGTATCTTCCTCCTCACGAACGATACGGGGACCTTGTTGTAGTCGGCTGTCGCGTTGTTAAGGGCTGACTCCTTGGCCAGCTCGTCCGCTCTCTCATTCCCTGCAGTTCCCACATGGGCCTTGAGCCAAAAAAACCTCACTTCTCTGCCCTCTTCTCTGGTCTCGCGGACGCTTCTCTTGATTTGAACTGCCAGGTGGTGAGTGACGGACGGTCTCCGCAGCAGGTCAAGCGACGATCTTGAGTCACTTAAGATGCTTACGGAGGCCGCCCTGGATTCTCTTGCCATCCCGGCAGCTCTGAAGAGAGCGTACATTTCCGATTGGAAAACTGAGTTGTGGGGTTCAAGGCCAAAGGTGCTGAACGTTGACTCCTTCCCGTTTTCCCACCAAGTTAGGGCAGCGCCAACTTTCCCCTCTATCTTGCTGCCGTCGGTGTATATTTGGGGCCCGATTACTTGATGGGTTTCCAGGGTTTCGGGAGTCAAGTCCTCTAGGCGTGCGTACTCTGTTGTCGTGAGTAGCGATGGGTGGGGATTTTGGGAGTGGGGCACGTTGCACTCCAGCTCGCGGCCCGGTGGTATGAACTCTTGGGAATGGCCCTTTCTGATCTTGAACAGGGTTGCTGCCTCGATTACCCGGAGATCTAGTGGGAGTTGACCTGACAGAATAAGTGCTGATGTTAGAGACACCGTGCGGTATGCTTTGCAGATCTTCCGTACATTCATTCCATTATTTCACGTATATTGTCCTAATTATCTCTGTGTTGAGACCCCAAGTCACCTTTGCCGCGCATGCCAACTGCTTGTAGATGTCTGCGGACTTTTTACAGATCGCCGACACGTGCGCGTTGAAGGTGAGTTTGGAGTCTATTGTGAGACCCAGCAGCTTTACCTCCTCGACCAGGTTCAGCCGCGTGCCCGACATGTAGAGTACCGGAACGTCGTACTTTTGCTTTCTCGTTAACACCGTCGCATAGGTCTTGTGCGCGGCGAAACGTAGCTTATTTTGGACGCCCCATTACGATACTGTGTCTAGCGCGTTGTTGGCTGATTGCTGCAGGGGACCAGCCGTGTGGTCCGAGAGAACCAGGACAACGTAATTTGCGAAGGCTTGACAGTATACTCCCTTGCTAGCCATCTTGTGTAGAAGCGAATCTAGGATCAGGTTCCAATTTCAAAAAAACGTCGGACCGGCAATTGAGCCTTGGACGCATCCCTTTGTGGTTCCTTTCTCACTAGTCGCTCTGGCGTAGTTGACCCTGATGTTCCGGTCTTCCAGGTATGAGGTGACGAGAGCGTAGATGTTTTTAGGACAGTTTTTGACTAACATCTGTCGCTTGAGTGCTGGCCACCACGCGTTATCGAAGGCCCCCTCTATGTCCAATGATATCAAAAGCACGATTTTTTTGGCTTTGATTTCGGCTCGTAGGTGCCCCATTAGGGCATAGAGGGCGTCCTCGGTTCCGCGCTGTGGCATGAATCCAAACTGGTTTGGGTTGAGTGTTGGGAGGAAGTGCCATTGCATTCTGCCAACTAGGAGTTTCTCGACGATTTTTCCTAGGACCGAGAGCAGACCTATTGGCCTGTATGACTTTGGGCTGGTGTAGTCGTCCTTTCCTGGCTTTCGGAGGATACACACATGGGCGACTTTCCACTGCTTCGGGAAGTGTGACAGCGACAGGCATCTATTAGCTATCTCTAAGAACACTTCCCGATCGCAGTTTATTGCCGCAGTGCAGATGTCTGCTGTTAATCCGTCGGGACCGGGGGCTTTTTTAGGTTCTGGTTCTGGAGAACCATTTCCAGCTCCGCGGCCGTGAAGGGAGGATCGTCGGCAGACAGTCCCCGGGGGTTTTTCTCCTCCGCCAGCTTCCTTAGGCTCCTGTGGCGGGGCTGTTCGGCATCCGTTGAGTCGTCGGGGTAAAAGGTTTTTGCCAGAAGATCCGCTGATAGCTCGGGGCTGAGCTTCTCGCCTTCGGTATTTCTCAGGAGGGCGTCGTCCTGTCTTCTGGCTGTCTTCCTTAGTACCCTGTAGATGCCGTCCCACATACTCTCACGCTCCTGCTTCGAGCAAAACTCCTTCCAGTTTGCTGTGGCTGCTTCCGTTGCTGCTGTGGTGTATTTGTTTTTGGCCTGCACGTATTCCTGGATGGTGAAGTGTCTCCGACTTGCGGCTGGCTGGGCTTGGTGTCCTTCTCTTCTTCGTCAAGGCGTCTTTTTTGAGATGGTCTAGAGAAGGACTCCACCATGGGGGCTTGGCGTCGTATTTTGGCGACCCCAGTTTTGGGATCGCTTTCTCGCATGAGCGGTGGATGGTGTGGGTGTACTCTGTGATGAGTTTCTCCAGATCCTCTGGGTTCGAGACGCTCGAGACTCTGGCTGGTGTAATGTCACTGTCCGCCAGACGGGTCTTGAAGTGTGCACAGAAGTCGGACCACTTAGCCTTCTTGGTGTTGTAGACGCGCGTCGAGATCGGCCTTAAGGGTTCCAAAGCCTTTTCTAAGCGCAACGAGAAGGTTATTGCGTTGTGGTCTGATGTTGTCAGACTTCTTTCTACTCGCCACTCCTCGACCTTGCCTAGCAGCGACAGACTGCATGCCGTCACATCGACAATGCTCGTACACCACCTGTCTCCTCTGTAGGTCTCGAAGGTTGGTGTTTGACCCATGTTGAGGATGTGGAGGTCCCGCTCATTGAGAAAGGAGTTGTACGACGCTCCACGGTGGTTTTCGGAGACACTTCCCCACCACTGGCTCCAGGCGTTTACGTCTCCTCCCACCAGGATATTATGTGTGTGTGTGTGTGTGTGTAGTTTATGGATTGTGTTGTGTGTTTCGGAAAGATAGGGTTCGATGTCTTGGTCACCCTCAAAATAGACCGACAGTGCCCCAAAGCTGAGCTGGCCAACCTTCAGCAGAACGGCGGCGATGTTCTCGGTCACAAGCTGGGGGTCGTGGATGACCTCCAGGTTGTTCCCGAAAACAACGATCGCCACCTTTACTGGTTTTTGGCGGCTTAGGCTGCACTGGATGACTCTCGTGCCGGGACATTGTTTCATGACACCTGTTCTTCCTACATAGGGCTCTTGAACGAGTGCCACTGAAACTCCCTTTGCCTGAGCCGCCATGTGGAGTTCTTCTGTGGCCAGCTTGGAGCGCTGAAGATTTACCTGGATTAGACGTAATCTTGCTGTCGGTCTTGTTGTGTTTTGACTGGTGACTTGTTGACTTGTTGGGACTTCCTGGTCGCCCTTAGCAGTAGGAAACGCGAGATCTTGCTATACCATCCCATTTTTGGCGTTCCTGGCAGTCTTCGCTGAACGCTGTGTGTGCCAGGTCGCTGCCCGTCCTGTTGGCTGCCTTGCAGTTTACACATGTGGGCTGCCTGCCGTCTGCTCGAGAAAGGCAGTCCCTCCCGTTGTATGCTCCGCTGCAGAAACTGCAGACTTCTTTGCCGGCCCTGCATATGGCCTTGTTATGACCATATCCAAGGCACTTTGTGCACTGTACGAGGGGGGACTGATCCTCAATCGAGCATCGCTTGATGCCCACGTGGACTTTTTGCACCTGTGTGCAGCATTTCCAGAGCTCCGGGGAGAGCTCCAGGACAAGATGGCACTCATGGGGGTTTCTAGCGCGCTTTCTATAGCGCACCTTTATGGTCTGTCCATCTACAGCGACGTTCTGCAGAATGTGCTTGTTCTGCGCTTTGAGGAGATCAATGATCTCCCCGTCGCTGTAACTGGACAGAACTCCTTTGATGCAGACGAGTGGGTTCTGCGGTTTCGGTTCCTGGACCTTTAGCCCTGAGCTTGACTGAAATTGATCCTTGATCTTGTTAAGGTCCGTTTTGCTAGCGCACCTCAAAACGACCTTTTGGTTTCGCGCTTTCCGGACGTTGTCGACTCGGGCTCCGCTCGTTTTGAGGTGCAGGGCAGTCCTGATCCTCTCGATGACGTTGTCCCCAGTGTGCTGGGGGTTCGTCGACGAGACGATCAGGGTGTGATTGAGCTGTGTGGGCGGTTTGGGGGGCTGAGGTTTGCTGGCTACCTGGGCAAAGGTTTGTGGGCCCTGTTGTTGTTTAAGCGGTATGTTCGCTTTGCTCAGATCCGCCACCCCCAGCTGAATAGTTTGTAGGGTTTTTTTACCTCTCCAACTGCGAGTTCCGCTTCCAGATTCAGCGCCGGGGGCGCCTGGATTGGGGGCTCCTTGTCACGCAGCACGCGGAGGTCCGCCGAAACGATTTCCAACCTTTCCGAAATTGGCTGAAGATGTTGTGTAATGATGATCGGTGGTTGTGGTGGTGGGAGGGAGGCTACAGGCCTGTTGGCGATGGCTTGTATTTGCAGGGACAATTTTTGGATCTCCCACTCGAATGCCATGGTGGTGAGTACGTCGGTTAGGTTAGGTTAGGTTAGGTTAGGTTAGGTTAGGTTTGGTTTTTTGTTTGTTTTTTTTTTTTTTTTTTTTTTTGTATATAAAACTACCGCAGACTTAAGCGTCCGCGCCCTTTTTTATTTGGAAAGATTTATCTGATGTATATATTTGACTTATTAATTAGATTCGTGACCCTTAACTAGACTTAAAATCTACGTGGTTCTTAGTTCCTTTTTTTTTATGTTTTAATTAAGACTACGACTTTAATTAACCTATTACTTCTGATCTATGTTACACTGTTTTAATCTATTTTGGGTGCTTGGGTGACTTGGGGATGGGGATGGTTGGGATCTATGGGACTGAGGTGGCTCAGATACAGTTACTGTCTTTTTGGGTATTTTTTTATTCTCAATATGATGACGTTTTTATATATGATAAATAAAGCATAAATATTATTAGATACAATTAATAAATGTAATATAGATAGTCGTCTCCTATGTGCCGTTGAAGTTCTTGAGCTGGCTCAGAATTTTAGTCGCATATTTGATGAAGGCGTCTAAGACTTCTTCTTTTCGCGTTAGCATCTCGATGTCATATGTTGTAACACCAAATTTCTCAGAGATTGCCTCATATTGCATGCGGTCCATGGCAAATCTGGGGCAATCCCTGAGGAGGTGGTCGATGCTTTGTAAGGTGTTGTCGTGGCAGGGACAACAGTTGTCTGTAGTTATTTTAAAACGGTGAAGGTATTGTTTGTGGAATCCGTGACCTGTCAAAATTTGGGTGATGTAAAAGTTCTGACCAAGGTTTTTGCGGAATTTGTGAAGTTGAAGAAGGGTAGGAAAAATTGTTTTGGTGTGTTGTCCCTGCTCACTTGATGAGTATCTGGCTTGCCAGTTAGCCAAATTGGATTGTCGCAGTTGTTGTTTGATATATGACATCGGGTATGCGCTGTAGTCCGGCGCTTTGTGAAGCTGACTGGCCGTTTTCGCAGCTACATCTGCAGCTTCGTTGCCCGCAACTCCGCTGTGCCCTTTCACCCACGTGATTTCTATGTGTGGTGGAGTGTCTGTGCGAGTTTGTGTGTGTGTGTGATTGTGAATGATTCTGTGAATTTTTGTGACCAGCGGATGTGTATTGCTCCGGTCTGCAATCGCATGTATAGCCGACTGGGAGTCAGAGAAGATGGTAGTGTTGAGGTGTGCCTTTGTATAAGCCCATTTGCAAGCTTCCAGGATGGCTAACAGTTCAGCCTGGAAGACTGTGCAGGTACTGTGAAGTTTGAACTTTTTCGTAATTGTTGTTCCTCCCGGATCGTAACAAACGAAGGCTGCTCCGATAGCACCATCGTCCTGTTTGCTGCCATCCGTGTAAATATAATGCTGTGTTTGGGGTGTCAATTGGGTCGCCTCAATTTCAGTTTGTCTATGTGTCCGGGTGCTAGTGACTGATTTGGGTAGTCTTAGTGCTGGATGTAATAGCACACGTACAGGTGTGGGGAGTTCAGGAGTGATGTCCGCTGGCAAAAGGTGAGTAGAGCCTGTGAGGCGGATCGTCTCCACATGGTGGACTTCTTTGATCTTTAGATCAAGGGGCATGAGTTCTGCAAGTGCCAGAGCGGCAGTAGTGGACACGGTCCGGAAGGCACGGATGGCCTTCAGTGCGAATCCCCGTTGAATGCTGGCGACTTGTTTCTTAACGCTATTCCTGTTTACAATGTGTCCCCATATACCAGCAGCGTATGTGATGGTAGGTTCTATAACGTGCAAATAAATTGTGCGAGCGTTTTCCGGGTGTGCGCCCCATGGTGGCGAATGGATGGTCGTCTACCGTGTTGGTCGTAGGGCTATGGTATTGGCGACGGAGTTCTACTTGTGTTGGCATATGGTCACAGGTATCTTCAGGGTAGAAGTGGTTTAGGAGGGCAGTGGCTGTCTCCTCTCCATCGGTGGTGAATTTGTCTCCTACTTTGAGGGTAATGGGTGGTCTTCTGGGCGCAGTCTCTTTGAGAAGTCGGTTGGTTAGTGACCAAACGTTCTCTTTCTGCTGTAGTTCGCAAAACTTACGAAAGTTTTTGATGGACTCTTTTTTGAGTTCTTCCGAGTAGGCCGCTTTCTTGTTCTGGCTCTCTTCCAGAAGGGTTTCGAGTGGTAAACCTCGCTGCTTTGCGGTGTGGATGCGTCTGTGGAGATTGATGATGTCTGTTTTTTGGGTTTCAAGGCTCTCGGTCCACCATGGGGCTTTGTACTTGCGGTTCTGACTTTTAGTAGGTATGGTTTCGTTGCAACTGTCGCGTATCAGATCAGTGATTTGGTGAACGAGGTGCTCCAGCTGATCGACATCGAGGTTGGGCACATCCCTATCGAGCACATCTGAGACTGTCATTCTGTGCAGCACAGCATCCTTGAAAGCTGCCCAGTCTGCTTTTTGGTATTAAATAAGAATGTGGAATTATTATTATTTCCTTTTGATATTATAGGTCTGTGGGAGGCGATACAGAAATCGATAGCGTTGTGCTGCGATGACGTGCAACAGTCCAGGTTGACTCTCCAATCTTGCACCAAATCGTACATTGAGGCGGACGCCAGCGTTACGTCAATGATAGACGATCGGTCGCGCCCGTGCGTTACTGTCTCAAAAGTCGGGGTGGTTCCAGTGTTGCAAATGTACATGTCATTGGCGTAGACGAGTTCCAGAAGGCTGATTCCTCTGGGGTTTGATTTAACGCTTCCCCAGGCAGGGTGCCAGCCATTGAAATCTCCCGCCAGAATGCATTTGTGATGCGATGTGGTTTTGAGGAAGCAGTCTATTACTTCAAGCGTGCAGGAGGTGTCATCTCTTGGCTCTACATAAGCAGAGGCCAGGTACCATTTTTGGTGGTTAGTTTGCAGCTGGATCACGCTTAAGTTGGCTGTAGACATCCCGGACTCCCCCAACACCACACCACATCCAGGTTTGACAAGGATGCATGCCTTAACATTGCATCCGTTCGAGTATTGGAAGATGTCGATACCCGATATAGGCTTGACCTCCTTGCCAGATCCTGTATAGGGTTCGGACAACAAGGCAATATCATATTGGCCATTATAAAAGTACGATAAAAATTCATGAAAACTATTTTTTGAGCGATCAATGTTACACTGTACTATTTTAATGAGTGTCTTATCCATAATCAGTGCGGCAGGTAATTTTGAATTTAAGTGATTTCACTCTAGGACAATTATTTGCGGTGGCCTTGTGCCCGACGTTATAGCTGGTGCTGAATTTTGTGTTGTGCTGGTGACAGTTGAAGCATTTGGGCGTGCCTTTCTTCTCTCGAAGCGGGCAGCTTTCGATGTTATGGCCTTCTTCAGAGCAGTACGGCTGTGAAATATCAAAACCCAGTATCTCCATAAAACTAAATTTTACGGGAGAGCCGAAAAACGATTTCATATCTTTGACAGCGTGCCGTTTCAATAATATTAGCCGTACCTTCTTGGAAGTGATTGCAAAATTTGAGGTACATAACAGGCTTTATAAAAAAGTAGTTTTAATGCGTCTATCACAAAATATGTGCGTAGAGAAGCAGTTACTAATAAAAACATTGTTTTTTTAGACCAAACTTTTTGAGTGTCATAATTTCATAACCTAGTAAGATCACTTGCTTTGTTTTCATCTAGTTCTATAATATACTGTGTGGGCACTAAACGCAAATTAAATACCTAGTAAGATCACTTGCTTTGTTTTCATTTAGGTCTGAAATTTACTGAGTAGGAACTAAATGCAATTTTATAAACTTAGTAAGAAACATTACAGAATAAAACAACATAAAATATGGCCAGTAATAAGCAGTTTTAATTAAAAATATTTAAAAAAAAAACAGATAATCGGAAACCAAACACTTATATTTGTTCACATTAAAAAATCAAAAAATAATCACTCAAAATATTTGAAAACAGTCAAATAAAAAAACTAAATTAACTATTCGCTTATTAATAATTGTCCACCAGAAACTAAATCAACTGAATTATTATTAATCGGTAAACTTTGCCAAAACTCCCTTCTGTTCATTGACATAAGCTGTAATAAAGTTTTTACTATGTGTGTTTTCATTTATTCTGAAATAAAATGTTTTATAAAGCCATGCCATCACCAAAACGTTGCTAGTGTGTTGGAAACAAAAAGAAAATAGAAATAACTTTAGAGAACGGTCTTTTGTAGCACTAGGTATCCACAGGGTGTTTTAGAAGTGCGTGGAGTGGTATTTTTTAGGGTTCCGTACCCAAAGGGTAAAACGGGACCCTATTACTAAGCCTCCACTGTCTGTGTCTGTCTGTCTGTCTGTCTCCAGGCTGTATCTCATAAATCGTGATAGCTAGAAAGCTGAAATTTTCACAAATGATGTATTTCCGTTGCCGCTATAACAACAAATACTAAAAATTAAAAAAAAAAAAATTAAAAAAAAAAAATATTAAGATAGATGATAGTACGGAACCCTTCGTGCGCGAGTCCGACTCGCACTTGGCCGGTTTTTAGAAGATACCAGAATATTTAGAGAAAAAGTCAATATTATTTCTCTAATCAGCTTCCCAACACAACCCTTAAATATAACCACGCACTTCTGAGTCAACCTGTATAATACCAAAGTAAAGAGGAATAGTGACCTCCCCCTCGGGGATAATGGTCGTGAGCGCATAATAATATGTATACGTAGTAGGTTGCAGTAGAAACTGTGATTTAATCATTACCCTCGTGCTGCAAAAACGTATGAAACCGAGGTAACAGAAGGTACATAACATAGCTATAACAGAAATGTTTTGTGCAAAATTAATTGAAATGAAGTATATTTGTGCATAAGCAAGATGTAATACCCAGTTTCTAAACATTCAATATTGCATTTGAATGGATAACGTTATTTTTCTTCTCGGTATCTTTAAACTTTAGTTATAGAAAAAAAGACAAACTTGAAAATACCATGCAATCACATATTCATTAAAACAAAACAAGACACAAAACAAAATCTCGCCAGTTACCAACAAATCGTACATGCTTGTGTAATTATTTTGAAGTTAGATCTTTTATTCATAAAAAACCTTGAAAAACAAAAAACCTTGACAATATTATACACTGAAGCGTACTTACATTTCACTATGTTGTCCTTTTAAAGCACTCAAGATCAATTTCGACCTAAAAAACTGTTTTTTATACATTTTTATAGACAAAAACATCAAAGTCAAAGTCAAAGTCAAAGTATTTTATTTGTTGAACATAGGTAGTATGGTACATACACGTATAACGACTTCTTCTCACTTACTAAAGTTACGCGGGAGTTTTGACGTTTATTTCAACCATTTCATTGACTTAGTATCTACATGAACCATTTTATATCCAAGTAACTACAAGCACTTACTAGGTTTTTAAAATGGTTGATGTTAGATACTATCTTTTAATCTTGTAATTTTTTGCACTTTGAAAACTTTTACTGTAGATACTAGGTTTCCGATTTTGTGCAACTTCGTTTTTTACTAATTTTTGGGAGTTTTTGCTATTCTAGTATGTGGAGAGTGTTCTATAAGGTCGAAAATTGCAAAACACACATTTTTTTAAATTTGTCAGATACTAGGTTTTGAAATTGGACAGCCGAGTAGGCGCAAGGAAATTGTTTCGCTGTGCATTTTGTCTTGATGTGCCCGAACTGCAGACACTTATTGCACTGGATGAATGGCGAGAAGTCTTCGGAATGAACTCGTTGGTGGTCGATGCAAACTTCCCATATCGACTATTTTACGCCACAGGGCAGGGTGAGCGATTAGGATGGCGTTGTAAAGTTTTGGATTCCTGTTATTCCTTTTAAAGGCGAGTCGCAGGTCATCATTCTGCTCTATGAGAGGTGATAGCTCTTCGTTCTGACCGCGAATGATGTCGATTAGCTCCTCCGATGGCGTGTCTATTGAGATTCCCTTGAGGATGAGCATCGGTTGCAGTTTTCTTGCCGGTTCTGCGGTAAGCTGGGAAGAAGTTTCCAGTTTCTTGAGGGTCTCGTCGCGCTGTTTCTCCGTTTCGAATTCGACCCTTAGTTTGTTGTTGGACACGGACTGGATTTCTGTGAGTGCATAGGTGGTGGTGCGGAAATTGACACTGTTCCTAAAGGACTCCACAACTTCCTGGCGCGTTTGTGTGTCGCATTTAGACGAGACGATGAGGGCAGGTCTGTTTGGTGGAATCTCTTTTAATGGGCGCCGAGACGCGGGCGCACTAGCAGTTTGCGCGTAAGTCGGTGTTACTGGAGGTGCTGGTGAGCTCGTGATGGTTGAGAAGTGCTTGCTAAGCTCCTCTCGTACGCAAGTCACAATCTCCTTTCCGAGTGCCCCGTCACCATCGTCGGCTCTGACGAGGTTTTTAATAGACTGGATCTCTGTTTTAAGGCTGATGATTTCTGTTTTGAGGTTGCCAATATAAGATGGTGGTAGTTGGCTTTCCTGGTCGAGTTCATCTAGAGGAGAGCGAGCGAAGTTGGGGAGCTTTGATATTGCTAAGCGTATTTCTTCCGAGGGAAGAGCGATCGTCTTTTTATTTCCTGTCGTGACGCTTTTGTTCTCATATACGGTAGTTTTGATGCATTCAGCAAGTCTGGATATGACGTAGATGCATGATTCAATACTTATGGCCTCTGAAGAGTCAGCGGGGAGGGGATGAACTTTAATCGGAGGTGGGGGAATAACGGAACGGGGGGGAGTGCGAACTAGAGACATTTTCAATTATATTTAATTAATTCTGTTCTGGAGAAACTATGTTTGTAATGGCTAAGGGATGGGTATTTGGATGCGTTTGGAGCAGCAAACAGCTATTAAAGCATCAGAGTGCACTAAAATAAAATAAAAATATTTTGCAAAAGTTGTCACGTTTAACTACCCTACCACTATAGGGTAGGTGGGAGGGGCAAATTTTTTCAGTTTTTCCGAGGTAGCCGCGCGTGTGAGGTGTCAAAACACTCGTCTGCGCGCGGGCTAATGAAAAACGGAGTAATTAGAGGTATGCGCCGAACAATATTTTGAATTTATAGTGAAAAAACGTGAAAAATAGGTGATTATAGAATTTTTTGTTCTACCAACCAACGAGACAGATCACGAAACGCAGTCCAGTCTGAAGGTGTGGCAGGTAAGTAATTACTAATATCAAAACAGCTGATCTTAAAGTGAAAATTTTTGAGATAATTGAGATTTTAGTGTTTTTAAGAAGTGAAATTTACGAAAAGTAGAAATTAATATTTTTTAAGCAAACAGGTGGGTTAGGATAGGTGGGAAGGTAGGGCAGAGCCCAATTAACCAGTCGGGGATCATGGAAGGCGCACTAGAACCCATGATCCCCGGTCCAAGTGTGGGAAGGGAACACCGGGGTGGTTTTTAGTCAGTAGGAGTCTGACAGACCCCTTCGCCCGCCCCAGGGCGAAGGACATCCATGAGGATTTTCCACCCCGGAACAAAAAAAAAAAAAAGGTTAGGTTAGGTTAGGTTAGGTTAGGTTAGGTTGGGGGATAAGATGGACAAGCCTATGCGTGACGCCGCTGGACGTTTTATTAAACGCTCCTCCCAAGGCGATTCAAACGGCCCTTCTCAGGGCCAACCCAAGGGCCCTTCTCAGGGCCAACCCAACGGCCCTTCTCAGGGCCAACCCAACGGCCCTTCTAAGGGCCAACACAACGGCCCTTCTCAGGGCCAACCCAACGGCCCTTCTCGGTCAGCTTTTTCAGTAGGCCAGATGAGTTGTCGGACTCCGACGACTCCAACATGGACACGTCGGCGGCCGAAAGAAAGAAAGAAAAGAAAGAAAGAAGAGGTCCGAGGGCTCCTCGGAGTCGACCGGAGGTAGGGCGAAGAAGAAGTCGAAGTCTAAAAAGGCTACGACCTCTTCTGCGGCTTCGACCCACGATGTGGGCTTGGTGGACGCCGAGCGCCAGCTAAGTCTGGCAAGAAGGAGGCAACTCCAATTAGACCTGGAGGAGAGGGTCGCCGCCAAGGAGCAGCAGGCGCAAGTTGCCAGGGCGAGGGCTGGCTATGGTGCATCCAGTGTACTGTATGCCGACCACTCCCTGGCAGAACTGGAGCGCATGGCGCAAGAGGACAAAGAGGAGGTCCTGGAGGTCGCCTCAAAATCCTCAAATTTGAAGGGGACCTTTCAGAAGGCCCTCAAATGCCGGGCCGCCAGCATGCACGGCATTATTATGGAGCTGGTGAAGCGCACGGCCACGGACGAGACACGGCAGCTGCAGGCCAAGGTGGATCGCCTGCAGGCGGAGGTCAGCCAGCTACACCAGAAGCTGGCTGATGCCACGGCCGGGCCTGTCCAATCTGCCCCAGGTCCAGTGGTGGGAGGCTCTTCGCGCTCCTCCTCTGCCAGCCTTGAGGCAACAATTCGCGGGGTTGTTATGGAGGAGAGGGCCTTCATAAGAGCCTGCTTCGCAGGCATCGAGGACCGGCTCTTGCCGGAAAGGCGGCTCCGCCCGCCGCTAGCGGCGGACAAGAGACCACCGCCGACGGAGCCAGAACCTGCGCCTCTAGCAGGCTCAGTAACAAAGGGCAAAGGCAAGGGGAAGAAGACCAAGGCGGCTTCTCATACCCCCACCACAAGCGCGGAAGGAGCGTCTGGGTTGTCTGCTGCTCCAGCAGCAGCGGCTCCCCAGAACTCGCAGGAGGAAGACGCCCTTCTTCCCTCCACCACCCCGTCTAACCAGCCGTGGACGAAAGTGGCCAGGAGAGGAAAGGGGAATAAGGGACAAAAGTCGGCCCCCAAGCCCGCTGCGACTGGACCTGCAGCCAAAAAGGCTCCAGCCCGCGGGAGAAAGCTAGTTCCCCCCAAAACCGCGGCTGTCGTTGTGACCGTCACCCCGGAGGCCTTGAAGCGGGGCGAGACGTATGAGTCCGTCCTAAGACGGGCTCGTACCAATGCTGATCCTTCCCGGCTGGGGATCAGCAACATCAAGTGCCGCCCAACCCTAACCGGGGCTCGAATTTTCGAGTTTTCGGGGGAACAGCAGGGCACAAATGCGGACCTATTCGCAACAAAGTTGCAAGAGGTCATCGCGGATGCGGCAACGGTCGTCAGGCCCGTTAAGACCGCAGCCTTGGAGGTGGCCGATCTGGATGATTCGGTCACCAAAGAGGATGTGGTGGCAGCCATCGCGGCGGCAGGAGGCTGCGACGCTGGTGCAGTGAAGGGCGGAGCCATCAGGCCCGGTCGCCGCGGCTGGGGCCGTCCTCGCTGCGAACAAGGGACGGCTGCTTGTGGGGTTCAGCTCAACCGTGGTCCGGCCACTTGAAGAACAGCCTGTTCGCTGCTTCAAGTGCTTCGCGTTCGGCCACACCCGAGCGACGTGTCCCTCCAAGTTCGACTGGGGAGACACGTGCTACCAATGCGGGCAGGAGGGACACAAGAGTGCCGCTTGCCGCACCGCCACTGCGCCACACTGCGCGGCGTGTGCTGCCAGTGGCCGCCCCGCGGATCACAAAATGACGGGCAAGAGCTGTAAGCCCCCTGTGAAGAAGGGCATAGTGCCGGCGCGGGTTCGCCCTGTTGCTACCGCCGCCGCCGCCGTTGTCGTCGCCGCTGTAACTCCAGCGGTGGCAGCTGAGGAAACGGGTGC
Source organism: Omphaloscelis lunosa (assembly GCA_916610215.1). Lineage (NCBI taxonomy): Eukaryota > Metazoa > Arthropoda > Insecta > Lepidoptera > Noctuidae > Omphaloscelis > Omphaloscelis lunosa. The sequence goes on along the minus strand of OU744250.1, from coordinate 40,547 downwards.
GATGTCGGAATAATGGTTTCCGACTACCGCATACTCCAGGCGAATACCAACCATTGCAGAGCGGCCCAGGACCTGTTGGTGCAGGTCATGGCCGAGTGGTTGGTGAACGTAGCGGTGGTCGCCGAGCCCTACTCAATCCCCGGCAGCTGGCTGGGTGACGAGGACGACTCGGTGGCACTAGCGGCGCGGTCTTCCACAGACTCCCCTCCCCTCTCGCTTTTAGAGAAGGGACCGGGATACGTGGCCGCCGCGTGGGGAGACTTAGCCCTTGTGGGCGTCTATTTCTCCCCAAACCGCCCTCTTCAGGACTTCGAGAACTATCTCGGAGTCCTGGCTGCCGTAGTCAGCAGGGCGGCGCCGCGCCAGGTCTCCGTACTGGGTGACCTGAATGCCAAGTCGGTGACCTGGGGCAACCGGGCCACGGACGCGCGTGGGCGGGCAGTGGAGATGTGGGCAGCTTCCTCTGGACTCTCCCTCTTGAACAGAGGAAGCGTCCAGACATGCGTGCGGCGGCAGGGTGGCTCAATAGTGGATGTCACTTTCGCCACCTCTGCGTTGGCCGCGCGCGTGTTGAACTGGCGAGTGGACATGGTGGAGACTATGTCGGACCACCGCTACGTGCGGTTCGACATCTCCACCAGTGAACCCGGAGAGACGCGGCCCCTCTCGGAGCGATCACCGTTCCCACGGTGGGCTCTCGCCCGCCTGGACAGGGAGGCAGCAACGGAGGCGGCGTTCGTCCAGGACTGGCTTTCGCCGCCTTCTGCCGGCCTGGACGTGAACACTGTGGCGGGGCACCTGAGGGAGTCTCTGACCGAGGTATGCAACTCCAGTATGCCTCGGTCTCGCCGACCACTACCCAGACGCGCCGTGTACTGGTGGTCGGCGGAGCTGGCGGGGCTTCGAGCAGCGTGTGTGGAGGCAAGAAGGGCCTACACGCGGAGTCGCCGGCGGCGTCGACGGGACCAGGCCAACGAGGACCACCTCTATGAGGTTTACATGGAGGCAAAAATGGTCCTCGATCGGGCCATCACCGCTGCCAGAGACTCGGCGAGAGCGGAGCTGCTGGAGGGTCTCGACAACGACCCCTTCGGGAGACCATATAAGGCAGCGCGCAACAAACTGCGCCCCTTTGGTCCCCCGGTGGCTGAGACCCTGGAGCCCTCATTTCTGGACGGGGTGGTTCAGTCCCTTTTCCCATGCGGGGACAACTTCACCCCACCAGTGATGGACCCACCGCGGGGGATAGCTCCGCCAGCTGAGGAAGAAGAGGAGGCCCCTCATGTCACGGAGTCGGAACTTGACGCGGCGATCCTCCATATCCGCGCCAAGAAGACGGCTCCGGGCCCCGACGGTGTTCCGGCAAGAGTGGTGGCGATCGCTGCCACTCAAATGAAGGAGAGGTTTCGGGACCTGTTCAGCGCATGCCTTGCGTCTGGAAGGTTCCCGAAACCGTGGAAGGAGGGGCAGTTGTGCCTCCTTCGCAAGGAGGGCCGCCCAGCAGATTCCCCCTCGGCATACCGGCCCATCGTTCTGCTCGATGAGGTCAGCAAAATGTTCGAGGGGATAATCGCTGCCCGCCTAAAGCTCCACCTGCGGAGTATCGGGCCAGATTTGTCGGACGCTCAGTTCGGTTTTCGGGCTGAGCGTTCCACGGTGGACGCGCTGGCCTGCCTTAAGGGCCAGGTAAAGGAGGCGATGGAAGCGGGGGACGGATTGTTGGCCGTGTCATTCGACATAGCCAATGCCTTCAACTCCGTTCCCCACTCCACCATCCTAGAGGCGCTCCGATTCCACGGAGTGCCTCAACACATGCGCAGGCTGCTGGCCGACTACCTGGAGGATCGAGTGATCCTCCTGGTAAATAGGAGTGGCCAAGTCCGGCGGTACGCCGTTGGGGCCGGCGTTCCACAGGGGTCAGTCTTAGGACCTCTCCTCTGGAACGTCGGCTATGATTGGCTCCTGCGGGGAACTCTCCTCCGGGGCACGAGTGTCATCTGCTATGCGGATGACACTCTCCTCACCGCCCGGGGGGGGAGCTTCAGGGAGGCGGCCGACTTGGCCTCGGCGGGCGGATCCTTGGTCGCGGGGAGGATCCGCCGCCTAGGTTTAACGGTGGCGCTGCACAAGACCGAGGCCGTGTTCTTCCACGGCCCGCGGCAGCGCCAGCCACCTGACGCCCACATTTTCGTGGAGGGCGTCAGAATTGAGGTGAAGGCCCAGATGAAATATCTGGGCCTGGTACTTGACAGCAGGTGGCGCTTCGGCCCACATTTTAGTGGGCTGTCGTCGCGCCTGCTGAAGGCGGCGGGCGCGCTCTCGTGGTTGCTTCCCAACTTGGGGGGGCCAAGCGCGCGATGCCGGCAACTTTACGCTGGCATCTTGAGGAGCATGGCCCTCTACGGGGCCCCGATTTGGGAGCAATCACTCCAAAGAAGGGAGAACGCCGCCGCCTTGAGGGCACCCCAAAGGGCCATAGCCCAGCGGGTGGCGCGGGCCCACCGCACGGTGAGCTTTGCGGCGGCATGTGCTCTGGCCGGCACCCCTCCTTGGGAACTCGAGGCATGGGTGCTCGCCAGAGTATATGAATGGACGGCGGGACGGAGGGCGAGAGGAGAACGCCCACTCCCGGAAGAGCGGGAGGCCGTTCGGCGGGAGGCGAGGGACGCCATCGTCGTGCATTGGACGGAGGACCTTGCCGCCGCCGTCTTCGGCCGCCGAGCCCTCGACGCAATTGGGCCGGTCCTGCGAGAGTGGCTCGAGCGGTCGCATGGATTCCTCTCTTTCCGTTTGGTGCAGGTGCTGTCCGGACATGGTTGTTTCGGATCTTACCTGCACCGAATTGGACGGGAGGAGACGCCGTCGTGCCACCACTGTGGCGCGGCGGAAGATGCGGCGCAGCACACCCTCGAGGTGTGCCCATCGTGGTCCGAGCCGCGCCGCAATCTCATCGCGGTGATCGGACCGGACCTCTCACTCCCCGGCTTGGTTAACGCCATGCTGAGGGATGAGAGGTCCTGGGCGGCAGTCGCCTCCTTCTGCGAACACGTCATGTCCCAGAAGGAGGCGGCGGAGCGCACGCGGGAGGACGATCCTGCCGCGGCGCCGCTCCGAAGGCGGAGGAGGGGTCGAAGAAGACGTCAGTTCGAAAGTCATCTCCGACTCCTCCCAGGTGGAGGCCAGCAGGCAACGGGTGCGGGGGCACCCTTGCCTGTATTGCACAGGCTTCCACCAGTGCCGGACGGGAATGGCCAGGTGTTCCCGGCCATTCCCGTAGCCCCTCAGCCTGGGGGGCATGTGGGGCCGGCCAGTTAGGCGGGCATGCGCCGGGAAGGCTGTGGAAGTCAAGGCTGAGCCGGTTTCCCATGACCCTCCCATCACGGCGATGTGGGAACACCGCTGAGTTTTAGTGGGTATACTGTCATTAGTGACAGGGAGTCCCACATACCCCGACTCGTCCCCCACGAGCGGGGATGCGTAATGCATTTCTCAGCGACAAAAAAAAAAAAAAAAAAAAAAAAAAAAAAAGGTTAGGTTAGGTTAGGTTTTTTTTTTTTTTTTTTGTATGTAAAACTACCGCAGACTTAAGCGTCCGCGCCCTTTTTTATTTGGAAAGATTTATCTGATTTATATATTTGACTTATTAATTAGATTCGTGACCCTTAACTAGACTTAAAATCTACGTGGTTCTTAGTTCCTTTTTTTTTTTTTTTTTTTTGTATGTTTTCAATTAAGACTACGATTTTAATTAACCTATTACTTATGAGCTATGTTACACTGTTTTAATCTATTTCAATATTGGATGCTTGGGTGACTTGGGGATGAGGATGTTGGGATTTATGGGATTGAGGTGGCTCCGCTACCGACCATGGTCTTCGTTACTCTGAGCAAGGCTTCCACGACCGCGGCGTCTCGATGGTGCATGGCCATCTTTAAGTTGTACTCGATGACCATTTTAGTCGGCGCATCCATCGCTCTCCTCGCAAACCTGCCTGTGGCGTCGTCGGCGTCATCGGTGTAATAGACGCAGCTGACCGTATGTCTCGACACCGCCACTACTGCGTGAGATACACTGTCGTGGATTTGGAGCCTCCTTTTTTTGGTGTTTATGATGATGACGTTCTCGTAGGTCAATCCCTGAGCTTCGTGTATGGTTAGGGTGCGCGACCCTTCGCCAGACCCATATCCTTGGTTACTGAGGGAAGCTTTCTCCTCTTGCGTGTGAACCAGGAATAGGGTTTTTGGGGCGGTACTCGGTATTTGCGCACCTGTGTAACCTTCCACCTTCAGGGAGTGAATCTGCGATGGTGATGACTTAGACGAGTATATACCTGAGTATATCTCGCTTAGTGTGAACGCCACATCCATCGGGTTGCGGTGCGTACACAACAACTCCTGGGTGATGCCAGCCACCAGGTTTGGACGGGTATACCTTAGTTGAAAAAAGTTCTCTCTGTCCAGAAATGGTAGCTGGTTAATGTCTCCGATTAGGACCACCTCGCTTGCACCAGACAACCTTACTGCCATGACTATAGCCCCAAAGTGGTTCATAAGTGCTTCATCTACCGTGAGATGGTAGCATTTCTCATTACTCTTGAACCCGTTTGCTAGGATTGAGGCCATAGTGCGTACTCTTGTTTTGACGCGATCTCCTAAGCGCGGCTCCAGCTTCTCTCTGAGATCCTTGGCAGCTTCGGTCGTTGTGGTAGCTACGACGTCCCTTTCTTCGTCGAATTCTTTCACCACCCACGTTGTTTTGCCGCAACCCGGCACTCCATTCACCCACCTGATACTGGGTACCGCCCAAACTTCCTGTGGTGCTAGATCTTCTGAAGTCCCCGAAATAGATTTCGCCATTTCGAGAATCTTATCATCCAGCATTATCTTGGTACATTTGGCGGTAACCGCTATCGGGCTCTCTCCTGTGGTGTTGAAGGTTGTCTTACCCCTTCGCTCCGTTTCCTGCTCATCCAGGGCCACGAAACCACTTTCCTCGCTGTAGGCTGCCATATACGACCCCTCCATTTCCCCAGCGATAACTTGGGATGTGGCGTTGTCGTATATGGCTGCTCCTGCCTCCTTGAGTAGTACTCTTAGTAGACCTTCTGAGTTTAGTTGGAAGGTCTGCCAGATTTTACTGCATGTCGTGAGGTTGATCTGCTTGGTCGCTCTCACGATCGCTACATACTCAAGGAAGGCGCTCCTCACGTGGTCTGTGGTACCTGAACTCATCGCAGGGATGGGAGGGCTGACTTGCCCTTTGTCAGCTCTGGTTGGTAAGAGTTTTGGTTCCTTAGGTTCTTTGGGCTTTTTATTGAAGAACCTCTCCACCGCTGTCTCCTGTTTCGCAGTTGATGTGTTGTGGTTTGGGAGCAGTGCTCTGAGGAAAGTGCCGAAGTTCTTAAGGCGACTCCTCGAGCGGTCTCGGTCCTCGGGGCTGGTGTATTGGCCCTTTTCCTTTTCGGCCCTTTTGGTGGCTGCCTTTTGTTGGGCCCTCTCCGAACCGCTTAGAGTGGACTGGCTGTCGGGTGTAGTGGAGCTCGTCGTTTTTGCTGTGGGGTCTCGAGGGGCTTTGAGGAAACTTAAAGTTTCCCCTCTGTCCTCATAGACCACTACCTCATGCTGTTCTGAGGCTCTCAAACAGCCGAAGCGGTCTGCGACGTCCCCTCTGTCCGTACCTATCGCCATAGCGTCCACGCTTATGGTCCGGGGTGTGAGTGGCGTGTGTTCTCCTGCCTCCCTGATTGCTTGGAGTATTGAGCTCGCTTGAGCAAATGGGGTCTCCTCTCTCCACTCAAGTAGCGCGATAGTCTTCCCTTTGGATCGTACTAATCGGTATCGGTATGAGGCGACCTCCACTTGGGGCAGCGCGGCGTACTTGCTGCCTCTCATGCTCGTTTTTGTGGTACTCCCGTTGATCAGGGCTGCAAGGCCCGGCGAAATGTGGACTTTGCCTCCTACTCGGCTTGACCCTACGCAGAAGCTAAGACCCAGTCTCTCTGCCTCTCTGTTCATGAACAGAGCGACTCCTCGCAGTCGGACGCTTGGTGTTCCGCCTCCTCCGCATGCCAGAAATTGTGTGATGGGCATGGTACTTGGAGCCGACTGTGGGCTGGCTTCTGCTGTTGCCGCGACTGTCTCCGGTTGGGTGTTTGTGTTTATATGTGTGACTTGTGTAACGGTATGTGTTATGATGCGTGTGTTTTGTGCGGTCCTTTGTGTGTTGGTAGTGGTTGTTGTTGTAGATGTAATCATTGTTAGTGGGTGAGTTGTGATTGTTGTTCTTGATGCAGTGGTTGTTGTCATTTGTGTGTTAGTGGTGTTTGTCAATTGCGTATTAGACATTGTTGTCGTTGTTGAGGTTATTGTTGGTGTTGATGTGTCAGTACTTGGGATTGGTGTTAGGACAGATGGTGGTGTGGTCTTCCTTGAGGTGCTAGTGTCCGACTTGTTGGCGTTCGCCGCGACTAGGGCGACCTTGCTCGCGAATGCCAAGAATGGTGTCCTTGTAGCCGGTCTCCCCATGATGGTGTGGAGTATGGACTGGCTAAGCTGGATGTCGATCTTTTGTTCCAGCTCCATTCTGTCTTGGCAGAATCTCGGGCACTCGAAGAGCAGGTGCCATACTGTCTCGTCGCAGCTTGGGTCACAGACACACGAGGGACTATCTTTTAGATGGAAGCGGTGGAGATACGCTGAGAACCCTCCATGTCCTGTAAGGATCTGTCTCCGGGCGGGCCAGCGACCTATGGAGTTTCTGGAATTATTGCTGAACAAAAATTTTGACTTTCAGTCAAAAAACGTGATTTTCGACTGAAAAGTACGTGAAAACCGGGAATTACAACTACCAAACGGGACTCGAGCACGCGGAACGCGTACCAGAATACAGGTAAGGCAGGTAAGTATCTATTGCAATTAAAATCTGAGATGGATTTGATGAAGATGTTTTGAGATAAAAATTAATTTAGGTTTTCTTAAGGAAAATGTTGAAATTTTTTCTAAGTCCAAGATGAAAATTTTTTTTCTCGCTTTTGTCAATTTAAATTAGTCAGAACGTAGGACGGAGCCTATTTAAGATCAAATCTGCTGAAAACAGCTTCAGAATGCGTCACCTGGATGCAAAGTTATAACGATTTTATGAAATTATTGTATCACTAAGGTGGATTTCGTCTGTTGGTGAATTTACTTGATTTAAAAAATTTTGACTTTCTATATTCGCTAGGCGCACGCGCGAGGTGTCAAAAGACGCGTCTCCGGGCGGGCCAGCGACCTATGGAGTTTCTGGAATTATTGCTGAACAAAAATTTTGACTTTCAGTCAAAAAACGTGATTTTCGACTGAAAAGTACGTGAAAACCGGGAATTACAACTACCAAACGGGACTCGAGCACGCGGAACGCGTACCAGAATACAGGTAAGGCAGGTAAGTATCTATTGCAATTAAAATCTGAGATGGATTTGATGAAGATGTTTTGAGATAAAAATTAATTTAGGTTTTCTTAAGGAAAATGTTGAAATTTTTTCTAAGTCCAAGATGAAAATTTTTTTTCTCGCTTTTGTCAATTTAAATTAGTCAGAACGTAGGACGGAGCCTATTTAAGATCAAATCTGCTGAAAACAGCTTCAGAATGCGTCACCTGGATGCAAAGTTATAACGATTTTATGAAATTATTGTATCACTAAGGTGGATTTCGTCTGTTGGTGAATTTACTTGATTTAAAAAATTTTGACTTTCTATATTCGCTAGGCGCACGCGCGAGGTGTCAAAAGACGCGTCTCCGGGCGGGCCAGCGACCTATGGAGTTTCTGGAATTATTGCTGAACAAAAATTTTGACTTTCAGTCAAAAAACGTGATTTTCGACTGAAAAGTACGTGAAAACCGGGAATTACAACTACCAAACGGGACTCGAGCACGCGGAACGCGTACCAGAATACAGGTAAGGCAGGTAAGTATCTATTGCAATTAAAATCTGAGATGGATTTGATGAAGATGTTTTGAGATAAAAATTAATTTAGGTTTTCTTAAGGAAAATGTTGAAATTTTTTCTAAGTCCAAGATGAAAATTTTTTTTCTCGCTTTTGTCAATTTAAATTAGTCAGAACGTAGGACGGAGCCTATTTAAGATCAAATCTGCTGAAAACAGCTTCAGAATGCGTCACCTGGATGCAAAGTTATAACGATTTTATGAAATTATTGTATCACTAAGGTGGATTTCGTCTGTTGGTGAATTTACTTGATTTAAAAAATTTTGACTTTCTATATTCGCTAGGCGCACGCGCGAGGTGTCAAAAGACGCGTCTCCGGGCGGGCCAGCGACCTATGGAGTTTCTGGAATTATTGCTGAACAAAAATTTTGACTTTCAGTCAAAAAACGTGATTTTCGACTGAAAAGTACGTGAAAACCGGGAATTACAACTACCAAACGGGACTCGAGCACGCGGAACGCGTACCAGAATACAGGTAAGGCAGGTAAGTATCTATTGCAATTAAAATCTGAGATGGATTTGATGAAGATGTTTTGAGATAAAAATTAATTTAGGTTTTCTTAAGGAAAATGTTGAAATTTTTTCTAAGTCCAAGATGAAAATTTTTTTTCTCGCTTTTGTCAATTTAAATTAGTCAGAACGTAGGACGGAGCCTATTTAAGATCAAATCTGCTGAAAACAGCTTCAGAATGCGTCACCTGGATGCAAAGTTATAACGATTTTATGAAATTATTGTATCACTAAGGTGGATTTCGTCTGTTGGTGAATTTACTTGATTTAAAAAATTTTGACTTTCTATATTCGCTAGGCGCACGCGCGAGGTGTCAAAAGACGCGTCTCCGGGCGGGCCAGCGACCTATGGAGTTTCTGGAATTATTGCTGAACAAAAATTTTGACTTTCAGTCAAAAAACGTGATTTTCGACTGAAAAGTACGTGAAAACCGGGAATTACAACTACCAAACGGGACTCGAGCACGCGGAACGCGTACCAGAATACAGGTAAGGCAGGTAAGTATCTATTGCAATTAAAATCTGAGATGGATTTGATGAAGATGTTTTGAGATAAAAATTAATTTAGGTTTTCTTAAGGAAAATGTTGAAATTTTTTCTAAGTCCAAGATGAAAATTTTTTTTCTCGCTTTTGTCAATTTAAATTAGTCAGAACGTAGGACGGAGCCTATTTAAGATCAAATCTGCTGAAAACAGCTTCAGAATGCGTCACCTGGATGCAAAGTTATAACGATTTTATGAAATTATTGTATCACTAAGGTGGATTTCGTCTGTTGGTGAATTTACTTGATTTAAAAAATTTTGACTTTCTATATTCGCTAGGCGCACGCGCGAGGTGTCAAAAGACGCGTCTCCGGGCGGGCCAGCGACCTATGGAGTTTCTGGAATTATTGCTGAACAAAAATTTTGACTTTCAGTCAAAAAACGTGATTTTCGACTGAAAAGTACGTGAAAACCGGGAATTACAACTACCAAACGGGACTCGAGCACGCGGAACGCGTACCAGAATACAGGTAAGGCAGGTAAGTATCTATTGCAATTAAAATCTGAGATGGATTTGATGAAGATGTTTTGAGATAAAAATTAATTTAGGTTTTCTTAAGGAAAATGTTGAAATTTTTTCTAAGTCCAAGATGAAAATTTTTTTTCTCGCTTTTGTCAATTTAAATTAGTCAGAACGTAGGACGGAGCCTATTTAAGATCAAATCTGCTGAAAACAGCTTCAGAATGCGTCACCTGGATGCAAAGTTATAACGATTTTATGAAATTATTGTATCACTAAGGTGGATTTCGTCTGTTGGTGAATTTACTTGATTTAAAAAATTTTGACTTTCTATATTCGCTAGGCGCACGCGCGAGGTGTCAAAAGACGCGTCTCCGGGCGGGCCAGCGACCTATGGAGTTTCTGGAATTATTGCTGAACAAAAATTTTGACTTTCAGTCAAAAAACGTGATTTTCGACTGAAAAGTACGTGAAAACCGGGAATTACAACTACCAAACGGGACTCGAGCACGCGGAACGCGTACCAGAATACAGGTAAGGCAGGTAAGTATCTATTGCAATTAAAATCTGAGATGGATTTGATGAAGATGTTTTGAGATAAAAATTAATTTAGGTTTTCTTAAGGAAAATGTTGAAATTTTTTCTAAGTCCAAGATGAAAATTTTTTTTCTCGCTTTTGTCAATTTAAATTAGTCAGAACGTAGGACGGAGCCTATTTAAGATCAAATCTGCTGAAAACAGCTTCAGAATGCGTCACCTGGATGCAAAGTTATAACGATTTTATGAAATTATTGTATCACTAAGGTGGATTTCGTCTGTTGGTGAATTTACTTGATTTAAAAAATTTTGACTTTCTATATTCGCTAGGCGCACGCGCGAGGTGTCAAAAGACGCGTCTCCGGGCGGGCCAGCGACCTATGGAGTTTCTGGAATTATTGCTGAACAAAAATTTTGACTTTCAGTCAAAAAACGTGATTTTCGACTGAAAAGTACGTGAAAACCGGGAATTACAACTACCAAACGGGACTCGAGCACGCGGAACGCGTACCAGAATACAGGTAAGGCAGGTAAGTATCTATTGCAATTAAAATCTGAGATGGATTTGATGAAGATGTTTTGAGATAAAAATTAATTTAGGTTTTCTTAAGGAAAATGTTGAAATTTTTTCTAAGTCCAAGATGAAAATTTTTTTTCTCGCTTTTGTCAATTTAAATTAGTCAGAACGTAGGACGGAGCCTATTTAAGATCAAATCTGCTGAAAACAGCTTCAGAATGCGTCACCTGGATGCAAAGTTATAACGATTTTATGAAATTATTGTATCACTAAGGTGGATTTCGTCTGTTGGTGAATTTACTTGATTTAAAAAATTTTGACTTTCTATATTCGCTAGGCGCACGCACGAGGTGTCAAAAGACGCGTCTCCGGGCGGGCCAGCGACCTATGGAGTTTCTGGAATTATTGCTGAACAAAAATTTTGACTTTCAGTCAAAAAACGTGATTTTCGACTGAAAAGTACGTGAAAACCGGGAATTACAACTACCAAACGGGACTCGAGCACGCGGAACGCGTACCAGAATACAGGTAAGGCAGGTAAGTATCTATTGCAATTAAAATCTGAGATGGATTTGATGAAGATGTTTTGAGATAAAAATTAATTTAGGTTTTCTTAAGGAAAATGTTGAAATTTTTTCTAAGTCCAAGATGAAAATTTTTTTTCTCGCTTTTGTCAATTTAAATTAGTCAGAACGTAGGACGGAGCCTATTTAAGATCAAATCTGCTGAAAACAGCTTCAGAATGCGTCACCTGGATGCAAAGTTATAACGATTTTATGAAATTATTGTATCACTAAGGTGGATTTCGTCTGTTGGTGAATTTACTTGATTTAAAAAATTTTGACTTTCTATATTCGCTAGGCGCACGCGCGAGGTGTCAAAAGACGCGTCTCCGGGCGGGCCAGCGACCTATGGAGTTTCTGGAATTATTGCTGAACAAAAATTTTGACTTTCAGTCAAAAAACGTGATTTTCGACTGAAAAGTACGTGAAAACCGGGAATTACAACTACCAAACGGGACTCGAGCACGCGGAACGCGTACCAGAATACAGGTAAGGCAGGTAAGTATCTATTGCAATTAAAATCTGAGATGGATTTGATGAAGATGTTTTGAGATAAAAATTAATTTAGGTTTTCTTAAGGAAAATGTTGAAATTTTTTCTAAGTCCAAGATGAAATTTTTTTTTCTCGCTTTTGTCAATTTAAATTAGTCAGAACGTAGGACGGAGCCTATTTAAGATCAAATCTGCTGAAAACAGCTTCAGAATGCGTCACCTGGATGCAAAGTTATAACGATTTTATGAAATTATTGTATCACTAAGGTGGATTTCGTCTGTTGGTGAATTTACTTGATTTAAAAAATTTTGACTTTCTATATTCGCTAGGCGCACGCGCGAGGTGTCAAAAGACGCGTCTCCGGGCGGGCCAGCGACCTATGGAGTTTCTGGAATTATTGCTGAAAAAAAATTTTGACTTTCAGTCAAAAAACGTGATTTTCGACTGAAAAGTACGTGAAAACCGGGAATTACAACTACCAAACGGGACTCGAGCACGCGGAACGCGTACCAGAATACAGGTAAGGCAGGTAAGTATCTATTGCAATTAAAATCTGAGATGGATTTGATGAAGATGTTTTGAGATAAAAATTAATTTAGGTTTTCTTAAGGAAAATGTTGAAATTTTTTCTAAGTCCAAGATGAAAATTTTTTTTCTCGCTTTTGTCAATTTAAATTAGTCAGAACGTAGGACGGAGCCTATTTAAGATCAAATCTGCTGAAAACAGCTTCAGAATGCGTCACCTGGATGCAAAGTTATAACGATTTTATGAAATTATTGTATCACTAAGGTGGATTTCGTCTGTTGGTGAATTTACTTGATTTAAAAAATTTTGACTTTCTATATTCGCTAGGCGCACGCGCGAGGTGTCAAAAGACGCGTCTCCGGGCGGGCCAGCGACCTATGGAGTTTCTGGAATTATTGCTGAACAAAAATTTTGACTTTCAGTCAAAAAACGTGATTTTCGACTGAAAAGTACGTGAAAACCGGGAATTACAACTACCAAACGGGACTCGAGCACGCGGAACGCGTACCAGAATACAGGTAAGGCAGGTAAGTATCTATTGCAATTAAAATCTGAGATGGATTTGATGAAGATGTTTTGAGATAAAAATTAATTTAGGTTTTCTTAAGGAAAATGTTGAAATTTTTTCTAAGTCCAAGATGAAAATTTTTTTTCTCGCTTTTGTCAATTTAAATTAGTCAGAACGTAGGACGGAGCCTATTTAAGATCAAATCTGCTGAAAACAGCTTCAGAATGCGTCACCTGGATGCAAAGTTATAACGATTTTATGAAATTATTGTATCACTAAGGTGGATTTCGTCTGTTGGTGAATTTACTTGATTTAAAAAATTTTGACTTTCTATATTCGCTAGGCGCACGCGCGAGGTGTCAAAAGACGCGTCTCCGGGCGGGCCAGCGACCTATGGAGTTTCTGGAATTATTGCTGAACAAAAATTTTGACTTTCAGTCAAAAAACGTGATTTTCGACTGAAAAGTACGTGAAAACCGGGAATTACAACTACCAAACGGGACTCGAGCACGCGGAACGCGTACCAGAATACAGGTAAGGCAGGTAAGTATCTATTGCAATTAAAATCTGAGATGGATTTGATGAAGATGTTTTGAGATAAAAATTAATTTAGGTTTTCTTAAGGAAAATGTTGAAATTTTTTCTAAGTCCAAGATGAAAATTTTTTTTCTCGCTTTTGTCAATTTAAATTAGTCAGAACGTAGGACGGAGCCTATTTAAGATCAAATCTGCTGAAAACAGCTTCAGAATGCGTCACCTGGATGCAAAGTTATAACGATTTTATGAAATTATTGTATCACTAAGGTGGATTTCGTCTGTTGGTGAATTTACTTGATTTAAAAAATTTTGACTTTCTATATTCGCTAGGCGCACGCGCGAGGTGTCAAAAGACGCGTCTCCGGGCGGGCCAGCGACCTATGGAGTTTCTGGAATTATTGCTGAACAAAAATTTTGACTTTCAGTCAAAAAACGTGATTTTCGACTGAAAAGTACGTGAAAACCGGGAATTACAACTACCAAACGGGACTCGAGCACGCGGAACGCGTACCAGAATACAGGTAAGGCAGGTAAGTATCTATTGCAATTAAAATCTGAGATGGATTTGATGAAGATGTTTTGAGATAAAAATTAATTTAGGTTTTCTTAAGGAAAATGTTGAAATTTTTTCTAAGTCCAAGATGAAAATTTTTTTTCTCGCTTTTGTCAATTTAAATTAGTCAGAACGTAGGACGGAGCCTATTTAAGATCAAATCTGCTGAAAACAGCTTCAGAATGCGTCACCTGGATGCAAAGTTATAACGATTTTATGAAATTATTGTATCACTAAGGTGGATTTCGTCTGTTGGTGAATTTACTTGATTTAAAAAATTTTGACTTTCTATATTCGCTAGGCGCACGCGCGAGGTGTCAAAAGACGCGTCTCCGGGCGGGCCAGCGACCTATGGAGTTTCTGGAATTATTGCTGAACAAAAATTTTGACTTTCAGTCAAAAAACGTGATTTTCGACTGAAAAGTACGTGAAAACCGGGAATTACAACTACCAAACGGGACTCGAGCACGCGGAACGCGTACCAGAATACAGGTAAGGCAGGTAAGTATCTATTGCAATTAAAATCTGAGATGGATTTGATGAAGATGTTTTGAGATAAAAATTAATTTAGGTTTTCTTAAGGAAAATGTTGAAATTTTTTCTAAGTCCAAGATGAAAATTTTTTTTCTCGCTTTTGTCAATTTAAATTAGTCAGAACGTAGGACGGAGCCTATTTAAGATCAAATCTGCTGAAAACAGCTTCAGAATGCGTCACCTTTTTTTTTTTTTTTTTTTTTTTTTTTTTTTGAGGGTGGGAAATCATCAAATAACTTCTCCCGCTCTGGGCGGAGCGGGAGGGCGTGTCAGACTCTTACTGACTAAAACCCACCCGTGTTCCTTCGGTTGCCCTGTCGCCGGGGGCCACGATCTCCCTTTCGGTTTTCTTCGCAACCCCGGCAGGCATCGGTCCTAGTGGACCCCTTCAATTATGCTGACATCTCTTTGAGGCGCGCGTGGAACACAACGCGCCGTCGACCCGGGCCTGGTCCTTATCGGACGGTGAGCCACCCATTGCTCACCGCCCGCAAGCCCGCGCCTACGGTGGCCGGAAATCGCCCCGCGATTCCCGACGCCCTGGGCGTCTCCTCCTGCGGCGGTTAGGGGCGTGAGGGCGCGAAATTTGCCTCTCCCTCACGCGTTCCGCCTCCTCCTTCGCGAGCATTACCGCTTCGCAGAAGGAGGTGACGGCCTCCCATTTCCTCTCGCTCCGTACCATAGCCTGAACCAGGGCCGGACGCGAGAGATCACCGCCGCCGATCGCCTCCACGAGGACACGGCGATGCTCCGCCCAAGCTGGGCAGACCTCCACCGTATGCTCCACCGTGTCCTCCGGGCGACCCACACAATGGTGACACCCGGGCGTTTCCTCCCGCCTTATCCTGTGCAGGAACCTCCCGAAACAGCCGTGTCCGGTGAGGACCTGCGTCAGGCGGAAGGTGAGGACGCCGTGGCGCCTCTCAAGCCACTCCTCAAAGAGGGGTCTTATCGCCGCAATTGTGGCGTGCCCAGCGCTGGGTTGCGACAATCGCACTCTCCATGACGCCATGAGATCCCGCCGAAGCTCTGTCCGCTGAGCCGCGATTTCTCGCGGCAGCGGAGCTAAGCCCCGGCGCCTCGCCTCCTCGCGCCACTCCCAAATGTGCGCGAGGACCTTTGCCTCCAGATCCCATGGCGGTAATCCGGCAAGGAGGCTCGCCGCCTCGCAGGAGACCGTGCGGTATCCTCGGGCCAGCCGGATGGCCATGACCCTCTGGGACGCGTTCAACCGGCGGGCTGGCCGCAGCCTTAGTGAACGCGCCCACACCGGTGCCCCGTAAAGGGCCATGGACCGCACGACCCCCGCGTAGAGCCTCCGGCAGGAGGCGTTTGGATCCCCTAGATTGGGCAGGAGCCGCTTCAACGCAGCCCCGGCCCGCTCCAGTCTGGGAGCCAAACGTCGGAAGTGTTCGACGAAGTTCCACCGGCTGTCGAGGACAAGTCCCAGATACTTCATCGTCGACTCGACGCCGATGTGAACCCCTCCCGCCATTACCTGGGAACCCGACGGTGGCGCATTCCGAGGTCCATGAAAACCCATGGCCTCGGACTTGTGCAGGGCCACCTCGAGTCCCAGCTGCCGGATCCTGTCGACGATTGTCGCAACCCCGCGTGTCGCTAGTTCGGCCGCCGCCTGGTACGACCCCCCCTGTGCCAGGACCAACGTGTCGTCAGCGTAGCAGACGACGCTGACGCCGCTAGGGAGGTCGGCGCGCAGCACCCAGTCGTATCCGATGTCCCACAGATGCGGCCCCAGGACCGATCCCTGTGGGACACCGCACGACATTTCTCGCCGGTTCCACTCTCCTTGGTGACCGGGGTAGATGACGGCCCTGTCCGTCAAATAGGCCTCGACCACACGACAGAGGTAGGTCGGCATCCGGTGATACCGGAGTGCCTCCCTGATGCAACTCCAGGGCAGGGTGTTGAAGGCATTGGCGATGTCTAGAGACACCGCCAAGACGACCCCACCCCGGGCCACAGCATCCCCCGTCGTGAGGGCCCGCACGCGCATGATGGCGTCCACCGTAGAGCGCCCCTTGCGGAAGCCAAACTGGCTCTCCGCCAGATCCGGCCCCACCTGCACCAGCCGCTCGACGAGGCGGTCTGCAATGACTCTTTCAAAGAGCTTGCCCACCTCGTCGAGCAGCACGATGGGCCGATAAGCGGACGGAGAGTCCGCCGGGCGCCCCGGCTTCCTGATGAGGACCAGTTTCCCCGTCTTCCAACGAAGTGGGAACTGGCCCCTCTCCATGCATGCGCTTAGGAGCCCCCTTAGTCGAGGCCCGAGAGCCCCCAAGGCCAGGACCCAGGCTTTTCCAGGTATGCCGTCGGGTCCTGGGGCGGTATTTTTCGCATTCATCTTGCGTACCGCCACTCTCATTTCTACCTCGGTCACCTCCGGAGCATCGTCGTCGTCGTCGGCGGTGTGGTCCGCATCGGGCACCGCAGTAGGCGGAGCCATGGGCGGGGGAGCGTGTTCCCCTCTTGGGGGGAACAGAGCGCTCACCACGTCCCCCACAAGCTGAGGCCGGAGACTCTGCGTCAGCGGGGGAGCCCATGGGCGGAGTTTCTCCCGCACCATCTTGTATGGGCGTCCCCACGGGTCCCTGTTTAGAGTCTCCAGCAACTCCTCACGGGCCACTGCCCTGGCCCGCAGGATCTCCGCTTGGAGGGCGGTCTTCGCCGCTCTGTACCCCTCGTACAGCTCCGCCTGAATGGCTTCCGTATCCGGAGGGCGGATACGGAGCCTGCGGTGCCTGGCGTACCGGCGTCGCGCAGTAACGCACGCCCTGCGCAGGGTCTCTAACTCCTGCGACCACCAGTACACCTGGCGCGAAGCACGTCCGGGCCGGACCCGGGGCATAGCCACGTCACATATATTGGACATGGCCTCCCGGAACCACTCCACCTCGTCGTTGATGTCAGCAGGCCTGTCCGGTGATGACACCCAGGCCTGCACGATTGAGGCTTCCAGGAGGAGCTCCCGGTCCAGCTGCTTCAGCGCCCACCGCGGACCACTCGGGGCCTGTCGGACCGGCGCGTTCGAGGTCTGGGCGGAGACGTCAAACCGGATGTACCGGTGATCGGAATAGGTCTCCACCCCCTCCATGACGCGCCAGTCAATGACACGCGGTGACAGAGCGGGGCTGGCGAACGAAATGTCCACCACCGATTCACCCCGCATCCGCACACACGTAGGGACAGAACCCCGGTTTAGGACGACTAGGCCTGTCTCCAGAGCCCAGTCCTCCACCATCCTGCCCCGTGTGTCCGTGTACCGGGAACCCCAAGCCAGATTCTTGGCATTGAAGTCCCCGAGGACGAGCACGGGGAGGGAACAGAACCCGACGACGACGACTCTCAACTCCGCAAGGGAGTTGTGGAACTCGGCGAGAGTTCGGTTCGGGGAGAAGTATACCCCCACCACGGCAATCTCCCCGAACCGTGCTGCCACGCAACCCCGTCCTCTCTTGACAGACTCGAGAGACGGAGTTCCGGCGGCGGCCGACGAAATGAGGGTCACTGAGCCGCTCAGGTCCTCCACCCAGTCATCCCTGGGCGGGACAAAGTACGGCTCAGCGACCACGGCGATGTTAATCGACCACTGCGCCATGCTCTGGAGCAATAGATCCTGAGCGGCGACGCAGTGGTTGATGTTCGCCTGGAGGAGGCGTAATGGGGCCATTATTGGCACTCCATGTCTGCCCCCTCCTGAGTCCCCTGTGAGGGCACTGCCGCAGTGGGAACGACGGCGGCGACAACAGTAGAGGCGGCAGCGGCTACGGCTGTAGTGGCGGCGGCTGCGGCGGTGACGGCGGTGGCGGAGGACTTGCCCCTGCCTTTGGCCTTGGCGGGTGGAGCGCAGGCCTTGCTCCCAGCCCGGTGATCGGCCGGCTTGCCAGCCGCCGCACATACAACACAGTGCGGCGGGGCGTCGCACGAGCCGGCCTTGTGACCGGGCTGACCACAGCGGAAGCAGTGGCCGCTGCGGTCCACCTCCGAGGTGCACTTGACCCCCACGTGGTGTCCCACCTGGCAGCGGTAACACCTCAGAGGTCTGGGCTCCAGCAGTTTAACCTGGGCGGAAACCCAGCCCACCAAGAGCCTTCGGCCCTCCCCGGCTATCTTTTTGGCCGCCGTCACGGGGCAGCTCACCCTAATGGCTTGCATCCCCGCGAAGTCAGGATGGATGGTGCCCGCCCTAACCTGCTCGGCAGAGCACCCTCCAGCCTTAGCGACGGCGGCCACGACCTTTTCCACCGTCACGGAGTCGTCCAGGCCCTGGATGCGCAGATCAGCGCATTTGGTGGGCCTGGACACTCGGGCCTCGTCCGCATTTAGGGACGCCCTGAGCTTTTCGGCCAGAGCGTCAGCGGCCGGGCCACTGGCCGCACCAGGGACCTCCAGCATCCGGGCCCCGGTTGCCGTTATCTTCAACCGAATGCCCTTAGCGGCGCCGATCTCCTGGAGGTCCATCACCGCGTCCACTTTGGCGAACACGTCCTGGTAGGACACGCCCCTCTTCTCCGCTTCCGGCTGCAGTGTTACCACTACAGCCGCCGACTTTGGGGCGCGGAGCCTAGCAGCGACGCTTCGCTCCTTACGCCGCTGCCGCCTCGCCCTTCTTTTGGCCGCCCTTGTCGCCTTGCCAGCCTTCTTCTTCTCCCCGGCTACTTGCCACCCGGCGTCGGCCGGAGGAGAAGATTCAGGAGGCGGAGGCGGCCGTTTCGCCGCCGCCTGGGCCTGGGCCTGGGCCGGAGCCCTCGCCGTCAGGGCCGGGGCCCTCGCCGCCTGCGCAGCCGCTCCGCCCTTGGCCTGCCTTGACGGGCCCGATTTGGCCGCGGCAGATACGGTGGCAGCATACGATGCCACCTTTGCCACCTTTGGCTGGCCCAAGGCCGGTTGGCTCGCTGCTAGTGGGGGGCGCAGGACGATAGCCTCCAGGGCGGAGAACTTACTCCGCAGGGAGGCCATCTCCTGCCGCACCAGGGCCAGAACCCGGTCCTCAGCTGGCACGGGCCGTGCCTGCCCATGCTGCTCTCCCCCATGCGGCAACTCCCGGGAGCCGGCTGCTCGCAGCCCGGCCAGGTCTGCTCGGAGCCTCTCGTTCTCCTTTCGGAGAAGCTCCATGGCGGCTGTCAGCTTGGCAACCTCCGCCCGCATCTCGGACATCTCGTCCGACGGAGGCCCAAGCTGAAGGGCCTTCGATGCCGCCAAAATAGAGGCCGTGGCCGCGGGTATGGCCTTGTCTTTAGAGGACTGAATCCTCTTCAAGGCCACACTCCTGATCGCGGCTGCCACGACCTCCGCAAACCTGGCCGTCTGCTCCGGGTTTGAGCCGCCGCCAGCGGCGTCCGGCTCACCACCTGCGGCCTCTGAGTGGACCACCCCGCTGCTGGCCCCTCCAGGGTGGTGCCCCTCCGTGGCGAGGCCGTCGACTTGTGGGGCAAGTTCGGCTGGACTGGCCCGGTTCGGCTCACCACCCTTCTTGGTGGTGAGCCCTCTCCCCACACCTTTTTGCCGGGCCCTACCGCGCCGGCTGGTGTGCAGCTTCCGCCTGTCCTCGGCGGAGGACCACCCAGCATCCCCCGATGGGGGGCGCTTCCGGAGCTTCCGGATGATTCCGTCAGCCCCCACCACTTCGCGCTCCGAGCTCAGGCTAGAGCTAGAGCCAGATGCAGCGTCGGACTCCGACCCTGCATCACTCCCCTCCTGTTTTTTGTTCTTTGTTGTTTTGTTAAGTGATTCCATAGTTGTTCCCACGAGTATTTAACTTTAAAATTGACTCAAAAAATAGTGGTTCGCACTAGTGACTAATTAAGCTACCCATTAGTCAAGCTATCAACCTCCCTCACGGTGCGCCGCCGCTTGGAGGTTTGGGGTGATTTTTTATAGAGGTTTTCTACCTCGCGGCCCGGGCGGTTAAGCCAAGACCCTCGACCCCCGTCAAATGCCAGAGACATGACCTTAACATTCTCCGGGGCTACGAGACCAGCGGTGGCAGAAGGAAGGGTTTCCTCCCGCCTGCCCGACGGCAGGGTTAGTGCACGCCGAGCCCGCTCCTCCTCAAAACGCTGCTCAACGTGTGCTCTCTACAGAGTACACGTTAGAGCGTTCCTCCGACAGGATATTGGCATACGGACAACGAGACCCCTTAGGCTCACAGAACCTAATGGGGAGACTTTGCCCGTACCCCAGGGTGCACCGTCCCGGAGACTGGCCTTCCCCCCGGACGCATCCATAAGGGAACTCCAGCCCACGGGCACACGGGGAGGTTTCCTGTCTAAGCACCCCAGAATGCGTCACCTGGATGCAAAGTTATAACGATTTTATGAAATTATTGTATCACTAAGGTGGATTTCGTCTGTTGGTGAATTTACTTGATTTAAAAAATTTTGACTTTCTATATTCGCTAGGCGCACGCGCGAGGTGTCAAAAGACGCGTCTCCGGGCGGGCCAGCGACCTATGGAGTTTCTGGAATTATTGCTGAACAAAAATTTTGACTTTCAGTCAAAAAACGTGATTTTCGACTGAAAAGTACGTGAAAACCGGGAATTACAACTACCAAACGGGACTCGAGCACGCGGAACGCGTACCAGAATACAGGTAAGGCAGGTAAGTATCTATTGCAATTAAAATCTGAGATGGATTTGATGAAGATGTTTTGAGATAAAAATTAATTTAGGTTTTCTTAAGGAAAATGTTGAAATTTTTTCTAAGTCCAAGATGAAAATTTTTTTTCTCGCTTTTGTCAATTTAAATTAGTCAGAACGTAGGACGGAGCCTATTTAAGATCAAATCTGCTGAAAACAGCTTCAGAATGCGTCACCTGGATGCAAAGTTATAACGATTTTATGAAATTATTGTATCACTAAGGTGGATTTCGTCTGTTGGTGAATTTACTTGATTTAAAAAATTTTGACTTTCTATATTCGCTAGGCGCACGCGCGAGGTGTCAAAAGACGCGTCTCCGGGCGGGCCAGCGACCTATGGAGTTTCTGGAATTATTGCTGAACAAAAATTTTGACTTTCAGTCAAAAAACGTGATTTTCGACTGAAAAGTACGTGAAAACCGGGAATTACAACTACCAAACGGGACTCGAGCACGCGGAACGCGTACCAGAATACAGGTAAGGCAGGTAAGTATCTATTGCAATTAAAATCTGAGATGGATTTGATGAAGATGTTTTGAGATAAAAATTAATTTAGGTTTTCTTAAGGAAAATGTTGAAATTTTTTCTAAGTCCAAGATGAAAATTTTTTTTCTCGCTTTTGTCAATTTAAATTAGTCAGAACGTAGGACGGAGCCTATTTAAGATCAAATCTGCTGAAAACAGCTTCAGAATGCGTCACCTGGATGCAAAGTTATAACGATTTTATGAAATTATTGTATCACTAAGGTGGATTTCGTCTGTTGGTGAATTTACTTGATTTAAAAAATTTTGACTTTCTATATTCGCTAGGCGCACGCGCGAGGTGTCAAAAGACGCGTCTCCGGGCGGGCCAGCGACCTATGGAGTTTCTGGAATTATTGCTGAACAAAAATTTTGACTTTCAGTCAAAAAACGTGATTTTCGACTGAAAAGTACGTGAAAACCGGGAATTACAACTACCAAACGGGACTCGAGCACGCGGAACGCGTACCAGAATACAGGTAAGGCAGGTAAGTATCTATTGCAATTAAAATCTGAGATGGATTTGATGAAGATGTTTTGAGATAAAAATTAATTTAGGTTTTCTTAAGGAAAATGTTGAAATTTTTTCTAAGTCCAAGATGAAAATTTTTTTTCTCGCTTTTGTCAATTTAAATTAGTCAGAACGTAGGACGGAGCCTATTTAAGATCAAATCTGCTGAAAACAGCTTCAGAATGCGTCACCTGGATGCAAAGTTATAACGATTTTATGAAATTATTGTATCACTAAGGTGGATTTCGTCTGTTGGTGAATTTACTTGATTTAAAAAATTTTGACTTTCTATATTCGCTAGGCGCACGCGCGAGGTGTCAAAAGACGCGTCTCCGGGCGGGCCAGCGACCTATGGAGTTTCTGGAATTATTGCTGAACAAAAATTTTGACTTTCAGTCAAAAAACGTGATTTTCGACTGAAAAGTACGTGAAAACCGGGAATTACAACTACCAAACGGGACTCGAGCACGCGGAACGCGTACCAGAATACAGGTAAGGCAGGTAAGTATCTATTGCAATTAAAATCTGAGATGGATTTGATGAAGATGTTTTGAGATAAAAATTAATTTAGGTTTTCTTAAGGAAAATGTTGAAATTTTTTCTAAGTCCAAGATGAAAATTTTTTTTCTCGCTTTTGTCAATTTAAATTAGTCAGAACGTAGGACGGAGCCTATTTAAGATCAAATCTGCTGAAAACAGCTTCAGAATGCGTCACCTGGATGCAAAGTTATAACGATTTTATGAAATTATTGTATCACTAAGGTGGATTTCGTCTGTTGGTGAATTTACTTGATTTAAAAAATTTTGACTTTCTATATTCGCTAGGCGCACGCGCGAGGTGTCAAAAGACGCGTCTCCGGGCGGGCCAGCGACCTATGGAGTTTCTGGAATTATTGCTGAACAAAAATTTTGACTTTCAGTCAAAAAACGTGATTTTCGACTGAAAAGTACGTGAAAACCGGGAATTACAACTACCAAACGGGACTCGAGCACGCGGAACGCGTACCAGAATACAGGTAAGGCAGGTAAGTATCTATTGCAATTAAAATCTGAGATGGATTTGATGAAGATGTTTTGAGATAAAAATTAATTTAGGTTTTCTTAAGGAAAATGTTGAAATTTTTTCTAAGTCCAAGATGAAAATTTTTTTTCTCGCTTTTGTCAATTTAAATTAGTCAGAACGTAGGACGGAGCCTATTTAAGATCAAATCTGCTGAAAACAGCTTCAGAATGCGTCACCTGGATGCAAAGTTATAACGATTTTATGAAATTATTGTATCACTAAGGTGGATTTCGTCTGTTGGTGAATTTACTTGATTTAAAAAATTTTGACTTTCTATATTCGCTAGGCGCACGCGCGAGGTGTCAAAAGACGCGTCTCCGGGCGGGCCAGCGACCTATGGAGTTTCTGGAATTATTGCTGAACAAAAATTTTGACTTTCAGTCAAAAAACGTGATTTTCGACTGAAAAGTACGTGAAAACCGGGAATTACAACTACCAAACGGGACTCGAGCACGCGGAACGCGTACCAGAATACAGGTAAGGCAGGTAAGTATCTATTGCAATTAAAATCTGAGATGGATTTGATGAAGATGTTTTGAGATAAAAATTAATTTAGGTTTTCTTAAGGAAAATGTTGAAATTTTTTCTAAGTCCAAGATGAAAATTTTTTTTCTCGCTTTTGTCAATTTAAATTAGTCAGAACGTAGGACGGAGCCTATTTAAGATCAAATCTGCTGAAAACAGCTTCAGAATGCGTCACCTGGATGCAAAGTTATAACGATTTTATGAAATTATTGTATCACTAAGGTGGATTTCGTCTGTTGGTGAATTTACTTGATTTAAAAAATTTTGACTTTCTATATTCGCTAGGCGCACGCGCGAGGTGTCAAAAGACGCGTCTCCGGGCGGGCCAGCGACCTATGGAGTTTCTGGAATTATTGCTGAACAAAAATTTTGACTTTCAGTCAAAAAACGTGATTTTCGACTGAAAAGTACGTGAAAACCGGGAATTACAACTACCAAACGGGACTCGAGCACGCGGAACGCGTACCAGAATACAGGTAAGGCAGGTAAGTATCTATTGCAATTAAAATCTGAGATGGATTTGATGAAGATGTTTTGAGATAAAAATTAATTTAGGTTTTCTTAAGGAAAATGTTGAAATTTTTTCTAAGTCCAAGATGAAATTTTTTTTTCTCGCTTTTGTCAATTTAAATTAGTCAGAACGTAGGACGGAGCCTATTTAAGATCAAATCTGCTGAAAACAGCTTCAGAATGCGTCACCTGGATGCAAAGTTATAACGATTTTATGAAATTATTGTATCACTAAGGTGGATTTCGTCTGTTGGTGAATTTACTTGATTTAAAAAATTTTGACTTTCTATATTCGCTAGGCGCACGCGCGAGGTGTCAAAAGACGCGTCTCCGGGCGGGCCAGCGACCTATGGAGTTTCTGGAATTATTGCTGAACAAAAATTTTGACTTTCAGTCAAAAAACGTGATTTTCGACTGAAAAGTACGTGAAAACCGGGAATTACAACTACCAAACGGGACTCGAGCACGCGGAACGCGTACCAGAATACAGGTAAGGCAGGTAAGTATCTATTGCAATTAAAATCTGAGATGGATTTGATGAAGATGTTTTGAGATAAAAATTAATTTAGGTTTTCTTAAGGAAAATGTTGAAATTTTTTCTAAGTCCAAGATGAAAATTTTTTTCTCGCTTTTGTCAATTTAAATTAGTCAGAACGTAGGACGGAGCCTATTTAAGATCAAATCTGCTGAAAACAGCTTCAGAATGCGTCACCTGGATGCAAAGTTATAACGATTTTATGAAATTATTGTATCACTAAGGTGGATTTCGTCTGTTGGTGAATTTACTTGATTTAAAAAATTTTGACTTTCTATATTCGCTAGGCGCACGCGCGAGGTGTCAAAAGACGCGTCTCCGGGCGGGCCAGCGACCTATGGAGTTTCTGGAATTATTGCTGAACAAAAATTTTGACTTTCAGTCAAAAAACGTGATTTTCGACTGAAAAGTACGTGAAAACCGGGAATTACAACTACCAAACGGGACTCGAGCACGCGGAACGCGTACCAGAATACAGGTAAGGCAGGTAAGTATCTATTGCAATTAAAATCTGAGATGGATTTGATGAAGATGTTTTGAGATAAAAATTAATTTAGGTTTTCTTAAGGAAAATGTTGAAATTTTTTCTAAGTCCAAGATGAAAATTTTTTTTCTCGCTTTTGTCAATTTAAATTAGTCAGAACGTAGGACGGAGCCTATTTAAGATCAAATCTGCTGAAAACAGCTTCAGAATGCGTCACCTGGATGCAAAGTTATAACGATTTTATGAAATTATTGTATCACTAAGGTGGATTTCGTCTGTTGGTGAATTTACTTGATTTAAAAAATTTTGACTTTCTATATTCGCTAGGCGCACGCGCGAGGTGTCAAAAGACGCGTCTCCGGGCGGGCCAGCGACCTATGGAGTTTCTGGAATTATTGCTGAACAAAAATTTTGACTTTCAGTCAAAAAACGTGATTTTCGACTGAAAAGTACGTGAAAACCGGGAATTACAACTACCAAACGGGACTCGAGCACGCGGAACGCGTACCAGAATACAGGTAAGGCAGGTAAGTATCTATTGCAATTAAAATCTGAGATGGATTTGATGAAGATGTTTTGAGATAAAAATTAATTTAGGTTTTCTTAAGGAAAATGTTGAAATTTTTTCTAAGTCCAAGATGAAAATTTTTTTTCTCGCTTTTGTCAATTTAAATTAGTCAGAACGTAGGACGGAGCCTATTTAAGATCAAATCTGCTGAAAACAGCTTCAGAATGCGTCACCTGGATGCAAAGTTATAACGATTTTATGAAATTATTGTATCACTAAGGTGGATTTCGTCTGTTGGTGAATTTACTTGATTTAAAAAATTTTGACTTTCTATATTCGCTAGGCGCACGCGCGAGGTGTCAAAAGACGCGTCTCCGGGCGGGCCAGCGACCTATGGAGTTTCTGGAATTATTGCTGAACAAAAATTTTGACTTTCAGTCAAAAAACGTGATTTTCGACTGAAAAGTACGTGAAAACCGGGAATTACAACTACCAAACGGGACTCGAGCACGCGGAACGCGTACCAGAATACAGGTAAGGCAGGTAAGTATCTATTGCAATTAAAATCTGAGATGGATTTGATGAAGATGTTTTGAGATAAAAATTAATTTAGGTTTTCTTAAGGAAAATGTTGAAATTTTTTCTAAGTCCAAGATGAAATTTTTTTTTCTCGCTTTTGTCAATTTAAATTAGTCAGAACGTAGGACGGAGCCTATTTAAGATCAAATCTGCTGAAAACAGCTTCAGAATGCGTCACCTGGATGCAAAGTTATAACCGGTTAGGTTAGGTTAGGTTAGGTTAGGTTAGGTTAGGTTAGGTTAGGTTAGGTTAGGTTTTTTTTTTTTTTTTTTTTTTTTTTCCGGCAGGAGTGGGAAATCCTCATGGACGCCCAGACTAACTCACAAATGAGCCAGTCTGGGCAGTGCCGGACTCTTACCGGCTAAAACCACACTCCTTCCTTACAATAAATCCACAGACATGGTGGTCCGTGCTTTTGTTTACTTTCTTTTTTTTTTTATCTACTTGTTTTTTATAAATGCAATTGCCGTTCCATCTTCGGGCTACAGCTTATCTACTACTTAAAACTATGTGAGTCCATCCGTTTTTTTTTTTTTTTTTTTTTTTTTTTTTTTTTTCTTTTTTTTTTTTTTTTTTTTTAAATTATACACTAGACATGCAATTGTTTTATATATATAAATTGCTTTTTTTTTTTTTTTAAAATATATATATTTTTTATTATTATTTCATGCGAACTTAATTTTATAACATTTATTATTATGATTGGAACTTCATGGCAGTGCAAGCCGACCAGCCCCAGGCGACGGCTTCCGTTCACGGAAATGACGTACACATCCGCGCCCTTCAGCTCAACCATTTTTTAGGGAGCCGATTGACCAGATGTACAACGCCACCATCGGCGGGACATTTACGTGAGCATGACAGACTCACTCTGCCATGAAGTTTTACAAAATTCCATTTTGGTGGTTCGTGGAGGGTTGGGATTGGTTAGTGTTGAAATGTTGGGAGTATGGATATGGTTGTGGAGTATTATTTGAAGCGGGATGTCACGACCAGGGATTTTGCTAGCCCGAGCAGGGCTTCCATGACTGCTGCGTCTCGATGTTTCATGGCCATCTTAAGGTTGTATTCGATGACCATTTTAGTAGGCGCATCCATCGCCCTCTTCGCAAAGCGGCCTATGGCGTCATCGGCGTCGTCGGAGTAGTAGACGCAACTGACAGTATGTCTCGACAACGCCACCACCGCGTGGGAGATGCTTTCGTGGACCTGGAGTCTCCTGGACTTCGTATTTATGATGATTACGCTGTCGTAGGTCAGCCCCTGAGCCTCGTGGATGGTCAACGCGCGCGACCCTTCACCGGACCCGTACCCCTGGCTCACAAGAGTAGCTTTTTCTTCTTGCGTATGAACCAGGAACAGGGTGTTTTGAGCGGTGCTCGGTATATGCGCTCCTGTGTAACCTTCCACTCTCAAGGAGTGGACCCGCGACAGCGACGACTTGGAGGAGTATATACCGGAGTATACCTCGCTCAGTGCAAAGGCCACATCCATCGGATTGCGATGTGTGCAAAGCAGCTCCTGGGTGATACCAGCCACCGAGTCTGGACGGGTGTACCTTAAGTTGAATAGGTTCTGTCTGTCCAGAAAAGGAAGCTGGTTTACGTCTCCGATGAGGACAATTTCGCTTGCTCCAGACAACTTTACTGCCATAACTATGGCCCCAAAATGGTTCATAAGAGCCTCGTCTACCGTGAGACGGTAGTATTTCTCTTCTTTTCTGAACCCGTTGGCTAAGATTGAGGCCATAGTGCGCACCTTTCTCTTTACTCGATCTCCTAAGCGGTGCGCAAGCTTCTCCCTGAGATCTTTGGCAGCTTCGGTTGTCGTGGTGGCTATGACGTCCTTCTCCCCATCGAAGTTTTTCACCACCCAGGTTGTCTTGCCGCAACCCGGGACCCCGTTGACCCACCTGATATTGGGTACCGCCCAAATATCTTGCGATGCCGGGATATCTGAGGTCCCCAAAATGGACTGTGCCATTTCAAGGATCTTATCGTCCGGCATGATTTTGGTACATTTGGCGGTAACCACTATCGGGTCGTCGTTTGGGACGCTGAATTTTAACTTGCCTGAGCGCTCCGTTTCCTCTTTGTCCAGGGCCACGAAACCGTTCTTCGCGCTGTAGGCTGCCATGTATGACCCCGTCATTTCTCCTTTGATGACTTGAGATGTGACGTTGTCGTACACTGCCGCCTCTGATTCCTCGAGTAGTACCCTTAGCAGGCCTTCAGTGTTCCTCTGGAAGGTCTGCAGGATCTTTCTGCATGTCGTGAGATTGACCTCTCTGGTCGCTCTTACGATTGCAACGTACTCGAGGAACGCACTCTTTACGTGGTCCGTGGTGCCCATATTAACTGCGAGGGTCGGCGGGCTGACTTGCCCCTTGTCGGCTCTTGTAGGCGTAGGCTTCTGTGGTGTTGGTTCTTTCCCCTTTCTTTTAAAGAACCTCTCCATAGCTGTTGGTGATGCGTGGCTGGTGCTTGGGAGCAGTGCGTTGAGGAAGGTGCCGAAGGCTTTCAGGCGACTCCTCGTCCGGGCTCGGTCCTCCGGGCTAGCGGTTTTGCACTGCTCCTTTGCAGCTTTTTCGGCGGCTGCCTTCTGCTGGGCCCTCTCTGATCCGCTTTGAGTGATCGAGCCTGACGTGGAGCTCGTCGCGTTGGCTGTTGGGTGTCTGGGGGCTTTGAGGAAACTCAGAGTTTCCCCTCTGTCCTCATACACTACTACCTCATGGAGTTCTGAGGCTTTCAAACAGCCGAAGCGATCTGCGACGTCTCCTCTTTCCCCCTCGATCATCATTGCGTCGATGCTTATGGTACGGGCTGTGACTGCCATGTACTCTCCTACCTCCCTGATCTTTTGAAGCAGTGAGCTTGCTTGGGCAAATGGAGTGTCCTCTCCCCACTCGAATAGTGCGATCGTCTTTCCTTTGACTCGCACCAGACGGCATCGGTGAGTGGCTACTTCCACATGCGGCAGTTTGGCGGTTAGGTTAGGTTAGGTTAGGTTAGGTTAGGTTAGGTTAGGTTAGGTTAGGTTAGGTTAGGTTAGGTTAGGTTAGGTTAGGTTAGGTTAGGTTTTTTTTTTTTTTTTTTTTTTTGATTTGGCAGGAGTGGGAAATCCTCATGGACGCCCAGACTGCCTCACTGGTAAGCCAGTCTGGGCAGTGCCGGACTCTTACCGGCTAAAACCCACTCCTGCCTTTCTAAGTGTCCCCCTGACATAGTCAGAGACCTTTTTAATATGGTTTTTATATTAGTGTGCATTTATTTTTATATTTTTCTGAATTTTAATAAAGTTTTACAATTTGAAATTACATCTTTGTTTTATTTATTTCTAGAATTTATGTTTTGTTTTCTTATTTAAATATCTATTTATTTATTCTATGCTTGTTTCATATATAAACTTATATATTTAAAGCATAGCTTTATGTTTCCTTATTTCTAATTATTATTCTTTTGGCTATTGCAATGCTGTATTCTAACAAAATTTCTCGAGACTTTCTGTTTTTCATTAATTCACATAAATTATTTTTGTTTATCACTGTCGTCAATTCCATTTCCGCATTTAATCTCTCCGCTCCAAACACGGGACATTCCGTCAAAATATGAGGGACCGACTCCAGTACATCCGGCTCACAGATGCACGATGGGCTCGCCTTACACTTAAATCGATGCAAGTATTCGGAGAACCCACCGTGCCCTGTCAAGATCTGTGTTGTCACTCCGGTTGGCTTCACTTTTTTGACAATTTTGAAGGCATCGATCGCGTCCGGGAAGAAGATTTTTGTTGTTGAGGCTGTTTCGCCATTCTTGTATCTCCGATTCCATTCGTCGAGCGACCCCATTCGGATTTGCCGCTTGACGAATGAAACCGGGCAAAGGTCATAGTCCGGCTTCTTTTTAGATTTAAGTGCAGCCTCTTTCGCAAGGTGGTCTGCGCGTTCGTTGCCCTCTAGCCCGGCGTGAGCCTTTACCCAGAACAAGGAAACATCTTTGCTCTGTGATAAGGCCGCGCCCACGTTTGCTCTCGCCTCCACCGCCAGGGCGTGGAGGGAACCTTGGTTTGTGACTGTTTGAAGTGCTGCCTTTGAGTCACTATAGATTCCGAAGGTTCCCTCTTTGCGCTTGAGGATTTCCCTCGTGGCTACGCATATGGCCAGGAGTTCCGCCTGGTAGACCGTGCAGCAAGACGGCAAGCTAAGCTTTATGAACTTGATCTCTGTCTCACTGTCCCACAGTGACAGTGCTGCTCCGACCTTGCCCGCGATCTTGCTGCCGTCGGTGAAGAACCGAATCGCCTGGTTGTTGTGGGTGTCCACACGGGACTGGTCCTCCAGACTCACGAACCCCATGGCCATATGTTTCGCCGGATGTGGCATCTCCACAAATGCCACCACACGCTCCACCTCCCTGCCTACAAGGGCTGGCCGGAGCACCCCTCTCTTTGCTTCATACAGAGTCGCTGCTTCTTGTATTCGGAGGTCGAGGGGGAGTATCCCAGCCAGCACCAGAGACGCGTTCAGCGAAACGGTGCGGTAGGACTTGCAGAGCTTTTGGGCAAATCCTCGTTGGACCGTGTTCAGCATCTTCTGCACTCCTATCTTTTTTGCTGCCGGCGCCCAGGCGCCTGCCGCGTACATCACCACCGGCTCCACCGCTGCCGTGTAAATACACCGTATGACCTCCGGATGCAGACCCCAGCTCACTTTAGCCGCCCTAGATAGCTGCTTGTAGATGTTTGCAGCTTTTCTACATACGTTTGCGACGTGGGTGTTGAAAGTGAGCTGGTGGTCGATTGTGAGCCCCAGTATTTTTATTTCTTTAGACATGCCAATGTCAACCCCGCCCATGCTCAGAAGTGGGACATCGTACTTTAGCTTCCTGGTTACCACCATTGCACAGGTTTTTTGTGGTGCAAACTTCAGCTTATTTCGGATGCCCCACCTCCGAACATACTCGAGGGCAGCATTGGCATGTCTTTGAACCTCCAATGCTGTGTCACCGTCGAAGATCATAACGACGTCATCGGCGAAAGCCTGGCAGTGATCTCCCCGCTCTTCCAGCCCCTTAAGCAAAGGGTCCAGCACCAGATTCCAGAGGATTGGACCGCCAATAGACCCCTGTACGCACCCCTTATTTGTATGCCTTTGGCATTCTGCTCCAGCGTACCTAACTCGGACCCTTCTACCAGCCAGGTAGCTGTCCAGCATCCGTCTGAGATTCACCGGGCACCTTTCCTCAGCCAGTCTGGTCCTGATTGGTTAGGTTAGGTTAGGTTAGGTTAGGTTAGGTTAGGTTAGGTTAGGTTAGGTTAGGTTAGGTTAGGTTAGGTTAGGTTAGGTTAGGTTAGGTTAGGTTAGGTTAGGTTAGGTTAGGTTAGGTTAGGTTAGGTTAGGTTAGGTTAGGTTAGGTTAGGTTAGGTTAGGTTAGGTTAGGTTAGGTTAGGTTAGGTTAGGTTAGGTTAGGTTAGGTTAGGTTAGGTTAGGTTAGGTTAGGTTAGGTTAGGTTAGGTTAGGTTAGGTTAGGTTAGGTTAGGTTAGGTTAGGTTAGGTTAGGTTAGGTTAGGTTAGGTTAGGTTAGGTTAGGTTAGGTTAGGTTAGGTTAGGTTAGGTTAGGTTAGGTTAGGTTAGGTTAGGTTAGGTTAGGTTAGGTTAGGTTAGGTTAGGTTAGGTTAGGTTAGGTTAGGTTAGGTTAGGTTAGGTTAGGTTAGGTTAGGTTAGGTTAGGTTAGGTTAGGTTAGGTTAGGTTAGGTTAGGTTAGGTTAGGTTAGGTTAGGTTAGGTTAGGTTAGGTTAGGTTAGGTTAGGTTAGGTTAGGTTAGGTTAGGTTAGGTTAGGTTAGGTTAGGTTAGGTTAGGTTAGGTTAGGTTAGGTTAGGTTAGGTTAGGTTAGGTTAGGTTAGGTTAGGTTAGGTTAGGTTAGGTTAGGTTAGGTTAGGTTAGGTTAGGTTAGGTTAGGTTAGGTTAGGTTAGGTTAGGTTAGGTTAGGTTAGGTTAGGTTAGGTTAGGTTAGGTTAGGTTAGGTTAGGTTAGGTTAGGTTAGGTTAGGTTAGGTTAGGTTAGGTTAGGTTAGGTTAGGTTAGGTTAGGTTAGGTTAGGTTAGGTTAGGTTAGGTTAGGTTAGGTTAGGTTAGGTTAGGTTAGGTTAGGTTAGGTTAGGTTAGGTTAGGTTAGGTTAGGTTAGGTTAGGTTAGGTTAGGTTAGGTTAGGTTAGGTTAGGTTAGGTTAGGTTAGGTTAGGTTAGGTTAGGTTAGGTTAGGTTAGGTTAGGTTAGGTTAGGTTAGGTTAGGTTAGGTTAGGTTAGGTTAGGTTAGGTTAGGTTAGGTTAGGTTAGGTTAGGTTAGGTTAGGTTAGGTTAGGTTAGGTTAGGTTAGGTTAGGTTAGGTTAGGTTAGGTTAGGTTAGGTTAGGTTAGGTTAGGTTAGGTTAGGTTAGGTTAGGTTAGGTTAGGTTAGGTTAGGTTAGGTTAGGTTAGGTTAGGTTAGGTTAGGTTAGGTTAGGTTAGGTTAGGTTAGGTTAGGTTAGGTTAGGTTAGGTTAGGTTAGGTTAGGTTAGGTTAGGTTAGGTTAGGTTAGGTTAGGTTAGGTTAGGTTAGGTTAGGTTAGGTTAGGTTAGGTTAGGTTAGGTTAGGTTAGGTTAGGTTAGGTTAGGTTAGGTTAGGTTAGGTTAGGTTAGGTTAGGTTAGGTTAGGTTAGGTTAGGTTAGGTTAGGTTAGGTTAGGTTAGGTTAGGTTAGGTTAGGTTAGGTTAGGTTAGGTTAGGTTAGGTTAGGTTAGGTTAGGTTAGGTTAGGTTAGGTTAGGTTAGGTTAGGTTAGGTTAGGTTAGGTTAGGTTAGGTTAGGTTAGGTTAGGTTAGGTTAGGTTAGGTTAGGTTAGGTTAGGTTAGGTTAGGTTAGGTTAGGTTAGGTTAGGTTAGGTTAGGTTAGGTTAGGTTAGGTTAGGTTAGGTTAGGTTAGGTTAGGTTAGGTTAGGTTAGGTTAGGTTAGGTTAGGTTAGGTTAGGTTAGGTTAGGTTAGGTTAGGTTAGGTTAGGTTAGGTTAGGTTAGGTTAGGTTAGGTTAGGTTAGGTTAGGTTAGGTTAGGTTAGGTTAGGTTAGGTTAGGTTAGGTTAGGTTAGGTTAGGTTAGGTTAGGTTAGGTTAGGTTAGGTTAGGTTAGGTTAGGTTAGGTTAGGTTAGGTTAGGTTAGGTTAGGTTAGGTTAGGTTAGGTTAGGTTAGGTTAGGTTAGGTTAGGTTAGGTTAGGTTAGGTTAGGTTAGGTTAGGTTAGGTTAGGTTAGGTTAGGTTAGGTTAGGTTAGGTTAGGTTAGGTTAGGTTAGGTTAGGTTAGGTTAGGTTAGGTTAGGTTAGGTTAGGTTAGGTTAGGTTAGGTTAGGTTAGGTTAGGTTAGGTTAGGTTAGGTTAGGTTAGGTTAGGTTAGGTTAGGTTAGGTTAGGTTAGGTTAGGTTAGGTTAGGTTAGGTTAGGTTAGGTTAGGTTAGGTTAGGTTAGGTTAGGTTAGGTTAGGTTAGGTTAGGTTAGGTTAGGTTAGGTTAGGTTAGGTTAGGTTAGGTTAGGTTAGGTTAGGTTAGGTTAGGTTAGGTTAGGTTAGGTTAGGTTAGGTTAGGTTAGGTTAGGTTAGGTTAGGTTAGGTTAGGTTAGGTTAGGTTAGGTTAGGTTAGGTTAGGTTAGGTTAGGTTAGGTTAGGTTAGGTTAGGTTAGGTTAGGTTAGGTTAGGTTAGGTTAGGTTAGGTTAGGTTAGGTTAGGTTAGGTTAGGTTAGGTTAGGTTAGGTTAGGTTAGGTTAGGTTAGGTTAGGTTAGGTTAGGTTAGGTTAGGTTAGGTTAGGTTAGGTTAGGTTAGGTTAGGTTAGGTTAGGTTAGGTTAGGTTAGGTTAGGTTAGGTTAGGTTAGGTTAGGTTAGGTTAGGTTAGGTTAGGTTAGGTTAGGTTAGGTTAGGTTAGGTTAGGTTAGGTTAGGTTAGGTTAGGTTAGGTTAGGTTAGGTTAGGTTAGGTTAGGTTAGGTTAGGTTAGGTTAGGTTAGGTTAGGTTAGGTTAGGTTAGGTTAGGTTAGGTTAGGTTAGGTTAGGTTAGGTTAGGTTAGGTTAGGTTAGGTTAGGTTAGGTTAGGTTAGGTTAGGTTAGGTTAGGTTAGGTTAGGTTAGGTTAGGTTAGGTTAGGTTAGGTTAGGTTAGGTTAGGTTAGGTTAGGTTAGGTTAGGTTAGGTTAGGTTAGGTTAGGTTAGGTTAGGTTAGGTTAGGTTAGGTTAGGTTAGGTTAGGTTAGGTTAGGTTAGGTTAGGTTAGGTTAGGTTAGGTTAGGTTAGGTTAGGTTAGGTTAGGTTAGGTTAGGTTAGGTTAGGTTAGGTTAGGTTAGGTTAGGTTAGGTTAGGTTAGGTTAGGTTAGGTTAGGTTAGGTTAGGTTAGGTTAGGTTAGGTTAGGTTAGGTTAGGTTAGGTTAGGTTAGGTTAGGTTAGGTTAGGTTAGGTTAGGTTAGGTTAGGTTAGGTTAGGTTAGGTTAGGTTAGGTTAGGTTAGGTTAGGTTAGGTTAGGTTAGGTTAGGTTAGGTTAGGTTAGGTTAGGTTAGGTTAGGTTAGGTTAGGTTAGGTTAGGTTAGGTTAGGTTAGGTTAGGTTAGGTTAGGTTAGGTTAGGTTAGGTTAGGTTAGGTTAGGTTAGGTTAGGTTAGGTTAGGTTAGGTTAGGTTAGGTTAGGTTAGGTTAGGTTAGGTTAGGTTAGGTTAGGTTAGGTTAGGTTAGGTTAGGTTAGGTTAGGTTAGGTTAGGTTAGGTTAGGTTAGGTTAGGTTAGGTTAGGTTAGGTTAGGTTAGGTTAGGTTAGGTTAGGTTAGGTTAGGTTAGGTTAGGTTAGGTTAGGTTAGGTTAGGTTAGGTTAGGTTAGGTTAGGTTAGGTTAGGTTAGGTTAGGTTAGGTTAGGTTAGGTTAGGTTAGGTTAGGTTAGGTTAGGTTAGGTTAGGTTAGGTTAGGTTAGGTTAGGTTAGGTTAGGTTAGGTTAGGTTAGGTTAGGTTAGGTTAGGTTAGGTTAGGTTAGGTTAGGTTAGGTTAGGTTAGGTTAGGTTAGGTTAGGTTAGGTTAGGTTAGGTTAGGTTAGGTTAGGTTAGGTTAGGTTAGGTTAGGTTAGGTTAGGTTAGGTTAGGTTAGGTTAGGTTAGGTTAGGTTAGGTTAGGTTAGGTTAGGTTAGGTTAGGTTAGGTTAGGTTAGGTTAGGTTAGGTTAGGTTAGGTTAGGTTAGGTTAGGTTAGGTTAGGTTAGGTTAGGTTAGGTTAGGTTAGGTTAGGTTAGGTTAGGTTAGGTTAGGTTAGGTTAGGTTAGGTTAGGTTAGGTTAGGTTAGGTTAGGTTAGGTTAGGTTAGGTTAGGTTAGGTTAGGTTAGGTTAGGTTAGGTTAGGTTAGGTTAGGTTAGGTTAGGTTAGGTTAGGTTAGGTTAGGTTAGGTTAGGTTAGGTTAGGTTAGGTTAGGTTAGGTTAGGTTAGGTTAGGTTAGGTTAGGTTAGGTTAGGTTAGGTTAGGTTAGGTTAGGTTAGGTTAGGTTAGGTTAGGTTAGGTTAGGTTAGGTTAGGTTAGGTTAGGTTAGGTTAGGTTAGGTTAGGTTAGGTTAGGTTAGGTTAGGTTAGGTTAGGTTAGGTTAGGTTAGGTTAGGTTAGGTTAGGTTAGGTTAGGTTAGGTTAGGTTAGGTTAGGTTAGGTTAGGTTAGGTTAGGTTAGGTTAGGTTAGGTTAGGTTAGGTTAGGTTAGGTTAGGTTAGGTTAGGTTAGGTTAGGTTAGGTTAGGTTAGGTTAGGTTAGGTTAGGTTAGGTTAGGTTAGGTTAGGTTAGGTTAGGTTAGGTTAGGTTAGGTTAGGTTAGGTTAGGTTAGGTTAGGTTAGGTTAGGTTAGGTTAGGTTAGGTTAGGTTAGGTTAGGTTAGGTTAGGTTAGGTTAGGTTAGGTTAGGTTAGGTTAGGTTAGGTTAGGTTAGGTTAGGTTAGGTTAGGTTAGGTTAGGTTAGGTTAGGTTAGGTTAGGTTAGGTTAGGTTAGGTTAGGTTAGGTTAGGTTAGGTTAGGTTAGGTTAGGTTAGGTTAGGTTAGGTTAGGTTAGGTTAGGTTAGGTTAGGTTAGGTTAGGTTAGGTTAGGTTAGGTTAGGTTAGGTTAGGTTAGGTTAGGTTAGGTTAGGTTAGGTTAGGTTAGGTTAGGTTAGGTTAGGTTAGGTTAGGTTAGGTTAGGTTAGGTTAGGTTAGGTTAGGTTAGGTTAGGTTAGGTTAGGTTAGGTTAGGTTAGGTTAGGTTAGGTTAGGTTAGGTTAGGTTAGGTTAGGTTAGGTTAGGTTAGGTTAGGTTAGGTTAGGTTAGGTTAGGTTAGGTTAGGTTAGGTTAGGTTAGGTTAGGTTAGGTTAGGTTAGGTTAGGTTAGGTTAGGTTAGGTTAGGTTAGGTTAGGTTAGGTTAGGTTAGGTTAGGTTAGGTTAGGTTAGGTTAGGTTAGGTTAGGTTAGGTTAGGTTAGGTTAGGTTAGGTTAGGTTAGGTTAGGTTAGGTTAGGTTAGGTTAGGTTAGGTTAGGTTAGGTTAGGTTAGGTTAGGTTAGGTTAGGTTAGGTTAGGTTAGGTTAGGTTAGGTTAGGTTAGGTTAGGTTAGGTTAGGTTAGGTTAGGTTAGGTTAGGTTAGGTTAGGTTAGGTTAGGTTAGGTTAGGTTAGGTTAGGTTAGGTTAGGTTAGGTTAGGTTAGGTTAGGTTAGGTTAGGTTAGGTTAGGTTAGGTTAGGTTAGGTTAGGTTAGGTTAGGTTAGGTTAGGTTAGGTTAGGTTAGGTTAGGTTAGGTTAGGTTAGGTTAGGTTAGGTTAGGTTAGGTTAGGTTAGGTTAGGTTAGGTTAGGTTAGGTTAGGTTAGGTTAGGTTAGGTTAGGTTAGGTTAGGTTAGGTTAGGTTAGGTTAGGTTAGGTTAGGTTAGGTTAGGTTAGGTTAGGTTAGGTTAGGTTAGGTTAGGTTAGGTTAGGTTAGGTTAGGTTAGGTTAGGTTAGGTTAGGTTAGGTTAGGTTAGGTTAGGTTAGGTTAGGTTAGGTTAGGTTAGGTTAGGTTAGGTTAGGTTAGGTTAGGTTAGGTTAGGTTAGGTTAGGTTAGGTTAGGTTAGGTTAGGTTAGGTTAGGTTAGGTTAGGTTAGGTTAGGTTAGGTTAGGTTAGGTTAGGTTAGGTTAGGTTAGGTTAGGTTAGGTTAGGTTAGGTTAGGTTAGGTTAGGTTAGGTTAGGTTAGGTTAGGTTAGGTTAGGTTAGGTTAGGTTAGGTTAGGTTAGGTTAGGTTAGGTTAGGTTAGGTTAGGTTAGGTTAGGTTAGGTTAGGTTAGGTTAGGTTAGGTTAGGTTAGGTTAGGTTAGGTTAGGTTAGGTTAGGTTAGGTTAGGTTAGGTTAGGTTAGGTTAGGTTAGGTTAGGTTAGGTTAGGTTAGGTTAGGTTAGGTTAGGTTAGGTTAGGTTAGGTTAGGTTAGGTTAGGTTAGGTTAGGTTAGGTTAGGTTAGGTTAGGTTAGGTTAGGTTAGGTTAGGTTAGGTTAGGTTAGGTTAGGTTAGGTTAGGTTAGGTTAGGTTAGGTTAGGTTAGGTTAGGTTAGGTTAGGTTAGGTTAGGTTAGGTTAGGTTAGGTTAGGTTAGGTTAGGTTAGGTTAGGTTAGGTTAGGTTAGGTTAGGTTAGGTTAGGTTAGGTTAGGTTAGGTTAGGTTAGGTTAGGTTAGGTTAGGTTAGGTTAGGTTAGGTTAGGTTAGGTTAGGTTAGGTTAGGTTAGGTTAGGTTAGGTTAGGTTAGGTTAGGTTAGGTTAGGTTAGGTTAGGTTAGGTTAGGTTAGGTTAGGTTAGGTTAGGTTAGGTTAGGTTAGGTTAGGTTAGGTTAGGTTAGGTTAGGTTAGGTTAGGTTAGGTTAGGTTAGGATAGGTTAGGTTAGGTTAGGTTAGGTTAG